>CP103008.1:1200000-1800000 GCA_024752465.1 Allantophomopsis lycopodina | reverse complement strand
GTACCACCGGTGTCAAGGGTGTCATTGCCGACGCTAGAAGCTACGAGCAGGCCAAGAAGAGCAACTGGAGATCACGAAGCAAGAGCTTGGGCAAGAGCGCCGCCAACAGAATCAGTAACATTGGTTACTCCAAGGAGAGAAGGGCAAGCGCCGAGAGCGATGATGATGAGGAGTTCTTGGAGAGATGGAGAGAGGCCAGACGCCAAGAGATCGAGAAGGAGGGGAACGATATCAGAAACAGAAGGACCTCCCCCAGCGTAAGACGCTATGGGCGCTTCGATGAGGTGGATGCTTTGGGATACTTGGATGCTATTGAGAAGGTGGGAAGAGAGACTGTGGTTTGTGTGTTCGTCTACGACTCAGAGGTTGGTTACTCCTTTCTTGTATAACTGTGTGCCGTGCTGACTAGTGTAACAGTGTGGTGTCAGTCAAGTCATCGAGGCTGCTCTCACTCCTCTTGTCGCCGCTCATCCTGCCGTTCACTTCGTCAAGGTTCACTACGATGAGATCGAGTTCGATAATGCTGGTGTCCCAGCCATCCTTGCATACAAGAACCAAGGCGACCTCTTTGCTAACCTTACATACATCATTGACCAAATACCTGAGAACACTGAGTTCGACACCGATGCCCTCAAAACTGTCCTCAAGAAGAACCTAATCCTTTAAGCAATGTCTTGAAAGGGGGGGAATCTAGGGCAGTTCACGGGTGAACTGTGTTGATGTGCTCATGAGTAAACATACACCCGTCTGAGACGGTACGGATTGGGTTTTGCGATCATTACTGGATGCGTATGATATCGATGTTGGTCTGTGGGAGTCGGTGATATTCCCCACCTCCTTGCGTCTGAAAATAGACACTGTACAAGCCTTTGTTTTTTCTTTTGTCTTTGCATGGCCGTGGCATGGGTTGGGATCCAGGAGCGGGCGTTAGGGCGGTGTTCCTTGATATTTGCTTTGACTAGATACTACTTATGTATACTGCGATGGGGACGTCTATGATAAATAAAGAATCACGAATGTTTAAAAAGCTCTTCCTCAGTTTACTGTATATCTTGCTTTCCTTGTTGAAGTAATATTCTTTTTTGTTTGTGTGTGTTGAGTGAATATTATTTATTAAACTTGAACGGAATTTCGTCATTAGGATCAGACTATCTTTGGAGAAGCATGGTATTTCCCTCTCGGTAGCTTTTTAACCTGAACTTAATAGATCCTAACATGCTTAGCCTGTCTGTGCACATGACCCTCTCCTCACCTACTACTGCCCCGAGCCACTCCACTCAATCAAAAGGCTCCTACTTTTTTACCTACTTATCACATGCCATCCAAACCAAATCCTCCCTCATACATACATAAGGAGGAGGGGAAAAGAGAGGGGATACGGCTCATTTCATTTTTCATCTCCTCGTCGTTTGCTCCCAATAGCCTCGCTCTGACCCCTCGAACACAACTCTTTATCCACATCTGCATCTTCAAACGCCCCCCGTTATGCTAAGTAGGTGAGCGTGGTGAGGTTCGACAAATAATCGCCTCAGCCTTGGCGGAATAAAAAGCGATTGTTTTCATATATGTATGCAGTATTATGTGTGTATGTATGTGGACTGTGTACATGTAGTATTATGTAAGTAGTAGGTTAGGGGAGTGAGTTCACTGGAGGTGGAGCCCTGCCTGCTGGCTGAACTCGCCAATTCCGAAAATCGAAATCCTACGCTGCACTGAAAGAGAGAGGGAGAGAAGCACATTTTTGAATTGCTTGGGTCTCAATTCATGCCTGATCTTCCTTTCCCCCGGCTGTTTTTGGGAGTCTTGAGATTTGGTTGTTTGGGCTCCTTGTTACTTATTCTGGCTCGTATGCGTTTTACCTCTGCCTTGGGATTTTGATTGATGCTTCTAACTCTGTTGTACTTGGCCGCTTTGTCTTGGGCTTTTTTCCCTTTGGTTCTGAGGATCTGGCAGATTTTGGTATGGCAGACTTTCGTGCATAGAAGTATGTAGCTCCATAGTATATGTAGAGAGCTGGGCGTTTGCTTATATTGATACAGCCTGGCGTGATTGCGAGTACTCCGCATGGGGTTTTGCAGCTAATGCTCTAGAGTAAAGTCTGCCTCGTTACCAGCAGTGATGAGCTCATTTGAGCTGGTGGAGGATAGCTTTTGGAAGAGGTTGCCAAGAATGCAAGGTTAGTCGAGTATAAGCACTCTCAGGCGGTTTTCTTCATATTAAAATGCCTAAAATTGACGTCTGGGGATTAAAGTTGAGGAATTGTACGCAGTATTAATAATGCATAAACCGTTGAGACTGCTCTTATACAGTAAAGTATTGCAAAGCCAAGTTTTATTATCCAGGTTTCGTGCTAGGTCGACATTGACACTTCTTGAACAGTCAAATATCGATATTCTAACGAATATCATTGATGCGCAACTTGTCAGATATTAACGGCACACCGGGCTGCGGCGTATATCCAAGATATGCCTGAAACGGTTGAAGAGCGTTATCGGATGTCTTGCCAAAAGCCATTGGTGCAGATATTGATAGGCAGTAAAGGACAAGGTGGTTGAGAGTGCGTACTGTTTGCCTTGTTTTGCGTATCTCATTTACCTATTCTCGTATAACATATACTATGTATGATACTCATAATACTTACTGTACATATGAACTGCTGTGGCATCAGAGCAAGTCAATCTCGCCATGTTAAGCGAGCCAAGTCAAGTCCACCTCGCCCCTCCAACTGGTGCGTCCTCTCAAAGACGAAACCATCATTACGCAGTTACCTCCGCGACAAACAATCCAAATGCACATTCGGAACTCCTCTCCTATACAAATAGCAAGCTGCTGTAAAAATCAAAAGCATCGTGATCTTTGTACTTCTCTGATGATACGACACTGTGTATACTACGTAAGTATTCGCCGTATTCGCCGTGTTCGCCCGCGACTCTGGAGTGACTCGGTGCTCCTCTCTTTATCTTAGTGGGCGATAAGGCTTCCAATCAGTTTCCCCCGCATGACTAGAGTAAGGATGGTAGCTTCAGGCCTCCACCTCCACCTACATCTCCCCCTCCACCCTTTCAAAGACCAAACCATCATCGCGCAGTTACCTCCGTTGACACTTTAAACATCTGTACATTCTGAGCTCCCTTTTTATAAAACATCAAGTCTCTACAGACCCCAAGATTATCGTGATTTTTTGATACCTCTCCCTGGCACGAGCCTGTGTGAATTCGATCGACATCTGACCTGTTTGACTTGCCTGACGGACGACCTCCGCTCACACCCGATTGATCACATACCTTGCCTTGCCTTGTTGGACACCTAGGAGGAATAGGCAGTAACGCACCTTGAGAGTTCTGGTTCAACTAAAAGGTATCCTCTCTCTTCCATACTGTGCTCCGACTCTCTCGAAGCAACGTCTCCTTCTTACATGTCCTCGACCTTGAGTTCCTTGTGTACTTTACTGCTATTCGGAGTGCTACCGACCTTATTCGAGACATGCCATAAGCACCATAACCGTTACTAATATGACGACTCCCAGTGATTCCCCCTCGCATTCGGAGACTATAGGCACCACACCTACTGCCTCGACCGAAACATTATTACAATTTCCAACTGCTGTGATCGATTACCGTCTCGGTGATCTGGTTCAGCACGAACTTACGGAGAGTATGACGCTCTCGGATAATCGCCCTGTCGATGAAGGACTCCCACCTGCCTACAGTATGACCCCGCGAAGTGAGAGTCCTTCGGACCTTGACGAGTCGGGCTACGAGATGATCGATACCGATGTCGACAGTCGAGATGACGCCGCCACCGAATCCATAGCTTCTACCGACTGCGGACGCTCAGATGATATCGCTAGCCTGGCTGATACGGAGGAGCAGACTGATGATGACGAAGCTAGTACAGACGGAGATAGAGATATACATGAAGGCATTCCAGCTTACGATGGCCTTGACGAACCTTCCGAGACTCCAACTTTACACCATAGCACAAATAGTTTCCTGGATGAGGTCGAGAAACCCATCTCTCGATCAATCGAGTTTGAGGAGCCTGAGAACTTCGGTGCAGAGAATGTCTCGGTCAAGCACACTATTGCAGACTTCAGCGAGGAACGGAGTGCACAGATTATCTTGGACATGAAGCTCAAGACTGATCAGAAGCATTTGATGGCTACTATTCATCAGACTATGACAAAGCAAGGTCTCTCGACTAAGGAACCACTTCGAATTTTGTATATCGGAAGCCACTCTGCAAAGCAAGATATTATCCACAAGATTGCCAGCTCCGTTACAGCCTCCATCAATGGAGACTCAAACATTCGAAAGCAATCACAAGTCTATAATGTTGTGCCAGTTTCTGCTTTTGGCTCCGACGAGACACCTGAGATCGAGCTCATGCACTCTTCTGGCTACCAAATTCAAGTTGAGGATTGCATCAGTGTAACACAACTGAGGGATGCTGCCTTTATGGGATCTCCTTCGGCTATTACCATCCACACAGAGGGAGGGGGTTTGTATACTTCCTGGCCAAGGAAATCTGGGCCAGGATATGAGATCAATCCCCAAGGCTGTGTACGCCCACAAATTGCTCTGATTTATTGCTCCGATACAGATACCGACCTTCAAAAACGTGACATAGCACTTGCTAGAACGTTTATGAGCCGCCACAATATCCCCTCAATTGTTATATCACATCGCCAATCATTCAACAAATCTGTACCACCAATGGTTTTGGATCCGCATGCTATCCACATGTGTTTGGAGTCTCGGGATCCTAGAGGTTCGGGATACATCATTCACCAAAGACTGCCAATTGATCTTACTTCCTTCCTTAATCTCGATGCTCGACAGATGAACAGAAACTTGGCTTACCTTACTGGATTACATGAAAAGGCAAGACCTGCCGTTTCTATTGAAAGTCGCCCAAAGCTTTCTCACCGAAGATCATGGACTTACACGGAGAAACCACGTTCTATTCGCGAGGAGATCGCAGAAAAGCTTCGGGTTGTTATAAGTCCCAGAGGCCTCGTACCTGTTGTTGGTCTACTTATCTTCTTGGGACTATATTCCACGAGTAACCTGAGTGCATACATGCGCTCACACCCTGTGCCTTCAGTTTCAGTCAATGGAAGCTCTGGCGATCAAGTGATGGTACCTGTAGCGATGTCTAGTGATCTATCATCAGTCTCTTCCTCTTCTGTCCTCACACAGACAGCTGTTTCTACAAAAACGAAGACCATCACAGTCATTGAGTCGAAACAACCTGGTCCAAACAGTTTGATTCCTTTTGTGGACTTTAAGAAGCTCACGGATACCGTGCACAACCTTGCTTCACCTGCTGTTAATAAATCTGCAACATGTTCAGCTGAAGTGTTCGATGGTCACAAAATCTTGATGCGTATACCATCGGATATTAAGCTCAACTGGATCACCAAAGGCGATATGTCCATCAACCTTACGAGGGGAGGCCAGTCCATCCTCGTCGAGAATGCCTACAGCTCCCCAGATGGTCTCGTTCTCGAATTACCGAAAGAAGAAGCCTATGGCCTCTTCAATGTATCAGTCACTACAACCAAGAAGCCCAAAATAAATTCGACTTTCCAAGTAGACTTTGGCTATAACGTGCAAAACGTCTTTGACACGCTTGCCTACATGTTCCGGTTAGATATACTCAATGCCGAGCAAGCTTTCCGATCGACTCTCTCAAACGTCAACGATCAGGCTTGTAACCTATCATCTACACTCTTTAGCCATTGGCAAAAAATCCAAGACGCTGCTTCACAGGCTGCAAACCAATCCACCTCTACAACCAACTACTTAACTTCTCTCGCCAAAGCTGCTTCACTGGACCTCGCAAAGCACTCAGCCATCATGACCCGCGACATCTCGCACCGCCTTTCTGACACTCAAAAGCTGCTTGCTAACGCTCCCCAGCTCCAGAAGGCACGCTCTGTGTTTGATGAAGCACTTTTCCGCGCGCAGGTTGGCTCAAAGCTCTATTGGCTGCGCCTTCAAGGCCGCGAGCAAGAGTTCCGTGACTATAAGAGCAAGGCAACGGCTGCACAGAAGAAATTGCGAAGTGAGAGGGAAAGAAAGGGCAAGAGTAGTCGGAAGGCACGCGTGACAGAACGCAAGGCCCGGATTGCAGAGCGGAAGGCAAGGAAGGAGGCTAGAAAGGAGAGGAAGGGAAGGGCTTAATTCAAAGGCATGACTTGACTTACTACGCAGATTGGGATGCGGCGTTTTAGGATGGGAGAGATTGATATAGCTGGGTTTCGTTTTTGGGGAGGGGCGTGTTGTACTGTTCTTTTTCCTTTGTGGTTTTGCTTTTTCCGGACCTGCTATCTAATAGGCAAGCTCGTCTTCCCATTCCGATTGCCATCAATTGCGTCTTCGGCGCCAATGTCGATGTCGATGTGCTTTAGCTAGTGTGTATACTGGACAAGCCTATCTTGTTCGGTGGATGTATACAGATGGATATCCTGCAATCTTTTATTTTGAGTCAGAATATGCTGTGATTGACTATGGTATTGACTGTGACTCGAGTCCTATGAGTAATTTGATAAGATTGATATGGTGAGCCTGCTGTGATATGGTTGAGATGGTAAGACATCATAGGCAGATAGTAGGCAGATGGCAGCCTTGCGTTGTGGGTGTCGTTCGCCCCATCTCTGTCTTGGGCTTATGATTGGAAGAGTGTCGAAGGGCATAGATTTGTTATTGTTCTCGGGCCATGCTTTTGGAGGTTTGCTTGGAAGTTGGACTAGGATATCCATGCTTGATATTGATGTTGCGTACATGGAGATAGAGAGCCACTCGTAGTAAATTTGAGTAAAGTTATATTGATTTTATAGGTACATTGGTGAAAACTATAAATAATGTGTACTTCTTTTTATATTGATATTTTGCATGTTATTTAAGTAGCTGTTGCTGGTTTGCACCCCTGAAGCACCAACGCTCACAAGCTAAATTTCAATGAGTTGGCTCCATTGATGGCCACTCTCGCTAGCGCGGAAATTCGTTCAGGCCCACAACAAGAACCGTGAGGCAGCTCTAGGTAGCGGAACCCCTCCATCACCCAAACGACCGAAAGATCTCGAGCATTTCTTTCGACCTCCACAAAACAACATCAAACCCTTCCCAAATCGACATACAATAATCTTCTTCGATTTTTTGTATTAAACCTCACCTACCGAGCTTATATTCTCTCTTACATTCCTTCCGAAGAAGAGTTTATCCCACAACACGCCCGCAATCATGTCCGACGCTACTGGCCCAGTCCCCGTTCCAGAGGAAAAGACCGTTCCTCCAACCAACGAGCCAAAGCTCGCTGAGTCTGAGACCAAGTTGGTCACTGAGCCAAAGGCTGACGAGCCAAAGGTATGTTTTGACCCTCCCAAACCGTCCTCAAAGAGATCAAACAGCTGATAGTGGGGTTTTGTTTACAATGCAGACTGTTACTGAGCAGGCTACCAACATTGCTTCCTCTGCTGCTAGCACTGTCACCGCTGCCGCTGCTGGTGTCAGTGACAACGTCTTCTCCATGTTCGGTGGTGGTGCCAAGAAGGAGAAGGTTGAGGATGAGGATCGTGGCGACAACAGCGGTTCTGCTAAGGCCCAGAAGGCTGCTGCTGCCGAGGAGAACCCAGAGGTAAGAATAACACTTTTCCTACAAATTTCCCTTTTTTAAAGGTGCAATTCTACTATCTTGAAATGATAGTAGACTGTAATGGCATATTGGACATGGACTTTTTGCTGACCAGGCTATTTTGCGCTTTTTAGGATGAGGCCCCAGAGTCTGAGGATGTTCACTTCGAGCCAGTCATCCGCCTTACCGAGAAGGTTGAGGTCAAGACCAACGAGGAGGCCGAGGAGCAAACCTTCAAGATGCGCGCCAAGCTTTTCAAGTTCGTGCGTGAGAGCAACGAGTGGAAGGAGCGTGGTACCGGTGAGGTGCGCCTTTTGAAGCACAAGGAGAACGGCAAGACTCGCCTTGTTATGCGCCGCGACAAGACCCTCAAGGTCTGCGCCAACCACTACGTTGTTCCAGACATGAAGCTCTCTCCAAACGTTGGTTCCGACAGATCTTGGGTCTGGAACGCTGCCGCCGATGTCTCCGAGGGCGAGCCAGAGGCCCAAACCCTCGCCATCCGTTTCGCTAACTCCGAGAACGCAAACCTCTTCAAGGAGGCTTTCATCAAGGCCCAGCAGGAGAACGAGGCTCTTTTCGCTAAGGCCACTTGAGTTCCTTGATGTGCTCGTACGACCGCATCGCGCAGGTCTTCCCCCCTTCATCCCAGAGTCCTCCTTCGATCATGACGAATTCATGCCACGAACTTTATCACCTCCCCTACAATAGCACAAATAGCACAAAATAGCACAATAACCACACCTTTCCCCCAAATCAAAAACTTTACATCCGATCCCAGAATCCCCCATTTAGTACATTACTTCACGAACGTCATGATCAAGAAACTGCATGGTTTTCAATCCCCAGGAACCCTTAACCATCCTCCATTTACATTATGTTTTTCTGTTTTCTCTTTAAACTCCTGCTGAGCTGAGATTAGGTGGGCTATCATAGTGCTGCTATGCTCTGCCCCACTTTACTTGGTATTTCGGCAATGTGCGATGGGGTTTGGAGAGTGGAGGATGGATTGTAGTTAGACTAGAAATCGAGATCTCTTTCGATATAAGCTGTGCGGGTGATTTTGAATTTGTGCTGGCTATTGTGCTGTGATCTACTGGTGTTTGAAAAGGAACATGTTTTCTTGTACTGAAGGGAAATGAATGTATTGGTTGTATATTTTGAATTCTTATAGTTTGGATAGTATTCGAGGTTATTGCTATGAATCACTAGTTAACAGTATAAGCAAAGAAAGGAACCAAATATCTCCAAGACGTTTTATTGTTGAATGTAAGCTTTATCAGTTTGAAAAATACCTTCATGGGACAAGTAAGAGAGGTACAGCTTGAGCTACATCTGAGCGGTTTCAGTTACCGTGAAGTATAAGAACTGTGATGGAATTTTATAAATAAACTTCATAGTCCTCTTCATATCTATTGAGTAGCATACTTGCTTTATTATACTATTTTCTTGTGCTAGAAGAACAGACACCCGCATCGTTGCAGATCGTGGGATGTGAGCCTCGCAAAGCACATTCACATTAGGTAGGAGTACTTCCGCAGCGTACTTTCCTTTTCCATCCTCACAACTCCACATATATAAAGGATTTCCTCGTAAGGTCTTATCCGATCCTACCCGTCCGACATTTACCCAAACCTCACCCGAATACAAACTTTCATCACAATCTCGTACCCAGATATCAAACTCTTTCTCGATATCACGTGATATCAACGCTAAGATCACGAACCAAATATTCGCCTTAGGCTACACAGAAAATAGCCCCACCCCAGCCCGGTCTAAAGACTCAAGCGGCCGCAATGGCTCGTTCACGCGTAGGACGTGCTCGAGATGCGCGCGCAAGTCCAACACCTTCAGCATCCTCATCGCAAGTTCGCGCCCCAGCTCCTACTCGTCGCTCCACTCGCTCTACAAACCGCCGACGTAGCTCTTTGGTCGATTTCGACGCTGAAGACTACAAACCCGACGGCGAGAACTATACCACTTACCCAGAAGTCGAGGGCTATCGTACCAGGCAGAGCAGCGGACAGTTGACGGTTCTGAATTCCAACGAGGATAATTTCAACATGGTTCAAGATGTAGGTTTCGCTGTTGTTCGCTGAGCTGTGGCCGGGTGCTGACTTTTGTGTAGATTAAGAGACAGGTGAAGCTGGTTACGGAGCAGAAGATCTTGTGAGTAACTCTGGTGCATTTATCTACTCATTTGGGCGCATTATCCTGTGTGGACTGCTCAGTGCACACTGCACATTTAATGTTGCAGTTTGAACTTGGGTTTTATGGTCTGTTGGTGGGATAAATGATTTGGGACACTTTTGCTGATTTTATGTGTTTCAGGCCCGACCGTAAACCTGAGATGGAGGGATATCCTATGCGAGAGTGGAATATCGAGGTTTACCTCGTGAACGAGAATGGCGAGGAGGTTCCAGCTACGCTTTTCAATAAGGTGGTCTACAACCTCCATCCAACTTTCCCAAACCCAGTTCAAAGTACGCTACTTCCCAATTGCCCCCGCAGCAGCTCTCCTAGAGCTCATCTGTACACTTCTCTGAGTCATTTTGCTAACTTGAATAATAGCTTTCACCGAACCCCCTTTCAGATGTCAGAATGAGGGATGGGGAGAATTCGATATGACAATCGACCTCTTCGCTTCAGAGAAGGGCGGAAAGAACACGCTCTCGCACGACTTGAACTTCGCAAAACCAAGATACGAATCAAAGCACACTATCAGCTTCCGTAACCCTAACCAAGCTCTCCTGGCACTACTTCGCGAGTCTGGCCCTGTTCCTGGCGAGGATGCCAATGGTAAGCGTAAGGATGGAGATGCGAAGAAGAGAAAGAGAGCGCCAGCTGTGGACTTTGATAAGTTGGGTGATCAATTGGTTAAGTTGAATGAGGATGATCTTTTGCACGTTGTTCAGATGATTCATGACAACAAGAGTGATGACAGTTATACCAAGAACGATGTAGAGGGTAAGCTTATTGCACATTTTCTAGGCCTAGAAGCAGATGCTAACAATTTAACAGCGGGAGAGTTCCAAGTTGACCTCATGTCTCTGCCAGACAGCCTTATCCGAATGCTTTGGGATTTCGTCAACCCAAGAACCTAAATCAAACCCTATAAAGCAAAGAACAGATATCAAAAGCTACAAGCCACATCTTCCCACAACCTTCATCATTTCAAATCCCTCAATGACACGCTATCATTTTTCCTTTCTAGCAGAGATGGAAATATAGATCTGAAGCTCTAGTCCAATGTTGTTCCCCCCTTTCAACCTTTCCTTGTCTCGATTCTTCGGTTTCTTCTTTCAGCAGGTTGATTGTCTTCTCTTTTCATTTCGAAAATGGCGTTTACAGCGGTCGGATTTCCCCTTTCTTACTATGGATCGATTCGGTTTCTTTACTCTTCGAATCTGCGACAGAGATGAGTTATGAGAGCGTGAGTGTAGCGATTAGTGGAAGCAGGGAAAGGGGGGTGGGTACAGATTACCAGAGCTGCCAGGTGTTGTTTTGAACGTCAACTTGATAGTACAGTCATGCGGTAGCAAGGCGAAACTCGGGGCCAAAGTCTAAACTTTTCTCAGCTGTCTTTTTTTTGGCGTGCGTTAGTTTTTTCGAAGGCTCTAGCTGCCTGCTTTTTACGTCTTCTTCCTGTCTTTGGGAATGATGCTGCGTTTTATGTGCCTGTCAGGTGCGAGCTTGAATGTAGGAAAACTTCTTACTCGTATTATACTCCTGGTGTACCTGGCGTAGAAAATTGAATTTCTTCCGAGATATGAGGGTTTTAATGACTTGCTATGGTTGTTTTGCAATATTACATTATGTTGAACCATGGTGAATTTGAATATGAGGAGTGAAATGATGGATGCTTTTATTATTTGCCCTCTTGGAATACATGGCCTACTGCCCAGAGGTTGTCAAGTCATACAATGTAAAGCATTGAGCTTCTGGGAACCTACAATGGCTGTAACGGTATATTGGTCTTATTCAAAACTTTGATCTTATACAAGTCAGCTAGACCGTATTTTGCACCTTGAGTGCCACATCTAGGCCAGTATAGAGACTTTACACGCAATATCCCACACCCCATGACCGGCTAGGTCAGGCTTAGTTGGTGTTGTAGTTATATCTTTTGACCGGCCTGTAAAACGGGCTATATACCCGTCAATAGCTATATGGCGTTCACACTTAAAATTGCGTGCGAAATATATTTTCAAGTGTGCGTTGAGAGATTCAAGCTATTATGATTAGCTCTCTTCAAGAGTAACGTGGCTTTCAATGATTACCTTTGAAAACACTTTATAGGTAAAATTACTGGCAATTCGGAAGGCGCACTTGATACTTATGAACCGGTCTCTTTGACTTATCCTTCAGAAGGATATATGTAACTTTCGATAATTAACCACACCGTGGAGAACAGTGGCTATAGTGGTAAAGATGTAGATGGCGAGGGCCATGCTTGTATTGAACGCCGCTTGAGGGTGATACCTGAGCTCATTTCATGCGCGAAGATCCTTTCGTAGCCATCTGGCCCCTTTACCTAACCCAATGGTACCTACTTTCTGTGTAACCAGCTTACTGCATAGCTTCAGTCTGCAGACTTTTGGATTTGACTGACCGTACCGCAGCTATACTCTCAGAGTAAGCTATGAACGGCATGTCTCTTGGGCATAGATTCCCCGTCCAACGCCCGGTTTTTTTTTTATATTTATTGTAACCGTAACCTCAGTCCTCATCAAAACTCAGCTTGACCTTCTTCGCCTTTTTCTTCCCACCCGCATCCGCACCCTTCACACTCTTACCCTTCCCACCCTTCACAGTCTTTTCAGCCTTCTCCTTCTCCTTCTCAGCAACCAACAACTTCCCCAACTCCTTCCCACCCCGAATCCCTTCCTCATACGTCTTCTTATTCCAATCATCCCCTTCCTCCTCATCCTCCCCGCCAATAACCCTCCCCTTCCTCTTCCTCCCCCCGCCAATCGCTACCTTCTCCACCACTTTCTTCTTCTCTACAGCTTTCTCCCCGTCTTCTCCCTCTCCCTCTACATCCGCTTTCTCTTCCCCATTCACCTCTTCTCCAGCGCCCTCAATAGGTGCATCAACTACCTCCCCCCGCTCATCAACCACAACCGGCGCCTCGTCCTCTACCTCGGCCGCATCGCGCGCCTTCCGAGGCCGTGCGATTGCCCGCTCGTGTCGTCCATCTGAGGGGCCTTGGGCTGCACGCATGGCCTGTAGGAAGGGCGGGAGGGTCGAGTCGTAGGAGAGGTTCTTGGGGGTTATTTTCGACATTATGTACGATTGGGATGGATTGGTAGTGATGCGCTCGTTGGTGGAGGATAAGGTATTTGTGCCGATAAGACGCGAGGCTGAGGCTGAAGCTGAGGCTAAGGCTTGAAGAGGCTGCTGCAGGTGATGATGTGCAGTGAATTGGGATGGGGAAGGGTTTCGTAGTGGTGGTGGTGAGTGAGTGTGGGTGTGGTGAAGATCTGATGGTGTTTTTGGCGGGTGGATTGGAGATTTGTGCACTGTGAGGTGCACTTTCGAGGAAGGTATGTAGAGATTGAAGGGATGTTGATTTTGGGGATTGAGATAATAATACGTACTTACATTATGACGCACTTGCTTTACGGGATATCCTCACCTTAATTGATTTTCTACTCTGCTTCATATTAGAGATGCAGCCAATCTCTCAACTGGCTGATTTCCACAGATTATCAAGACTCTTTCTTTTCATTCCATCGAATTCGCATCTGCTTTAGGTGCTGGGGCACGCGACGCGACTTTCCTTATGAAATGCGGTGTGTTTCTTCCGGTGTATAACGGAATGCTAATATCGAAATTAACTGTGACTGTTACTGGGCGTGCATGTTGAATGCCTGTCTTGTCTGTTGCTATTTACAGATATGCACGCGTCTTGATCTCGTGTGGAGAGTAGCTCTTGGGATTCCCCTTCTATTCTTTTCGGTCTCTTCTTACGTATTGAGACACGGAGTAGCTGAGTCCAGACTGTAGTAATATGATTTTCTCTATGAAAAGATGCAGTCGTGAGCAGAGTACAATGTTGTCAAGACCACTCACTGTATTCTCCATATGGTGATACACCAACACTGAGCGCAATTCAAGCTTCAAGCTTCATGATGAGCGATGAGTGATGGCGTGCTTGTGGTGCTTGTATGTGTGTTTATGCATGTAAGAAGCCATAGAGGGAGAGAGTCAATAGGAGTACCTATGGTAACACAACCATGGTCGTTTGTGCCGCTGTGCAGGCTCTGCAGGGTAGCATTAAGCAGTATTCTAGCTCGAGTCTGGAGCTTCATCCCCGACTTTTTACAGGGTAAGGTGGTGGATAAGATAGCGCTTATGGAGGAAGAATGGTCGGTTGTCAGACCTGTCAGGAATTTACGCTTTATCATCTGTATTGTTAATCGAATGGATGAAACAAAACAAGCCAGAATCATATCGGAGGAAAATGCAACACTGTGGGGAGACATGGAGATGGTATTTATTTAGACGTACACGCCTGACGTTGTAATTTGCACCTTAGCTATTTTGATTATATTGTATCGTACGTATACGTACTTCTTTGCTCTACTTACTCATAGATATTCCAATTGTGGTATTCCGCTCTCTTCGCCTCTACCTAAGGAGAGAGACAAATCTGCTTATTGTGGCGTTTATGGACACACTTGGTGCATGGTGCATACCCATGACTTTGGCCGAAATACAAAACTTCCATTTAATATCCTGTGCTGATGTCGAATTGACTATTTCAAAATGCCAATACGGTGATTCATGGCAATTGACATAGTTCCTTGATTTGTTGAAGTAAAGGTGTATTTGATCTTACGGTATAGGTATATCTGTACACATGGATATATTTGTATGTATATATGTGTAGGTACGTCCATACTAATACATACATATACACAGATATACACACTTTCACTCGACCAGTCTTGCTGGTGAACATGGGATTTCATTTCTGGACAATATTATCATAGAGTATATGACTTGCTCAATGATGTTCTTCAAATTAGACTCGTGGAGGTCAATGTCATGATGGTTACTGTGTTGAAGAAGCAAATACACTTAATTATACACAGTAGCAAACACGCTCATTGTTCTCATCTCCTCTGCTAGACATAGATCAGTTCGTGCATCAACAGTTGATATCGTACTGGATTTCTTTCCCTTCTCTTCCTCTCATCACGACTCTCCCCTTCTTGTCTTTTCTCTTCCCTTCTCTTCTGTTCTCTGCTCTGCTCTGCTTCCAATCCAACTCCACTCCTATTCCCAGTCCTCCTCCTCCTCCTCTCCCTCCCTCCCCTCCCTTCCTTCGTCTCCGCCCTCCTAACACGTACAATTGTTGTCCAGTCGCCAGTTGTTGCCAATGCCAAGCATATACGCGAATCCGGACAAATGCCCACAACAAAAGGGCCCTGTCTCAGTCGTGCCAGTCCTAGGACGGTCTGGTGGTCCAGCTCCCAAAGGTCCCAGATCTCCACCGCATCTTCCCCCCCAAAAGAAAGCCAAACTCCACCCTGTCCACACTGAGAGCACCGCACAAGCCGTTCCCGAAAAACTACCTGTACTACTAACCTGTAAAGCTCTCTAAACTTGCCTGGTTATTGTTTGGTTACTGCTGGGAAAGGGCCGTCTTAATTCGCTTTGAAACCGCCTGGAAAAAGATCATCTCTCTCCCTAAATCGCTGTGTCTTCCCCGTGCCAACGTCCCAAAAGTTGTACACCCAGTCACGTAAGTAGGTAGAAAAGGACACACAGAGTTCACAACCTCTCGACTACCAAGATCTACACCAACACCACCACCAATCCCCAACATTCACCCGATCTTGTCGCGGTCTTGTCATCGACCACGACAATTCCCACATCTTCATCAATTATCTTTTAAAGGTATCGGATGTCCTAGTCTCACATTCCTCCGAGCCTCGAAAACGAGTCCCGACATACACGCCGAGCTGAGCTGTCGATGAATAGCCCAGTGATCACCACCACCTCCACCACTCACCTCTAATCGCAAACAGCCTTCTGTTATCTAGGAGAGTGCTTCTCCAGTCGCTCGTTTCCCATCGGCCGCAAAGATCGCTCCCATCTTACCCGAGATTGTGGAAGCTCCTGTGTATATCTCGATCCTACGATATCGAAACCCCTCTGTGCATCTCGAGCATAGGCAGAAAGGCGGACAAAGCATACCTTACATACCCCATTGAAGGGCTACTGTTAGGTGAAGCAAGCACACTCAGTCCTTAGTGGGCAGGACTACACCAGACAGCAGCTGTCGCCATGGGTTTCGTACAGAGGGTGATGAAGCGCATACCTTCATCGACGCCCTCAGAACTCCCAATACTTGATGAGTCGAAGACGGGCAAAGGAAAGACTCAATCCAGACTGGCTTTTTTTCGGCGGCCGCTGAGATTACGGGGCAACTCCACCATTTCCATACCCTTGGGCGTTGTGCTCCTCTTTCCTTGCATTGTTATTATCTTGATTCTCATACTGTTTGTGAGACATCCATCGAGTCCGGGTCGCATGTTAATGCCTGCTGGAGCACCACCAGCTATTAGGTACGTTTACCCTAGAAGTGAGAGGCTGAGAAGAGCCATAGCTAATGAGCTCTTTCGCGCGATATAGAAAGATTAGTGAAGAGCACGACAAGGTTTTCCACACGGGTTGCTTAGAGCCAGATACGTCGAAACCGAGAGCGAACGCCGCATTTGTGGTGCTCGCAAGAAATAAGGAATTGGATGGTGTTATACAGTCAATCAAATCCATTGAGCGCCATTTCAACCGTTGGTATCATTACCCATATGTTTTCTTGAACGATGGAGAATTCAACGAGACGTTTAAGGCCGTCATTCAGAACTACACGAGTTCCCCGGTGGAGTTTGGAAAGATTGACCCCAGCATGTGGGGATTCCCGGATTGGATTGATCCAAAGGTCGCCAAGGAGGGTATCGCAAAGCAGGGTGATGCCGCTATCATGTACGGTGGAATGGAGAGTTATCACGCTATGTGCCGATTCTATTCTGGGTATGTTTATGTTGTGCGTATATGGAGATTTAGACTGTGGCTAATTGTTCAGATTTTTCTACAAGCACGAATTGTTGGCCAAGTATGAATGGTACTGGCGATTGGAGCCAGAGATCAAGTATTTCTGCGACATCACATAGTACGTATTTTCGAGGACTTATTCTAGCTGCGGTACTAATTATATATATAGCGACCCATTCCTTAAGATGATCGAGTCGAACAAGACCTACGGATTCACGATTGCAGTCAAGGAATTGAAAGAGACTGTCCCCAACATTTTCCGCTATGCCTCAGCCTACAAGAGAGTCAACAACCTGACTTCCCAAGGACTTTGGGAGATGTTCGTCGAGCCGCAACCCGAAGAGCCAAAGGAAACCCCTGAAGAAGATCAATCCAAGCTTCCTCTTCCCGAAGAGATTCTCCGTGGTGATCCTGCCAAGGCCTCTCTACCTGATATTGACCCCGACAACATGGAGGGCGAGAAATACAATATGTGCCATTTCTGGTCGAATTTTGAGATTGCCCGATTGAGTTGGTTCCGAAGCAAGGAATATGAGGATTTCTTCCAGATGATGGACCGAAGTGGTGGATTCTGGATGGAGCGAGTAAGTAGCCTTTCAACCTTTTAAAGCCCCCCCCATTCCCGGTTTGGTACTGATAATTCTGTTAGTGGGGTGACGCTCCAATCCACTCCCTCGCCGCCGGTGCTCTCCTCGCGCCCCGTGATATTCACTATTTCCGTGACTTCGGTTACCGACACACTACAATCCAGCATTGCCCGGCCAACGCGCCGGCACGCCAGCTGCCTCGTGAGCCATTCCTAGAGAAAACGACGCTTGACGAGAAGAAGCGCAAGGAGGAGGATGAGTACTGGGAGTCTTGGGATGCCGAGAAGGAAAATGGTGTTGGATGTCGGTGCCGTTGCGATACAGATATTGTGGATGTTGAAGGAAAGCAGGGAAGTTGTCTTGCTGAGTGGGTTGATGTTGCTGGTGGTTGGGCTAGTCCTTAGTCAGGAGGAAGGAAAAAAACAAAGGGGGTGAAGAGGAGATACCCCGCTGGAGAGAACGTAATGTAGATTTTGTTTTGTGTGCGAAAATTGTGCATTGGGTGTGCTGTGCGTGATGTGGGTGTGAGGGGGGAGGGACAATTGGAATGGGAATGGGAATGGGACTGGGCCTGGGGATAAAGATGAGGATTTGGAGGAATGTGGAGAGGGCGATTGTGTTGAGTTGAATATCACATCGGCTTGAGCCCCTGTGGACGCGGGTATGGATGCCGATTTCGATGTACTAGTGGTTCCGCTGGTTCTGGATGTGGTGATGAGTGGGTGTAGGTATGGTCTGCATTGTGGCGTTGGGGATGGGACTTTCAAAGATACAATTATTTATTTCGTCTGTGTCTGTGTTTGTCTGCTTCACTTGATTGCAAGTGATTGTGAAGCTTGGTAAGAAGGCTGTGTTAGGTGGAATGGGAGTGGGGAGGGACATAGGAGGACGACCTGGATGAGAGGAGAAAATGAGATGGGGCAGGGTGTTTGTAGTTTCTTTTTGTCTGGTGTTTTGGGTATTACTTGCTGTGGGTTCAATATGAGGGATTGTGATAAGGAAGCGTAGGCTGATGTGATGATAGTTTCGTCACTTGAAAATCGATAGAATATCGCTCTCACTTCCTTAGAGTAAAGGTAATTTGCAACAACGGAGAATATTGCTTGCTCCGATGTTGACAGGGCTGTGTCCTGGATGTGCTAGAAGTGCAACATTTATAGGCGGCTGTAAGGTTGTTAACACCAATCATGGGGTTGATCAGTTATTCCATGCAACTTCGCTGCCTCGGCTGCTCTTATCATGATGGTTGACTACCTGCTGATCCCAACTTCCCCAGATTTCCTTGTTCATGCCCCGGTACCATTTCATATACCGACAAACGATTTCATTCATATTACGACTTTTTGCGGGTTTAGTCCTATGACATATATAGTCTAGGCACCTCTTTAAATCCTTCCTTGCCTTCCCTCGACCGACATAAATCTTGTCGACAAGGCTGTAAGAGCTTCTACACTCTTCGAGGATGTCCATCAGCTTACTCATGCCTAAAAACACTCGAGTTAACTGTAAAAGAGTTTGAAAAGCAAAGTTATTCATTGCAGCACTCTTTGATTACTGTAAGTCCAAGGTTGGTTGTAATACATCACTTGAAGGCTAAGACTAAGCAGCAGAACTTTCATTCAAATGGCACACTCTCAAGTCACACCTCAATGGGATATTGCTCAGACGACATACACCTCCGCAGACCGATTTCGAGCCTTAATCAGCGCTGTCTCTCGAGATGATGTCCAGCCACAAGCAATACTTGCTGCAGAAGCATTCGGGTTTGGACTACTTGTTTCTCCAAAGCGATTTAACGAAGCCATCGAGGCTCTCAAAGGCAACGAGTCAACAAGGCTTGTCAGCTTGAAAGTAATCATCGGGTTGGAGTCTGGTGGCTTGATCCGTGAAATTCGATCGTCAACCGCGCTTCTGAGATTCTTCCTCTTTGTCACTGCGGCCAAGACTTGCTACAGCAACGATACACTTGGCGACTTCATGTTTGAACTGATGTCAATATCAGGAATTCTAGAGGAGCGTCCGGTCGCTGCAAGTCAACTTACGAAGCTCATCAATGTCTTTGCAGGACATTCTGAAGGCATCGTGCCGAATGACCTAATGTATGAAGTTATGAGTGCATTGACCGAAGCTCAGCTAAATCCACACCCGATCAGTGTATTTGATGGTATCGACCCAAATACCCTGGCCAGGCTGATATACCAAATATTTGAGAGCCTTCGTGATGAGACCGTGACTAGTATAATAGTCAGTGGATCTCGGAGTGTGGTGTGGCTGTCCACCTTCTTTCTTTGGCTCCTTCCAGAACAGGTCAGTCTTATGGTTGATGATAAGCTCATCCTGGGATCAGGTACTGGCAAACTTGCCATAATTTTCTCCCCAACAGATCAAGGCAAGAACGAGCCGCAGCCACAGCCGCAACCTTGGGTGATGAAGATATGGAAATCCGAAAGAGACCTAACTTCTTTCGTTTTTGAACACCCTGATAACGATGATCCCCATCTTGATTTTATACCGACTAAGATGATGAAGAACCACTACTCCGCAAGAGTTTTTGAAGATATAGCTTGGGATCACCCACTTTATGTTCATGAGTTGATTGAGCTGCTTGGAGCTGTTGCAGGTGCACTCATTCATTTTGCCTGCTCACGAGGAAAACTCCACAGAAGCAACTTTCCTGAGATTCGGGCCCGGCTGAAAAATATTCTGAGCAATGAATGGATCTCAAACCTTACACATATAATGGATGAATATGGTTGGGATGAGGGAATCCAAGAAGCACAGAGGCCCTTTTTAAACACTTTAATGAATTTTTTCCAAAAGAGGCTTACAAGTTTAGATGCCACATCTTGGGATAAGATACTATTGGATAGGATTAAACACTATATAATGGGAATGAAATTTGGCGAATTGTTTGAGAAGAGAGTTGGGTTTGAAACTGATTTAGAAGACGAACCAGAGTCCAGATTATTGCAATTTTCTAGGGAACTTTTACTCAATGCCCAGGTTATAGCTTCTCATGCTATATTTACTGCTACAATCTGGTCTGCTCCTGGTTATCGGCGACGGTTCAATCGAAATGCGCTCCAAACAGCAAACATGATTGACTTGCTAGTCTCATATGAGGGCCTGGACCTAAGAAAATATGATGAGTATATTATCAGAAACTTACTTCCTGGTATACCTGACTTTTCCAATTCGAATCTAGTCATCTCTTGGAACGGTTATGTGGCAGGCAGGTCGATATTGTGGAACGTATCAACGCAACCCCACGACATTCTCAGTTGGCGAGTCTGGAAAGGCAACATTAGGAAAGATAACTTTCGATACAATAGCATCAGCGAATCGACCACATATATGCGTCCGGCGTTTCACAACAAACCGTGCGATGAACGTATCAGAGACTTTATCAACTTGCAACCTCAACGTGAGGAGAGACTATTAAAATTTGACCATGAGGTTTCTGTCTCCGGTTCGAACCTCCATGTCAGAACCTTTGCTGTGGAAGTGAACCCAGACGGCACGTCAAGAAAGTTACTTAATGTGAGATGGACTGAGTCGATTGCCGCTCTAGCTACTGCAACACACATCTTTGAGAATGATCCCAATATCCTGGAAAAAGAAGAAGATCTGACGAAGGAGCTCAGTAGTCAATCAATTCGATGGCGACCAAGCCTTTGTGCTGAACTGCCAGAATGCACAGTGCTGCTTAAAACTTATGGAGATGAAGAACTTCGATTTTTTGCTGCGGGAGTAGCATTGTATGAATCATTGCATGGAATGTCAACTAGGGATTTTGTCGTACGCCACTCGACAACAACCCTTCTCTCGTGCATTGTTTTTGCTACAGTTTTCCGAAGGCGTAATAGACAGCTACGTTACATAGATGCGCCGACTATCATTATATGTTAAGGCTTGATATTAACAAGGTTGTAAATCTCAAGAGACCTCAGTAGGTTAGAATAGCTGCTATATCACAGTTGGGTTCCTAACATCTGCTAACTATTAAATAGCGAAAACCCTCTTAATTCCTTCAATTATTTCAAAGATATAATAAGCCCTAGCTAGTTAATCATAAGCAGTACAATTAGAAATGTGTTATGATTTTACTTGAACACAATAAATCTCATATCGGAAGCATTCCGCCTATGCAAACATTACTACTCATACGCCCCAACGTTTAAGCCCCTCAATATCCACCACGTGCTACCCATCACACAGCGATCCCAAGCCTCACAATAGAATTCCACTAGACGCTGAAGTACATAAAGAACGCGTTGTCACTCCATCCGCCTCTTCCGCTCCAATGCATGGGCTCTGAAGGGCTTGCCGTATTTGGGCTTCCCGCGTATGCCCAGACTTATGCACCCCGCAACATACTGTTTTAGCCGATTGAGGGGCATTGATCAACCGTTGCTCTGCAACCCAGCTTGTTGTGGACCGACTTGCGCTGTTTTGTGAGAAGATTAAGTCATGCCAAATGGGAGTCAATTTATTATCGAAGAGATGTTGTTGCATATGAATATTTGTGTCGTTTGGGAACACAACATCGTCGGGAGTGAGGAGATTATCATACCATTTATGCTTGGATATCTTGCCGGCAGGAATCGTGGTCAAACATGTGAAGTTACGTACTTCTTTTGTTGATTACTACAAGATTTGTGAGGAAATTATTTGGGGGCTCATATCTCCAGTCCATTCACGGCACTGCTGAGAGAAGACTAGTAGTTGGTGGAGAAGGTTGTTGCGGGGTAAAAGGAACCTCGCAGAGAGACTTGCATATCAACTCTCTTCCTAGGACGTCACTTCGTGATGTTACTTGCTCGCTTTAATCGCACTGCCCAATTCACGTCGTATCTTAGCGCCGGCGAATGAGAGGTTGTATACAATCACTGATATGGTATCGTGAGATTGACTTGACAGCTCTTGACTGGTGGAGCTTGAACTTAAACTTTTGTACTGTATCGTTTTATATCAGCTTCCTTTCTTCCTTCTGACTTTGTGCCTGTCAGGCCCTGTCTTCCCCTCTCCTTCACTTACGCCTCTCTTCCCGTACCATCCAACTTCTGGAGTGGAGGAGCTGCCTGGAGTAAAATTGGCCGGCGGCGCTCTTGTGTGTAACTTTATTCAAGCTGTTTGGCTTGTATGTTTAGGTCTGCAGGGGAGGCTTAATGCGGGGTAACACAGAAAGATATAAGAGCAAGAGATAAGAACTTCCCTTTACTCCGATCTTTTCATTCTTAAATATTCGTCCCTTTTTTCCATTTTGAACTGTGAATATTGATTAGCCTTCAGGAAATTCACTCAAAATGACGGTTCCCGACGAAGTTGATATCATTGTGTGTGGAGGTGGAAGCTGCGGCTGCGTAGTCGCCGGACGGTTTGTATACCTTTTCGTAGTCAGGAAGAACTCCTCAATACTATATGCTTGTTGTTCTCGTGTTAAGATCCTAGTCTCACCATGAATGGTTACTGACATTGGCCAACAGTCTTGCAAACCTAGACCACAAACTTCAAGTGTTGCTGATTGAAGGTGGTGAAAGTAACTTAAACAACCCATGGGTATGATAAACGTCAACACCGAATAGAAGATGTCATATTAATAGCTTGTAGGTGTACAGACCGGGTATCTATCCCCGGAACATGAAACTTGATTCGTAAGTTACTAGCATTGACAAAATCCCGTACACAATCTACATTTCAATAGATTAATCTAACATAACTATTACAGCAAAACAGCTAGTTTCTACTATTCCCGACCAAGTGAGTTCCTTGCAGGAAGACGAGCTGTCGTCCCCTGCGCACATGTCCTGGGTGGTGGATCCAGCATCAATTTTATGGCAAGAATTCACTTTTCAAGATGGGTTAACACGTCTAATTATATAATAGATGTACACCCGTGCCTCTGCATCAGACTACGATGATTTCCAGGCTAAAGGATGGACAACCAGGGAGCTTATCCCCCTGATGAAGAAGCATGAGACTTACCAGAGAGCTTCTAACAACCGGGATATTCATGGATTTGAAGGGCCCATCAAAGGTATTATTAATTCTTTATTTGTGGAAGTATTCGGCTAATTATGGGTGTAGTGTCATTCGGAAATTACACCTACCCAATCATGCAAGATTTCTTGAAGGCTGCAGAGAGTCAAGGAATCCCAAACACCGATGACCTCCAAGACCTTGTTACTGGTCACGGGAGCGAGCACTGGTGAGTACCTCATATTTAATTACCTATTATTCACGTGCTTAATGCTGACATAACGTGTAGGTTGAAATGGATCAATAGGGATACGGGGAGAAGAAGTGATTCTGCTCATGCCTACATCCATTCCACCCGTGCAGTTCACGAGAATCTGCATCTCGTATGCAACACTAAGGTATGATCGTAGACATATAACTACCAATGAGCACAACTAATTGATATAGGTTGACAAAGTAATCCTTAAAAATGGAAGAGCTGTTGGTGTTCAGACGTGAGCTCCTAGAAATCCAATTGTGTAGAGTGACACTAACAAAAACAGTGTTCCAACCAAGCCCTTGAACCCAGGCCAGGTTCGCCTCTCCTGTCTTTGATTGAAAGTGACATAGAAATGCTAATAAATCAGGTACAGCAGCAAAGCCGAACCTTCCGCGCGAGAAAGCAGATCATCATCTCTGGTGGTACTCTCAGCTCTCCACTCATTCTCCAGCGCTCAGGTATCGGTGACCCAAAGAAGCTCCAGAGAGTCGGCGTCAAGCCTCTTGTTGACCTACCCGGTGTGGGCTTGAACTTCCAAGATCATTATCTGACGTTCTCTGTCTACCGTGCTAAGCCAGACACAGAGTCGTTCGATGACTTTGTTAGGGGTGACGAAGAAGTGCAAAAGAGAGTGTTTGATCAATGGAATATCAATGGTACTGGCCCATTGGCTACTAATGGTATCGAGGCTGGTGTGAAGGTATGTTCTTCCTGATCCTGTGGTAGTCATAATAGCTTCTGATCAATCTCAGGTCCGTCCCACGGAAAAGGAGCTCGATGAAATGGATTCATGGCCTACGCCTGACTTCAGAAAGGGCTGGGAGAGTTACTTCAAGGACAAGCCTGACAAACCTGTCATGCACTATTCGGTCATTGCAGGTTGGTTCGGCGACCATATGCTCATGCCTCCTGGAAAATTCTTCACTATGTTCCACTTCTTGGAGGTAAAAACACCAAATTCTCCTTTCTTGAATCACTTACTGATATCGTAATCTTTACAGTATCCATTCTCAAGAGGTTTCACCCACATTGTCTCTCCAGACCCTTATGAAGCTCCAGACTTCGATGCTGGCTTCATGAATGATGGCAGAGACATGGACCCCATGATCTGGGGATACATCAAGTCTCGCGAGACAGCCAGGAGAATGGACGCATATGCTGGTGAAGTGACCTCCATGCATCCATTCTTTGCATATGATTCTCCTGCTCGTGCACTTGATCTGGACCTCGCAACTACCAACCAATACGCCAAGCCCGGAAACTTGACAGCAAACATTCAGGTGAGTACTACTGAATAATTTACTGAGGATAAATTGCTTATGACGATATAGCATGGCTCTTGGTCTATGCCACTCAAGCCACCAAAGCCTTCAAATGTCAGCTTTTTGAACAGCAACAAGCATGACCTTCATGAGGACTTGCAATACAACGAGCAGGATATCAAACACGTTGAGGAATGGGTCAAGAGACACGTTGAGACCACTTGGCACTCCCTTGGCGTAAGTTACACGATTATATAATGGAATATCAGTCGCTAACTACTGTGAATAGACTTGCTCCATGGCACCTAGAGAAGGAAACAGCATCGTCAAGCATGGTGTCCTGGATGAGAGACTCAATGTCCATGGCGTTGAGGGCCTCAAGGTCGCCGACTTGTCTATCTGTCCCGATAATGTCGGCTGCAATACGTACTCTACTGCTCTCCTCATCGGAGAGAAGTGTGCTGTATTGACCGCTGAAGACTTGGGCTATTCTGGCAAGGCTCTGGAGATGAAGGTACCACCTTATCATGCTCCACGCGAAATTGTTAGCCTCAGCAGGTTGTAAGTAGTCAGATTATGACTTGGTGAGACTTGGGGAAGCTTTTGTGAAAGGCAGACATTCATTATTAATGACTTTGTTTTTTATTTGATGCTTCTCATCCTTAATTCTCTAAATTCTTATGAATTACTTATTTCAAATGGAGATGTATGTAGTTTTCCAAGGCCTGTATTCCGTAGCTGTGAGTTTGTGGCTCAACCCAATGGTGCAATGCACGCTCTTTTCTTGCGATCGAATTTTACTTTCATGAGGCAGTGCTTTTCACCTCCACCGATCGTGATCTGGTGAAGATCGGTGGACCATGGCATGCTAATGTCGGCGTCGTCATTCCATCGCCTTCGGCACGATGAATAGAACAGCGACATGGAATCGTTTATACCCTGGTGGACTTGGCCAATCGTAGCTGTTCCGTATTCCAGGCTGGGCGCTGACCGCCTCGCGCTGAGTGGGGTGACTCGGGCAGAATCAATGTTGGCCAATTGACTTGTGTCGTCAGCTTTTCCGACTCCATCGTGAAATGCTCTGCACTCCGCAGCTCGCTGTGCCTTTACTGGAGTAACACCGCACTTCGTGCCGCTCGTGGGGGAATAACGGTGCATCGCATGTGTCCTTTCATGTAGAATAATAGGGGATATGATAAAAGAGGAAATGGAATGCGCTACACTTGACTGCACCCGCAGATCCAAGGAGTGTCTTCTCCATACTGTAGCATCCCATCTCCATGGAATATTAATCATGCCAAGTACTCGCTTTTCGCTCGGACATCTCAACAACAAACACTTTACATTCTTTTCCTGCCTCCTAGGATTTGATTCCCAATGAGTGACCTTGACTCACACATAGTCTTTAACATCTGTTCGGTATCCTTACCGACAGGTTAGTACCACTTCTCCAGTACTCCATGAAGGTACCTCGGAGTAGGTAGATATAAGACAGGCACCACCAACTATGTCTTAAATATCGCTGTAGCTTTGAGAAAAGAGACAAAAGTCCGGCCGTGGCCAAGAGGTGACAAGAAGCGCCTAGAAGTGACATGTTTTTTTCTTTTTCGCCTCCTTCACATGACTTGTCGAGCTTACGACTTAGACTGGCTGGGCAAGAAAAAGAAATACATTTAATTCGACTTCGGCTTACTTGGCAAGTGGGAAAAAGAGGATTGTGAAATGCCCAGAAATAAATTACTCCATGCGGTTTTGTACAGCCAACCCCACCGCGGACTACCGTAGCTAAGACGCGCCCCATCAGGGTAGATAAGGGAGACCTTGCCTCTCGTAGCGATAGTCTATCGCCTTGTTGCCGTCATTTCATGGGCCAACATAACCAAATTCAACTTGTTCATCTAAATTCCTTTCTTTTCTCAATTGCCTGTCTACTCAGTAGATCAGCTCACAACATCCCTCGACATCCAATACGTATATCCTAAAATCCCCTCCTCTCGGTCCAGATACCCACATTTCTCTTCTGCATCGTTCATTTTCACCGACAGTGTACCGCGTCGACCACAGCATCGACAAATGTTTATACCGAACATCCGCTCCTAAGAAACCGTCACGCGAAAGGGAGCATCGACTGCGCAGCGCGGCAGAGGACTATATGCTGCGACACCACGCAATCCTACTCACAGAATCGACGGATTGGGGCATTGGGTCAAGTACAGCATTTAGGTGTACGACGATTACAACCTCCCTTTGACTTGCAAGAAAATATCAAGCGAAAAGAAACTCGGATTCGAAAGGGCTCGACAACTAAGACAACCCGAGACCATAGGCGTTAAGCCAAAACGTCAACATGGCATGGGATCACCTTTCAATCAATCGGCCGCATTTGGTCTACATCATTCTGGGGGGCTTTACATCGCTATTCATGTTATGTTCGTCCTTCATTAAGGAGCGCATGTACATTGGTGAAGCAACCGTAGCCACCCTGTGCGGGGTGATCTTCGGTCCCCATGCTGCGAATCTCATTAACCCGGATACATGGGGAAATACGGATCAGATCACACTGGAATTTTCGCGAATTGTTCTGGTTGTGCAATGTTTCGCCGTTGGTGTCGAATTGCCAAAGTATTACATGGAAAAGCATTGGCGGTCCGTGGTTTTCCTGCTGATTCCTGTCATGACTTTCGGCTGGTTGATTACCAGCTTATTCATCTGGTGGATGGTTCCGCCCTTGGACTGGCTACAAAGTCTTTGTGTGGCGGCCTGTGTTACTGCTACGGATCCCGTCCTGGCTTCCTCGGTCGTAGGTAAGGGTAAGTTTGCAAAGAGAGTGCCTAAGCATTTGAGAGATCTCCTTTCTGCCGAATCTGGATGCAACGATGGAATGGCCTTTCCTTTTGTCTACCTGGCCCTTTACCTGATCGACTTCAGACCCGACGCTAACAAGGTTTCCTTCAATTGGTTCATCATTACCATTTTATATGAGTGTGTTTTTGGTGCCATTTATGGCTTCCTTATCGGATACATAGGCAGGCATGGAATCAAATGGGCAGAGAAGAACGATTTAGTCGACAGAGAAAGTTTCCTCGTTTTCTACTTTGTCCTAGCATTATTCTGTGCTGGTTCTGGTAGTATTTTAGGTGTCGATGATCTACTTGTTGGGTTCGCCGCAGGTGTAGGCTTTTCAAACGATGGATGGTTTACGCAAAAGACTGAAGAATCCCACGTTTCTAACGTCATCGATCTGCTCATCAACTTGGCATATTTTGTCTATCTCGGTACTATCATTCCATGGGAACAATACAACTCTGCAACCCTTGGTCTCACTCCATGGCGACTTGTTGTCATAGCCATCTTCGTTATTTTATTTCGACGGATTCCAGTTATGATGGCATTGAAACCTTTCATACCGGACATCAAAACATGGAGAGAAGCATTGTTTGCTGGACATTTTGGTCCAATTGGTGTCGGGGCCATTTTTGTTGCGATTCTTGCGCGAGCAGAACTCGAAACAGAAACTACAACCCCTTTGGCAACAATCACTGCATTGGACGAGGCGAATCTTCCTCTGGTACAGCTTGTCTGGCCTATTGTAACATTCTTGGTTATCTCATCAATCATCGTTCACGGCTCATCCATCGCCGTCTTCACCCTCGGAAAGCACATCAACACATTAACATTGACAATGTCTTACACCACAGCCAATGATGATGGTCCATCTTGGATGAACAGACTTCCTCGAATTCAATCCCAATCAAAATCTATGGCTAAGAGTCAGGAGTCGGACTGGGAGAGTCGCGATGATAGAGTTCCTCCTGGCGAGCTACCCCCTGTTGGCATGCCTGGCAATTTCCTGAGACGCCAGAAGGATGATGATCAACCAACGGGACGCCATAGCCGATCATCGTCTCTCATCCCAAGACGTCGCAAGAAGAAGTGGGATGATGGACTTGGTCCTGGAGGCCCTATTAGTCAGTCTGCCATTGCGCCTCAGCGACGGGATGACAGAGACACTAGTGCCCACACTTCAGACAAGACTCTAACACCACAAGAGAGCGGCGATAATGATGACGAAAAGCAAGAACATGAAGGGGAAGAAGAGCTTGGCGAAGTTCAGCATGATTCGGAGATGGAGGAGATTATGCACCACGGAGAAACGGAAGAAAGAGCAGATCAGCACAAGTCAGAGGCCGAAGCTCATCCAAACAAGACAGAGACCTATATCGAGGGCAACGACATCATCACCGAAAATGCCGATGGGGAAGTTCTTAACGTGGAAAGAACCCCACAGGGCATGCGAGAAGATGAGCATAACAAGCATGTGGAGGCCGAGATTCTAGACGATGTTGAACATCCAAGTAAGGCTTTTGGTGCTCTACGGAAGAAGATGGGAGTTTGGCGGCACAAGGATGATCTTGAAGGACAAGCGTCAGGCTTGAAAACTCAAGATCGTGAACGTAAACGCGGTCCGGCACTGGCTTACCAATACGGCAACACTGTAAGTATTCTTGTTATTTTTTTCAATGTGCGCTACTAACAAATCTCAGATCATTGTCGAAGACGAAGACGGTGAGGTTGTGAAGAAATATGAACTCCCTTCGAAGAAAGAGAAGAACCCTAAGCAAGAAGGCGAAGCTGGACCAGTCCGTCAAGGCATCCAACGACTCGGTACTTGGTCAGGAAAGGGCGAAACTCCTAAGAAAGAAGGAGAAGCCGCTCCAACGAGGCACGATGGAGCCGTTCGTCAAGGAATTGCACGTATGGGTACTTGGACTGGTAAGGAAAAGTCCGATACTCCAAGAAAGGCTATGAAGAAGCATCGTGAGGAAGAGGAGAATGAGGATGACCAGAGAATCCGATTTACTATTGGTGGCGCCGGAAAGAGAATGACGAAAGAAGATTTCTTGAAGGAGTTGCAAAGCATGGATCCAAAGGCACGCATGGAAGTAGTCGAGGCTTCAAACGCACCAGCCGCAATGAAAGATCTAGCAAAGAAAGACGCCAGCTCCGACAATCCAGGAAGCGGTCGCCTGTTTGCTGCCAAGTCTGCTCAAACCGCTTCAGGCCCCGGAGTGGCCGCAAAGGTAGGAGCAGCTATGGCCGCTAAGCGCGGCGCCCAAATTGATGAAGACAGCGAACATGAGGGTGACAGTTCGCACACCGACTCTGGAAGCGAGAGCGATGATATTGGTCCGGTCCAACGACGCCGAGAAGCGGTTCGCAGAGAGAAAGATGCGAAGTCGACGGGCGCAAAGCTCACAAAGTCTACATCGCCATCGAACCTGATCCCTGAAAGTGCGGCGGAGAAGAGGAGGAGAGAGGAAGTGCTTAAGGGTGTTGACGAGAGTGGTATCGAGGAAACGCCCGCTGAGAAGAGGCGTAGAGAGGCGGCGCTGGCCGGTGGTCCGGATTCGGACTCCGATGACGACGATACACCCCGTGTGGCACCTGTGGAACGACGTACCGGTATCAGATTCGCCGATGAGCCGGTTCGTGGCAGGAAGTAATCTGCGTTGCTTATTTGGAGTGTCTGACTATTTGATTGTGGCATTGCGAACGGTGTTGTGGCGATGACTTAATTCACCTAGAATGTGTAGTATATATATATATAACCCTGCAGAGGGTCTTAATGTCTTTTATGCGGTATTTGGAGATTTAGATTTATGAATAAAGTTTACTGAGTATATCAACTTACTTTGTTGACCTTACCTATTGCATCTTTATGCTATTTGTGACGTGGACAATATGCTGCTGATGTGGTGGATGTATTTTTCAAGTGTAAAATTTCAGATATTGGTTCGGGGAGAAGCTTTGGAAAAGTGCAACAGATGAGGATGCATCTTGTATACCCTCATTTTTTATGTGTTACTGGAGGTATAGTGATGGTTACTGACATTGCACGAATTCTTATTTTCTTTCCCAACTCATTTATCCAACTCACTTGTTCCTATTCTTAACTAAAGTTTACCTAAATTCCATCCAGGTATTATGGAAATTACACTCTATGCATAGATTCATGTAGGTTTGAGGCACTTCATTATTAGAAAATGACTGCGATGAACGTGATTTAGCTTCTACAATAAAAAAGCTAGACGTAGAACGTGGAGGATGAAGTATCTGCGGGTGGTGGCGATAATGAGTATAATGAATAGGAACTAGCAAACTAAACACTTCTGATATATAGAGAGATACAGTAAGCCAGTGGTGTTACTACTAAGGCAGTATAGGTTCTTTAATAGTTGAAAGCATCAAGGGGAAGACTTGTGGTATCTTGGATGTCCATGTACAGCATAGCTTGTCTAAAATAGACATTGCTTCACGGTGGAGAGAATGCCTTTCGATGTCTAGATAGGTGTCCTGATCGAGCCTGGTACCCTTGATATTAGAATAATACTAAGTAGCCCTTACTTTCCTCGTATCTCAAGTGATAAAATACCAAGTTACTCTACTTCACGAGCTAACAGCACAATTCAAAGTAATGACTCCCTAGTCCCTGCGTCATAGGTCTGAGAATACCCACTAGCACTACAATATAATAGAGACCACACCAGTTCTGTATCTAATTTCTCCTAGCAACGTAGCTTAATCGCTACAAACAGCGCCAATATACGGGGTTTAACAGTGTGGACAGCTAGTCTGATGTAGACACTAGATCACATAATAGACAATCAACGATGGTGAAGTTAGGTATGATAACGAGGACATGGATGATAACAATGCTTGCACTGTGCCCCCTATCTGAAGTGGCTGAAGGCATTAAAAGGTTTAGCTACTGCCATAAGAGATGATCCAATAGCTGTAACCAAGGCCACGGAGGCTTTTATACACCCCGAGTGAGCTCCATCTTACAGCCGTACCCAACGGCATTGACAAATGTAATCTAAAACAACGATCACTATCAGGATAAAGTACAAGCATCATCTCACCCTCAAGCCCCGAATCTCTGGTTATCTCTTACAAGCTCGAATACACGAATGTTCAATCTCCAGTCAAGACACGAAACACCAGTTGTTTGGTCGTATGAAAGAACAACGACGATGATAGCAACGAGGAGTATAACGCAAGCCCACACTCACGATACTGCACAAACAAGAACCTGCCACAACCAGTGGGACCTAGCAACCTCCCCAAGAGCCAAGTGAAAGAGACGACCGCCAAATACCAAAGCCTCATACCTCTAGTGAACAACCACGATCAGCTACTCACAGCATTTGCAATAGACCCACTACCTCACATTACACCACGCACCACTCAAGATCAAGTATAAAAACCGCCTCTCCTCAGTCTTCAACCACAGCACCTCCTCGTCCGCAGCTAGACACAGAATAGGTGGGAGTTGGTCTGCACAGGGATGGAGGCCGATCTGCTATGGGGAGGAAATTTCGATGATGAGATGTATGATGATGAGGAGCTTTATGATGATGGGATCTCCATCCAGACGCTTGCTACCTGCAACACTTGAAGAGAGCTGGAGCGTATAGCGACCACCATATATTCCTTTGCCTCTTCGTTTACAAAAGTTGCATAGTAAAAGTCTTTAGAAGAAGCCCATTGTATACACCGTATGAGGTGAGTTCTGTCTGGTGCATCTAGGACTACATCAAATTGAACTCACTTGACTACACTTCACATTATTAGACTGATACGAATAACAGCCATATCAAACCACAATCACACCCACCAATCTCACGTTAGTCACTTTACATTCACAATCAAATTCGCAATCAAAAAATAAAAAGTAGAGAAACCAGTTCTCATTCCACAAAAGAAACCCTCTACCTATCACTGCTACAACCTTTCAATCCACCCACCCATCCATCTATTCAACCACCCCACTCCCTCCCCATCCATCCATCCTCCTCACCCTGCCTCCCAAAAAAGCCCAAAAACATTTTCCATCCCAATTCCTAATCCCCACTCCACCTCATCATCATTATTAAGTAATATTAAGTATAAGTCTCTCCATCTTTCTCATTCCCTTATCTCCATTCCCATCCATCCATCCGTCCATCAACCCATCCATTCATTCACACAAAAACAAATCTATATCTCCCACCCATCCAATTATTACATCCCACACAACAGCGCAGAACAGTAAATGGGAAGAAAAAACCAAGGACGGGCGAAAGAAAACAGAAAAACAGATCGATTGCGAGGATTTGTAGCGGATCTCTATAATAAAGGAGGAGACATAAAGCAAAAGTAAATCTCTTCCCTCCCCAATTTCGAGTTTGTAGGTTTTTCGTTCGCTATAGATTTCGTAGGAAGGATTTGGTGGTAGGTTTCGAAGAGATAGATAAAGGGAGGGGAGAGGGAAGAGAGATTCTCAGAAAGTGGAGCCCGAAAAGTAACAAATAAAAAGACACGGATAGCAAACGCTCAACGCTGCCTATCCATCATGCTTTATAGAATCATACAACATAACACATAACCACACTTTCCCACAGGCTCAAGTCCTCTTCGCATTTTCTTGCCGAAGAGGCTTTCTAACGCAGTTGGTTCTTGACATCCTGTGCACCAGTAGCAATGATATCATCCAACTTCCATCTTGGTGGAGTTGGCGCAACCTTGCCGGCAGTCTTGAGCAACTCTTTCTCCATTTCTGGAGTGATGTCCTCTGGCAAGTTCTTGGCACCACCAGCAACACCGCTTGAAAACTTGAGCTGGAGGATGTTACCGATCTCGTCGCATGCGGAGAGGAGACGGTCCATATCCTCCTTGTTGTGGGCTGCAGAGACACAGAATCGAGCGCGAGAAGAGATGAGCGGTGTAGCAGGGTATCCGACAATGACGACTGAGATCTTGCGCTTAAGCATCTCATGAGAGAAGGCAGGCATCTTGGCTGGGTTGTAAAGGAGGACTGGAATAATTGGGGAGTCGTCGTGACCGTAGACGATGAAACCAAGACGCTTCAATCCAAGGCGGAGGTAGCGGGAGTTGAAAGCAATTCTTTGGAGACGCTCTTCACCCTGTCCTGGGTTGGTCTCGCCGGTGATCATCTTGAGAGAGCTAACAATTTGGGAAAGGACAAGTGGGGTTGGAGATTCTCCGTAAATAGTTCCAGCGTTGGTGACACGAAGCTTATCAATGATGTGCTTATCAGCAGCAACGTATCCTCCATTGGCTCCGAATGACTTGGTGAGAGTTCCCATAAGAATATCGACTTCGGCTGGGTCAACGCCAAAGTAGTCGCAAACACCACGTCCATTTGGTCCGAGAGCACCAATGGAGTGGGCCTCATCGATGAAAAGGTTGTACTTGTACTTCTTCTTCAATCTGAGAAGACCTGGAAGATCGCACATGGTACCCTCCATAGAGTAGAGACCCTCGACAACGACAAGAATCTTCTTCCATGGGCGATGAGTTCTTGGTTGGCCTTGAGAAATAGATTCGCGGAGAAGACGTTCGAGATCCTTCATGTCGTTGTGCTTGAATGAGGTAATCATAGCTCCAGAAAGACGTGCACCAATGCGAATAGAAGCGTGGTTCAATTCGTCAGAAACGATCAAGCATCCCTTACCTACGAGAGCTGGGAAAGAAGTTGCGTTTGTGCTGAAACCCATGGAGAAAACCATAGCAGCTGGCTTACCAACAAAGCTGGCGATTTCACGTTCAACCTCGAGCGCCAAATCAGAAGTACCAGTATCGGCTCTTGGAGAAGCAGCAGAAATACCGTATCTCTTGACGCACTCCTCTACAGCATCAGCGCATGGGCCTACAGATTGTGCAAATCCAAGGTAGTTGTAGGAACTCATGTTGAGGGTCTCAGTGTAAGTTCCAGTGAACTGGAAATGCTCGTTGAAGTCATCGGTAGTACGGTCCATGAGTGTAATGTAACGTCCAGGAACGCCAGTGATTGGTCTCGAGAAGCAGTCATTGATACGCATCTTCAATCTTCGAACGTAGAAGTTGTCGAAGTCGCTGTTGAGTGCTGCATACCCATTGGCGGCCTTGAGATGAGTGTATTTGTTTTGGTGGAATCTCTTGCCAAAGAAATCACGGACGTGTCCAAAAATGATCAGAATAAGGTAACTGATGTAGGTCGTTAAGAGGTAGTAGTATGGTGGTTCATCCTCGACTGGTGCCTCCAAAGGTCCTCCTTGGTGCTTGCTCACATATCTGTGGCTCTGGTGGCTGATTGGTGCAAATTGGCTGTTTGCCTTCTTCAACTTGGCGGCTTCTCCAATGGATGGAGGCGTGAACAAGGTAGTTGGTGGCTCACTCATGTCTGCTTCACCGGCCTTTGCAGTGGAGAGCGAGATTGTCGGTAATGACAGAGATGGGGCGCTAATCTGTGGAGAAGGGTTGTTGAGAAGGTATTCTTGTTGCTTCGCAGCGGCAGCGAGCAACGCAGATTGTGCCGTTTGCTGATCCTTGCTCTTTGGTGACGAGGAGAAGAAGTTTGTCAATCTGGCGGCCTTGGAGAAGGATGTTCGTCGAGTGTTGGACTTGTCTGTCGACGGTATGGCAACCGCAGATGTGTTTGAGCTGGCAAACGGGTTTTGAGGTAGTCTTCGTGGCATGTTTAGGAGGATGGTCGTAGATTGCTACGGCAGGAGACAAAAAGAGGCGATTGCGAATTCTTTTAGAATACCAAGATTCAGTGATTACAACGAAGGCTGCAGTTTGTCGTAGGATCTATTTGAGGGAGGAAAGGGGCGGTTCGTAGAGAATAGTGTGGCGAAGTCGCTGATCCCAGATCACCTGTAGGGATAGAAATCGGCAGAGGCTACAATGCCGAGGATTATGTCAGTGATGAATCTGGTGAGAATTGATGGCAGCGAGGGTTGAAGATGAGAGGAAGAGAGTGAGAGAGAGCAAGGCTGGTTGGTAAGAATGATTGGGGCTTATGGGGGCTCTTTTTTGGAAAGGGCACAGCGTCAGAGTTTGGGAAACGGTCCCAGAGGTGAGCGGGAAAACTAGTCAGAGGACGGAGGATCGCCAATGATGACCGATGGATGGATTTCTTTTTTTGAACAAGAAGGGTAGGGAATTGAGTGGGGGCTAAGAGGGATGGAATTGGAATTGCTCACCACTTGAAGGAGGATAAAGGACCAGAGTTCAGAGAGCGATTCGAGCACTCTGATAGATGTCGATGATTCCCTTTTGGCTGTGGGGGGAAGAAGGAGAGAGTGAGGGCGAGCGAGGAGAGAGAGACTGGAATGGAATGTCGCGTGGTAAGAAGGCGCGAGGAATGTTGATGGTCCGAGTGCTCCTTAGCTAATAATTAATGTGGATGTTGGGCGGAGGGAAGAGCGTTGTGCGTTGTGCGATGCTTGTTGCTCGTTGCTCGCTGGAAATATGCAGTGCAGCAGCAGGCGGGATTGAATGCAATACGCATAAAACACGGATAGATTATAGATTAATGATTATCGATTATCGATTATCAACTATAGACTGTCGAGTGTCGAGTGTCGAGTGTCGAGGTATGATAACTCAACGAGTGAGAATATATATTCTCTTGGGCAGGCAAGAAATGACAGGTCGAGGGATAAGGCGGCACGAGTGTATGAAGGGGAGTACTCTATTGCAGCAGAGAGACGAGGAAGAGAGAGGTAGATAATAGTAGAGGATTGATAGTCGCGGATGAAAATCGAGGGAGGATTAATGAGTACAAGTATGTAGGTGCCGAGGTATTATTAGAGGCAGAGAAGGATGGGATGAGACAGCTTTCCTTGTTACTTATCATAAGTATGAGAAGCGCAAGAAGTATTATGAGGAGCATGAAAGCGTGAAAGCGTGAAAGCCATGAGACCATAAGACCATATAACTACAACACATACAACCATTCGGAGCAAATACCATGGATTTTATGAAATGTTATGAACGAAGATTCGATGTGCCTTTAAAGTGTGGATTCGGAACATCGCATGAACTACTGCTCTCAATCAGGTACCGTATGTTTCTTAGTCCTGCACCACACGTCTTAGTCTTGTCTGTACGTACTTACAGTGCAAGTACAAACTCGCTGCGGTCGACAGTCTGGTGGTCCTCTCGTTTCCCTCGCACGTACGCCTCGTTAATAACTTTCCTTTCTTTTCCTTTCCTTCCCTTCCCTCCGTTTGTTCATGTGGTCTCGCTGGATCGGAGACTTTGCGCCAAACTCCCTTCCCATCGGTCTGTGAGATCAAGCCGCTCTTCCGACAGAGTAAGACTGGCTGACTGGCCCAAAAATGGCCATGAAATGGTCGGGACAACTAGGATCATCAGAATTCTTCACCGAACCCATGTAGTGCATGTTACATGTACCTTTACCACCATATATCTACCGATTTACTACAGTACTTGCTACTTACTGTATGTGCCCAAGTGTGCCGGCTTCACTTTAAACTTCATCCGCTTTTGTGTCCTTCTTCCAAGCAAGTCATCATCATATCACCACTCGCTGATGATCGCTGATAATTGCTGATGGCTGCTGATGAATGCTGATGCTCTATTTTACACTGAACATGCACCAATGCATTCTACCAACCCGTCTTATCCCCCTCCCCTACCTTTTTGCTTGTCTTTCTCTCTTTCAAATTTCCCTTTTCTCGCCGTATGTACTTTAACTGTACATACTACTAACTGGTGGACTAAACTAAACCCCTAATCATGGATCGTGGGGCCGATCCGATGACTTTTTTTTTCTTTTTTGAAGAAATTGGCGAAAGTACTCCGGAGCAAGACGCTTTTTGGGATACGGATACCAGCAATACAATCCTATCTTGGGAACTTCCTAGTTGCGGTGCAGCAAAAGAGGGTCTGAATCGAAAAAAAGTATCCGTCTTATCCATTTCTCAAATGTGCTTATTCAGACAGACAACCCATCTCATCCACACTGCTCATCGCTTCTCCAATTGGCTTTTTTTCCGTACTTTTATTTTTTCCCCCTCCCTTTAGGCTTTTTTCTTCTTCTTCTTGCATTCAATCTCACTTTTAAGAGCAATTTCTTCACCCTTATGGGGCAGATTTTTCACATTTTGCATTAAAATGGGTGATTGGTACAGAGCCGGTACAGTAATCGCGCCGGGAAGGCTTGCGCCAGGACCAAAAGAACCCTCTCTCTCGTCTGGCTTGTCTTATTTGGGTAAAACTGCGCGCTGAGGAAAAGCTCACAAAAAAGCACGGAGGGTCGGAGCAAGACAATACCAAAAAGCAACAGCCACGATGACGGGCGTGACATGCAATCAGAGACATCTCAACAGGCGGAGTAAAAAGGAAATACACAGCCAACAGCACAGCCAGCAGGCATCGGAGACATTCTACAAGCGCCCAAAACGCCCAAACTGCCCGTAATGTCTCTCTGCTATACCAAAGTAAACAAGCCTTCACGAAAGGCTTACGAAGTCCACAAAGTAGAAGGCAACAGTAAGTAAACACTGCGTTGCAAGCCAGTCTTCACGGCATGAATGCATCCATCTTTCTTAGACATTGGAGCTTTGCCGATCAAGAGCCCAACCTGCCAGCGAACCAATTCATGGTTGATGAGAGCTGAAGGTCTGATCCTGTATTCAGTCACATGCAGCAAAAGTAAATGAGAGGAGGAGTGGGTTGGCAATACGTACCAGAACATTTGCACTTTATGTGCGGATGGAGCAAATTATGAACAGCAATGAAGGGGGGCACACGAGGCACACGAGAAGGCACAATTGCGGGATCGTCAAGCGCCTTCATCTCCATATCACCAATCTTCATCAGCAATTAATTTTCTGTGGGTGCTGTGCTGGTGGTGTTGCTACTGGACCCCCTTTCACCTTTCAACCTTCAACCCTTCAACCCGCAATTTTACCCCAGCTAAAGGTCCCGATCCTTCCCATCCCAACGGCGCACCCCTTCACCATTCTCCCCCCAGTCACAGCCGAACACGCAAGACCTCTCTCTCTCTCTGATACTGCGATGATTTGACTTGAATTGACTTGACTTGACCCATTCCCCTTGACCTTGCGACAGTAGACACTGACTCTGATAGTGATAGTGACTGTGCAAATGCCGCTGCGTCAAAAACATGCCATCGTGCACAGTCCAGCATAAAGTTGTCTTTGATATTGTTTTGTCTCTAACCGGCCTTTGATTGGTCTTTTTTGTCTTTGATCGCGATCGTTTTTAATGAATTTAAAGTGCTCTCGGAGCTATGGGCGCAACAGCGAAATTGCCCATGAAGTCATCAAGTACAAAAGGCATGGAGTTTATACGAAGTACCCGGGCTTGCAGTACGAATACGGCCTTTGCGTATTGTGCTCTGCTTATAGGTACAGCTGTACTGAGCTATGAAACTTATGAAGTTCTCCAGGTATTCAAATCCCGTAGTGAGGAGCCTAGCTGGCTGGGTACTGTTAGACAATTGCTCATTATTACTCACTCTCATGTCCATCTCATCATTCAAAATCATTGCAGTGGCCGCTAGAAGAGCCACTTCACCAGTGACCATGGTCACGTACCTGAAGATCCGGCGTTGCCAGCAAACAAACTCCCAAAGCACTGTTCCTGAACTGTCTGAACTGAGACTCCTCTTACTTGCTTTCATCTTAGAGAGCATCTCCTAAGTCGCACTGGCAACCTCCCAAATCCTTCGCCATACTTAACTCAGTACAGCACAACCGTCATGCTGACGGATAGTATGAATATGAAGTAGGCCAAGCGGTCCATGGTTGACGACATAACTGGCCTTACTACGTAGATGCACGACATCCGGTCACTTGATTCAATGGGATCATCATCAATGATGCGCGGGTGAAGTACGTACTTATTCCAGAGCCATTGACGTTATGTCTTCCATCCCATAATCCTGTCTGTTAAGGGCCAAGATAATAGTGGGAGATATGCTTTGAGCCAGAGTCTTTGAATTCGCATCGGCCGTGTCAGCTTCGGGAACCTCGGGCTTCACCACACGGTGCGCGAAGACCGAGGTACCCAGTGCAGTACATACCCCACGGTACACCGCATAGCTACCGCACCACCACCAAACAAAAAGCTCCATGCGGCAACATCCCAATCAATCTCCATGTCTCTGAGCTCATGCCAGCGTCACCACCTCCCCCATACTTCTAAGTAGTATCTGCCCCTACGCACCCGCTGCTATCACCATATTGTACTGGTATCGAAAATTTAATTCGCCCACCAAAAAAAAATCCCTTTCTCCTTACATTACGTCAAGAAAATTGCGGCTTATCCGGAGCAATGCATTCCAATGATGATGATGCTGCCCAGCTTTGGAGACATGCTTCCCCGGAATCGACGCGCATGTGGGAATTCAAGGCCCTGATCAACAAGAAATATGGCCTTACGCTAGAAAGCTATGACGAGCTCTACCAGTGGTCAATTGATAATATAGCCTCCTTCTGGAAGGAAACTTGGGCTTTCACGGGCATCAAAGCTTCGAGGGGATACGACAAGGTAATTATATACTCTCTCATACCATCACGTGATTCTCAACAAAATGTGCTGTATGTGCTATGACTTCCACCTATCTCTTTCAAGGCAGTAGTCACAAGGGTTGCTCATGTGTCTTGAGAGGGGAATTCTGAGATTTTGAAGTCTTTGTCATGCTTCTCCAATTCGCAACAAAGCAAAGTGTGATGTTATGTTTTTTTCAAGAGACTTTCAGGCGCGCACGTGGTTACTGACAGCTCTCCCTGAGTACTGCAGGTCATCGATGATGCAGCTCCTATGTTCCCACGCCCGAATTTCTTCGAAGGTGCTCTCCTGAATTTTGCGGAGAATCTTCTCTATCCTGCCGGATGCACCATCGATGAGTCTTCGCCGGCCATTATTGCTGCAACTGAAAGCACCCGCGAGACAGTGACATGGATCCAGCTTCGAGAAAGAGTTCGAGAGTGTGCGGCTTCCATGCGCTCTCTGGGCGTCAAGGAGTCGGATCGAGTTGCTGGGTTCTTGGCTAATCATACTAATACTGTTGTTGCTATGCTGGCTGCTACTTCTATCGGCGCTATCTGGACTGGTGTCAGTCCTGATACTGGGGTTCATGCTGTTTTGGATCGCTTGGTGCAGATTGAACCGGTCATATTGTTTGCTGATAATGCGGTCACGTATAATGGCAAAGTGCATGATGGTCATGATAAGATCAAGGAGATTGTCAAGGAACTGAAACAGCTTCGAGCAGTTGTGGTTTTCGAGACTGTACCGGAACACAAGACCATACTTGAAGACTTGGACGTTGGACAGGGGAAAGCTATGACATACACTGAATTCGTGGCCTCGTAAGTCTATATTCAAATATTCAAATCGCATCTAACAGCAATTCAAGAGCCTCCGACCCGAACCTCCCCTTGACCTTCGCTCAACTTCCCCCCTCACATCCAATCTACATTCTCTATTCATCAGGTACAACAGGCAAGCCAAAATGCATTGTGCACTCCGCAATAGGAACTCTCATTCAGCACAAAAAAGAGCATATCCTCCATAGCGATATGCGCCCTACAGACCGCCTCTTCTACTTCACCACCTGCACTTGGATGATGTGGCACTTCCTCATATCAGGACTGGCCTCTGGCTTAACTCTAATCCTCTATGATGGTTCACCATTCCAGCCACATGGCGCACTTTCCATGCCGCGGCTGATCTCTGAGCTGCGCATAACGCACTTCGGCACGTCAGCAAAGTACCTATCTATTCTCGAGCAGAAAGACATTTTCCCTATGCAAGCATCCTCAGAATCTCCAGCTTTGGACCTCACATGCCTAAAAGCAATTTATTCTACAGGCTCACCCCTTGCACCCTCAACCTTCAAATATGTCTACAAAGCCTTCCCACCATCCATAAACCTAGGTTCCATAACAGGCGGCACAGACATTATATCCCTCTTCGGTGCGCCTTGCCCACTGGTGCCCGTGCACGCCGGCGAGATCCAATGTAAGGGGCTGGGAATGGCGATTGCATCCTTTGATCCCTCGGGAGCCGACATCTCATCCACAGGAGAGCCCGGCGATCTCGTCTGCACGCGGCCCTTCCCTTGCCAACCAGTAGCCTTCTTCGGGCCGTCAGGCGCCTCCAAGTACCGAGCCTCCTACTTCGAAACCTTCCCGGGCGTGTGGCATCACGGGGATTTCATCCGCTTCAACACGCGCACCGGCGGGCTGATTATGCTGGGGCGCTCGGATGGCGTGCTTAAACCGGCTGGCGTGCGCTTTGGCAGCGCCGAGATCTACAATGTCCTTTTGAGGAGCTTCCATGAGGTCGAGGATGCGCTCTGTATTGGGCGGCGGAGGGAGAGCGATACGGATGAGATTGTTGTGCTGTTTTTGAAAATGGGGGAGGGCAGCTTCGATCAGGGGCTCGTCGAGAGGATTAAGGAGGCCATTAGACGCGAGTTGAGCGCGAGACATGTTCCGGGTGTTATTGTTGAGTGCCCGGAGATTCCGATTACTACTAATGGGAAGAAGTAAGCTGCTGGTCCTTTTTATCTTTGACGGCTGTTGTTTGATTGTTTGATTGTTTGGTTGCTATACAGACCTAGGGTTTTTAGTGTATGAATGAGGCTAACCACTGAGTATAGGGTCGAGGTTGCTGTCAAACAGATCCTCTGTGGCATGAATGTCAAGATCAGCGCATCAGTCGCGAATTCGGAGTGTTTGGAGTGGTATCGTGAATGGGCGAGAGAAAATTGAGAACTTCAAGGCAGATAGACTTCTTCGGGCTTCATGTATATAACATCGAATGTGGAAATGTCTACTACCTACAAATCATCTCAACTTATCGGAACTTAAAGAGTTGGTGAGAATATACGACAATGGTGATGGGAGAAGTGACAACAATGGTTATTATAGATCGCACCAGACGAGGTTGTCGAGCACTTACCAGAAATACCTTTTTTTCTGATATTTAGGAATTATAAATGAACCGCCTTTGATACCGGGATTCATCGAATATCTTGCGGCGATTTATTTCTAATCACGAGGCTTCATGATTCATCAGAATGATAACAATGATGGCGATACCTAGAGAAATGATGACAATATGATAAGTCACAGCAAGGGAGGAGTTGTCTCGGCTTTGTTCTGTGAAATGGTGTACCGCAAGAAGCCGTAGTTGGCCGTAGGCTTCTTCCCGACCATTGAGAATTTCCGCTGGTGGATCGGTTCGGGTTGCCAAAGTGATTCATGACCGGTAGTGGTGGAAAGATAAGGTGCGGAGTACTTGATACTGGGTATTTGATAGATTATGTGGACATTCATGGGACCCTGGCAATCTACAGGAAATTCAGAAATATAACTTCGGCATTGAGACTAACTTATGCAGTCAGTATGTCAGAACATACGACATCATGGCTCGTAGGAATTTTTCCCGTTCTCGCTGGCCGTGAGTGTTATCTTGATCTTGAGCAAGATGCAATACATAACTTGGCCACGCTTACATGTCGGACTCCAATCATACTCCGACACAAATCTCGAGCCAACAGCGTTTTCGACTCACAATGATTTGTCAGTTAATACAGATTTCATCATAGAACCGATATTGTCTCTAGTGTAATTCTTCCTTGCCACCATAAAAACACCTATCCTGACCGAATCTGAACGCGGATCGTCAAAAAGAGCCAACGAAATCGTACCTAGACAACACGTCAAACAGACCTAACAATATAGAGCCTCACCGAGTTCAATCATCATGTGCACAATGACGCAGATTCTGTATACATGCGGCTGTACCAGTGTCCCTCGACTCGTAAAGGAGTGTGACAAACACAAGAAGAGGCCTTGGGAATGGTGTCCAAGCAGCTCCGTTCAACATACTTCATATCCATGCTACTGTGTAAGATGCGAGTCTGCAATTACTCCAGCGTAGAACGATGAGAATTTCTCCAAGGACTAGATATGCTTGCTTAGGAGAGAACAAGCAGGGGTTTGGACGGGTTTTATATGACATTTTGTAATCGAAAACAGCGAAGTACATAGCATAGCGTTCATTTAGTTATATGAAGGGATTTGTTCAAGTGACTTGACTGACTTGTAAGATGAGTGAGAGAAAGATTTTTAATCTTGACTTATCACATCTATTGAACTCTTCTTGACTGGTCTTTCATGATCATGCTGCAGGAAATAGTGTTGGTGTCTCCTGATTAAAGTAGAAGACCTAACCACGTGCGAGGTCTCCTGATACATGTATATTGAAGCCTAGTGCGACCTCATCTGACCGAAAGTGAGCCTCTTTCGTAATACGGAGAGATAACGTGCGAACATGTGTGAGAAACACACTCAGCATTTCCTATAAATTAACTCTTGAATCACCTTTGCCTTTCCTCTTCCTAAACACAACAATAACCAAAAGAAGACCAAAGTTAAGTCAACAAGTACTACGACGACGACGACAATTCCAACAAGCCAAGTTCACTCACAACCCTTCTGCCATCCACATACTTCAAAGAAATATCATCATACATACCAAGTAGCATGTGCATCTACACGCAGTTTGTCTATGGCTGCGGCCATGTAGGTCAACCCGCACTCGAAAGCAAGTGCAAGAAGCAGAAGGAGAAGCCATCGCAATCATGCCCAAACAAGACCACCCAGAAAGTCTCACTTTCGCACACATGCATGAGATGCGAGACAGAGAATTCTGCGGGACGCTGGTGGTAGAAGGGTTTTTGGACATTGGATATACTCGTTGAGAAGGGGGCGAGACTTGGTTTTGGGCAGCTTAGTCTGCTGTAGCATGTATCATAGCGTGGCGTTGATTTTATTGATACCAAATTGGACCAAGTGAGCTAGTTTTGGCCTGTGAGATGATCGTGATAGTAGCTCGTCGTTGCGTTGAAGTCAAAGATCCAGTGACTTATGACTAATAGAGCCATAGTCATGTGCGTGTATTAACATTAGGTATGTATCACTTGCTGTAACTATGCGGAGATTGGACCTGCTGCTGGGGATAGAAGCAACAGCTGAAGCAAGTCAGTGACAAAGGATCTACATTTATGCTGCATAAAATAACTATACACACCGTGGCCAGTGATGATTTGACACCCCCCGTCTACTCTCTCTTTTGTTATAAGTACAAATATCTCCAAATTATTCATATCTACCTCGTATTCTATGTCGCAGTTCATAAATACAAGTCAAGTCTAACCATCACCTGTTCGATTCATAATCAACATGTGTGAAGTCGAGGACAGCTACTTTAGCTGTGGACACAATGGATGGTACTTTCCACACGGTCCATGCAAGAAGCAGGAAGCCATTGGGAAGTCTGGAGATTGTGGTCAGAAACATATCCAGGTGGTCAACAAGTACCGATGCCCAGATTGCCAAGATGCTTTGGAAAAGCAGCTCAACCAGAGCCGAACAACAGAATGGGTCTTCAATAGTGCGGGGGAGAGGATAGGCCAATTCCCTCCAAATTTTAATGCTGAACCTCACGCCTGGAAGAATTGAATATTGCTAAGGAAAACCTGAAGTAGCCGAGCTCTGTTTGCTTCAGAAATCTGTATTTTGGTAGTAGCTACAGCCTGGTTTATATAATCCAATACTTTGACTTTGTGATATTTGCAATTTGACACTTGTGAACCGGAAATTGAGAAGTCTGATGAAGGTACTTAGCTGCTAGTTTGTAGGGTAGTGGAGATCAAGAGGAGAGGTGTCAACCTCTTCAACAAGTATGATATCCCTGTCCATTGATTGGTCGTCATCGTTCTTCGAGCTATTTGACATGAAAAGTCGTTGAAGAAACCCGCCTTTGTCGACTCTTATTGAGGAGCAGACGGAGAGACAAGGCAAAAATGCAGGTTTGTTACAGCGACCATTGCAAGAGTTCTTGTCATAGCGGAAACTCAGGGTTATGAGATATTCTCGTTGATACTTTTGCTTTATAACTCCTTTAGCATATCCTGCTACTTACGTCGTCAGTATCTACACTTCTGTTCAGCTTCCTAATAACAATCTTTGACAGTCCTATCACAGAGAAAATTGTCTTGCACATGAATATGTCTCGTATAAAAAGCGCCAGTTTGCTTTATAAGGCTGTATTGTGAAAATGCCATTGTCCCATTTTCCTGAACGCCCGATATGCCTATGATACAACAGAAGTACGTCTTTGTCTGCCGACCCCGCTTGTCCCAAAATCTTATACAGTGATTCCTCCACTGTGGTAAGGACTCCATACACCTCTGACACTGTCGTTGATACTCTTCACTGGCTTGGTAACCTTCTTGTTCTTCTCTCCGCTGGCATCTCTCAAAAGTTCTGCCTTCTTCATGATTTGCCCTGGCTCCAAGTTTCTGACACAAACTGACTTCTCACCGCCATTGATGTAGTGGCCCTTGATGACAGGGTGTTTGCGTGGACGTGGGGAGACGGTGATTTCGATCTGAGGGTTTTGCTTTGCGAATTTAGGGAGGGTGGTCTTGAGGAAAGCGCTATTAAAGTAGTCAGCAAGATTGACCTGCAGTTATTCGCTTCCGAGCTGGGTAATTGATTCGTACTTCATGCCCGTGGAGCTTCCAGCCCAGTCGCAGTAATGGAAGTCGAGGCGTTTGCATTGAAGGATAAAGGCGCCAACGCCATTCTGTCATTGAATTAGCATATGTATAGAATATTATCTAAATTCAAGAATCCTACCTGGCCAGTAGTCGCTTTCCGTAATGCTACGATAGTCATCTTGATGTATAGATGGTCTTTTGCTACTGTCGCAATTGTCGTGATGCTCACATCGCGGAATAAATTCAAGATCACGTGTATAGCCTTACCATTCCGAGTGCGAAACGCGGCCGCTCCAGAAAAGGCAATCATCGCAAGCTCACCACATCAACCACAGCTCTGTCCATAAACAACTACAACACGTTCTCGAAGAACATCACCACGCGCAACACAATCGACTAGATTGTTCAGCGCAACTATGACGGACAAATTACCACCAAACCTTCTCGCGCTCTTTGCGCCCCGTCCTCCCCTCAGATGGGTTCCTCCTTCTGACCACGCGCCTGCTGATCGCAAAACTGCAAACATTTCTGGCGTCGCAGCCTTCCTCCCACAGCTCGAAGAGTACAAACAAACGGATGAGTACCAACCAACGGAGAGTTGGCTCCAGCGGAAGGATCGTATCAAGGTCGAAAAGAAGATGTCGCAGCTCAAGATGGAGACGGAAGGCCCTACTAACTGTAAGGCTGGCCCAAACTACAATTGTTCAACAATACTTCCTTTTCTTACTTTCTCCCTATATTCGAAACTAAATGCTAACCTAATTTTGTTCAGACAAGCCTAACGAAGATCCAAACATCAGAGGTGATGCTTTCAAGACGCTCATTGTTGCACGACTCAGCTATGAAGCAAATGAGAAGGACCTGGAGAACGAGTTCGGCAGATTTGGTCCTATTGAGCGCGTATGTTTCACATCATTCCCTTGAAATTTTAGAGCCTTTCTAACTAATAACAGATTCGCATTGTTGTTGATACCCACCAAGATGACGTAAAGTCGAACAAGAAGAGAAAGCCTCACCGAGGATATGCCTTCATCGTTTTCGAGAAGGAGAAAGACATGAGAGGTAACACAGCCACAGAGCCTATTCCCATCTTTAAACACTACCCAGCACAAGGCTATATATGCAATGTCAATCCCTTGAGGATTGGCAGATGAGGTCCTCTGGGTGCCTACATCTTGGTAATTCTTGCATTGGCGCTCAAGCTTGCCTGCAATATCTCATTATTCCCTTTGTTTTTCGTGTCCTCCCCCTCGTGCCCAAGGTATATAAGTATGGGCAAGTAGACTGACAATTGCGCTTTGCTCGCGCTCTTTAATTAGCTGCTTTAGAACGTTGTGATGGTATCCGAATCAAAGACAGACGCATCAAGGTAGATGTCGAACGCGGCAGAACCGTCAAGGGCTGGAAGCCTCGCCGCTTTGGTGGTGGTCTTGGAGGCCGTGGATACACCAGAGCTGCACCACCTCGCCCTATGGGTTACGGAGCCCCAGCTGGCCCAGGATTCAGCCGTGGGGGTGGATTCAGAGGAGGATTCGAAGGCGGTGGACGCGGTCGTGGCGGATTCCGAGGAGGTGGATTCGGAGACCGTGGTGGCAGAGGTGGTATCGGCTACCAAGGCGGTGGAGGCTTCTCATCCCGAGGAGGCTATGGTGGTGATCGCGGAGACCGTGGAGGAAGCGATCGTGGTGGTGGTGGTGGTGACCGGGGTGGTGACCGGGGTGGTGACCGTGATCGCGGAGGCTACAGCGGTTCTAACGGTTACTCGGCCCCTCCAAACGCACCAGCTGGACCAGGCGCACGCGGAGGATACAGCGGTGGTGGGTATGGCAGAGGTGGCTATGGTGGTTCTGGATCACCTGATCGCAATGGCTCTTCTGGAGGTGGGTATGATCGCGGACCAAGTCGCTCTTACGAGGAACGCTCTGGTGGGTATCGCGGCAGCAGCAGCCGTGGTTACGGAGACCGTGACCGTGATCGCAGTGACCGAGGCGACCGAGGTGATCCTCGTGGCGGCAGCGGCAGCAACATGGAACCAGTGAGACCAAGAGAGAGTGGTGGGTACCGTGACCGTGACGACTACGGAGGACGACCAAGAGAAGAGGATTCCCGCAAGAGAGGCTACGAGGGCGGCAGTAGCTACGAGGATCCAAGAAAGCTTAGAAGGTATTAGACTCGGAGTGGTGGGTTCTCGAGTATTCATGTTTTCTCTTCCTCTTCTAGGGGTAAGCGATTCTTGGATGCGTGATCTTCCAAACAGGTGGTATGATCTGGAGATCTGCTTACGACCAGCTTCTTGACTCGATTTGCCATCATTTCTACAGCTTCCCCAAATACAATACGGAAATGGGATTCTTCGGAGTCATGGTAACACGACCCTTCTCCCCACGACCTTCAACTTTATTGCGCCACACGACATGGTTAACATGGACAAATTAAACTGCGCTCCTTGTGTTTCTTGGCCTGCTTTTGCTTCTCAAAATTGTATTCTACGAACAAAAATTTCCTTGGTGAGTATGGATGTAGCATCAATGGGTTTCAACAAAAAGCTCTGGGTATCTGGAGGTAAGAAGGATACATAATCCAAGAATGGTTTTGTTCACTAGTTGTCTGTAATATAATGAAAATTCACATGCCGTGACGATTTTTGAAGTGAGAATCTGTATGACTGATTGTGTGACTTTTCAATGTTTTGTATATCCGATTCCCAATGAAATGAACCTTTGCGCCGGTCATAGCGTCGTCAAATGGTGTATGTTACAATATCTATATTTATGCCCTTTACTCGTCCATGCTCTCTGGATCAATCTCTGTAACTTCGTTGGTTGCAGCAGACCAGTATCTAAAATCAAGTCAGTCCAGATCCAAACCAACACCAATTACCCACTTCTTTGGGAGGGAAACTTACGCAACAAGATCGACCTTAAACTCCGCAGTAGCAACGCCAAATAACTTCAACAATCTTGTCTGTCTAGAATCCAAAACCTTGCCCTCCTCGCACACAGTGTACTCGTTCTGGAGTGTGATTCTTCCCTTATCCAAGCTCGTAGGCACGTTCAATTTTCTCAATTCTGGCTCCAAGCTGTGTGCCATAGGAGTGTCCTCATCGGTATCAATCTCGCCTCCCATGCTGTAAACGATTCCAGCTGGGATGGTGAAAGTGCGGGACGCTGGGGTACCGGCGCGCGCAAAATCAGTGTGAAGGGAGTTGGAAAAGTATTCCGAGATGGCGGATGGCTCGCGGTCAGTGAAGAGGAGTCCTACGTTGCCCGCAAGGTATTTGGAGAGCTTGGCTGTGTTGGTTTGGTATTCATCTTCTGGAGTAAGACCAAGGGCCTTGGCCATTACTTTGGTCTTGCCGAAGAAAAGTCTATCAAAGCGCATATCATTAGTAACCGTTTTTTTCTCGTCCTTGATTTCTGCCTTTTGATAGGCTTTGGAATGGATATTACATACCTGCTGTCGGAAAACTCAGTGCGGACATCCTTCAAGTATGTGTTGCGCATGTTCTCAACAGAGAAAACGAAGCAGTATTGATATTTATCAAGAGACTCGCGAACATTTGCGAAAAGCTTGAGCGATAACTCTTTTCCCTTCTTCTCAACTTGAGACAAATGAACGACACGCGCGCGCTTGGACTTAGGCATCTTGATGGATAAAGTTGATTGTTGGTGTTATAGAGAGGGTGGGTGTAGAAGGAAGGGTGTGGGGTGAAGTCGAGTTTGAAGTGGTGATTTGAGATTCGATGCGAGATGGCAGATTTGGGATTTTTTTCAATTGGATGGGCAGAATTGGGCGGTGTGTCGCGCTAAACCTTATCGTGGGTCAGGGACCGGCCATTTACCGACTGGCTTCGACCATGCATCTTTGTGGTTGGAGCTTTTGATTCAAGGCAGCTTCTCAACAGCCTCATTTACTTTCTTTCCGAATCCGGGAGTTTACTGGTATGCGACGGGAGATTACTGGATAATCGGTCGGCATTGGATAATCGTTAGGATGTTGGAATTTATGGAATATGTTCAGAATGCATTCTACACTGCGTCACATTGGAACCTCGATAATTCCTATTCTAAACTGACAGCTACTGCTCAAGGTACATTCCATGTCCAGGGTTGCATAAATTATTCTCTAACAAATACTAGGTCTTTTAGACTTCCCGACTCCAAGTGGTCTACAATTTAATCTCTCTTCTCTTTCGTCTCCAAATTTCGCAGCATCTTACAGCCTCGGTAGCGTTGGCTTCGTCGATGGATCATTGTCCTACCTATACTCTTCCCTCCCTCTGCATCAAAACACCAAGAGCGCCGACCTTGATCTCCATCATGTAATTCGAGGATACCGACAACTACAAGAACTACGCAAACCAGAAGAATCATACCTATGGGAGCAATGGCTTGCAGGTCGGAGAATCGATAAGCGGGATACACTCTTATATGGACGCATGTATCTTCCTCAAAGTACACTTGAAGCATTATATTTGAGGAGATTGAGTCCAACACAACAATTGAGACTCACTGCTGTCAGTGATAGCCGGTTGCGAAATGGCGGTACGTTACTTGCCTTGCACCAATATGATGTGGGGAAATATTCGGTGGACACGTTATATTCGACCGATGGAGGCCTTCTTGGTGTGAGGGGTTTATACAACTTTGGAAAGGACCCTAGAAAGGATGTCACTGAGCCATTGGAGAAGAAGAAGGAAGACATTTTCTATGGAAGATTCAGTGCTGGCGCGGAGTTTTACTATGGCACATTGAACAAATCTGGTGGTGTGAGCATTGGAGGTCGATTCGCAACTTTGCCAGCCCATACTGGAGTTCCTTTGACAGCTACCTTGACTTTAAATCCCTTGATGGGAAATTTTAGCTCAACTTATGCGGTTCGTGCTGGGAAAGATTTGTCATTATGTTCCAGATTCGATATGAATATTTATAGCTACGAAAGCGACCTGGTTTTGGGAATGGAGCTCTGGAGGTATAAGAGAAAGCCGGAGAGAGGCTTTGAAAGAAGCTTTGATGCGAAGATGCAATGGAAACTAGATGATCCGGTAGACAAGCCAGACGAAGAACCTGAGATCTCTGGAGTGTTGAAGGCCAAAATCGATCAGAATGCCAAGATTGGATTGCTCTGGGAGGGACGAGTCAAAGAGCTGCTGTTCAGCTTGGGGAGCTCGTTCGATATCAAAAGGCGGGATCAGCCGTGGAGAGCCTTAGGTTTGGAGTTGCAATACTCGTCATGAGGTATTTGAGTATGCAAACACTGTGATAAAGGTCTAAAGTTTGAACATACTTTCGCCCATGCACCATGCCAAGGAGCAGCAAGTCAACAAGTAACGACGCGCCTGAGATGATAGGACATTACTTAGACCTATGGATGGCAGGACGACAGAGAAGCGCTGGCAGCCTTACAGGTGTCATTTATAAAGGTAATAACAATGGTGCCAAGTCGCGGTTCATATTAAATATGATACATACAGACCACGACAACAGCGAGATATAGTCGCGGTACATTGAATAAATGGTATGGATCCAGCAGCTGCTATTGTGTATGGAAATGGAAGCTTAGGGCATCGAAGGTCGGTAATATCGCCGATTCCTTTCGAGAGCAAATTGAAGGAGGAGGAGGAGGAATGTAGGTAAACGAAGGATTAAAGACAATTAATTCACGAGACAAAGAATTGATTATGGAAATCAAAAATCTCCAAAACAATTTTTCTTCAAGTCGTCTAATTGTTAAGTCACTTGCCAATATTCGGAATATCAAATTATTGATGATCAAATGTTTTGATTGTTGACACTGACGCGGGAAATTTTCAGACACGTGAATTTCATGAGAATATACTTCGTCGCCTACTACAACCGAAACACCTGAACGACCTCCTTGCAGAAAGGCAATTGAGGAAAACTCCGAGCATAATAGGAGCTCTCAATGATTGAGTAAACACCAGCATTCCAATCTATACACTGGAAGTGGATTAGATCATGCAATCTTCACCGTAGACTTGCAGAGTAAGTTTTGTAAGTAATTGAGTAACTGCGTATGTATACCTTTCTTTTCCTTCATCTTCTAAACCAACGTCACGCCCGAGATTATACGCCTCATCACCGTCATCATGAGTACGGGCTCCGTTCATCCAGTAGAGACGAACGGTGGCACCATCACATCTTGGCTACCGCTCACGGAGTCTTGGTCGCCGCCCACACAATGCTACTCGACATTTCTCAATGCTGGAGCACAGCTTGTCCTCTTCGATCCCAGTCTCGGAAATTCATTCACCGAGTTGGCGTGGTGTCTACCTGGCGAAATCACATCTTCTTACGAGCAGCCGCACTATGGAGCTACAGTTACAAATCTCGGTCCCTTCCTCTGTCCGAATTCTTTCGCCGTCGCGTCACAGGGTAATTCATTGGGCCCTGGCACGACAGCTATAAACTGCTGTCCCTCGTAAGTAACTATATATATGAACCCTTCTTTCATCATTGATTCAAGAGACGGAGCAAAGAGCGGCATATGAGAATGGCATGAGCTGACAATCATTAGCGGCTTCACTTGGGCCACTGTCCAAACATCCCAATACTGTACCTCACCCCTCTCATCCGGCCAAAAAATAATCTACGCGCCTACTTCCACCTCAACCCTCAGCACCACCACCCTCGCATCCCCCTCTTACGCCGTCGCCCATCAAATTTACGGCTTCGACTTCGCCGCCTCCCTGACCTCCACATCCTCCCAGTCAGACTCCACTCCAACCGCCACCGACTCCGACTCAGACACAAACTCCAATACCGCATCCGCCTCCACCTCCACCCCCACCTCTGAAATCCCAATTGCCACCGCCCCTCCCCGCTCCTCGTTCACGACCTTCTGGTCCGTCGCCTCTTCTACCTATGTCGCCGCTGCCGCGGCGCCCACGACGACGCAGAACGGAAAGGGGGCTCTGTCTGGCGCGGCTATTGGGGGGATTGTGGCTGGTGCGGCGATCGTGTGCTTGGGTATTGTTGCGGTGTATATTTGGATGATGCATAGGCAGCGGAGGAGGGAGGAGGGGAAGCTTATTCATGGGGTTGATGGGAAGGAGGCTGGTGAGAATGGGGATTGGAAGGGGAAGGGGAAGGGGAAGGGGGTTGATTTTGGGGGTGAGGGGGGTGAGCGGAGGGATAGGAATGGGAGTGGGATTGGTGGTGGGAACGGAAATGGCTTGGAGAATTGGTATGGGGATGGGAAGGGGATGGTTATGGGGGGAGTGAATGGCGATGGTGCTAAGATGAATTATTATGAGCGACCTGAGTTTGTGGGTGGTGCGGAGATGGATGCTACGCCGCTTTGTGAGCTGCATGGTGATTGCAAGCCTTTTGAGTTGGTGGGCAGTGGGTTGAGTGGGATTTTGAGTGATAGGGATAAGGAGATGGGTAAGGAGATGGGTGAGGATATGAGCAAGAGTGATGATGAGGATATGAGTAAGATTGATAAGGAGATGGGTAAAGAGGAGGACGAGGAGATAGATGACGAGGGAGATGAGGAAGAAGAAGATGATGGGGAAGATGATGATGAGGAGGACGATGACGACGAAGATGGGGAAGAGGACGATGATGAGGACGATGAAGATGACGAGGATAAAGATGAGGATGGGAATAAAGAGGTGACTGAGCAGGTGGACAAGAGGATGGATAAGAAAGTGGATGAGAGGTTGGACACGACCATGGACAAGAAGGTGGATGAGAATTTGGACAAGATGGGTGAGAAGGTGGACGAGAGTACGAATGTAAAGATGAATGGGAAGGAGGATGAGAAACCGGCCGAGAAAATGGAAGATGAGGTGTATGAGAAGATGTAAAGGGTTGAAACACTCTCCAAGAGTCCAACATTGTATTTCTAGATTGGGGTTCTTAATTCCTCGTCCTCCCAATAAATTCCCTCGACCTTCAAGCCAAATTCCTGATAATTACAAAAGCCGATGATATCTCTCTCCCCTAACTACAAAGGCCTCATTTACTCTATACAGTCCCACCCAGCCAACTCTTGACAAAGCTTGACAAATACTTACCCAGAACCTCCAAAAAGTCTATCAGACACTATGAAGGGCCAGAACCACATACATCCCTTTGCACGCTCCTGTCTCACGCCCCCCTCAACTCCACTATCTTGCTCACATTACTCACTGCCCACACCTCACACCTCACACCTCACCATCCCCTCCTCCCCTCCGCACCTCACAGCGCGGAAATACGCATGACGCGGCGAAACCTCCAGGGCCACCATTTCCACCACCGCCAGCAAAGCCCAGCTTAGCCGACATCAGTCCTAGCCGACGCCGTGATAGCATCTGGCTGACAATAGTTGATAGCCGAGGCCAGCACCAAAGCCACGAGGCTGATCGGGGCGTAACACCTGAGAAATCTTTGGGGTTTTTACTATTCATGTATGTACTGTTCACTAAACTTGTGCGCAATACGGCGCCGCCTACAGCGCCACCGTCTGCGGCGTTTGAGTTTGTGGTTGGTTGACTGGGCTCCTTTTTTGTTTCTCTCGCGCAAATGTCTGCAGAATTATTGCGTGGTTTGGTGTTTGTATGCAGGCTTGCTGCTAGCTGCTGCTGTTGCTGAGCTGCTGTGTGGGGAAATATGCCAAGGCTCGTCTTATGTCAGCTATGCCGGCGTGAGCATCATGAGCGTCGTCCTGTCTTTCAGGTTGATAAATAAGATGGAGGTAGCCAAGAAAATGCATCTCCGTCATGGAGGGTATTGTGTATTATTATGGGTTTTCTATGGTTGGTCTTTGTGCTATTACATAGTACTGTGTGTTTCCTTTGGGTTACTTGTGTTACTCTGTATTACTTTGTATTACTTGGGCTTGATTATTCTTTCAGGTGGGCGCATTTTCGTATTATTGAGGCTCTCCATTCTCTATGGGTGGATCTTATGAGCTTGGGTGCATATGGCTGTCTTGGCCGTGGAACGTGATGTTGTACATTTTCATCTTCTCTTGGAGGGTAGGTCAGGTAACAAAGTATGTACTCCATTACAGTTGCGTGAAGGGAGGGATCGTTGCCGATTTGTGGGTATTTGTGTGAGCCGATTGCCTGTGCGCCGAGGAGCCCACAGCTTTTTTACCAAGGTGCGCCCGGACGAGTATCAGAGTGACATGCCCACCGCCTTACTGTGGTGCTGCAGAGCCAATGGACTCAGGGTATAGAGAGTATGAAATAATATACCCCTCCCCTCCTGTATGCAGAATGGATTAAGGGTATTTATTTGATTATATACTTTTAGATGTACCGGTCATACATGGACATAAGGTATATGGTCCGTCTGTTCTCTGGTGCTCCGTCCTCCGTGCTCCGTCTTCCGTCTGTCCTCCGTGTGCACTGCATGCGTACCTTACATCATTGCCTGCACCTCAAAGCATAACACTCTTGCATAGGAAAGATGCTCCGAGTTGTATGTAATGAGAATGAAAGAAATTCACAGAGGGAGAATAGAGGAAGGGTAAAGAAAGAGTAGGCCGTATACGTAGTAAAGTACATGTACTCCAATGTCCATGTTAATGTTTTGATTGGGATGTTCAGGTATATGATTGATTGAAAAGCATGTGATTTGATTTGTCTGCATGCTGCCGGTGCGATCCTTACCTGGGCAAGGTGGTCGGCTCTGTGAGATCCAGGAACCGTTTGGTGGGAGGCGCGCGACGGGCTGGCTGGTGCTGATGGTTGCACAAAAGAAGGTTAATCATCCGTCTGATTGCTGAGCGTGAGACTTGGACGGCATGAGATCAACGTCGGGTGTATGATGTGACGGTAGAAGTGGGAGAGAAGTGGGATAGACGTGAGATGTAGGATATAAGATATAAGATATCAGTAATACCATAAGACACAAGTAAGATATAAGATGAGAGACAAGATATAAAATACTAGTAAGATACAAGTAAGATATAATATTAGTAATAATATATGTATCAGTCACTTGGCTTGTGATTGCTCACTCACATGTGCATTCAAAGACATGCATCACCACATTGTACTACCTTATAGAACGTCAGAGTTGCTCAACATACGATGATACACATGCTTTTCATATGTAGTGTGCATGTAGTCGTCCATCCGTGAATACGCGCACAAGATATGATGATCCTATTAATCCTATTAATCCTATTATTCCAATTTTCTATCCCTCCCCAATAAGACGTCACGCACACACACGGACATATCCACGACCCCGACCCCTCCAAACTCTCGTCAACGACGCTCCACCGCATCTAAACAACAAATCCATTCCATCATGATCCGTCAGATGTACGAAGACAGAACCGAACAAAGAATGCATGCAAGAATCCACAGAATAGAACTCAAAGCCCTTCCCAACCCATGAAAAATGCAGCGGAGGTATCCAGATTCAATGATCACAAAGAAATAAATTAATAATAATAATGAAAAGATGGCTAAATTCCCCTCATCCCCCTCATCCATGAACAGAAAGTCTAGCAAGGACCCTATCCCCCCATCCCATCCCAAAGCGACGCCATCCGACCCCATCCCATTCCACCTTTCTCACTCTGTTTCGTAAACCGCACAAATGTCGCAAGTCCTCATAGGGCACAGCACCACGACATGCAATTTCAACGAGGCCATCGGACATGGAATGCGCTTCCTTCACGACCCTTTTGGTGGATGTTTTGACCAAGTGAGCAAGTTACGGACCAATGATGGCCGAGTATTTTGGCTGACAGTTATGTTACTTGTACATCACTTACTTACACCTTAGGTTGGTGTCGGCTCTTTTTTTTTGCGACTGGGAGTGGCTGGGCGGCCAACGGTGTAAATCTAAACTCTTTCCTTAGGCCAAGACTCGTACTTACTGTATACAGTCAGTTACATGTCACTATGTAGGCTAGGAGGGGAGGGCCGTGGCTCTCGCTTGGAACATCTTACTCTGGTGTTACGTAGGGGAGAAAATTGTGAGGGGAGAGGAGGGGGATGGATGAATGATGGATGGATGTATGTACTTTGATGCATGCATGTATGTACAAGCACTACAGCTTATTATGTATGTACATACATACATACATACATACATACACACATACATACTATCCAATGTAGACGACTACCATGCTCCATGGATGTAGAGCCGCCTTTCTCGTTACTTGGTCGCTACACTACATGCTAGCATTCCTTAGAGGCGCTAAGCATGAAATGTCTATTTCTTCATCTCTCCCATTGCCATTGGTGAAGAATGTGCTCACTTCTGTCAATGCCATGCTAACAACAATGTCGTATCTGCTAAACGCCGGTTACAATGTCTTTAGAGTTCACTGTGTTTCCTTGGATCTTGGCTTCTTTTTCTAGAATGGTGGAGTGAGATACTACATACATGCATACGCAAGACTGAAATATCCTCGACCGAGGCAGGTAAAATATCCTCGACCGAGGTAGGACCATCATCCTATCTGTATGTACGTCGTATGTTGTGGGATGGTGGTGCCTTAGTTTCTGCTATTTCATTGTCTCTTCGATAAGAAAATAGCAACTTTTTACATTAATATATCTATATCTATATCTATGTCTACATCTCTGTTTACATTTATTATTCTACATCTACATCTAGCTACCTATAAACACCTATAAACTACTCCCTCTCACCCACAAATGTGGCTTGAAACATAAACAATGATATAAAAATGCTCCTCACCTCCCCATAAGCTCATCTGCGGTCATCCTGCCCCGTTGATATGGATGGCCTTGTTCGCGCATGAGTGGGGCTTGGTTACTATTATTCAAGGCTGAAAGTTGTTTGCAAGCTTAACAGATTTCCGCACACCCGCTCAATCTCTTGGCAAGCAGCGCGCCTGTTCACTCAAGTACCGACTTACTCTCTATTCACTTTGATGCTGTCGAGCTTCTGATCATTGCGGAATTCTTGCCATTGAACGCCCTGTCGTGTCATTAATCTCCCCCCCAAAAAAATACTTGCTCTCTTCCTACCTACATCACCCTGCTCTGCAGTCGTGCAGAAGAGAGAAAAAGGAAAGGAAAAAACCCTTGTCGACAGGGAAGAGAGCCGCCTGGAGCTAACACAAAGAGGAAAGACGAAGAGGAAAGTGAGTGAGTTTCCCAGTCCTTTCGCGTTGCTGATGCTGGCCGACTGTGCGTCAGTCGAGTCGTCAGACTGGTGCGCCTGCGCAGAAACACTTTCCTCCCACTACTCTATTGATCAACCTCACCTCAACCACTCAAAATGCCCACAAACTAACAACAACTCCCTCACCAGAATCCTCGCAGGCGCACACATAAATACATCCAGTGCTGCACCCATAGTCCATCCAGTCCTACTCAATTCCTCGAGATCCAGGGAAAAAAATATCCAATTGCTTCCATCACCGCGCGCACACACAAACACACATCTCTCTTGCGACGACCATACTCACCCGAAATCCAAGCCTACAAAAAGCCCCCAATCCTCTACGCTTTCTTCATAGCAGCGCTCACAATCCATTGAGCTGTACCACCACGCTCCCCGAACATCCACCGCGGAGGAGGAGAGGCCGGTGAAGAAAACGGGCGAGAGTTGAATAGCTTCGTTGTGGTTGAAAACTGCGTGCCTTGGTTACGCTCTGCTCTGCTCCACGGGAGAGAAGAAAAGACAAAAGAAAATCATGTCGTCCGTCGTCGTGGATTGCGATTCCGGCAATGACTACAATGGTCGCATGGGCGTGCGCATTTCCTCCATCTTCGTCATCGGCTTTGGTTCGCTGGCTGGTATGTCCCTCCCCCCATCCCTCCCAATTGACCTCGGCTCATGTTTGTTTTTGTAGGTGCCCTCTTGCCCGTCTTCGCTGCGAGAACGAGTCGCATGAATGTGCCTAAGTTGGCCTTCTTTATTGCTAAATACTTTGGTTCGGGCGTTATTATTGCTACTGCCTTTATTCATGTGAGTTTATTTATTTTATTTAATTACGAGTGGGTTGTGTAAAGTGGCGTGTTGTGCGTTGAGACTGATTTTGTATATAGTTGCTTGCGCCTGCTTCTGATGCTCTTACCTCTCCATGTCTTTCGGGACCGATCACGGAGTATGATTGGGCCGAGGGTATTGCGCTTATGACTATCTTTACTATGTTCTTTGTAGAACTTATGGCTTCAAGATTTGATATCTTTGGAGAGCATGATCATGATCATGATATTGAATCTGCGGATCCTGCTGCGGATATTGTCGCACATCACCCAGCTGCAGGTAACCATAGTCATGGTAAGTTTCTTTTTTTTGGGGGGTCCTTTGAGTTTAAACCCCATGTATATTTTGAAAGCGCTTCAAAAATAATGTCTTTGGCAAATCTGGTTTCAGTATTTTCAATCATGCTTACAAATCACAGATCACTCTCACGCTCATGATCACGGCCACTCCCTAAACGTTCTCAATACCAACCAAGCCCCTTACCAAGATTCGCCAATAACAGAAACACACCCTTCAGCTGAGGAAGACATTCTCAAGAGCAAAAAATCTATCAGCACCTTGCGCAGCACCGATGTCCAGAAAGCCGCTGTTGAACGGATTCCACATGATGGTGACGTAAGCTACCCACCAGGCGGCGAAGACCATCTCGGGCACCGCCGCGAGCACCACGCGGACAGCGACTTCTTTGCAGCGCAGATGACAGCCATCTTCATCCTCGAGTTCGGCGTTATTTTCCACTCCATATTCATTGGCTTGACCCTCGCCGTCGCCGGCGAGGAATTCAACGTCCTCTACATCGTCCTCGTCTTCCATCAGACCTTCGAGGGTCTTGGTCTCGGCTCCCGTCTCGCGACGGCTGAGTGGCCTAAGGCAAAGCAATGGATGCCATATATCCTCGGTGCTGCCTACGGAATCACTACCCCCATTGCCATTGCCATTGGCCTGGGTGTCCGATCAACCTTCGCGCCAAACTCGCCCAGGACCACAATCGTCAACGGTGTCTTCGATTCCATCTCCGCCGGTATCCTCATTTACACCGGTCTCGTCGAGCTCATGGCTCATGAATTCATGTTTAACCCCCAGATGCGCAAGTCCTCTATCTGGGTTACCCTCGGTGCTTTTTCATGCATGTGTCTGGGCGCTGGTCTCATGGCGTTGCTTGGGAAGTGGGCTTGAAATTGCCCTCGGTTGATTATTAGGAACTCCATCTGTTTTGTGTTTTTTCAAAACCTTTTTTTTGCGCGAAAACTATACCCCCTGTAGACTGTTCTTTGCTGAATCCTGGGACATTGTGGGTATAAAAGTTGGGGAGGAAAAAGTTTCTGCAGCTTGATATTGCCGCTTGTAGTTGTTATTGATTTTTTCTTTGTCTTTGACTGTTTTTGAGTGAGTGAGTGAGGAGTGGGTGGATGAGGGGACTTCCTCATGTTTTCTGTTTGTGATAGTGGAGATGGTGGAGAGAGGTCAATGGATGTAGATGGCTCCTGGCTACTACTACATCCTGTTGCTTGTGAGCCGTGGCTGAGAATGCTTCGAGGCAAGCGAAGAGTTAGCAGTGCGGGGAGATGGCGTGTGAACTGCTTGGCATATTGGAGGTGTATAAAGCCTAAAGATAGTAGATGCTGACTAAGAAGAAGAAAAGGAAAGAATATAATTTAGGTGCGCAATGTGTACTTGATTCTTTCATTGATTGTGATAAGTAGTGACCTGATGTTCTGGATGGATTGAAAAGGTGGGGAATGCCTTGGTATTCGACTGGAACGATATGAAAGTTTCCGTACGAAGAGAGAAGGAAGATAGAGGCTAAAGGCTCATCAGTACCATCCATGGTGCGGGGAAAGGGATGTATAATATTTTTACGTATGTGGAATCTCCAATACCAAGCACATGGTAACAAGGACATAAGTATTACATGAATCATACCACGTGTATCACGACGTTGTTCCTCCTTCGCCGCTTCTGTCCAAACTATTCCTTTGCCTCTTCGAATGGTCTTCCCTGGTCTACACCATATATCCATATCCCGCACCTCCAGGAACATAAACTTGGCTAATTGCGGGTGCCAAACGTGTTTCTATTCCCTCCCAAGAATCCTGCCATGGTATATAGTACAATATTAGAGGGGAGGGGAAATGCGCGGGGAACCATATTGAAAGGCGTGCGGATCCATATACCAGGTCCATGGAACCAAGGATACCCAAATCCCCCCTCCTCAAAGTCAAACCACGTGTGTTCGAACATTGTTCTTTTCGCCGTTTCTGTCGAAGTTGTTTTAATGCTTGCTGGAATGCTCGTGCATTGCTTGGTGTCTTCGTACGAAGAATGCCTCTTTGCTTACGGTAGTATACGGCCTATGTCGGGGTATGCTCGTACTTCGTGTGCCACCGTGCGGTAGTGACTTGTCCATTTGCGGCTCTCACCCGTTTATGTGTTTCCGCCGCAATGGTCGTCCGAGGCGACATGGGTTAGTTGGGGCTTGAGATCGTGTAGAATTATATGCGAACCCTGGTACAATGTGCTTTGAATACTTCGGGTTTCTATCTAGTGAGGAATTCCCAATCATTAATCGCTCTGGTGCCCTCTCTTTCTCTCTCTATTTCTCTCTTCAGTGAGGATCTTTGGGTGAGCGGGTACTTTTGTGGCTTTTCTATGTTCCATGGCACTTTCTAGAAGGAAGTGAAACGAGTGCGCGTCGAGATGCCATTCTACCGTTTTCTGAATGGGGTCTGCAGCTAGTTATCTACAGGTGACCAAGAGTCTGGGGAGTTTTTGATTGTTCTTGAATCAAGTCAAGTGTATGAAATAGGAAAATCATTCCTATAAAATGCCTGATATTTGTGGGTGGTTTGTTCATGCCTGAGATACTAGGTGGCATGAAAACTCTCTTCTGGAATATACTCGGTAATATTTCATACATACATTTGGTCATTACTATGTTTATACATTTGATCTAACTCTAATTAGGTGGCATTCAAATCTTTCCCAGAGCCTTGGCTCACCCTCATGGCTGGGTGTGAGCGTGCATTAAAAGATGTTCATGCCAAGATATTGCTAAGTATGGATAGCAACCGTGTACAATGTGGGGTGCAGTTGCATGCTTGTGCTTTCCTTTTGCGCACATTGCGGGAAGTAAGCTTAACGAATAAAGCTGTGAGCCGCACGCCAAGCCCGGATGGCGGGTAATACAGGGGGAGTAAGGCAAGATAAGGCATGATAAGGCACATCTCTTCTCGCACGAAGTCTTATCTTATAAACCTTAATGCTCAGCTCTCGACTCTGTGAACGAAATTAGCACTGCATTAATGTGTGTCTGTCTAAGTATGTAGCTCATCACATGTACCAGTTAAGGTTTGGTCCTAAATCTACACTGTACGATTCATGCGAGACATAACATCGCAGCCCTATGAAGCACAAGCTGTGTGAGAGTAAGTAGACACTGTAGGTCAGTAATGAGTAAGTGGCTCGCAGTATTCAAGTGGGGCTCTTACGCATGCTTCAGTACAAGTCCATGATATAGTTCAATAACCACCCTATGAGAGTTAGTATGGCTGGCATGAATGGCCGTCTTAGGACATCAAAGCACGGTCACACCCGCATCTGGAATCGTATAGCCAGTCTAATTCACGATATACTTTTTATCAACCTCTATGCATCCAGTCTACTTGAAATTACTGCCCTAAATTATGGCTTCGATGGCGCTCTGAGACTGTACTGAAGGTTCACTGCCTATGCTCTCGATTCTTTCTCTTTGGCCTGTTAAAAGGGTGAGATGTACCATATTGCGTTCTGTATAGTACGTAGTACATTGGGGAAGCCAAGCGATTAGGTGATGATCTCGCACATTCGGAGAGTTCGGGGGATTTGTGGCTTAGACGATGGGAAAGCTCCGTGGGCCAGATTTGCAACCTGTGTCTATATATCATATCTGATCTCCCATTGTCCCCGTTTGTTCTTGCCTGTTGTTGAAGCCCATCTGCACCTGTGCTTTCTCCGCGTTCGTGCCTATCACAACAATCATTTATTGACTATTAAGTGGGTCACTCCTCATACAGTATCATATATCTACCCTTTTGAATCCCTCCGGATTGGTCTTTGCATTACTTTCCTTGGTCTCACTTGCATCCTGCTCAACATGGCTTCCGTCGAAGAATTCCATCATGAAACACCGCGTGTTGGGCTCGTACTTTCTTCAGCTTTATCCGTATTCAGTATTGGTGTATTAGCTATCTGCTTGAGTATGTCCCCTCCCCAATCCTATCCTTCCCTGTTGCTGATCTGATGTTAGGTCGACGTGTCTTCAATATAAAATCATGGAAGAAAATAACCCTTACCAGATGGCGTATGTCTTTCTATTAACTTTCGCCATATTTCTCAGTTGGATACTAATGTGTGATATACAGTTATTGTTGCAATTTATATCGATTCAACTCTCTTTGTTGCTATTACTGCTGTTCTTGCTCATGGCTTTGGGCTCAACAATTCAAATGAGACTTGCTCGGCAGCCATTCTTTTGTGTTTAGTCTGTTACATGTCTACCAAAGTAGGTATCCTTCATTCGATTGTTGGTACTGGTACTGATATATCATCCAGATTCTCATCTACTATTATCTTGTAGAGAAAGTGGTATGTATCATTTCCCAAGTTATGATAACCCATTCTAAAAAAGAGTGTAGTATATCGTGAACGAAGTAGATACGCCTCGTATGAAATCCAAGATGTATCTGTTCAACTGCTTCGGCATGCTTGGTATGTTTTATTATTAAAATCTTCAACCATAGTATCCGTACTAACAACTCAGTTCCATACTGCGTCGTTGTAGTACTCAACTTTGTCTACCGTATAGCCACCTTTAACGCCGACGGACTCTGCATAATCGGCATGGAAAAGAAAGCAATGTTGCCATTAATTGTCTTCGATGTTGTTGTCAATGTCTACCTTACCGCACTTTTTGTCGTCCCACTTCGAGGTCAGTTTGCCAGTTCCACACATTCCGCATCCTGCACCAGCGTGATAGCAGCTAACCTCTTCCAACAGCGCTTTATTCATTCAAGAACCCAGACTCCAGGCTCCGGACTATTACCTTCCGTACCTTCATTGGAAGCTGCACAACTCTAATATCATCCGTTGTCAACCTCACCATCCTCATGGTCCTGAAAGGCGAACCTGCCTGGATCTGCTTGATGTGTTGTAACTTCGACAGTAAGTTCCCATTCCTCACTTTCGATTCCCATACCACATTCCTTTCCATTCATCCGCGCTCTCCCACATCTAATCTTGATACAACTAACACCCACCAGTCCTTTTCAGTACTGTTGTCCTCCATTGGGTAACATCCAAAGATTCCTCCAAGCGCAAAACTGGCACAGAGCTTACATCTGGTGTTGAGGCCTGCGGTCGTTGCAAGCAAAATCCATCTACAGGAAACGGCCAGTTCATGAACACCTTCCATCAGGACAAGGTATTCAGCGGCGATAAGAGCATCGCACCCATTGTTAGCATCGTAAGCACGAGAAGCGCATGCGAAGAGACCAAGTTGGTGCGTAATCCTTCGACGAAAAGCTCCGACTTTACATCTGGTAGCTATGGTATGAGGGATTCTATGGGAAGTAGTGGAAGTGAGGATAAGCTGAAGGTTAATGTTAATACTATGTTTGATTGGAAGAGTGATACTGGAAATGAGATGGATGAAGTTTCAACCTGGGAGAGGGATGTCGAGAGTGGAGGCGAGTCACTTAAACATGGGAGTGGGCATGATAAGGAAACGGGCAGCAGAAGAAGATATAGTGTGAGATAGAGTTGAGTATATATTGAGGCTCTTAAGTATTGTAATGGTGTTGGTGGATATTTAGCGGGGTAGATATAATATACTTCTATGGTGTGTGTATATAGGATAGAGGATAGAATTATCACAAATATTTTTAATTCACTTGACTTTGAATTTAGAAGTAATCTCTCTTCTGAACGATCCTATGATAAGCCTTCCAAATATACATATATAGTACTTCTTGTTCTAGCTTCCACTCACACTTAGCCAAGGTCTTAGCAAGATTTCAACTTGCCAAATCTGGATGGTGGAGGTGTGCTGCCATCCATTTATCCAGATCACATGTTTCCTCGGAGCTGAACTCGCTTTAATTGCCGTTCATACCTATTCTCATGACGCTTGTCTTTGGAGTGGGAAAAACGACGATAACAACGGGTGACGAATGATGAGTGTTTCATAAATATAGTGAGTGCAATTAATAAAACCTTACATAGATTTCTTCTTATAGCTGACAATAAGTTGTCGGACTAGGTCGTCCGTTTTGGGAAATTTTATATACAGCAGTTGGTTGAGCGATGCGTGTTGCTTCTTGTGTTGCTTCGGAACGGGTGGTTCTTACATATGTTCCCATACCCCTTAGACCCGAACGACTCAGAGGTAGTAAAACGATATACCCTCCATAAGCGTGTTTTTATAAGATGATGAGGGTATATCGTTTTATAACCTCTGAGCCGTTCGGGCCTAAGGGGTCTTCATCGGTCATTTTGAAGAGACAACCTGATCAATTTAAAATCATGGGAATTTTTCAGATACATAGTTTTGTTATTAGGCTAGATCATAATGGGAAACCCTATTCTGATGTTTCAACTCACTTGAGTAATTACAATCATATTGTCTACAAGAGATTCACTATCTCTTATGACATGAATATTTCAAAAATTGAACCATTCTTATATATTGAAACTGCTTAATTATGTTTCTAAGCAGAGAGGCGCGTATATTTTATATGGTCATATGGCTCAATATCGCGGCTTAATAGTTTTATGGCATGGTCGATAATTATGGGGAGCCGAAATATGACCAACAATCGTCTCTACTTGACATTAATGTATTGGTATAATATATACTCATATTTACAACATTTTATTGAAATCTCTAAATTAGTCCTTGATTCTTCGATACTGTGCTCGCTGAAGGAATAACGCACACGTGTTATTCAATAAATTGTTGCCTGAATACTACATTAGATGCCTTGAAAGCCTGCGAACACTCTTCTCCGCATCTGAATCGAGCAATGAATTCAACAGCTAAAGGATCGTGGATCTTTTTCCAATTCGTGGACTTCAAAGCCAAGGAACAATAACATGGCCATCAATGCGTTTCAATACGGAATGTGGCTGATATATGAAGGGAGGTTGTTGCCGGAAGCTTAGTACTGATAGCGTTGTCGTCGCATCGACCAATTGTCGCCTCATCTATATTAACTTGCAGTCAGCAGAGCAAACGGTTAAATCAATATACCTGTCTACCTGCCGAGAACGAAACACCCGTCAAATTTCTTAGCCGCCAAGTTGCAGCTTCTCCAGAATTTAATATCTTGGTATCCAATGGTCATAGCGAATGTTTCGTCTGTAAGCTTACGACTTGTTATTAGCCTGTTTCATTCGGGAAGATTCTCCTAGATATTGATTCTCCAACGACAAGTCACTCGAACTTTTACAGTGTTGTTACGTTGCAGATGTCTCAGCTGACCTCTATTGCAATATGCATCAACTTCAAGTATAACAGCCTCAATTTCGATGTTGCACGTCCCGCGGTCCTGGATTCTTCCAGGGAATTTCAGATGCGGGGACGGCTTACAGTATCTAGCAGATCATGCAGATATAAGTATTGCCATGTTTTCTGCTCTTGGGTCGTGATGATATCTTCCGAAGTGCCTATATCTTCAATCAAGCTTGATCTTTGACTACAACAATTTTCAATCTAAGTTTATTGACCGTGAGAATGTCTCATTCAAGAGTCTCTGCTGTGATTGGAGCCGTTGCTCTCCTTTCTAGAAGCGTACAAGCTCATGGCACTGTGAGTGGTATAGTAGCAGATGGCATCTAGTACAGCTCCATACATCGATAAATTCATATCCCAAGGCACTGCTAATAATCTGATGCAGCTATGAGGGTTATAACCCATCCTTCCAGTACCAATCTCCACCACCAACTGTTGTTGGCTGGTCCACTCCCGACGACCTAGGGAACGGTCCCATCAATCCAGCTGCATATGCAACAGCAGATATTATCTGCCACTTGAATGCAACACCTGCCGGAGCCGCTGCTCCTGTCAGTGCCGGCGGCACCGTCGAGCTACAGTGGACTCCTTGGCCTACATCGCACCATGGCCCTGTTATTGACTACCTGGTTAGTTTAAACTACCACCACACATGCATTTTGAGTACCAATCACTAAATAACCTTCCCAGGCAAACTGCAACGGACCCTGCGAGACAGTTGACAAGACAACACTCGAATTCTTCAAGATCGATGAGCTTGGCCTGATCGATGACACAACAGTACCCGGCAACTGGGCAACAGATACACTGATAACCAACAACAACAGCTGGACTGTCACAATCCCCAGTGATATTGCAACGGGCAACTACGTTCTTCGTCATGAGATCATTGCTCTGCACTCTGCTGGCGAACTTAACGGCGCCCAAAACTATCCACAGTGTATCAGTCTCGCTATCACTGGCACAGGTTCGGCTACTCCTGACGGCACCCTTGGCGAAGCCCTCTACGGTGAGACGGATCCAGGTATCGAAATCAATATCTATGAAACCTTGACTACCTATGTTATCCCTGGACCAACACTATATTCTGGTGCGGCTTCCGAGACCCAGACTTTACCAGCTGCACCAACTGCTTCTGCTTCTGGTGTTTATACTGTTGGTTAAGAATGTTAGGTGTACTTTGGGGTTTTTTTAAGGGATCAAAGGGAATGGGCCTGGAGTGATAAGGATATACTTATCTGTGGAGAGGTATCAGTAGGATGATGTTCAGGATTTGATTTGTTGATACGGGTTGATGATGAATGAAACGGACTCGAGTAGTTATAAACCTTCGCTTCACGTAAATAGCAATGCAAGTATGATTTATATTTGATATCTATATAAGCCTATTACTGAGGAACTTCAAGTCTATATAACATCAACTGGAAAGTGCAGATCCAGGCCATTTGAAATAAAGAAGTGAAAACAAAATTGGTTATAAACACAAGAAAATTCAAATCCTCAAGGAACTGAGAAGATCATATATTACTAAAAAAAAACCTTGCTATGTGTACTGCAAATCTACGTCTTAACAATCACGCCCACCGCAACATCTTAGACGCTCTTTTACATCGAATAGTGCATCAAAGATTGCTTCATAAGGCTACGAATTATCCTTTCACCATCAGTAACTTTCTTTCTTTTTACCCTCTATCTTTTTGCAGTTTGGGCAAATATCTTCCATCTTCTGTTCGATGTAGCGCCTGTTGCCGCATGCCTCCCCAGTCTGCTCCCTAGTCTTGCAATGTCTCTTGATGGACCATACATGACCACAAGGGCCTTTTCCATGATATACTTCACACATATTGTTGACGTTCAACAGGGTGACAGAATGTGCTATTGATTATGAAAATTTGGTTGAGCTTGTAGGTTGCGACTCGAACTGAAGGCACGAAGAAGTTTAAAAGCCACGTATTTATAGTAGAAAGAGACGTACCTGATGACTCTTACTTAGTCACGAGGTATGGTGCTGCGCCTCACAAGAACCGAGGTCTTCAACATGGCCTGGATACTTAGATTATATAAGATTTTGAATTGATAAAACCCTGCTATTCATATACTAAAATAACAATTAAGAAATGATTTATTTTCCATGATCCTTCACCTTGTTAACCTCTTCAAGTGCTTATAGCTAGCCCTCCCAACAATGAATGAAACTTCAAAGATATTCCATTAAGCTATGAACTATGGTTTCTCCATTTGATCTCTGACGCTCACGACAGTCTGGGCATATGTCCTCCATCATCTTTGTATTGTAGACCTCGTTTCCACACGCCTCACCAGTCTGCTCCCTAGCTTTGCAAGTTTTCTTGATGGACCATCCAACATGGCCACATGTATAACGGCCCTCAGTAATTTCGCACATCGTGGTACTTATGATTGAGCCATGAAGTATAATTTATAGACTAAACTCGAACCTTGTTTTGGGTGTGACTTCGAAGTTGAAAGTAGAGTGAAGAAAAAAGTGGAAGCCCTCATACTTATAGTAGGTAGAAAGAGAGGGGTGCATAGCTGAGGAGTGTTTTGCCTGAAACGAACCAATCATGTACATTACGCAGTCATGAGACACCATGCATAGCATTTGCACCTTCGGAACCTGAGAATTAATATGTTTTAATTACTGAAGCTATGTTATATATTCATCGTCCATGTCCTGTGTTATGATAGTGCTCATTACCACAATGCAGACCTGTATGTTTTCTTGACCTTCGAACTCTTTTATTAAGTAATGCATTGAAGCCCCAAGTCTAATGACTTAAATGATTTCACTAATTTTTTTTTAGATCAAGGTATGAATATTTCTATAATTTAGTTAACTTGTGCTTGCAGATTTGATTTGGTTAACAAAAGAGGTAAATAATGAGAAGCTCTCATACTTATTATGTTAGTAAAGATGATTCGGGGCTGGTATTAAAAGTAAGTTGCCTAGCCATGATTTGCATGCAAAAAGCATTTAGAGGTTGGCCATTTAATGCTGGTTATGATTTATGTAGTCATGAGGTATGTTTGTAATAGAACTTGTTAACCAAAACCTGACTCATATGCTGAAATATACCTACAGTTAGTAGCTACATATCTGCCAATCCAATACATGGCGAGATTTTGAATCAAACGACCATTGTAAGTAAGTAAGTGATGTAGGGCGATCGTGATCCATTATATTTAAGGGTATAATGGTGAAGAAATGGCTCGAAGGCTTGATGAAAGATGACAGCGTATTAGAAAAACAGAAAAATCTACTCTTTGCCTTAAGATATGTATGCGGGCTAATATTGAGTACTCTTCACTGCTTGCAAATGATAATTAGAGTATTTTGTTGTATATTTTGTGATTCCATGCTGAGCTGCCTTACTTTATCAGCCTTAAACCATCCACTGCTTGCAGCTTTCGCAAATATCCCTGACTTTCTTTTCATTGAGAGGTATGTACTCATTAGGACATCTCTCATTTGGCTTCTCTTGCTTTATCTTGCATGGTTCAATATACCAGAACCAATGCCCACAAAAATATGCGGCTCGATAATGTAGACACATGTCATAAGCGTTCTCTTGACGTTCAAAGTATGCTACCAAGTTGTTATCCTTGACCTTTGCGCTTGGTTTTGTAGTCCACAGCTGAATGTGGGATGGTCGATTGTAAAAGGAGATGCCGATGAAGAGTGTGAAGTAAAAACACAATTCTATACGTCGTGTGATAAAGATGAATCACTACGTGCACAATCATAGTATATGATGTATAGATCAGTTGAATCTTCCTAAAGTGAATGTATAGTTTCTGAATCATGACTAACTACGCGCATAAATTCTATATTCTGTGTATGATATCCCCAGATCAATACCACCTTTCTAATGTCCTTGAATAGTCCTTGGGGAATAAGCTTCTTCCAGGAACTTGGTTTCATCTTCAGTAAGCTTGAACTTGAGTGCATCGACAGCCTCCTTCATTCTCTTCTCAGAGCTCAACCCAACAATAGGGCTGCAACCCTTACTGAGCACCCAGGACAGCGCAACAGTAGCCATGCTGACGCCTCTATCAGCTGCAACCTTCTGTACACGCCCAGTAACCTCCTTGTCAATCAACCCCTCTCTTTGGCCCTCCTTTGACAAATAGATTGATTTCATCAAGGGATCCGTTGAGACACGAGTAGTAGATTTATCCTCATATGGTCTGGAAAGTACACCTCTAGCAATAGGCGACCAAGGGATCAATCCAACACCCATCTTCTTGCAGAACGGGATCATCTCTCTTTCCTCCTCGCGGTAGAGCAAATTATAGAAGTTCTGCATGCTGATGAACGTTGTCCAGTGATTCAACGTAGCCGTGAACTGCAGCATAGCAAATTCATGTGCATACATGCTAGATGCGCCGATATATCGCACTTTACCCGACATTACGACGTCATGCAGCGCCTTCATGATCTCCTCTGGCTCGGTCTCAGGATCCAGGCGATGGATCTGCAGCACATCGATATATGTACCAAGTCTTCTGACACTGGCATCAACAGCATCAAAGATGTGCTTCCTGCTAAGCCCATGCTGATTGACCCACTCAGCAGTTCCGGGTGCACCCACCCGGTTACTAATGTTCGTCTCGTCAATAGCGAAGTACAGCTTGCTGAGGATCACAAGCTTCTCACGTGGGATATTGAATTCCTTGATGGCTTTACCAACGACGACTTCGGACTGGCCATTCGAATACATATCAGCCGTGCTGATTTCGTCATTAGCCTTGTCTAAGATTGTACCCAGTTTAATAAGATATCTACTTACTCCCACGTGTTGATCCCGCTGTCATAGGCGGCCTTCAGCATTGACAGAGACTCGGATTCTGGAAGCACCCAGCCTGCCCACTCTGGGGAGCCAAAAGACATGCATCCGAGAATGATACGGCTGACCTTGAGGCCGGATTTTCCCAATCTGTGGTGTAGAGTTAGCTGACGATCGAATGTGCTCAGTAGTGTGGCATCAGTGTTACCTTTGGTATTCCATTTTGGCTTTTACTTGGCAAATGTGGCACACAATTAGAAGATTAAGCTTGGAAATCTTATATTATGGTAACTGCTTTTATACAGAAGAGGAAGAGTTATTCTTTCAATGGCATCTATTATTCGAATTATTCATCACTATTGAGTCACAGTGCCTCGCTCGGTGTTAATTGTGGGGTTAGGAGTTAGAATACCGGATTACTTATTCTGGTACGTACCAGAGAGAATTGTGGTGGGGGGCTACAGGGCCCGACTTCGAGTGCCGAAGTTACTGTTTACGCAATATTATACCCGACCATTATATGCAATAATGTCGAATCCATGAAACCTCAGTAGTATCTTTATGCAAGGTCAGCAGAATAGAATACAATGTATTATCGACGAATCAGCTTCTTTGGTTGTTTTTATCCGAAAACACCAAATTTCACGCTTTTACAAAGTACTTGACTCTGAGTAACAATGCAATAAAATATCTTATTTTATACTTAATAAATTTGCCTAGTGTTGGGAGTTACTATTAGAATACTGGGAATCGGGTCACCACAGTAACGAATACTCACAAATAATTGACTCAATTAAATTTAGATAACAGGAGCTACTCTGTTGCTACAGTATATATGCTGGCACTTGTATATACATGTAAGATTAATTGTTCTGCATGAAACCGGTCACATTTATATTCTACGCGACGGTTATGTAAAATGTTTAGTTATGAACCGTATATCTTGACAATTGCAAATCACTAGTTTGAGGAATAACACCTAAATATAACGATAACTGGAAATATAAAAATTTTTTAGGAATTATTCTGTTAACTACAACATGTACTGTAAAGAGCGAATCCATTGGTTGATTGCCTATTACAAAAGACACGGGATAACGTCATGCACGTAGCGGTTTCGTATAAAGTTGGGATTTAACCGTATATTCTGATAAAATTTTGATACCGACACACTTTCTGTCTCAACTCTCAGGTATTCATTAGTAGGAAAATATTGTACGAGTTTTGACTCAAACAGCTCAGGATAATTTGAGTTTAAAATATTTGACGGGTAATTTCTGATTTAATGCCCTGAGGGGTGCTATTAACAGATAACCTCTTAATACGCGAAACAATAATTCCTTGGCTCGTATAAAGAAAGTTACAGGTAGCCTTAAGAGAGCCGTATTGAACTATATTTTCATCATTAACTTAGGCTTAACAGGGGAACTATAAGGTGGATACTATTGTAATGAGATATTATTTCAATGTATAATTCTTAGGTACAATATGTTAAATAAAATGATAATATGCATAAAAAATATAATTAAAATCAAAATCACAATCACAATCATAATCAGAAAGACCAAGATAAGTTTTTTGCATGCAAGCTCAGGCATAGCTTTCGCATGCTCAGCTTGCATTAGATTTACTATTAACACACTACTATCGCCGAATATATCAATACAAGAACCGAAGAAGCTCAAAGGTGAGCAGGTATCCTTAACATCCTATCCGCCAAGACAATCAGGCTGTGAGCACAGAAGTAGACATGACTGGCATAATCTACAAGATGGAACCAAGGACGCTGGTGACTGGGCTCAAGACGTTGCCGAGAACACCCTCGAGGGAGGAGACGGCGCTCTGGGCATCAGTGATGACAGTGGCCTCGATACCGGTGACGATGGAGAGAGTGTTGGAGACGAAGGTGGTCAATGGAGTAACCAATGGGGAGATCAAGTTGAGGACGGTCTCGATCTCTGGCTTGAGGGTAGCAAGGTCATCTGTCAAGTAAGTTAGCATTGAGAGGGAAAATATTGGGGTGAGAAGGAAACATACCAGAGCTGACGGTGGTGACAACGGACTGGAGGGTGGAGTTAAGGTTGGTAACAACGCCCTCGACGGTCTTGATGTCAGAGGTAAGGCCAGTGATCTCGCTCTCAACGAGGGTGATAACGCTGGAGAGGAGAGGGCTCAAGTCGGAGATGGCGGTCTCGAGGGTGCTCTTGATGGAGGCAAGGTCGGACTCGATGGTTGGGACAAGAGATGTGGCGGAGACATCGGCGGAGATGACAGAGGTGATGCTGGAAAGAGGGGTCTTGACCTCAGTGACGACGGTAGAGACGACGGAGCTGATGGAGGAGACGGTGACGGCTCCATCACGCTTCTGTGCTGGGACTGGGGAGGCAACTGCAGCGCTGACGCTGAGGGCGGCGAGGAAAGCTTTGCTGAAGAACTGCATTTTGATAATGGAATTTGTTGGTTGGTTGGTTGGCTGTTGGGCTTATTTGGTTGCTTGAATTGATTTGAATGAGTGACTGACAAATGAATGTGATTTGAATGAGTGAATGAGTGATGCTGAAAGAAATTTTTTGAAGGATATTTCCAACAGTATATAAACAAAACCGAGGTTGAGAGATGAAATTAGAAGACATCATACTCACTCTGCTTCTCCTTGAAGCACTCACCACTATACGGCACTGTGATGTCTGAGTCCCGCTCATCTTGCAGCTTGCGACTGTCATTGTGTGACACTCTGTGAGGGAAAAGTGAAGCTATCCAGCCTGTAACATTGTGATCATCACTTGTTCCAGGTCTGCAGTGCATGAAGATTCCGAAGAGTTCACTTTAGTTTGACGCGGTGGCTGAATGTCGAGTCTACAAGGCGTCGATGCGTAGAAATCCCATGACGCTCGTGTCTTAGTATGGGGCCCCCACAGCCTTACTGGTAAGCCAGATGGCCCACTACGAGGGATTACTATGTATAAGGAGAAGAAGACTGCGTACCGGGAAGAGTATGAGAGCGAATGTGGACTAGGCACATCGAGCGTGGATATGAGTGGTGAGATTACGGAATACATCCATACAGAGTTGTGTTTGGAAAAGTTCGGGATAGGGGGAGAGTGATGCCGATCTTTGAAGATCTTTCGAAGCTTTTGGCGCAGCGGTGGTAAGTACCGACGTTCAGGCACGGCGTCACCAGGAACACCAGTAAATCATTGGTGAATGTTGGGAAATGCGTGGGGATGGGCTCGGCAGGGGCCGAGAATAGCGTGTCGCGGACAACAGGAAGGGGGCACGGGGGACACGGGGCCTTGAGAACGTGACTGGTAGAGGCAAAGATGTTCGGACTGCATGAACCACATCGGCTGTGGTGATGAACAACAATGTCCGTGATGTCGACGGACTCGATCCTGCAAGAATCCTGCGAGGATTACAGTTCGCGCAGCGTCGTCGCATCTCAGGACTGTGGGTTTGCCGCAGTCTCGGCAACCCAGATGAGCTGGGCAGAGATATTGCGATGAGCAGCGCACCCGTTTCGGAATGTTCAAGCTTAGAAACTGGCGAAGGAATCCCAGCCATTCTCCACCATTGCTATTGCTCCTCATCCCTCTCCCTTTGCGTATTTTGTCATCACGACCCGACCAGAAGGATTGTGCAATCGAGATGTCTAAGGCCCTTTTCGATCAGAGGCGCCTTTGGCATCCAGCCCATAATTTCCTGACTGTCGCATCAAATTTTTGGACTTCTCATTTTTTGACTGGATGATATCAGAAAGTCTCGAAATGGTCTCATGAGCAAATGAAGCAGATCTCCAATGGAAAATTCTACGGGCGCACGATATACTACGCGAATTACAATTATGACGATCGATCGATCAAATACAAAATAATAAGAAGATAACAAGATAACAATGTACATCCTTCGAGTTGGGCCGCATTCATGGTGGTGCAAGTTGATGAACGATCATCTCAGTATTTACAATCCACCATTGTTCGCCGCTCCAGGAAATGCGTTGGTGAGCGCATCTGTAAGGCTCTGCCCATCGGCGATGTCATTCCATGCTGGACAAGCGAGATCCAGAAGTGGAGTCTGCAGTGCGTCGAAAAGGAACTGCAATGGTGCACTCAGAGAAGAAAAGATGCCCGTCAGTGAATTTGGTGCAAAAGTCTTGACAACTTCAAGGGCGAAGCAGAGAAGGTTGTTCCCTTCCAAAAGGTTCTCTAGATTGAACACACCACCAGTGAGATTCCCGAGATCCACGCCTGCGAAGCTGTTCACGGAACCAAGATTGCCGCCGATGCTGAAGACGTTAATTTGCAAGTTCGGAGGTCCGGAGGCGGGAATAGGAGGCCTTGGGATAGGAGCTTACCTTCCGAGTTGAGGGTACTGCAAGACCATAGATACAAGATCAAGATTGAGATCCACCAGGGTGTAATCTACAGGACGTCTATACCAATTCTCAGGGATGGACTCCCAACCTTCCTTGTAAGTGAAGTTTCCTTCCTCACCGGAGATGGCATGGAAACTCTTCATCACGTCCGCAGCTATTGCCAGTCAGGATCCAAGTATTGGTCATTCTTGAGCGAGATGGGCTTACTGAGAAGTCCTTCAGGATGTTCCGTGGAGTAGTTGGCGAATAGTCGTCCTACGAATAAATAGCCGGCATTTCTCGCGATGAGACCAGTGAATGGTCCATAATAGAAGTTCGGATTCTCCGCAACGCTCTCTTCGAACCTGATATTGGCACGCTCTGCCATAAGGCTCATATTATAAGTCCCATCCTTGGACATGCTGTACCATTCCATAAACTGGTCCATTTGGAGCGTGTGTGAATTGCCAGTCAGATAGATGTCGTTGCGTGTGTTGGAGGAGTCTCCTTCGATGAAGTTGTGGGAGCCATCCAAGCCTCTAGGTGTTCCTACAAGGCAATCAATGATTAGTGGTATATAAATAAAAGTTGAAAACTTTTGGGTATACATTACCGACAAGTCCAAGGACATTCCCAAGAATGTTCTCTGATTCCGACGTATTTCCACCGATAGAGAATCCAGGATTGAGAGAAAGAGGATTTCCCACCCATAATGTTCCCATAACTGAAAGAATAGTAGCTATATCGGGGCCCATACCATATACTGATATCCAATTAGTTACAACTCATTGCAATAATACAATATCGGTTTACCTTCATTGATAGCGGTCGCAGCTTCAAGCAGCTACATAGTCTGTCAGCTGTATACGAATACACCCAACCTACAGTACTTACACTGGTAACACCATTGTGAGGTATATAACCGTGGTTTGCAAGTGCATTCAGTCCCGGGCAAGGCCCACGCTGGTCGCCAGCTGAGAAGTCTGGTGCTTGAAAGGCATGTTCGCCAGTGACTACAGCGAATTAGGAAGACTTCATCATACTTGCGTGAATATTCCTACCATCAATAGGGTCACCCAACGAGAATAGAAGTTTCTTTTCAAGAATTGGTGTGCCACGGACGAAGTTTTCACCCAACAAGGCACTCAAAATGAAAGGCAGTACAGAGGTCCGCATAGTGTAACGAAAGTATAAGTTAGATACAAAGAACGTGGCAAGTTTTAAAGAGAGTGTAAGTTTGAGTGAGTGCTTCACATTCACCACATCAAGGAGACTATAAGGGATTTGTATCTAGACTTATCTTCATAGATCTCTCAGTATTCACTAACAATTCACTAATAGTTCACCCTTATTTAGTATGGGAGAGAGACAGCCGTTATATTTGTACATCGTCAATGAAAATATGGTTTAGACTGTGATTAGGGTCAGCAGCTTACTAACAGCTAATGTTTGACTTGTTCTGCGGATGGAAATAGCTCCGTTGCGTAGGGAGAGGTTGATGATGGTACCTGAACTTGGGGTAATTCTCCGCTTGAGAAATGTATCGGTCATTTGATATCCCCGAGGTTCGGAAGTTCCAATACCATTTGTCAAAAGGTCGCAGATGCCCATTTCAATGGAACGACAATAGTTGGGATTGTTTTTCCCTGCATGGACTTGTTCCTTGTAGATCATGACCTAGATGTACAATGTGGATCTTCTATACAAGGAATATGGAGAGTACGAATGGTTGTTTGACACTTGTTGGTGGAGATGACGAGGAAGTACATTTAAAGTTTATAATTTGAGTTTTGACTTTGTGTCGGTCAAGGCTCTTTGGCTCCTGGCGCCGCGCGGAGATTCTCGGGGCATTGTTTAGCGATTCGACATCACCGCCACACCATACCATTACGGCTACCTTAAGCCCCTGATCATACTACGTGGGAGTATTTTCCGACTGCTAAAACAAACCGTTGAAATCCATTAAACGTTATATGCCACCACTGGCTAGCATTCGTCACCTAGACATGGTCCCTGAACAGCTTTCCGACTTGGGATCTGAAGCCCGCGGTCAGAACACGAAGATTTTGTACGTGAAGCCAAGACATCAGGACATGCCTTAAACGAGTGATGGGATGCGGAGACATGAGCTTTGAAAATCTTTACCACTTCTATTCCCTTTAGTCTTATTTTAAAGTTTCTGGGGGATCAAAGCTTTTCCTGTTTTGTATGGACCGGTCGTATGTATACATAATAGGTGTACAGAGTAGGTCTCAGTTCTCCATTTCTCTGGGGACGGTATTCGAATGTCTAAATAAGACTAGTAAGTTTTGCGTGGTATTGCGCGTGCTGGGTCATTTCAGTTTCACATACCGACCGTATGGAAAGAAATACGGTTGTATGAAAGTCAGGCTTCATAAGTCTAGAATCGTCATATGTAGCATGTTCGCCAGATTCTATATATTTGAGTTGCAAAGTTTGGGAGTGGAAAATCTTGGTTGCTTGAGAGTACCTTGGAGATATAGTAGCCCTATTGAGGTATGCTAAAAGGATCCTTGATATATTATGGGCGACAGGCTTGCTCTAAGAGGATGAGAGCGTTTAAATTTGCACTTTTGTTAAGTTGATCAAGTAAACTTTCCAATCTAACCAACAAAATCCTTGAGCGACCCGGGCCGACGGTTTGAAATCAATGCACAAAAACGTTTCATAGATTATGCGGATCTTCTTCAACCCCTATAAGGTATCCATCCTCATACTTGGCAGCTAAAGCATGGGGATCCTTCAACCCAGAGCTAGCTATTTTGAGATTTCATGGAATAAGTATTGCATTACTGAAGTGGTGGGATTAACTTATTGCTTTCTGAATTGAATCCTAGACTAAACGTTCAATCAAGAGAAAATTGAACAGTAATGACCCATGTTTATCATTGTAAAAGTCTATTAGAACCAAGCTTACCGGAGAATGTGTAAACATAGTAAGGCAGTTAATGCCATTAATTCTTTGAGAACCTTCCAAGTCAATCTTTTAGCTATTCATTCAGTCGTTCTTTATTTTCCGAAGTTGCAATATGAGATTATCTTGGAGCCTTGCGGCAATTTTTGCTTTGTCAACAGTCGTGGTAGCAGACACAACAGCCGTCAGCCTTACAGAATTACCAACTTGTGCTGTAAGTTCCCCAATATATCGTACAGCAACTGTTCAAAGACTGACTTGGGAAGTTGGTTTGTATGAAAGAGCTGGTCTCTCAATCTACATGCTCTCTTACGGATCCCACATGTGTCTGCCTGAATGCACAATTATCAGCGCAAATTAGTTTATGTGTCAGTGAGAACTGCACCGTCAGGGAAGCTCTGAGTATGTATTGCAGAAGACGTACATATGCTTTGATCATATCTGACTGTTGCAGCCACGGAAAAGTACTCATACACCACTTGTGGGGTCAAGTCAGAAGACAGAACGAAGCTGGTTGCAGGCACTGGTATTGGTGGGCTTATCTTTGCTCTGATAGCTTATGGATTGCGAATGTATGCGAAAACCAGAACTGGTTTTGGTTGGGATGACTACGTTATTACTCTCGCGATGGTGAGATCTTTCTACCAATATGTTCTGAATCCCATGCTTACAGCTTCTAATAGTTCATGGTAATACCACTTTCATGTCTGTCAGTTGTCAGTAGGTAACCACTTACTCGTTGTCTCAATCACTACTAATCTTAGCTAAAGTCGCCGACCATGGCCTTGGTAAAGACATCTGGAATGTGAGCTTCGACGATATTACTGCCATTCTCAAAGTAACGTCCTCCATCCAGCATGCAAAAACACCATCTAACACCTCTTAAGATCTACTTTTGGGACGAACTGATGTACCTCTGTGCGCTCCCCCTTACCAAAATCTCCATTCTCTGCTTCTACCTCAGAATCTTCCCCGCACGGAAGCTTAGGATAGGGGTGTATATTCTTATTGCCCTCAACATTGGTTACATGATTGCTTTCGTTGGCGTGTCCATATGGCAATGTGTCCCCATTAATCTAGCTTGGACCCGCTGGGATGAAGAGCACGAAGGTCATTGCAACAACATTAATTTGCAGGGCTGGCTTTCTGCTGCGTTTAACATCATATTGGATCTTTGTACACTCAGTTTGCCTCTGCCAGAGCTGTGGGGGTTAAAGATGTCCGGCAAGAAAAAGGTGCAGATTTTGAGCATGTTTTGTGTTGGATTTTTGTGAGTTATATGGCCAACTCTCAGCTGAACTAGAATCACTTGCTGACAAAAGGAGTGTCACTATTGTCAGCATTCTTCGTTTGCAGTCACTCATTCAGTTCGCAAATACTTCGAATGTCACACGTTTGTCACTTCTTATGTATCATTGAAATTCCAAATGACTGACTTGTTATGCAGAGGATTATGTCCGCATTGGCTACTGGAGTACTATCGAAATCCATATCGGCATAATCTGCGCTTGCATGCCTGCTCTCCGTGCGCTTCTGACTACACACTTCCCAAATGCATTTACCACAAACCGAACCAATTTGAGCGAGAGTACGGGCTCAAAATTACAAACAATTACTAGAAAACCCTACACAGCATCAGGAGCTGCTGGGGACGAGTCTTTTGTTCAACTGGTTGATATGGAATCCGGGAAGAATGTCAAGGCTTTTGATTAAACTATTTCATTTGTTGTTCTCTTTATATGATACCTCTGTTAGATGTGGGATGGAGACTTGGGGGGTTGCTTCTTGGGGGATTTGAAAAGGATACAGACTACTTGATAACAGACTTGCCTTCCGATGATATTTTGCAAGGTTTGTTGCATTAGTATTATTTTTTAATTCAAACATATTCTATTTCAATCTTGGTACATTTGATTCTATTAGCATATCCATAATATTATATGCTTCATATCCACTGAGCTGGCTCATAAACCCACTTTCGTAGATAGAACGCGGTCTTGGAAAAGCCTGAATTTCAGAAACAAGTCTCACCTGTCATCATTCCAAAGACTTCTTAATTAATTTCGCACGCCTTACATTTGACTCAGATTGCTCCAATATCTTTGCAGATTTTACCCAAAAATACGAATCATTGGTGATTGAGCTAGGGGGCTCTTCCTCTCCTTCTCCTAGGTATGGGCTACTGTTACAAATGTACCCTAGTGCATCCCGTTAAAAATCCCTATGAGCCATAATCTCCTGATGAAGACGTTGATCCAACTCTTCTTCGGCATCGTGAAAGTTAAAGTTAATGTAGTAGAGTAAGACGCCTGGAGTTTTGTAGCGAATGTTGCCGAGTGTCAGTGGGGGTTCATAGAGTTGTGATAGGCGAAAGACGACTATACAAACTGTTGCGACAGGTTACAGCGAAATTGAAGTAAAAGCTTATAAAATCGCTGATTAATACCATTGTTTTATTATTATTCAATTTTACGGTTTATTACAGAGATATACATAGAATGGAACCCAATTCTGGGACTGTCATCAGTTACTGAATCCTGCGACTTTCGAATTTCCACGATGTTTGCTGTGCTCTGTGTTTGGTAAGTGATTTTTGTTTGGATGTTTGAATGCCCCGATGAAAGGCAAATATGTGGGTGGTGTATGCATGTCCCACAAATTCAATACGTAACCCCCCCTAGTATATCGACCACGGTTTAACATCCTTCATCCCAACTCCATGCACCAATTTTCACTATTCACCTGCCTTTGACATGTACGCTTCGTCCCAAGAAGGTAATGGACTGTGAATATTCATTCAGAACAACGAAGCTGCACCTTTAATTACCATTTGTGCCTCCCTGCTGTGTAGTTGTTTTATTGGCTGCCAAATGGGGTGCGTGATCCACAGGCCACAATGGAGACAAGGTCTCGGGGAACCACTGCAACAGCTAACCTCCCTTCCTCTTGCGTACATAACAGTCCGTATTCGCCCATTAAACTCTCCTCTTGTGCGTGCAATTAGAGTTCTTGGTAATGTTTTGGATTTGGGTATAGCGCACAGGACTGCCCGACCATCCTCCTTCGCAAAACCCGGGGTAGTAACTGCTACGCTGAAAGATCTACATTCGCAAGTCTCTTTTCGTCAAACCTCCTAAATGATCCTCATCCTAGCAAAAACGTTCAATATTGTAACCTACGATAATGGACTAGAACATCATGCATAATATTTCGGATGGCCAGCAGGAATGGTAAATAAAACCCTCAAATAACTTTTCTGCTCCTTCTTTTCTGCTGTTTTCCTGTATGGCCATTCACTTTTAACTTTTTCTTGTCACTCTTTTTTTTTGTTTTGGTTCACCATGATGTTCCTTTCTCAAACTGTTGGCTTAGCTGCTGTCCTTTCTTTACTCACTCCATCTATGTAAGTAAGAAAGATTTGTGCTCATGTTGGGACGAGAGCTCATATAATTAGCGCTACACCTACCACACACACAAAACACCAAAATCTGCACCGCAGTACTAACACAACCTGGCTCGAAGACTATGAATATGTGGTCGTTGGTTCTGGAGCTGGAGGTGGCCCCCTCGCAGCAAGACTTGCTATCGCGGGTTACAAGACACTCTTGGTCGAAGCAGGAGATGACCAAGGAGAAGATCTCTATCAGCAAGTACCTGCATTGTCATTACAGTCCTCTGAGGATGATCTAATGAAATGGGACTACTTTGTTCAGCATTACGACAATCAAACCAGACAGGAGGAAGATACTAAGATGACATGGGAAACTCCCTCAGGTGAACTCTACGTTGGCAATGAACCACCTTCTAACTCAACTCCTTTGGGTATTCTATATCCGCGGGCTGGAACTTTGGGTGGATGCACGGCCCATAATGCTATGATCACTATCTATCCACATGAAAGTGACTGGAATAACGTGCGTGGTATAACTATCTTATTGAAGATTCAGCTACTGATATTTTTATAGATTGTCAACATTACTGGAGACAACAGCTGGGCTCCGGATCTCATGAGAAAATACTTCGAGCGCCTGGAAAATAATGAATATCTCCCAAGTAGCGTTGTGGGCCATGGCTATGGTGGATGGTTGACAACAACTTTAACCAATCTCGAACTCGTCGTAGAGGATTGGAAACTTCTATCTTTGGTCATTTCCGCGGGAACAGCAATGGGTAAGACTCTTGTTACGTCCTTACTCACAACTGTGACGGGGCTAGCGCAAATCCTCACGGAAGACATCAACTCTGGTCTTCCAGGTCGTGATGCAGTCACTGGAATGTTTCAAGTCCCAATTGCTGTCAAGGACTCTCACCGAACCGGTCCTAGGGCTTTCATCCTAGATACTGCAAATGCCATCAACTCTAATGGTTCTCGCAAGTACCACCTTGATATCAAGTACAATACACTCGTCACCAAAGTCCGCTTCTCCGACGAAGACACTCCAACTGCTGTTGGAATCGACTTTCTCACCGGTCAAAGCTTATACCGTGCGGACCCTCGTTCAAGAAGTGCCTCAGCCACTGGTTCAGGCAGCGTCAATGTCACTCGCGAAGTCATCTTAGCTGCCGGAGCCTTCAACTCACCCCAGCTCTTAAAGCTCAGTGGCGTTGGGCCCAAGGAAGAGCTTTCAAGCTTTGACGTGCCTGTTGTCGTCGATCTCCCCGGCGTAGGCACCAACCTCCAGGACCGCTACGAGACAGGACTTGTCGGCAAATCTCCAACCAACTTCACCATCACAGAGAAGTGTACGTACATGGAGACGATGCCAGATCCATGTCTCGAGCAGTGGCAGGAACAGCCCCTCAACCCAGGTGTTTATGCAACCAACGGCATTGCCATTGCCATCCCTCAGAAATCCACTGCTGCTGCTGAGACTGATGACCCTGATCTCATTATCACAGGTGCACCTGCCTATTTCAAGGGCTACTACACCAATTACTCATCTATTGGGCTTGAGGATGCAAAGCACTGGACATGGATTGTGCTCAAAGCCCATTCGCGCAACAGTGCTGGTACCGTGACGCTCAAGTCCACAGATCCACGTGACATGCCTCTCATCAACTTCCGCTCGTTCGATGAGGGAAATACTGTTGATGGTGCCGATGAGAAGGACCTTCAGGCTTCTTATGAGGGCATGGAGTTCGCCCGAACCATGTTCAAGGACTTGATCCCACTTAATGGCGATTTTGAGGAGGTCTGGCCTGGTCCTGATGTTAACACTGAGGATGAGATGAAGGATTTCATTAAGAGGGAAGCTTGGGGTCATCATGCCAGCTGTACTTGCCCTATTGGTGCTGATGATGATCCAATGGCTGTACTTGACTCTAGATTCAGAGTTAGAGGCACGAATGGTCTGAGAGTCGTTGATGCCAGTGTTTTCCCAAAAATCCCTGGTTTCTTTCTCGCCTTGCCTACCTACATGATTTCCGAGAAGGCAGCAGATGTTATTGTTGAAGATGCAGCTTAATTACTTTCTTGAAGCGCGTTGTTGATGGATGTTGTTATTCAATTAATGTTAGTCGTAATTCTATTATTCGTTTTTGAGGAAGTCTTAAGGGATATCCGAACATCATTTTGGATTCTTATTCATCGCTTAAGTCGTATGAATATATCAACCATTGAATTCGAGTACCAAATTATTACTAGATTGCTACTGTAAGTGACTTGATATCTTGGTAGAATACTAGGTCTAATCGCTGGATAATTTTACATATCGCATAGATCTGAATAGTTACCCTCCTTACAGCTATGAGTGCTTACCCAGAAGCCCTAAGTCATTGTCAAATGTAGATTTCATTGTTTGAAACGGAGAAAGATCTACGCCAAAAGTTGAAGCCAGTCTGCAGTCTGTAGAGGATGCAGCCCACGGCGACTAGGTTGTACCTATATAAACACGACAGGCTTATACGAGGATCTGTAAGTGAAAAGATCAAGCATCATCTGGATGTCTGGAGAGGAAGATCTGTTGATTTATTTGAAACATCCTTTCAATCATCTATATCGAACTTTGTCATCAACCTGGTCATTGTCATCGTCATTGCTCTTATCGCCGTCTAGGTTTCACTCGCCATCATACCCGCATTTTTCATTCGTTACGGAGGAGGGGGAAATATCTCGTTGTGCATTTTACGAAAGACCAATGGTGGTATCTGAGTCATCTATTAAACGGAGATCTGGGGAAAATCTTGAATTTGGTGACTTGTGGTGAGAATGACTGGGGGGCCATTGGATATAGGGACCAATTCATAAGCTGTACAACCACCTTACATATATATACCACCAAGATCTTAAAGTTCTTTACACAACTCTCCCCCTAACACACCACCGAACAAAGTCACCAATCTACAAACCATCAGTACCTCGAACATCTTTGTTCTATACAAGATGTGCTACTATGACGACATGCATTTCTCTTGTGGCCATGCTCTTGTTGGCTGGAAAGACAAAAATGCGACTTGGTATTATAAGGGCCCTGGGCCTAGAAAAATAAAAGAACCCTGCCCGTGGTGTAAGGATGCCGCTAGGATAGCTAAGGATAATGAAGAGACTTTGAGGTGTTTGATGTCCGAGAAGAAGAAAGGCGCTGATGATAAAAATGACATTTGATAGGTTACCAGGAGCAGAGGAGAAGAATAAGATCATGAGTCGGGGCCATTTGATACACGTTGAGTTAGCCGTTGGGGGGCTAGAATATGTGACAGTAACAGTCCATGGTAGAAGATCCTGGTTTCTTAATTATTGAGTCTTTATTTGTAGCTGAGTCCACAGCAAGCTTAGCAGACCAGTTGTATGCAGTCATGTAGGTTCCTAAAAGCTTGATTTAACACTGCTATTCTATATTTTCTTGAAGTACTCACATGTGACTTATTAGAAAATGATTTGTGACATCAAGCGATGATTTAATAGGCTGAGTCGTGAAGCAGTTGGCAACATCACGAGCATATGCCATCCGTTCTGTTCCATACTAGCAGTCATCCATCCATCCACTTCCACTTCTCAAACAATCACCATCTGTTCAGCCCCGTCAAAACCACAAAGAATACTTCTTGACGTCGCCTTCACCCTCGCAATCGAACCAACATCATCAATCAACACATATCCGTCAAGATGTGTGACTACGAAGACACCTTTTTCACAGCCTGTGAGCACACTAGTACCCTTATTCGAATCTGGGAGTGTAACGCCAGAAAGCAGGGCGACAAGGAAAACTGTCTGGAGACAAGTCAGCGAAGAGTATTGCACATACTATGTCCAGACTGCCAGAAGCTTAAAGATCTCGTTGAGGGGACTAGGAGAGTTACTATGTAATAAGGGGGCTATTACAATTGAGATCTTGAAAATCCTTATGAGACAGTCAATGGGAAGGGCATGGATTCTGACTGTGATGGATTTGTTTTGAGGAAACGGTTGAAGCGGAGGACTTGAGCTTGGATTGGTGGTGAAGTTGTTTTCTTTCAAGATGGGACTTTGTGGTAACAAACTATGTTGAAACTGTATTGCAGTGATACTAGTAATCTACTGTTATTTTCCGTTCAACTTGAATTTTTGATTGATGTTATTAAATCTCTGTGCATCTAACCATGGTTGATTATTGTATTGATTACTACACATGCCACAATAAGCAGATATGAATATATGACCTTGCAAGGCAGCCGTTTAAAGACTGTCCAGAATTTTAGAATAATAAAAGCATTTATTTAGGCATATATTCCTTAAGTGCGATTACCTTCACATATACCTCCCGTGTATCAACTCATTTACATTGTCCTCTACTTACATACTCTACCATGTGCATATAATGTACACACTAACTCAATTGAGTTGAAGTAAAGTTTAAAATTCCCCGGTAAATCAAACAATAACGGCTGGGTCTCATTGCTAATTACTACGTACGTAATAATGCAGTCATGGTTGTGATACTCACGTGCCTCGACATTCATCGTCAGGAACACAAGCGTTCCGGGTTCAATTTATGCAGGGATCAAGAAGGTTAAAATGACGTGGTTATGCAGACTAGCCATTGCAGCACACACCTGAGTCCCTAGGTCATGCACATGCTATCTCAATCGAATCAACAAACGCCGCTCGACTCGACCCTCAACAATAATTTATGGGCTCACATGCTACAAGGCAGCCATTCAAATACACAAAGAAAAAGATCCACTCCAGTCATTCCATCCAGTGCACGTACGATCATATTTCAACAAAACCTGCCTTACCCGTTCGTTACGCGTACGTGCTATCAGATACTCTGCTCTCTTTTCACCTCTCCTCTACTACATGCCTTGATATTTCCTCCCGCCGCTGCCACATGATTTCATTACAAACATCTTTTTCGACAACAGTCGGAATCCCCATACAATCTACGGATTCTCATCTTCATTACCCACCATGATCGGAACCTCGCTGTGGGAATCTATCTTCATTCAAATCTGTATCGTTGGTCTGCACTACCTAGCACCACTATGCATCTCCTACATCATCTTCGTCATCACCGTCTATGGTTTCCGTGCGACAGCCTACCGATTCCCCCTCATAATCGAAAGCATCGCTCTCGTTGAAACGCTCTTCTATATCTGCGGCTACCTGCCATATCGCCTATACCTGCAAAGAGATGCCAAACACCCACCAGCGCCTTCCAGAGCCGAACGCAGGAGGTTGTATGAGCTGTGTAACCATAATATCCCAGATGTGGAAGCCTACATTCAAAAATGGTTCCTCGGGGCTCCCATTGAAGAAATAAAGCGGGAGAACTTGAAGGAGTTCTTCCTATGGGCGTTCTTCAACCGTGGTGGCCCGCCGGGCGATGATAACGATGAATTGGAGGAGTATATTGAGGACATGGAAAAGCTGCTTGGAAAGCGGGTTGAGCCCGGTCGGGGAAATGCTCAGTGTCTACGCTTGACGCTCGATAAGCCAGTTATGCTGCACCGCAGCCTGATCTGGTACTTTGTAAGTCCCTCTCATCTCATGTCGAACTTCGTGGAGTCAAGCTAATAGTTAGCATAGTGTGTTTTCTTCGTCGATCTCCTAACCTACATCAACCTCAACTACCAAGGTTTCCATTTCCACCGGACCTCATACTCCCGCTTCTTCAAACTCTTCCCCTTCCGCCCGCAGACCCTGCTCGCTCGCAAGACCTCACCGGCCACGCACACAACGTATTGGCACCGACCCCACACCTCGAAGACACGCCTTCCAGTCCTCTTCATCCACGGCATCGGCATCGGCCTGTATCCCTACAGATCCTTCCTTTCCGAGTTGAACTCCGTCGATGGCATCGAGTCCACCGACCCCAATGACCAAGTTGGTATTATCGCCATCGAAATCATGCCCGTATCCTTCCGCATCACACACGCTGCGCTTAGCAAAGAAGTCATGTGTGCTGAAATCCGCGCCATTCTTGAACAGCACAAATGGGAGAAATGTGTGCTGGTCAGCCATTCATACGGCACCGTCGTTTCCACTCACCTCCTCAAAGACGCCTCTACCGCGCCGCTTATCGGGCCTGTGGTTCTCATCGATCCCGTCTCCATCCTGTTACATCTACCAAACGTGGCGTACAATTTCACACGCCGCAAGCCGCGAGCAGCCAATGAGCACCAGCTATATTACTTCGCGTCCATGGATATGGGTGTCTCGCACACGCTGTCGAGGCATTTCTTCTGGAATGAGAACGTACTGTGGAAAGAGGATCTGGGTGATAGGCGCGTCACGGTTAGTTTAGCTGGCAGGGATTTGATTGTTAATACGGAGGCTGTGGGCAGGTACTTGACTAGCGATGAGGATGGGAAGTGGACTTCGGAGGTGAGTGATAGGTATAAGAGTAATGAGTGGAGGGATACAGGGATTAATGTTATTTGGTTTGAGGGGCTGGATCATGCACAAGTTTTTGACGCACGGGCTACGAGGAGGCCAGTTATTGAGTCTATTAGGAAGTATTCTAAGGTGTAGAGAGTCATTAGATGGACTTTTTTGTACGTAGTTTGAATTTTATAACAATTGTAAATACAACATGCTTGTGTAGATTTGAGCTCATAGCTTGGAAACAGGAAGGGATTCTTTAACATAGAACACTTACTTTGAAAAAAATCATCATACCTAGAGTTGATGATTGGGCCAATATGGTTTGCTTGTTATTGTTTGTAGATTTCTTGAAGTATAAGCCATACCTACCACATGGGAGTCAAAGATGAGATGTAACATTCACGATATGCTCCACCAACGTCATAATTTATATAACTGCCCTAATACGCCAAGAGATATGTCTTGGTAAGAGCAGACAGGCAAATAACAGTGTAAGCCAGATACTTTTTATCTACCAAGCTTTTCAAAAGAAACGACAATGCCGACAATGCCGTGTAGCAAGTACTGTCACTGTCCCGCCAACCTGGTTCTTACCAAAGAGCTCTTCGTCACCAAGAAGTCCTCGTCATCGACCCAACTCTCGTCATCGTTCACATACCTCCATCATCTCCGAGACTACAATGAACCTCAAATCTCAAGCCTACGAATATATACGCCGGGTTTGGAAAACGGTGGTGGCCATGATTAAGAAGCACATCCGTAGCTGAGAACTTGGCGTAATTATACACCCATCTCTATAGCTTCAGGTAGGTACAAACCCTTCCATAGTATATCTAGCAGCCATTTTCTCTTTATAATTGCAGGCATCACACTCGCCAGCTCCCGAAGCATTTTTAAGTCCTCGAGAAGAGGCTGGAAGGCATTACCATGTGCTCTCTGACTAATGCCTGAACGTCCTATTATGTGTATAGATGTCGAGCCGTATCTTCATGATCACGGAGACATCAAAGACTGTAGGGAAAACGAAGGTGCTGATGAAGAGGTGAGTGGTCGAGGCCTGATGGTAATAGTTGCTTCGAGATGGGACAGATCTGGGTCGGAGAACACTTGAGATGTAGATTTCTATTTTGACACGGTTTCGCAGGTTTTGTGGTCTTCATCATAGGCTTCGAATAGGGTAGGACGTAGATGCATTGACTTACTCACTGAGTTGGTAGGTTGAGACTTGTGGGTTAAAGAAGTGTAAAAGAGTGAGAAGAGTTAATAAAAATCGTATGAGTCCAACTTTGAGTGCAATGCCAAGTTCCTGAGAGCTCCATTTGAAAGTATAAGACGACCCTCATTATTTCCTTGAAATTTGGAGGGCGAAGGGCAACTTTTCCACTTCAAGTCCGAAAGGCTAAAGTAGAAGAGCGTTGCAGTGAGATATCGTCTGCAACCTTTCCACATAAACACAATGTATCAAATTCTATATCTGCGAACTCTAGAGATAAATATCCACAGATAGAAAATGAGCCTCAACTGACCCCACCAGACCCATAGCTGGCCATCTGTTTTTGGGCGTCGCGCCGGAGGTCTAAGGAGAGTTACGTATTATCCTATGTGATGAGCAGTCCAGGAATTGGACGCCCATGGTAAGCCGGCAATGCCACTCTCGGCACCCCCGCTAAGCTTTGGTGACTGCTAAATACCGGGGAAGAGCGAGATGGAGGCTCGGGAGGTCTGTTCTGCCACTAAAGGGCCGCTTGTGGGGATGGGAATTTGGGCGAGAAGAGCGCTGTGTTTTTGATAACAATCACCACAATTGATTGCAGCAAGGATGGTTATCAGGGGCATTTAGGAACTCCGAATGTTGAAGAAGTCATCGTGAGCTTCAGGCTCGACTCGCTGATGGTGGCTTTGCTTGCAATGCAGACTCTCGTATACCGCCAGGAGAATTCCTTTGCGCAGTTTAAAGATCGCACAACTGACTACTACTCGGACCAGTGTGTGTAACCGTATGTTATGCGCATACTCCGGACATTGTTTCATGGCTCGTCAGGGCAAACTCAGCTTGGACAGCCAGCCTCAAGCCTCACACTGTTTCTGCGGGCAGGAGTGCGCCAGTGATGGTAAGGATGTGGGATGTACTGTGTAGAGTATACATATGCAGCGAAGGCTTGTTTTTGCGGGAGGGCGTGCGCCACTGCAATGGTGAGGCAAGGGAAGAGGGAATATCTCAATCTGACTGTGCATCGACTGCATCCAAGATACAAAATCATTTGCACGACATGTTTGCTAATGACTAGTCTGCTGTGTGAGGATTGTAATGGTGTTTCCATCTGCAGATCCCACTACGTACGAGGATGGGGGTTGTCGTAAGTTCCATCACAGCATTATTTATCAAATCGATATATCCTCAGTCTCAATCCTCCCAACCCACCTCCTGTTCTCATTACACATCGTCTCTCTTCCTGCAGCTTTGTCTTTTTCATTGTCTCTTCTTTACAAGGAACTTTTGCATAAAGGACAAGGGGCTCTCGCTCCGGTGGATTTTACTCTCGGCTCTCCCATCGAAATTGAAATAGTCTTCTCGCCATTCGAGCACGCGATCTCAAGGTTCCGTTATCACGATATTGCAGTTGCGCAAGACGCAATTTGAGGCGGGGAATCGTGCCACACAACCCCGTTCAGATCGAGAGTCACTACGCCATAGCTACAACACGGAGTACCTGGCGTATAATCCCTACCAAGAAAAAAATAATAATAAATAATTAATAAATTCAGTGTGTTATATATTGTAGTAGGAAATCATCGACGTCCTAATTCCTTTGGATCCGGTCAAGACAATTAGGTCAATATGTCGTTCCTCAGACGCCTGAATCCGTTGTCGAATACTATTGATACTGTGGGCGTGTCAAGAGATGAAGCTGATACTACAAGTTCGGCGCGTGGCAATAAAGAGGCGTACGTCAAAGAGAGCAATGGGTTATCGCCACAGACCAGCGACGTCGAGCCCGAAGCCGACCGCATCGTCGAGCCAGGAGAGCTGAGTTTTGAGGAGGATACAGCTGGTGGACTGGGAAGACACTTGGGAATATTCTCAACTACATCTCTAATGTAATTCATTCTCTCCTGCCCAAAAGCAAAATACAATGCTACAAGATCTAAGCTAATCTCCACAGTGTCGGGCGCATCATTGGCACAGGAATCTTCTCCACCCCTTCATCGGTCACTTCTTCAGTTGGTTCTGTAGGCGCAGCCCTTATGCTCTGGGTCTTGGGTCTCTTCCTCTCCTTCGCAGGTCTCTGTGTGTGGTTGGAGCTAGGCTGCATGTTCCCGCGCTCAGGGGGCGAGAAAGTATACCTGGAAGCCGTCTACAAATATCCGAAGTTGCTAGCTACCGTGATCTTCTCGACACAGGCCGTACTGCTCGGCTTCACAGCGAGTGGATGCATTGTCTTTGCTAGCAATATCGTCGTGGCGGCGGGGCACACAGCGAGTGACTGGGCGGAGCGTGGAATCGCAACCGGGGTGATTGTTTTCTGTACGCTCTTGCATACAATGTTTCCCGGGCAGGGAGTACAAGTCATGAATCTATTGGGTAGCGTTAAGGTTATCATCCTGGTTTTCATCGTCGTGGTATGTCTCCCAATCCTCAAAGAAAGCCACAGTCAAACTAACTTCCCCAGACCGGTTGGGTTGTTCTTTCAGGCCGTGTGCACTCGATCCCGGACCCGCATGCCTCCTTCCGTAACTCCTTCGCCGGCTCCGTGACTTCATCTGGACCGTACGCAACAGCGCTCTTCAAGGTCCTCAACAGCTACACGGGTTGGAATAATGCGGCATATGTGCTCAATGAAGTGCGCAACCCCGTGCGCACACTCAAAATTGCTGGGCCGCTCGGTCTCGGTATTTGTGGTGTGTTATACCTCCTTGCTAATGTAGCATATTATTCGGCTGCAACACCAGCAGAAATCAAAGCGAGTGGAGTGACGGTCGCAAGCTTCTTTGTGTATAAGGTGTTTGGTCATACGGCACAGAGGGTTATTAGTGCGTTTGTGGCACTCAGTGCGCTCGGAAATGTGCTTGTTGTTACGTTTGCGCAGAGTAGAGTTAATCAGGAACTCGCTAAGGAGGTGAGTTTTGCTGACTATTTATGGATGGAATTGTATGTATTGGAGAGGGCTGACTTATATTTGATAGGGCGTTATTCCTTTCGGGAAGTTTTGGGCTTCTACTTGGCCACGTCGTGCTCCTGGTGCCGGGCTCTTGTTACATTTTATACCAAGTTTCATCGTTATCATTGCGATTCCATTCGGTGATGCTTATGTTCGTCCCCCCTCGTCCCCTTTACCCTACCACTCTTCACCCCCAATCCAACTAACACCCCTTAGGACTTCATTCTTGACGTAGAAGGCTACCCCTCCTCCATAATCAACCTCTTCGTGGTCATAGGCCTCTTCATCCTTCGCTTCCGGGCACCACAAATCCCGCGCCCCTTCAAAGTTTGGATCATCGTTCCCATCTTCTTCCTCGCCGCTCAGTGCTTCTTGCTTATTGCACCATTCTTACGCCCACCAGGTGGCAAGGGCGACACTAGCTTGCCATATTGGCTGTACCCTATCGTTGGTATCGCAGTGTTGGCGTGTGGTATCACATACTGGTTTGTGTGGAGGATCGTCTACCCACGGGTTGGGGGATTCAAGTGGCGTGAAGGCAAGGATGTTCTGAAAGATGGGACAGTCGTTACTGTCTGGGTTAAGGAGAAGATTTCTTGATTGTTTATATGGTAATGATAAAGAGTAATGCATTATAAAATTGGAATACTGTAGATATAAATGGGTATCATATGCTCGCTATATTGTTTCAAAAACATTTCACATGATTTCCTGATAGATGTCAGTGTTGCTCAATTCTCAACGCATTTGGAAGCCTTACACTTGCGAATTTCGACCGCTCACGGATGCGTGGGCCGTAGAAAACAAGTACCCACGGAACAACCGACAATAATGCTCCCACTCCACCCAACAAACTCGCTGCAGCTCCAAATCCTAGGTTATTGAAAAGTGCAGGCGTAACAAGCGGGAAGATTCCACCAAGTAAATTCCTGCAGCAGCTCTGCGCAGCCAACGCACTGGATGCATATCGGTGGTATGTATCAGCAAAGTAGTTGAAGCACGCCAGATAGATAGAGTAGATGCCCATAGTGGCGCAGCCGACAGCGAGGGTCGGCACAATCCAGTGAATATCCGGCGAGAGTGTCCAGCCGAACCAGAAGAGGCCAATTGGCAGTGTGGCGGCCTCTATGCATGCGAAGTACAAGCGGCCCTCGGGCCTGGTGGCGAGCTCGGCGTAGATGAGCACGGCCTTGGAACGCGGCTTGGATCCCTCTTTAGTATCCCGGGCGAGCGAGGTCAGGTATTTCTCCTGCGAGATGGAGATCACGGTTGCTAGTATTGAGCCGATACTCATTGCTGCGAAGACGCCCCCCGATTGCTGGAGGGTGAAGCCATGCGTGGCGCGGAAGACGAGCGATATTGCGCCGAAGGTTAGGTAGAGGACAGCCCAGGCAAAGGATACCCACAGGCTGAAGAAGAAGACTACTGGCTCGGTGAAGAGGAGATGGAAGGGTCGGTACAGTGAGATGCCGATCATCTTAGTGATGCTCTCACGATCCTCGTCGGATTTTACGCGCCAGCGGATACGCTGCACTGTGGGCTTATCCTTCTCCTCTTCATTGTCGCTGCCTTCCCTCGGTGCAAGCAGCCCGTAGTGTCCCAGGGCTTCCAGTTCCTCGTACCATTTATTCAGGCATGCCGCCTTGCGGCTCAGGATAACGGAGCCACGCGTTTCCTTAAAGAAAAGCGTGAAGATGATGATGGTTGTGCCACATGTGATGGCCTGTATCCAGAAGATCCATCGCCAGGAGGTGTTTTGCGCCACGAAGCTGGAGACAAGAGGTCCGAGGCCAGTGCCAGTCAGGGCAGCGCCAGAGAAGAGTGCCATGGGTGTGTTGCGCTCATGAGCATGGTATAGATCGCTGACAACGCCACCGACCATTGTCGAGAAGACAGAGCTGCCTACGCCAGTCGTGAAGCGTGCTAATAGCATCCCCGCATAGGAGCGCGTTACTGCACAGCAGATTTGCCCGATCACATAGAGAATCCCGGCACCTACGAAGACTGGGTAACGCCCGTTGATTTCTGAAAAGGGGGCCAGCAGCATGGGAGCTATAGCAAAGCCGCAGCAGAAGGTGGTAATACCGATGAGTATAACTACATCGCTGAGATGCCAGTAGGCAGATAGTTGGCTGGTTGCAGGACTATATGAGCCTGCTACATAGGCAGTAATCATGGTCGCTATGCAGGAAATCCATAACGTGAAGTTCTTACGCCCTGATGACCATTCAAAGGGTGAGGTGTATTTTTTAAGGTTGGGTTGGTGGGGTAATGGGGTTCCTTCATGGTTTGCTTGTGCCACAGGAAGCGGCAGAGGCGTTTCGAAGGTCAAGTAATGATATACCAATGGCGAGTCTGCTGTTAGAGGTGTATCGCATGACTGTGAAGATGCTCGGTTCCTTTCGAAAAGAGTGGGCGTCTTGCTATCGGTAACGACAGAATCCTTATTCTCATAATCTGTGTATGAGGGCAGTTCACTAAGCCCGATTTCTGGATCGGCCATCTTTGCCAATGATAAGAAGAGTCAAGCAAGAGAAAAGAAGACAGAAGGGGGGAAAAAAAAGAGAATTAAAAATGCAAAAGTCGAAGGAAAATCAAGGGTATCTCAGGGCAATGAAAGATACAAAAAAGAACAACTTTTTGGGGAAAAGGTTGTTTGAAGATGGGAAAAGTATGAAGGGAGAATGGAATTGGTACTTGCCAACAATGGGATGGAATTCTGACTCCTACTTACGTCGTCATGTAGGGCTGTATGGATGCAGGAGGAGGGGAAATTGCAGGGAATAAAAAAAAATGTCTAAGAGCAAAGGATGGGGAAGTGTTAGCCCCAAGTGCCCGCAATTGGACCAAGGATGGCCAAACAGTGGAAAAAGGCAATGGATGCACCCATGGGAGGAGATAAAAGATCGGTAGACCTTTATGGCGCTCCGGTAGTTCCACAAAATGTGTTATTGCCGATAAAAGTATGGCTATTCCCGTCAATGCTAAGAACAGAATCCTTGCCAACACGAACACGGAGAGCTGAAGGTTAAGGAAGTCAATTGAAAAGGGAAACGAAAACACCAAAAGTACTCAACAGTCCGTTGTCCTGGTGCGGAGTAGTACGGAGTACCTGCCCATATGCACCCTTATCTACAAGTTTGTAAGTAGAGTGAGAGGGATATACGTGGGTAGGTACATGGATGCAACGGTGAGAAGATGTGATTCCAACAACATTTTGTAACATCGACTATGTAGATCACTTGGTGACTGATACCTGGCAAATACAGTTAGTTATGTCTAAGCAAAGCAAAGAAGAGCCGAGCCCCACTTAGGTGTTCTGTCACGTGGTAGTGAAGTAAATATATTGACGCCTTGTTGCCTTGTATATTTGTTGCCTTATTGCCTCGTTGCCTCGATGCCTCATAAGTACATGCCCCATATATCTGGCATAATATCCACCTCTTTGTCCTGACATCGGAGGTGAACAGCATGCACGTGCTGGATGCGTTGCCATGGCATTTGTGGAGTTCTCAGGCATTTCTCAGGCAGCAAAAGAAAAACAAAGCCAGAGCTCCAAAGCTCCAAAGCTCTATTAGGTAGTAGAGCTTCAGAATGCTCTAGTTCCATGCTGCTTCAGCTGCACTCCGCAAGAGGCGCGTGTTTTGTGTAAATTACCTGGCTTAAGAAAGATCGATCTTAGACATGCAATTAGGGTCTAAGACCTCAAGATAGGAGCTGGACCCTTTATGCATAATACAGTCTTTTTTGACTACTTGATTATCTCAGGCTCATGCATGCTTCTCATGGGTACTGTACTACGTAGTAGTAGTCCTATGTATGTACGTAGGTCATTACATATATTACTACGTACATGTATGTACTTAAATACAATGGAAAATGTCCCGAACAAGAATACGATGATGGCCCTTTGAGTATGGCTTCATTTGCTCATCTCATATCCACTCCTAGTTAGAATGATCTCTTTGCATTCATCTCTGTTTCTTTTGTTCTTTGTTTCTTTGTTTCTTTGCTTCTTTCTTGTATTCTACTCCATACTCCACCAACACTCTGCTGTTCTTATCATGCTCTTATCTTCCACGTCTATCATTGCCCATGCCACTTACATTGTACAATACACAGCCAAGCAGTAAAAATGTGCGTGCCAGCCTGATCACATCAATATCAATCAGAATTAGTCAACCGACAGACACCAAGCACTTCATCTCACTTCACCATAATGCAACAGTCTTTCACCATTCTCCCCCAAACTGCTTGCTCTGGATTTTAACCATTCAACCCCCCATTGTCTGGCCTCATCACAGCAAATCATTCGACCTTGCCGCTCGTGACTCTCTGAATTGGTGTTCTAGCGCACTGCCCTTCACACCTACTGGCCAATGATGGTGGGGGTGGAAGGGTGCCACATATGGCGTGCTTGCGGACGCTGAGTAAAGTGACGCTGGAAACAGTCCAGTCCATCCCGGCGTCCGATGGCCGATGCTCGAAGGTCAACGAAACATATTTCAACTTGTCCCTCGTTGCTACCTCTACCTCCTACCTCCTACTTCGCTCCCCTCAAATAAACAATCTCCCTCCCAATATCCAAAAGATCATTCCCATCTCTTCCCTCTCCAAACCAGTTCATCAACCACATCTTCATCATGTCTGCTACGTAAGTTACCCTCTGGCTTACCCTCTGCTCTGATAGCTCAATGCCCCACCTTACCCCTCCATGGAAATGATGAAGACTTTTGAGTGAATGTCGCATCATGCCGCACATCATCAAAGCTTCACTTCTGGAAAAGTAGCAGTGGCAAAGCATTTGTTGAGATCCCAGAATGCCTTGTATTCTCATCTCTAGCCACCTGCATCCCTCTTTTGAGAGCTTTAATACCCTGGAGAGCTTCCCGCTGACCTCATCATCGCCTTAGTCTTCGTCTTGGCTCTATTGCCCCAAACTTCAAGGCTGAGACCACCAACGGCCCAATCGACTTCCACGAGTTCATTGGTGACAAGTGGGTTGTCCTCTTCTCTCACCCAGAGGATTACACTCCAGTCTGTACCACCGAGCTCGGTGCTTTCGCCAAGCTCGAGCCAGAGTTCACCAAGCGTGGTGTCAAGTTGATCGGTCTTTCCGCCAACACCATTGAGTCTCACGGAGGATGGATTAAGGACATCAACGAGATCTCCGGAGCTGACCTCAAGTTCCCAATCATTGGTGACAAGGAGCGCCAAGTCGCCCTTGCCTACGACATGTGAGTACCCTTCAGAAGTCCTACCATGGATTATTTCGCATTGTGAGATACTGGGAGGACTCAATTACGATTTCTCCCAATATCTCAGCGTTCCAACAGCAATTGAGTGCCTGACTGGGTCTGTAAACTTGCAATTGTACAAAAGCATGATTCAGATCCTACAGCCATTTCAGATCTTCAATCCTCCGAGTAATCAGCTCGGTCTTTTTGAACCATATCTGATTATCTTTTAGGATTGACCACCAGGACGCCACCAACGTCGACTCCAAGGGCATTGCTTTCACCATCCGCTCTGTCTTCATCATCGACCCAAAGAAGACCATCCGTCTCATCCTCTCCTACCCAGCCTCCACTGGCCGCAACACCGCTGAGGTTCTCCGTGTTGTTGACTCTCTCCAGACGTAAGTACCAATCCCATTCAAACTTGATAATTATAATGAGAAATTTACTGACATGTTTTTCACAGCGCTGACAAGCACCGCATCACCACCCCAATCAACTGGATCCCAGGAGATGATGTTATTGTCGCCCCACCAGTCTCCAACGAGGAGGCTAAGGTCCTCTTCCCTAACTTCCGCATCGTCAAGCCATACCTCCGATTCACCCCTCTCCCAAAGCAGTAAATCTCCGCTGCCTTGTAAGCGAGTGAAGTCTGGGAATAAAATGAATTGGAAGGATTGGGTTGGAGGAGTTTATCACACAGCGTCGTCAATTGTATAGACGGTTACCAGGTAGTTTCGCCCAGATATGGTAACAATAAAAGTAATTAAAAGTATACTTGTGGTGCCAAGTGATGGGATAAAAAGCTGGGCTGTATTGTCTGATAATTCGGACTTATTCGTGAAACTGCTTCAGCCTTAAAAGTTTATCTTGCCTTCAATAATGCTTGCCAGTACTCAGACTGCTATAGCTAGTAGTCATCCCTAAACATGTTAGGGTGTATGATATGATATATCTAAGCCAATAGACTATAATTGACGCTTTCATGGCGTTTACTCATTGGTGTTTTGGGAGAGTGCAACCCTCAAGATACAAAAAATACAACCGGAGAAATGTGTACAACGAAGAAAGGGTCAGCTATGAGTTGCTCTCTCTTTTCAGAAGTCCTAAATAAGCCATTTCAACCCCAAAGCTCCTTGAACTTTCCCCCTTCCTTCTGTACGAGCTCACTTGGCCTCCCAATCTCCACTATCTTGCCTGTTTCCAGAACTGCAACCCTGTCAAAATCCATAACCGTGTTCAACTTATGTACGACAGAAATGACCGTGTGCTGTGCGAACTCCTCTTGGATGACCTTTACCATCAATGTTTCCGTCTGCTGATCGACAGAGCTCATGGCCTCGTCAAGAACCAGAACCATGCAAGAGTCTTTTAGCAAGATAGCCCGAGCCAGGCAGAAAAGTTGCTTTTGTCCTTGAGAAATCGGAATGCTTGACATATCAGCATCGAGGCCGCCGTTTGAGGCAACAATACTCCAAAGCTTGACTTTTTCAAGAGCAGTGATAATGGCTTGGTCATCGGGAAGGTGATGTGGGTATCGACGACCCTGTAGTGTGATGTTGAAACGTAAATTGCCATGGAACATCACTGGTTCTTGAGGTATGGCAATAAGACGCGAACGGAGAAGATTTTGAGGGACGTCAGCGATGTTGATACCGTCAAGCGTAATAACTCCAGAATCCAAGTCAAGAATGCGAAATATTGTAAGGAGTAGGGATGATTTGCCGCTACCAGTGCGGCCGCAAATAGCAATCTTCTCTCCAGGCTCGACGACTAAGGAAAGTTCTTGAAGCACTGGTCTAGTCTTGGGAGTATAGGATACTGTAATGTTGTCAATTTCTAAGCGTCCATGAGACGGCCAATTTTGCGATGGTTCTTTAGGTTGAAGTGGCTTTGGCTCTGCCGGTGTATCGATTTCGAAACTTTTTAATCTAGCAATAGCACCAAGGGATGTCTCAAGGGATGTCCAAGAGGATATAAGACTAGCAAGTGATTGGTTGAAACCCAGAACATTGGCTAACGCAACACCAATTGCACCAGCACTTGTTGCCTTTGTTGTTAGCACTGCGAATATTACGATTAGTATAGCTAGAGCAGCTACAAGAAGGTCTAGAACCAGGTTTAGCCAGCGTTGGATACAGTACAACAAATAATATGGACTTTGCGAGGTGTCTAGAAGCTTGAGGTTTATATCATGAAATGCAGCCTGCCATCCAAATGCACGAATAGTTATAAGGCCATTAAGCGTCTCGGTGAAGTGTGTATAAAGAGGTGATTTCGTTTCAAGCTCCAGATGTCGAAGCTGACGGGAAGTTCGTAAGTAAAACATCTGTAGGAAGTAGAGGGCGACTAGAGCAATTGGAGCGATGACAGCTAAATATCTGGCACCTATCATCATAAGAATTGCACCCGCTAAACACGATAGAGCCTCTATAAACTGTTAGCGCGGAAATGAGACTGCTGATATTTAGATTAACAACCAGAGATTGTGGAGAACAAAGATGACGGTAAAGCCATGTCAATAAGTGACATATCTTGACTAAATCTGTTATAAAACTAATTAGTCTTGCTCTTTGAAGATATTTACAAATTTGTTAGTACTATACCTATTAATAATGTTACCGGAGTCAGTGATAACGAAGAAAGATAACGGGGCGCTGTAAATTTCATAAGCAGATGATAACTAGTGCCTAATGTATTAATTACCTCAATACAGTTTTAAGAAGCGTTAAGTGCAGATTTTGGGCCGACCTCGGGATAGTAATCACGAACATAAACCTATATTAGTTAGCCTCATCTAAGCTTGAGGAATATAGTTCTATGTCTTACATACCATATATTAGTACCAAGAAAGAACAAGCCAGCTATCCCAAATATAGCATATATACCGTAATACATGCCTGTTTGGGTTCCAGGACTTACAGCATCAGCTTGTGCCCAGTACTTCAGCCAGATTTCTAAAGGACAAAAGTTAATATGTAGACACACAAGTAGGTTACAAAAGTTTGGAGATTATTGACTTACGTGGGAAAAAGCCAAAAAATGTAGCGATGGAGCTTAAAACCAACCCTGTTATACTATACCGCCATCCAATTGATTTAAGATAGTATGTATAGAGCGATGTATCGCCAGAACGTCTAAGTAGATCCTTCTGCTCATCTATCTTCGAATTCGATAGCCTTGAAGAATTAACTTGTAAGGGTTGATATGCAATATCTTCGTTTGTGACCTTTTTTGAGTGTTTATACACTTCATCGTCGATAAATAGGCTATTGGTATAGCTGTTGTGACGATTAAGACTACTAAAGCTTCCTTGCTCTACAACCTGGCCATCGTCTCCGAGTACAATGATATTATCCGCATCTCGTAGATGACGTACTTGACTAAATTAGAGCTAAAATTATTGTGAGGAGATATATTGGTTAGACTTACATGTGTGAGTGGCAAGTATAGTTGTTGTCCCCAGTTGGCGGAGTAAACCTGTTGGACTAAAGACACGGCTCCACACGAGGTTTTGAGTCTTCCAATCTAGGCCACTTAGAATATCGTCAATAATCAAGACCTCCTTTCTTGAATATAAAGCTCGCGCTAAAGCCTAATAACATATCGTAAGCTTAATAAAATCGTTCACATGTATATCTTGAAATCTTACAACTCGCTGCTTCTGGCCTCCGCTAAGGGAGAGGCCATTACTACCAATTATCAATTGGTCTCCCTCCGGAAATTGTGAAAGGTCCTTATCTAACGCACAGGCATGAATGACAGTATGATACCATGTCTCATCTTCGCCAGATTGACCAAGGATATTCTGCTTAACTGTAGAGTTCATCAACCAGCTAGACTGGTCACAATACGCCACTCCTCTGTAGGACATTTGGACGGAACCGGATATACAGTAGATCTCTCCCAGAAGTCCTCTCAGTAAGGTGGATTTTCCGGAGCCAATCTTTCCAATGATTGTCGTAAGCGTAGAAGATAGAATTCGGATATTTATACATTTCAGGACTGAGGGATCCCCGCGCTTTATAGCAAAGGAACCATTTTGTACTGTTATGACATTCGTTCTAGAATGTGATGATTCTCTTTGACTTTTAGATAACGTAGAGAGCTCAATATCATCTTTCATCGAATGTTCCGAAGGAGTGTTGCCTAACAGTTCGGCCTTTGCTAACAACACTCTGTAGTCGTTGCAATCGTTACTAAGAAGAAATTTTTGAATCCTATCGAAGCATCCCAAAGAGCTAGCGAAATCCGGTACAGCTGAGAGTAGATGAGCAAGAGGACCTGTGAGCAAGGAAATAATAGACAATGAGGTAAAAGCAGTAGCGATAGTTAAAGGTTGACCGGTCTGGAGTCTTGAAACAAGTATAAAGATACCGAATGTTAAAACGGGAGCTATCATTGATGGAGTGTTTCCTATTTACAGAATTAGTGATTGTCCAAGTTAACAGATATCTGATAGAATACCGATGACATTCATGTATACAATGAGCATTCTAAATCTCTTTGAGAGATTTAACTCCTTGATTCTTAAGGCCTGTATATCTCCTAACCATAAATCTACCACTCCTAACAGCTTGATTTCCTTCATCGAAGTAATGATTTTTGAAGTCACTGCCACTCGCTCTTGGACTGCTTCATTCCACTTTTTTCGTGCTGGACCCATAAAATTGGACAAGCGTAGTGCTGCCAAAGTACAAACTGGGAGAATTAGTTACACATCTACTCTCTTACAAGAGATTGTTTAAATTAGATACGGGAGCACTTACAGATGACTGTTAGGCCTGGGGAAATGCAGCCGACTCCAAGCTGCCTCTCCAAGAGCCACATGGCCAGGGCAACTTCAATAGGATTTGCCCAGATCTCATGGAGACTTTCGAATGATGAACATATTCTATCCACATCTGTACTCATAAGAGTTAGGGTAGCGGATCCTTTAGTGCTAGCAGAAATTGCATCTAATTTGAGAATTTTGGAGTAAATTTGCGATATAAGAGCGCCCCGGATCATAGTTAAGGATCGGAATACTGCATGCTGATAAAATCCTGTCGCTACCTATACATCGATGATTAAGTAAACTGTTGATAAGAGCTGAAACAAGAACGAGGAAAGCTTACAGCGAGGCTAACGTATATTAATCCTGTAGCACCTATCAAACCATAGCCAATATTTTTGCTCTTTGCACCGCCACCGTGTTCAACGTATAAGATGACACGATTTATCAAAAATGGCTGAGCAAATTTGAACCCAATAAGACAAAGACGAGGAAATATGCTGCTTAAAAATGCATCTCTCATAGATCCAAAAACGCAGAACAATAGAGAATATCTCTCTATTTGCTTTTGCTTTTGTTTTTCCCAAGACCTCTGTAGTTTCTGTAGCAGCCATCCAGACTGAAGCTTCTTGTCAGTGCTATATATAGTGTCGACCGATAACGTCTTCCTAAACCCCTGTCTCAGAAGACTATTAAGCCACGCGAAAATGCCTCGACTAAGAACTCCGCTCGTAGATTCCGGACTTGACTGCTGCCATACAGGTTGTAAGATTCTTTGTTTACCTTGGATCTCTAAGCTCAACATAAGGAGTTTCACGACAAGCATAGTGAGGAATAGAGACGCAATCGGGTGTGAATCTGGCAGGTGCCATAATGTTCGGCATTGGACAATGTCGAGGAAAGACGAGATAAAAAGGTAAGTGCAAATGATAGTTGAGGGTCGTATAGATCTCGTATGTTCAATATGACTCAATATACAGAGTGAGAATGCGCCAAGAACCCCAAGACTTGCTGTTGCAATAGATACTTTTGTCCTTGAGATAGAGACTTGAGCCCAAAGGATCAGGAGGGCTAATTGAAGTGCTCCCAAAATAATACTAGCAGCCTGCAACACACTTAGTTACAATCTTCAGATTGTAGTTTAACATCACAATAAACCTACGATCTTCAACAAATGCAGAGGGTGGTGCCGCACTTTCACATTCTTTCGCCAAAGATACAAGGCCCGAAATGGAACGGTCAGTACTAGGAGCACGGAAGGTCCAATGGAGAGAATCGACTGTTCGAAGAGTAAGGTGAAATCGAAGTCGCCTCGACAGTGACTTACAACTGGACCAAAGAAATTGTCGTCCAAGTCACAGTTGCTGAGAGTACTGTTACTCGGTGTTATAATTCTGGAGATGGTACTCATAGCTGTGATGCTAGGTAAGAGATTTATCAAGTAGTCGATAAAGTAATTATTGGACAAACCCCTTAACGCGGATATGGTATTTAACAGACAGAGAGGTACATGTAGAACGATAGGAATAACAAGGTAAAGAGGCGAGAGCCCATAGCATGAAAGGCAATATCTTGCAAGTCAAGGTTACCTATCCTCCAGTAGCACTATTCCTAGGGAGTTTAGGAACGGTACGAGGCTGCCGTATCACCTTCTTATTGGGGACGAGAATGTTGGTCACCAATTTACGATATCACATGACTTTGCTCAGATCTATACACCAAAGGCCTTCAACAACAAAAGTTACATGTGGCATGCAGAAAATACTAGATATTTTTGGATTTTTCAATTATGGCCAGAGGATCATAATCACCTATGTCCTGTGACTATGAGTCACCAACTTCCACATTTTACAACTCTTCAATATTGCGACTGCCTTCTTTAAAGTTATTTCTATCCCACTTTCTGTGAGAGAGGCAAGTTCAAGCTCTAAATGCCTCAGCTCATACTACTGATACTCTCTTCATTGAAGTCTTATTCAGCTTCTTAAGGTCATCTTCTTGGACGACGATATTGTTGTCTATCTTAGATGTTAGTTGAACATGCAGGTACTAATTGTTGAAAGCCTATTTAGATTTGTGATTTCGTGCTATGCTGCATCAACTTCTAGTATTGGACCTTTCTTGAATTCGGTGAGAATGGAATTGTCAAATATCCTCGTTTCATATGACACCATCGCTCTTGCAGGAGCTGCAACTCCCATCAGCCGGCTTTACTGGAATTTTGATAGAGCGTCCGTTACAAACTATCAAGCCAGCCTCGTGGCGATTGGAGACTAGATTATGCACAGCCAGGGCGAAGCTGGCCGAGTAAACAAAGAATTTACAAACGTTGAAGCCTATAAGGCGAATTCTTCCAGACGACGGTTCTGAATAAGGCTGGGGCCTAGCAAGAGCTTCATACTTCGTAGTTGTATTGAAATATTGAGAAGACAGGCAAAAGGCACCTGGTGAAAATCAATTCGCCTGAATTTTGGTGAGTAAAATTCCTATTTTGAACCGAGACTTGAATGTGAAAAAATAGCAGACGAGCTTTGTATCGAGTCTGAGATGGTGATCTTCTGTATGTCTCAGAAATTTCTGAAGGGATAATAAATAGACAATGAGCTAATACCGAAATTGCTAAACACAACTAAAGAGGACTTTGTTGTTGGAAACCATAGAATACTTAGGATACTTCCCACAAAGATTAAGCCCCGAGTTCTGCATACATAATGTTGGATGTTACGTTAAGCCCTCAACTTTTTACATGCAATAGCGGAGCAAACGCCGAATACTTATCTTTATGAATTTAACCTTGCGCCGCTAAGCTCCCATTCGGGTATTTTTGCCAGGTAAAAGGCTAAAGGTAAATTTATCGTCGTTACACACTCAAAACAATTGTTGGTGATGACTTCGAACATGTTTTCCAGCCATAATTAATGGATTTGTTGGAACTCGTAGTAGAAGCATCGACATTCTGCGGGACTGCCACAGTATGCACACACCTTATCACACGTCTGCATCGTAATAACATGCGTTCTAATAAGTTACTAAGATTCAGGGATATGTTATTGTTGAATAATCGTGCCGACTTCATATGTGCGCTCGATGCACCTTCACTTCTCTATGTTGGAAAAGAACCATATCATTTCAAGCTAAACTCGGGCAATCTCAGGCAACTCGGCAGTAGTTACGCCGAGTTGTAATTTGTACTAAACTATGCAATTCCGGACTGATTATGTGGACCTTTATGCTCCATTGTCCATTCTATTGCTTGCTCCCAGCTTTGACACTGATGTGTAATACCCCAGTCATCAACCGTGAATGGCGCTTCACCAGGCGCAGCTTCCATAGCCCACACCAGTGTCATATCCCCAGCACACATGATGCTATAACGGAGGTAATCAAAACAGTGACCGGTATGATCTTTGTTCGAATGCTTCTGCTGGTTGTCTGAAAGTAACTCATCGCTATATATCCGGGGGCGTTCGTTATGAAGTGCAGAATAGTAGCTTTCTCGAATGATTCCCTGCTCGAGCTGATCAGCCATGACATAAATCATATGACTTTAATCTGGTAAGACGAACCACACAGTGAAGTTGACAAAACATAGAGACGCTATATCGATCAGGTTCCAAGTCTGTAGGGATACCAGGCTTCAGTCCATAAACCTCAGGATTTTCAACAAGAAGGCATAAGACTATCCCAAGCTGCGTCGCTTTCAGGAGTTGGGTAGGAGGCAAAATCAGGTCCTCTTTGAATACGATTTTCTCAGATCGAACTGGAAGTAAATTTAGTTAGTGCGCGGTTGTATCAAATCATATATCGACTTACGATCTGGCGAAAATGATGGGATCTTGGTAGTTTCCAAAATCATTCTATAGACCGTCGAGGCAATAGCAAGAACTACAATACCAGCAATAAAGATCGCCCATAAAAAAACAATCCGTTTTGAAACACTTGGTGTAGGTTCTTCGTGAACTGAATCCTCGTTCTCGGGAAGGCTTTTGTAAGAAGGTGAAGTACAGGACTCATTTCTTTTGATTCGAAAATAATTGGGCATAGCAACAGAGCATCTTGATTGTCCTATTATGCTGGAGAAAAGTAGGCGTTTAGGTGATAAAGAGAAAAATGGTATGAAGAGTAGTGAGAGCACGGGATACTGAACGCTTAGAACACTTGAATTATTCTCACGCTACTACGCTTAGTAATGCAGACTGGCTAAGGTAAGTCTGGGCTCATTCTAAGACTGCTCTATCCTTCCTGTATTATAGAAATTAGTAAAGTTTTGGTTACATTTACGGACAGTTGCGTCGTTGAGCATATAGTAAAAACAATAGTAATAATTTGTGAAGTACATGATTTAAGTCGCTATTAAACCAAAAGAACGTTTCGAAACATGTTACGCTCGTTGTTATTATTTACGAATATTGATTGCCCTTAGGTCCCTCAAGCCTCCACATCCTCAGGATATACAATTCCTAAAATATGTTAGTAATTGGCTCTCTTTATCAACATGAGGATTACCAAAAGCTGAGTGCATCGGGATTTCACCCCTTTAACTTGGCGCATGATTCTACTTACTCTATTCCAATGTATTATCCCAGTTTCTACGTTCACGTTTCAATGTGGAAATTCGGCCATGGAATCGGATGTTGCCAGCGAATATTTCAACAGGTTTTCGACGGGTTGAACTTACATTGCGAAATGCTTCCCTATGCCAGGTCGAGCTCTGGTTGAGGTTCGCCTTTGAAGGCGTTTGTATCATCTATATTTTAGAAGAACTCAACTCGTCCATACTTAACTGCTGCTCTTGCGGGAGCTATCATGGTTATGTCAACTACATCTCAACAGTGAAAGCTTGTATAGATTAGCCTTCAAACTTCTTCATGGTATCTATATAATACTTCCCTCTGAAAATGAAGTCAAGTCTGCACGTTAATCTACTAGTAGGTACCTAATATGAATTGATTCCATTGTCATTGAGAAGCTAACAATTTGGAGTTGATCCAGCTAGCTCTTGCTCTTATATAGCAAGCGCTTCAAATATCTTTCGGACGCCAAACTGGAAGGATCAAGATGGATTAAGGCCAAGTCGTCGCCGTCATACTCCTGCTATTGCCTGACATGAGTTTCATCGGTAATCTCTATCTATCAACATCACAAAACATGAGCTGGCTTTTACCTGAAGCATGTTTCGCAGGCGAAAAGGAGATTTCTCACGACAAGAGAAGTTCAAACCCTTGGTATCCTCCCTTGCCCATTTATAGACTGGCTCTCGGGATTGACAATAGAATCCAGACTACTCAATCCAGTCGAAGTCTCTAGGAGTGACTTCAGCGCCATAAAGAACTGTAAAGCGATGAATCGTGGTATCTGGGGTTCTGCTGACTGTGGTATTTACTTTCATTCATCATGGGCGTAGCTTTGTGCTATAGTTTCTCTGGTAACCACAGTGCTAGAGATGTTACTTACATTGTAGCGACTATACTCATTACGGTGTATGCTATGTTAATAGCTATCGATATAGGAATTATTTTGGTCTTTACGTTACTACTTATCGATCATGATCTTCGGAGTGTTTGAGGATCTACTGCTGTTGGGCAGTATCTAAAGAATGGCCACGATAACTTTGTCTTGGTGATGTGGATATTTGTAGCTTTGATTCTGGCTGCTTGTTCATTCATCGCTTTCCATCTTCTCTCTCTGGTTGGTGTCTGGAAAGGTAATATAGATTATATAACTTATCTGGAGTTTCGTCGGAGTTTTGATAGATTTCGGGTTTAATTAATTTGGAAATGCGAGGGGGGTGAGGGGTTTCAATATATGCGCATGCTTTTTATTATTTCTCCCTTACCTATGTCCTACCGCATTTCTATTCGGACTATATAATTAATGTACCCTTCTGGAAATTTAATGCTTTACACCACATGCTTATTGCATTTGCCCTGGATGTCTTCTTGAACAGGCTTATTGTGGCTTTAATGCGCAGCTGGATATAGATATATCACCAAACTGGTAGAATTTGAGACCACCCACCACACCTTGCTTAAAGTCATATATGAGATCTGAAGTATTATGAAAGTTATGCACGTTCACAAATCGACTTTTCGTTTGGTATGGTGGTAGCATAAGAGCACTCTAAGGAGCAAGAAGTTCCAAAGCACCAATAAAATGCCAACGGCTGAATCGGTACCTCCCACACACGACCTTTTCAATTTTTTCACCAGGGCAATATATATTGCATTTATTCTTACCTCGGGCCCATGATTCCAGCATGTCAAGCAATCAATGCGAAACGGCCTTGCTCCATAGGTGACATCAATAGGCAATATATGCGTGCTTCCACGGAGGTTCCAGTATTCGTATGATTGTACTGGAAAAATCGTCGATGCTTCCACTCCGTGTTCTTTGTACCTGGCGTTCGGATGCTTCCAGTCTTCCACGCGACGACCCTGAGCTGCTAGTGCCGGTGCTGGGTGCTTGGAATCGGCGCTGCTTCTGTGGCCGGCCGCCGCCTCAGTTGGGCTGAAAGTTGGGGGCTGAGAGTAAGCTCGTTTCCTGTCAGTGCGTGCTGGGGCATGGGATCTGGCGGCTTTCGACGGTATTGGAGGAGAGACTTTGGGATGAAGCATCTGAGGACGTTAAGGAAACAGTTCAGCCGTAGATGTCATGATGTGTTTGATGTAGTTGCGCTTGTGTAAAGTGCTTTGTATGTCTGATAGGTGTGATGTATGCGTAGAATGACATATATATATATATATATTTGTGTGTGTGTGTGTGTGTGTGTGTATGTGTATGCTCATATGTACTGTTCATGTCAAGATGTATTAGCGCACATACACACACAGATACACATCTTGTTTGATGCGTTCGTTGTGATGCTGTAAGGTACCTAATGCGTTGCTTCAGGGTCTCTTCCTGCAGTCCCTTATCTATTCTATCATGACACGCGCTGCTACTCATGCTCATATGTGCATTCCCTGATCATAAAGAGACCCTCTTGATACATACATAACCTGCAGTACCACCTTTTGTGATGAAGAGTACCTCACCCCATCTTCTTCTCATCATAATTGATTCTTTCACATCGAGCACATGTCCGGAAAGTTGTGCGTAAAGGCCAACATTCAATCATTCATTCACTGCCTGAAGGAGAAAACCCCCCCGCGAATAGCGAACCACACCGACCCGTAATCAGCTCGGACCCTACCCTGTTCATCCTCACAACCGCCCAACTTGTCGCCTAAGCCCAGATCCCTCCCAGAATAATCAGTCGCGAATCAATCCCCCCCCAAAAAACCCCGCCCCTGAAGAAAGAGGAGTAAGAGAGCATTCCATCCATCATAATATCGTGGCTCACCCTCCTCTTCTTATCAAAAGAATTCCAATAGACTGCAGTTTTGGTGTCTTGTCTTGCGCTGAAGACTCTAGAAAAGAAAAGGAAAAGAAAGAAGAAGGAGAGAAACCCAAGTTCCAACGCGCGTGCGAACGCCCTTCTGCAAACACAACCGATCAATTGGAGCTTCAGCCCGAGAGACAGGCGCATGCCAGACATTGTCTGTGCGAACAGTGGGACCACAACAAAGTAAGGCGGTTCTCTGTCCTGGGCTTCATTGATCTTTACCCTTCCAGTCCGTATTCACAAGGACAGGCGTTCGCAAGCTTTACCAGCATCCTCGGTGCACCAGGACAATATTCCCTTGGGAGCCCCTCAGACCGAAAGGCTCATACCATTGTGACAAGAGTAGATCCGTCTAGCGTTTAGGCATGTATTGAGCCGAGCTCTTCCTTTCTCTTGACCTCCTCTCTGCTTCTGATGTTGTGATTGTTCTTGTTCTGTTTTTTTGAAAGTCATGATCTTTGTGAATTCGAGGTATGCGATACGATGACCGGGCGGCTAACGGGTTGGGCTCCAGGCTCCACCGAGTCCTTTCTGGAGGACTCCAACAATCCCGATCACGATAATTATTCGACCGACGAAGGAGGCGTATCTGAATTCCTACAAGGAGTGCGAAGGAAGTTCTCCGTAACTGCTGCTGCCACGCGAGGAAGACTTGCGAGCATCTCGACGACCATCGACGAGCCTCCACGGAAGCAGTCAACATCGCGCTCACAGACCCCGGCATCGGCACCAGCATTCAAAGACAGATTTGGAGAACTGCGGGACGAGCAATATGGTAGGAGCTTGAGTCGATCAAGTCACAGAGATAGGGAGAAGCCATTACCAAAGACACCAAAGTCCCCGCCCATTGAGGAGTTACTCGAGAACCCCTTCGAACAACAGTTCCAGAACAACTTCGGATTCGATACTGATATAGGATCTGCTACCTTTACTACTCCAAAACCATTCTCATCGATCACGGCCCACTCTTCAGCCGTCAATAGTAGAACAAGCACATTAGACTCTTCAACTGCAGCGCCGCCACAAAGCGCTTTCGGCAATCACGGACAAAGTACATACCTATCAGATATGAGTAACAGCCAGGGAAGTTTCTCGAGCAGACACGAGGACACAGAAGATGAAGGGGGCAAGGATATCACAACTCCCAGGAGTGCTGTCCCTACATCTGCTGGTCCCTCTCCTGCTGTGGCCCAGCCACGCTCTACAGTCACGCCCAATGTCGCAACACCAAGCTCAAACCCCTCTACGCATCTATCTGGCCTGATGTGCAATGTGCATAGGACAACAGGAAAGGAACCTCATCCACTGGTGGGTGCTACGACCACGATATTGGGAGACAAGCTCTATGTGTTCGGAGGTCGTATACTTTCTCGGACGAGACCGAAGCTTACAGCTAACCTGTACGAGCTTGATCTTATCAAGAGACATTGGACGAAATTGGAGACGACTGGTGATGTCCCTCCACCTCGTTATTTCCATAGTGTCTGTCCTTTGGGCGACACAAAGTTGGTCTGCTATGGTGGCATGTCCCCTGTAAATCCATCAAGCCAACCAACAGTAGGCGGCCAGGAAGCGCAACCCGAAGTTGTAGTAATGTCAGACATCTACATTTATGATGCACCTACGAGAACATGGACTTTCATCGAGACGAAAGACACTCCACAGGGTCGTTACGCTCATTGTGCGACCATCCTCCCCTCATCTGCGTCATTCTCATCTGCGAACGCACCAATGTCGGCTATACATCACAACCCACCCTCTGCCAATCCCAACCAAGGATCAATTGGTGTTAACATTGACGGAAGTGGAGGTGCAGAAATGGTGGTTGTTGGAGGACAGGACAGCGCCAACCATTACATCGAGCAGATCAGCGTTTTCAATCTCAGAAGTCTGAAATGGACCACCACCCAGCAACTGGGTAAGAGTTGTGGAGCATACCGTAGTGTGGTAGCGCCTTTACCTGGCGTTGTATCTGCACGAATTGGCAAGGGGCCACCATCTAAGAATGATGGTAGCCAGGAAGCGAAGGAGCCTGGGTCTGCCATGCTCATCTACTCGAATTACAACTTCCTCGATGTGAAGCTCGAGCTTCAAATTCGCTCGGCAGATGGAACTCTCACCGAAAAGCCAATGCATGGCAGCTTTTCACCACCCGGTCTCCGATTTCCAAATGGCGGTGTCATTGATACGAATTTTGTTGTCAGTGGCACATATTTGACGTCCTCAAAGCAAGAATATGCGCTGTGGGCGCTGGACTTGCGAACATTGACCTGGAGTCGTATTGATGCAGGTGGAAGTGTCTTTAGCCAGGGCAGTTGGAACCGTGGTGTACTTTGGAATCGCAGGAATACCTTTGTTATTCTCGGAAACCGCAAACGCAGTCTCGTTGAGGATTACAACCATCGTCGCATCAACTTCTCTAATATTTGCATGGTCGAATTGGAGGCTTTCGGACTATATGATAACCCGAGAAAGGTCTCCCCAATGTCCGGCTTTATTTCGGCAAGCTCTTTCTTCAATAGTCCAGGCTTGAGTTTAAGCCAGAAGACTGGGTGGTCTGGTGGTGGAAGAATCCACTCCAAGGCTGCAGAGGAGCTCGGTGCTATGGCATTGGGCATGCGTGAGCTCGCAGACATGGACCTCCTTGCTGTTGGTGGAGAACGCATTCCTGTGAATTCACGCATGGTTGCTAAACGATGGGGTCCCTTCTTTGTCCAACTTCTACGAGAAGGCACTGCTACTCAGGACGGTAATGATGCTGCCACCTTACGACCATCTGGTGTTTCGCTCTTTAGTCAGAATCCGTCTCGTAACTCTAGCATCACCATAACGCCAAGTGCATCGAGTGTACATTCTAGTTCGATGAGCACTACATCGACTATTGCTGCAAGTTCATCGGGTACTTTAGGCACAAAGTCAAGTCAAAGTGATCTTTCCACGATACTTTCACCGCCAGATTGCCATTCTCTTCCTCCCATCAATAGGCCGCGAACATTATACTTACCGCACACCCATTTAACGCTTCAATCTTTACTTCACTATCTTTACACATCCTCTCTCCCACCTCTGAGCTCATCTCTATGCAGTCCGCAAATCCTCTGCTCTCTGCTCCAGATCGCTCGACCATACCGCATCGACGGTCTTCTCGAAGCCGTCGTTGAACGCCTGCACCAAGTTCTCGACAGCCGCAATGCAGCCGCAGTCTTCAACGCAGGCGCCATGGCAGCTGGAGGCGGTCGCGCTGTCTCAGATCCTTCTGGACGTTTCGACTTCCAAAACAACCAGGCGCCAGCTTTCGGCCCGGGCTTCCAATCTGGAGATCTGGCAAATCGCACTCAGCAGTCGTTACGTATCAATACCAGTGTTACGGGCTTCAGCAGTGGTATGTCGAGAAGCAGGGCCAACACTGGGCAGAGATCGATGCTTGATGACGATGATGACATGAGTAGTGCTGCTTCTACTGCTACGAGCGAGGGCGATGTTAGTGGGACTGAGGATATAGGTGGTGAAAGGGAGATTTGGGCAGGAGATATCAGTGCAGTTATTGGATTGCAAAAGAGGGGGTTGAGAGGGTTGATGGAGGGCAGGAGGGCGAGAGAGCGTAGTGGCAGTTTGGCTGGTGGGCCAAGAGAGAGAGTGGGGCTGGGGATTGCTTCAGGAGGAGCTTGATTGGAGAATCTCATTGCACGTATGTTAAAAGAGATATCAGTCGTTTTATTTGGTTTGCTGTGCATTTTAGCATATGAACGACATCATTTGTTCTGCTGAGCTGGAGTTGGGATTTTCAATATAGTCGGGGATTTAGCTGGATATTATACACGATTCATTCATTTCCTGCACTAGTGATGATTTACACAGTACGTCAGTCAACAAGCTCTTCTTTGCCCTTCAGAATGTCCTTTACACTACTGTGCCCACTAAACATCCCCACTTGTAATGAGGCGCAAAGTGAAAGTCGATCTCGTATGCATCTCACTTTGCTTATCGATAAGGCAAAGTCCATCGTCGCTTCGCGGGACGACGTCACCGCTAAGGCTTGAATTTACCCATCTCCATTGGCAGAAAAATACTCCAGGTGAGTAGGTCTGAAAACAGCCCAACGAACAGTCCCCGGACGCTGCCTCCAACGTCCCCGCGATCCCCAACCTGTGTCTCTCTTTCCAATACACTTTCCTTTCCCGCGCTACTCTATCCTTCACTTTCAAAGCATAATTTGCACCAATTACTATTCGTCGACTCATTTTTTACTCTCAGCGCGGCCTCTGAAAAGACTTTGCGCGCAAAAAAGATACTTGAGAGACGTTTGAGAAAGAGACTGTTCGACTTGGAGTGCTGAGTGTTGAGACATTTAGGCGTTGAGGCTCGAGCACTTGCCATCATGGCGCATAATTATACGCTGCAGGTCACAGCTGGACCAGAATACGATGCGAAGACGCACAAGGTCGTGGCCGTCAACACTGCCGATCCACTTTGCTTTGAGAACGACGCCATGAGCGTGGAGCTCAATGTGCGCGTCCAGGTACTTTATTCCTTTCTCGCCACCCATATAACCAACCCGTCACCATGGACCCTATTCTAACTCGAGTGATTGTTATAGGACTACCGCGGTCTCCCAAAAAACTCCCCTACGACCTCGCCGTACTTCTCTCTCCCCCCGCACTCGAAGAATAAGGATGCTTATAGTATTACTTTCGCCTTCACGCCCAAAGAGGATATCAACGGCGACGACCTCGTCTTCGGTAATGATTTCGACCATCCCATTCGCGATCGCCTACCGCCCGGTTTCGGCACCGCTTTCAGAATGGTCAAGTGGGTGATCGACCCTGGCCTCGATGGCGATGTCTACGCCGACCAGCCATACCTGTACGGGCCAGCGGGTAGCTCACTGAACGTCTTGCGCGTCGGCGAGAAGGGAACAAAGACCGAGGTGATCGGAAAGGATGGGGAGGGAATGGTGTTTGAGGAGGGTGGCGAGGGCGATGGGGTGCAACTGAGGGAGGATAGCGGCGTACCTACCAGTGAGGCTGCTAGAAAGAAGTGGTTTCTTACGGAGGCGAACCGCAAGAACTGGACGTGGGAGGCTGGCAGGCCTTGTTACGGGGATTTCTTCAATCCTTACTTGGACTTTAATGGTTTGTTTCACTTGAAGCTCCCATCTTTCTTGATATTCTGAGTACTGCGCTGAGACACATGATATAGAATTCGCACTCAGACTCCCTGGCTTCACTCTCCCGATCATGAAATACTGGGACGGCCAAGGGCTAAGGTATGTATACTCCCTCTCCCCCTACCCCCTTCCTTAGTCTTTTCATGGCACAATTGTGCAGCACAGAATTAGTATGACGAAGGAAGGGCGTGTCTTGGTGTTCAGTATCCTCATGAGTTTTCATTGCGTTATAGGAAAGAGCAAAAGCGCTCACACGCTCTCAGATATGTGCTCAAGAACCGAAAAACGGGGAAGGTCTACATGGTCGTACTTTTCACACTTTATCTGAACGAGGATATTGATAAGGACGGAAATGTTAAGGCTGGTGTCGAGGGTGGAATGCCTGGATATGGAGGGGCTCTTGAGGGAGGTGAGGACGATAAAGAGGCTGAGAAGGAGCCTGAGACTAAGGAGGTCAAGACCAATGATGATGACGATGTTGATTAGACGAGACTTAGATTCTCACGGGGATTTTCGCCAGAGCGAGAGCGGGGTCAAAGGTAATGTATTCGCTACTCTACTTAGATAAAAACGAAAGACTCGATTGAATGCTCAGTTTCAAATGCATATGTTTCACTACACCTCAGCTGGGAAGGAACAGTCTAATGCGTACGTACATGCATATCTGCACAATCGCCATGCATATTGATGTGATCTACATATATCAATGCATCATTTTCATAGTGGATATATTATTGGGTGTCGAAATCCGGTGGCGGGATATTAAGATAAGAATCGGCAGTCATGACCCCAACGAGCATCGCTTCCCCGCAGGCCGCAGCTCTATCTATCATCAACAATAATCTGTGCTCTGTCAAGATGATCAACAAAACATTGATTGGTATGTTCTTGAAGAATTACAGATACTGAGAGAACACTGCTGCGTAGGGCCTTTTTTTCCAGAATATGACTTAATTATTTAACTTAAGCCGTAGAGCTACGTGAGATTTTACTGCGCTCGAAGATTCGAGAGACGATTTACCTGGTCAAATACAATATTTCCATTATCTACACGGTAGATAAATCAATTGGACAAGGGTCCTGCCAACTATTCCCCATAACAACTCCGTCTGGATTGAACACCAATAGACTCTCTTTTCACGTGATTCCCGCGCGGGATAAGCAACATAAGCATCTAAAATACTGACATCGGAAAGTGTAAATGGACTTCACCAAAACATCAAGCCACTGCTTCGTATTTCAGCAGTGAGCATGGATACTTTTTCTCAACAGCTACTTGTGCAATGCTCTTCGTGTTTGCTTGGGCAACTTTGCAGAGACGTGGGAGATGGTTGAGTTTGGCTTTTACGCGCACTTAAAGTGCTATAGTTGATTCACCCCGGACCCTCTGCATACACCCTCGTCGTCCCACAAGGGAAGCCCGTAGGTGATGGTGCAGCATCTTGAGCATGCCGCAGAGACTGCTGCCAGGTTATTGAACAGCCAACGGAATTTCTTTTGTCTATGCGTTTCCTGTTTGTGTCCTTTTGTTTCCTACCTATCTTTGTGCTCTTTCGTTCGTGCATCTCAATCGTTTTCTAGAGTTTGAGCTTTATCGGTGGAAAGGTGAGAAATACGACATTCGTTTGGACGCGTTGGATGCATGCATTGCGATTTGAAATGTTGTCTTGATCAAGATCGATTTCGGTCGCAATCATAGAGAATCGAGTCTTGCTACGACTTTTTTGCTATCGACAGTTCGACGTCAATTGTGGAGAATTCGAGCATTTTCATACCTTTGTTTTACAGTTGATATACTCCGTCCGACTCTCGTTTTTACATCAAACATAAAATTCTCTGATAAGATCACTGGCGGTTATCATGAGGACCAATTCCATATTGGCCTATCTGGCTGGCATATGTGCTTTCAACAGCCAAATAGCCAACGCCATAGAGCTAGACTTAACATCAACAGGTAGGCCATTTCCCCAATCTACAATAACAAATACTGAGCAGTACCAAAGATTCCATCAAAAGCGCTGCAAGCACAATAGCATGGAGCATGATGCATTACTATACTGGAAATCGTACAGGTGACGTCCCAGGTAACCTTCCAGATCCCTACTACTGGTGGGAGGCCGGTGCCATGTTCGGAGCAATGATAGACTACTGGTACTACACAAATGACACGACATATAACGACGAGGTCCAGCAGGCCATGCTATGGCAAGTCGGCGCCGATGACAACTATATGCCTGCCAACCAGTCCAAGTCTCTAGGGAACGACGATCAGGGTTTCTGGGGCATCGCAGCCATGTCCGCGGTCGAAAGTAACTTCCAGAACCCACCCTCCGACCAACCTCAGTGGCTGGCTCTAGCGCAAGCTGTTTTCAATACTCAAGCTTCAAGATGGGATACCGAAACTTGTGGAGGTGGTCTCAGATGGCAGATCTTGTCATTGAATGCAGGATATGGATATAAGAATAGTGTTGCAAATGGAGTCTTTTTCAATATTGCTGCTAGACTGGCATTGTATACGGGCAACAGCTCGTATGCAGATTGGGCGGAAACGACGTGGGACTGGATGGACGAGATAGGTCTGATTGGGGCCGATTATCAGATATATGACGGCACTGCTGTATCTGATAATTGCTCAAGTATAGACCACATTCAGTGGACTTACAACGCAGGTCTGTTTCTCCTTGGCGCCGCCAATCTCTATCAATTTGTAAGTTCCTCCTTCATCATCCCTCCTATCCTTCAACTTTCGACGCACCACACTGACACAGCTTCAGACCAACAAAGAAATCTGGAAGACCCGCACAGACGGCCTTTTAAACGCCACATCAATATTCTTCACCAATACCGGTGTAATGTTCGAAGTAGCCTGTGAGCAAACCAACAACTGCGACACCGACCAACTCTCCTTCAAAGCGTATCTATCACGTTGGATGGTCGCGACCGCCATCGCAGCTCCTTGGACCTACGACACGATCATGCCCCTGATTCGCACGTCAGCTACCGCAGCCGCACTCCAATGTTCAGGTACGGGTGGCACCGGAGCCGGGGCAAACGATGTTTGCGGCTTCAAGTGGACAGATGGGGCCGCCTGGGATGGCACGAATGGCGTTGGGCAGCAGATGAGTGCGTTGGAGGTCATCCAGGGGAACTTAATTACGGAAGCACCAAAACTTGTCACAAATTCTACAGGTGGCACGAGTCCTGGGAATGCGGGGGCGGGCGGGAATAGTGCAACTACGGCGGCGGAGGTCACGGCTGGGAGGAAGATTACAACTGCGGATAAGGCTGGGGCAGGGATAGTGACGGTTCTTATGTTGCTTCTGGTTCTTGTTGGCGCATGGTTTATGGTATTCTGAGAACATAATGGGTGGGTTTTAAGAAGGTTTGGGACTGGGTGGTTACATGGATTTAATTTGGAGTTGGGAGACTTCTGATTATTAGACATTTTCAGAACTACTGATTTATACGAAGGGATTATAGCTTATGTGCATGGACATACAGTACATCTTATGGCGAATCAGGATATAGGCGTAATGGTAGATGAATGTTAATGTTTATGCCCATTGTAAGATTGCATTGATGGTACATGAGATCATTCTGAGAATGATGATGAGAAATAGTGATGATAGTCTTTTTTGAATATCGTGATCATATGAGCTTGTACACAAAAGCCTACTTTCGGGAGCAGATTGTGTCAGTGATCGACACAAGTTTCATATCCTTTAGGTTTTGTGACCTTTTCGAGGTGATAAGTCATAAGAAAACTTTCTTTGCTTCTTATTTTACCCTGCAAAACTGTGCTAGTCCTTTTTTCATTATTTCGTAAGTTAATATTACTTGGCCTTACCCTTATGGTTTGAAGCCAGGTGATGAGATGTTGGTTTCGAGAACATAACAAATACGTACACACAATATAAACACGAAGCTACATCTACATAGACCAAAACCATCTCACTCAAACCTCTAATTCAAACAGCACCATAGGAATCACCACGAAGACTCATCTAAGATCTTCTCAAACCAGACTAATGGCGCATCCTCCCCCTCCATCCGCATATCAGCGCCAAACTTCTCCACTACCCCACTAAACCCAACCTCAAACTGCGCTCTAAGAACCATCTCAGCCACATCCGGATCATGGTACGTATAGATTCCGTTTGCCAACCAATACTCTCCGGAAACATGAGTTAGATTAGCATAGAACGGGATGAATTCTTGAGCAGTGTCGAGGCGCGCCTGCAGAATGCAGTCAGTAGCATTGTTGTTGTCGCACACTTCGCGGACGCTGAAGTTTCCGTATCCTGCGTCGTTATATGTTCCTGTGAAGGCTGAGAGTGAGACCGGAATTGGTAGTGGCGGGGAGGGAATTGATGGGTATACGCGTGACTGTGTATCTGCGAGGTAGCGAAGCTTTTGCGGAATTTGAGATCGGACACTGGTGGGTATTAGTATCTTTTGGTACTCATCATATGATTTTTCCTATGGTCTAGAGTGTTGAGTGAAAGGGTCATTTCAAGAGGCTTGAGGTAGTATGTGATTCTAGGAAACAACGGACTTCAAGGCACCTGTTTTCGGACTGCCAAATTATCTGATGAAAATTGACCAGTTCACAACCAAATAAAAAGTAATTCACCTTTGTGCAAGATTCGATCTCTTACCACTGGGGACTCCCAGGATTTCATCAATTAAATTCCAAGCAATAATTGGCACCGAGTTGTCCGCGCTGTTCGACATCAAGATAAACCCCCATTCTCTATCAGGGAGATACCCGGTGATTGAACTAAATCCATCTATCCCACCATCATGGGTGATGAGTGTCTCGCCGCCATACACCATACTGTCCCAACCAAAACCATAAGCTGCAGCCTGGGTTGCGGGAAGTTGTCCCAACCCCTGAAGCATTTTGGGGCTAACAACAGCATCGTGTGATAGTTCTGACATCGGAGTGGCCTTGTGTATCATGGCTCTCACCCATTTAGCATAATCCAGCACGTTTGAGCGGATTCCACCCGCTGCAACAGTGGAGTCTGCCGAAAACGTAGGGATTTCTTGGAATTTCTGCGTACGGTTATTCCACCAGTACGGCGTAGCAACATCCAATCCGCTATTTTGGGCGTCTTTCAGTGAGAGGAACGTCGAGTACATCTCAAGAGGTTCCCATAAACGCTCGCGGAAGTAGTCACCCAGCCATTGCCCAGTTAGCACTTCGATGAGGTGTCCGATTGTGTGGTACATATGATTGCAGTATATAAGCTTCGTCCTTGGCTCCGCGGCCATGGGCAAGTTCCTCAAATTGCGGACATACCCCTTTTGTGTGGCGGAAAATGCGACGTCGTGTCGGGACATGCCAGTGCGGTGACTGAGTGCATCCTGGATGGTCATATGGTTGGTGGCCCATTCATCTGGCATGACGAAGTCGTCGCGAAGGAGCTCGCTGAGGGGTGTCGTCCATTGCACAGAGCTGTGGTTCACATTGTCATCTACCAACAATGCCATTCCCGCGGCTGTGTGTGACTTGGTGATGCTTGCTACGTAGTATATCGTGGACGGTGTTGCAGCCTTTGAGGGGAATTGTGAGTAGCCATATCCTTTGGCCCAGATATCACTACCGTTGATTATGGCGAGTGACAGGCCTGGAGCATGGAATTCTTCCATGATCTGGGCTATGTACTCATCCAGCTCCACAGAAATTTGGGGCTGCTCATCTTGCAGTGGTTTTTGGTTTTGACCAAGATGGTCTGCCAGATAGAGTGCATTGGTGAAATGTGTTGCAAACCTCATATCGGAACTGATCTGATTCCAAAAGCTTCGGGGACTCGATTTCGAGAATTGACATTGTGAGTATACGACATCACTGTTTATAAAGCCTGGTCTGTGGTGTAGAAATTGCAAGGTTGTAAAAAGATGAAAGATAAGCCGAAAGCGAACGGTGCTTACACGGCGCAGTCATTGTAGGCATCTTTGTCAACGCCTATTTTACCTGACTGGGTATTTGATATTTTGGTGTCCGAGGCAGGTTTGTTGTGACCCTTCCAACTTAGATCAAGGATGGGGTTCTTCGGAAGCGGGCATGAGAAAGATGTTCCACGTCTGCAGAGCAGATGCAGCACCCTTATGAATGGAATATTCAAGGGATAAAGAATGATATATCCTTACGTCTCCCCCTGTAGAGGTAAATGGCGCATGCAATTTTTCCGATGCATATATCCAGGTCATGGAAGCTTTCTCATCGTCTATAGACACCTTACGTCGTCCTCCACGTCGCGATTCGTACCTAAAAGCACTGTCAAGACGGGTTATTTTACTCTAACACGACCAAACCCTAGCCCCCTAATGCTAACGGTTGGTAATTATCAAATCAATGATAAAAACGTGTTGTCTGTAAAAGGGCAAGAGAAAGTGCAGTGTACCATAAAGGTAGGTAAGAGTACATCGGTGCATAAATATTTGTTCCAATATTCATGAGCTTACCAGCCCACGAAATTTTGAATGTATAAGGTATTTCTCTATAATTCGATGCTTCTGTAGTGCATCAGAGCGTGGCCCCGTTCAAAACTATATGTACCATGCTCAATAGCAGTTGTTTGTTACATGAGTCGTGGATTGTCTAGTGGATATTGAAGATAGATAATACATAACGTGATGGGCTAGTTTACGTTCACCTTATCTTCACAGTATGCGTGTGTCTGTAATTGAGTGATAAAAATGTTGTCTAACATAAGAAATACATTTTGAATTCTTAATGCACTCAGTAGGATTAACTTCGACTACATACAATTTAGAAAGTTTAGACTAATAAATAAATAAAAACCCTAAATCGAAAGCCAAGCAGCAAATGCATTCAACCCACAAATTCTGAACACTTTCAATCATTATAAGGACTGACGTAAAAGATTTCCAGTTGCTTGTAGAATTATTTACTATTAAGTTTCCGCAAATTACGTAGATCTGGTTAATTAATGGCTTTACTAAACTACTTCAATACTTACGAACATAGAGCTGTCCGCCTACCATTTCGAAACTTGTCTGGTGCTGGTATGCTGTCTTGAAACGGGTTAAAATAAAAATAAAACCGTTAGGTTTCAGATCCTTATTTTTCCCTAACAATCCATTTCATATTCATGCATCATTTTTTAAAATAAAAGATCCCCCAATGTTGTGCACTGGAGATTAGACTAATAAATAGAATATTAAATTCGGGGTTTCTTTTCTTTTATAGATCTTGTGATAATTATCATGACACAAACTCTAAAGATACCGGAGCAAGTTTGCCAATGACGTTTTATTCGACTTGGACATACTATTAGATTTTGAAAACATTCCACTGCCACCAAATTGCCAGAATCAAGTCCTCAGGTTAGATTTGAGATCACGGCCTTCTCAGACATTGTCTTCAATATTTGAATGATCTCCGTGGTGGAGAAGAAATGCGATTGCGGTAACTAAGATAATACAGATGCTATCTCATCCGTTCGGGATGATTGTGCGGGGGGATTGTGGAGGAGGCAATATTATTCTCCAGTTGAGGGACAGAAATGCAAATCCCACTCAACAATGGAGCTTATCCCCATCTAATCCAGAATCCAGAATCCATAAATGCTCGAACGGCGCACACCCCTTGTTGTTCATCGGATATGTTATGCAGAAACGAAAGTCAAATATTCAGACGATGCTTCACTCAGCATATTCACCTACTCAAGCCCTTCCCCCCTCGGCCCCTGCTGCCAGCCAGAGGCGGCCTCGCAAACCAGGCCAACTCCACAATTCACCGTCTTTCACCAGCCCATCACTGCCCTTCACAGCCTCGCCACCGCCTGCTACCGCTCGGGCTGGGGGACCCTACGGTGAACGGTGGCCCCCTTTCACCCTCGCTCTCCCCTGCATTTCCCCCACCACAACCATGAAGCGACTAGGTAGAAACGCATTAAGAAGAACGAATTACTTTGAGACGCTGGATGTTCGACCGCCCTTCATATTTCCAGTGTTTTCTCCTGTGATCCTCTTTGAAAAAACTGTGTCCAGAAGACAGAAGTTCACACAGCAAGAAAACAACAAAAACCCCGTCGTGTCCCCTTCACCCCATTCACCTAGACATCGCCATCCTGAAGCCTCGTTCCGCGGCCGTCACTTGTTGCTGCAGTGCTGCAGTGTCGCGTGGGGCTTCTGTTTGTGTTCATGCCTCAACGCGCACATTGACAGCTTGCCTAAAGCTCAAAGCTCAGAGCTCGTTTTCACTCGACTGAACTGCTCCAACTTCCCTTATTCATACGAGCCATATCTAACCAAGGCGCATGGCATAATACATTGCCAGTCGAAAGCCCTCCGACTGTTCCTTTCTCGACAATCACTCGCTGCCTCTAGAAGGCTCAAGCATATTATACAATGTCCAGCCAGAATCGCTCCGTGAGCGGCGGTGTGCGCAACCTGCGTGCAATGTTCGAGAATAAAGACGATGCAGCACCGCCACCAGACAGAGGGAGGTCTCCAGCAGGAGTTGTAGGTATGCAGAAACCCTCCTCTAAGAAATTTGAGAGTTTTGAGAGTTGTTTACTGTATTTCGGTGCGTTGTTGGCTCTGCCCAATTCCCGCATCATTTGGCAACACATTCTCATGACTGAAGTCATAAGAGTGGGTCGGCGATCTTAGTGGGAATGGGAGTCGCGCAAGCAACTTCCCAAGCCGCAGCAGCACTTCGTCATTGCTCCTTGCCAACTTGCTAATATTTCATCCCTTTCTTGCGCAGGAAACAATAGTGATCAAAACAGACCACTTTCTAAAGTACGAACCAGTTTTATTGCTGTAGACCGCAGCGGCCAATCGGCACTACGAAAAGAAGCCGAACTTAATTCAGCTGTTGAGGCCAACACCAACTCCAGTCCCGAAGGAAGTCCCCCCAGCAACAACAGCAACAGAAACAGCATGTCATCATTCTCAAAGCGACGTTCGAGTTTCAGTGTCAATGAGGATATCAATCCCCAGGCAGTGAGAGACAGGAGAGAGTCAATTGCGGAGGAGTTCGAGGCTAGACGGGATAGTGAACTGGTCAGCGAGACAATTCCTGAAGCTGCAATTGAGACTCCATCTCTCGAGCCAGGTCCAGAAAAACAATTGGGTGCTTCAGCACCGCTCCCTACAAGAACAAGACCCGAACTTACAAAGGCCTCAAACCTTGCGCAATCGACGACCCCCAAGGCAAGACGTCCATCAACCTTGGAGACCTTGGATGGCTCAAGACCATCGATCAGCAATGATGCATCCGCAAAGAAGGCTCATAGAGGGAGCATGGCAGCTGTTGATGACAAGGCAGATGTGAAATCTGCCACCACAAATAGCGCAAAAGATGTTGAGAATGCCGCAGAACAAGCAAAAGCTGCAGCAAAGTCATCTCTCTCTGCAGAATCGAAGGCGTCTCCAAGGACATCAAGATCCCCTGCTCCACCCAGAACCCCAACCTCCCCAAGAAAGGCTGCCGCGAAGCCTGCGACTAAACCTACTACAACCTCAACCGCGGAAAAGAAGCCTTCAAGGCCGTCTGCTGCGTCTGCAAAGATTACTTCACCACCAGGAGCAAAGCCAAAATCGAAGTCTCCTACCCGCCCAGTCAAGCTGCCATCATCTCTTATGGCACCAACCGCTTCTTCCGTTAAGAAGACTGCCTCTACACCACCGGTCTCTATGAAGTCAGAGCCGAAATCCTCGAACACAACACCAAAAAGTGGTGTTCAACGAAAGCCGTCCACTCTCAAGAAGGATAGCGCGTCGGCAACAAAGCCAGCAGCCAGGAGATCCAGCTCAAAGCCACCTACCGCCAAATCATCAGCATCTGAGGAGTCCAAGGAATCAAAACCAAAGACCACTACAAGCGAAGGTTTCCTAGCGCGTATGATGCGCCCAACAGCTGCCTCAGCACAAAAGACACACGAAAAGCCAGTCTCACCACCCAAACGAACAAGGAGTACTGCTAAGCGACCGGCAACTCGTAACGGTCACAGAGGAAATGACAGTCCGGAAGCAGGAAAGAGCCAGAGCATGAGCCCTCAGAAGCCAAGGAAGAAGTCTGTAGAGGAGGCAGAGAAACAACCACATGAGGATGCTGTTGTCATGGAAGCATTGATGAACGGCCATCCTGTGGAGGAAGCTGTAGAGGAGCTTACAGTTGAGAACGAAGCTGAGAAGTCAAAGGCGGAGACAGAGACCAAGAAGGCTCTGGAAAAGCCACAAATTGCCAGCACCAAGCCTGTTCCAGCACCAACTGAGCCAGCTGAGCCCCAAACAGTTGACCCTGAATCCACTGGTCCACAAGTAGCACCACCTGCTACTGGTGTTGTGCCTAGTGTCGCTAACAGCCCCTTGAAGACCGAGGTCAAGGCTGATGAGCCAAGCACCTCAACCCCAAGAAAAGAGAGCAAGCTTGACTCTAAGTCTGAAGACAAGCCAGCGGATCCATTCCAAGCTCTGAAGGAGACCCCAAGCATGTCTGAGGCTAGAAAGGGACCCCCAAGCACCGGAGAGGGAACCGCCCTAAAGCCATCTCTTCTCGAAGCCTTTGAGAGTGGCTCTGCCATCGCCGACGATGATGAGGAAGACCTTCCAATGCCGATCCCACACAAGACCTCCGTCCAGGAGCCAGAAGAGGCAACTATTCCAGAGGAACCCACCCCCTCTGAGGAGAAGCCATTCGACAAGGCTGCTGTCGAGAAGGAGATCAGCGAGCAGACCAAGGCTGAGACCGAGCAGCTGAACACCGAGGAGATTAAGGCAGAGCCGGAGGAACCAAAGATCCAGAAGCCAAAGGCTGTCCAGCAGCTTAAGGCAGAGGAGGAGACTGTTGAGCAGTTGGCTAGAAAGGACTCCACCATTGAGGGGTCGGATAAGGAGAATGCGAGTAGTGAGGCATAAGGGTTAAGGGGTATTGTTTTGTGTTCGTGTATATAGATATGTGTGATATCCGCCTGTCGCTTTCGGGTGCTGGCTCGAAAGATTATTTGAATATAGGCCTTTGCACTTTCTGCTGTGGTGACGTTGTGATATCCCATTGCAAACTGATGCTAAAATCATATGCTCTCGCAATAAAATGATATTCTATCACGACATAATGGAAGGTGTAATGTTTCGCATTTTTCAGTATGAATTAAAGTTAAATTTATAGCAGTTAATTGTTGTTTTTGAAATAGACATTAGTACAACAGTTTTTTTATTTAGATTATTTGATGTCTGGCATAATGATGTTTGTAAATTTGCTAAATAGGGGATCAACAATGGTGGTCTACATGATATGTATCTCTGAAAGAACAGCTATGCCAATCGAATAACCATGAACGTCACAGACTGTCATTTACTCTTTTGATGAAGTTTCATGCCAATAGATGAATTCTTTATCTTTGAAACACGATGTCTCATTCGATGACAATGACCTTTGTTACCGAGAGACCATGAAGTCAAGGCGAATCACGTGATTGGAGAACTTCAGCACGTCGTCCATTGGGTGATTCTGGAAATTCTAGTATGATGTTCAAAACTTGTGGCATAGAAGTATGAGAATACCCTGATGGAGTTGATAAGGAATTAAACTAGGTATAATGCGGGTTTCAGGTACAATTGGGAAGTGTTGATGAGATCGACCTGTGGGTTTTAGTCGGGTGGGTATACATACGCAGAGTTAAAATACAAATAATGTGATCGATAAGGAGTCAATATCCTACTCCAAAGATATCCAATTATTTCTAGTCAAGTCTACTGCTGATATGTAATAAGAGTTATTTGGACGGAATTGCTTAGCCCAAGCTCTCCTCTAGACGAAGTACATGCTTCTAAGCTTCAACGTTCGATTGAAATGATTGATTACATTCAAATTTACATAATATGAGTTTATCGATTCTTGTATTTGTTTTTTCCCGCTGTTGACTTCAATAACTGCTGCATAGATTCCTGCTCCTCCTGACCTGCTGAGTCCATCTTAAGGGGATGAAGCCTTGAGACATATACTGAAGGATCTACAATGAATAAAGAGGTATTTGTGATTCATATATATATATATGGTGAGAGAAGTTATATGTCATTGAGGTGTTCTATATTCTGACATGGTAATATTTGGTCAAGTGTCTTGAGACCCCCTCGAGATCGCCACTCTTGCTTTGTATACAGAGATAAGCGAGTGATATGAAACAAGAAGCCTTTGATACTACTTACATGTGATTCTTTGAGCTCTTACAATCCCATTGATCTATGGGAAAGATGTGGTTAGCTGAGCCTGGGGCTATAGGCAGAAAGTGAACACAATAACCTCCTCCCCGTTTCTTTGTTGCTACTAGTGCAATTCAAGAGCTCCAGAGAGCTATATATTGAGCTTCTCTTCCTTTTCTTCTTTAATTTCTCAATCCTTCCTACATCTCCAAACTTCAAGCCCTACGGCAACCACCTTTTACAAGAAACACCGAAACCGTCAGACTCTTCAACTTCAAACCACCCACGAACCTCAAAAACAACTCAAATGGATTTCATATTGAAGGAGATTTTTGGCGGTGGTCATAAAAAGCGTCATTCACGTCGCTCAAATCCACCCCGTCAACCTCGTCAACCACGTCCTCAAGAATTCTATGTACCCATTGGAGTTGCCGTCAATCATGGGAGAGAGCGTGAGATGCGTGCTTTCGCTGAAGCGGAGGAGAGAAGGAGAGCAGAAGTGGCAAGCATTGCGTACCAATGTCAAGCCAGAGATAGGGAGATGATGAGGCACTACCACGAACAAGACCAAGCCTACATCTCCGCACGCGAGCGCGACCGCCTTGGTAAGTTCCATCTTATCTTCCTTGATCTGAAGTTGATACTAACGTTTAAAACAGTAGCTGGAGAACAACTCGCTCGGATGGAATCGCAGCTTCGCCACAGAGAAGCACAAGAACAGGCCTACGCCGCCGCAAGAGAGCGCGACCGTCTTGGTATGTTCCATCCGGTATTCATAAATACAAGTTTAATACTAACATTGACAATAGCAGCTGAAGAAAGAATCGCTCAGATGGAATCGCAGGTTCGCTATGAGCAGAGACAGCGCCAGGAATTGGATGATAGTTACCATCGAGAATATCTTGATCGTCTCAGACTACAAGAAGAGTTGACCCACCAACAACAAGTGGTTGAAGAACTTGGCAGACGTTCTACGGGCTACGATGAGCGTCATATGTCGGTTCACTCACCTTCTTTCCATCCTCGTCGTCGTGATGATTTTGATCCTCTCTCGATTGACTCCCACGCCGGCCGTTTCCGAGACGTTAATCTTGAATGCTCCAGGGTTCCACAAAGCCGTCAAAGCATTACTTTTGCAGACGAGCTCCAACCCCGTAGAAGCAGACAGGAACGTTCTTATGATACATCTCCTCGCCGTGTCAGATTTAGCTCTCCAGTAAGCTCATACCCCTATTTAGCTACTTGTCCCATTTGAGGTACTTGCTAACATTTTCTAGCCTCCGAGACCAAAACACCGCGCTAATTCCAAGAGCGAGGCGCGAAGAGAGTGGTGTGGTCTCACTGAACAACAGTGGAGTGAAAGGGCGAGACAGTGGGAAGTGGAGAAGCTCCCATGGGAGTATAATAATTGGTAGATAGCATATGTGCTATGCAGGGCATTAATGAGTGGAGACACTTTGGACTGGGCTTTTGTATTGGAGGAGTTTTGGAGTTTGGGCTTGATTCTGGATTTTGTGATTTTGTATGTTTTTGGATTTCGGAAGTTTAGGAGTTGAGGTGTCTTTTGATCTCGCCTTTAGGCTCGAGCTTTTGAGGTTTACTCTCTCTGCTGACCATGCTGGCGCGCTGGTATGAACTTTGTACTTAGATGACTCCCTCTTAATAAACCAACCTGCAAGCCAAAACGTGTACCTGTGAATATGCAGAAAGCTGATGTGAAGTAAAGTGTCCATTAACATAGGTCCTACATATGGCTGCGTAAGTAAAGCTTAATCTTTGCTATAGTCACTGTGGAATAATTTAGGGTGAATATAATGATAAGTAACGTTCCCAGTGCGTGTTAAGGTAAGTATAAGGTAGGAGCCCTACTACTACATTAAGTAACCTATGTCCTACCCTTACTTTAGTCTCGCTATTGATTACCACCTGGGATATCAGACAGGAATATTGGGGGAATTTTTCGGACTTGAGTGGGCAGGTGGGGCAGGTGGAGTGTTATTACGAAAGTCTAACTACACATAGCATGGTTGCTAGTGGAAGCAACCTTAAAAACAGGTGTAATTTTATTCTTAATCAAGATATTTTTCGAGACATTCGGCAAACAGAGTGAAATCTCTATCATCTTCAGTCTCAAAAGAGCCGCTTTGCTTGGCAATTCGAAGCTAAATTCCCCTGTAGATGAAAACTTGCAGAAATTCAACTCGGCGCAGTGTAACGGCAAGGATTTTGCCATCTACCTATGGGCCTACTCTTGTCACTCCGCTGTAGGCTAACGCGTATCTATTTCTCGACGACTATCTTTGAAAGTATAACATCCTGCCGAAAGGATATATTAAATAATATCATGTTTCCAATGCGTACTCAGACCCGTCATTAACAGTCATAATGCGTTGTCTGGAAGTGATTCTGATATTGAGTCTGTTTGCAATATGTAAGCTAAAGTCGGCTATTTACTAACTTCAAAGCTAATACTCTACAGTATCTACAGCAACTTCTTGTGAAGCATACCGCTATTCTATTAGCTCACAAGAGGATGCCAATAGTATTAGCAACTGCACTACATACTATGGCGACATTATCATCTCTACAGCTTCAGAGCATATATCCCTTGATCTTCAATATATCGACGGCGCGCTAGATGTTGTGGATTCAGCCTCGTTGAATAATTTTACAGCCTCTTCATTGGAGTGGGTTGGTGGAAACTTTACTTTACGGAATCTCTCAGTACTTCAGAATGTAGTTGTACCAGCATTGACGCAAGTAGAAGGCATAGTGTGGTATGACTTACCAGAATTTGATTCGGTTACGATACCAGCTAACATCTATAATCCTTCTTCTTTCACTCTTCTTCATTTGAATATCTCCAAGACACTTCTGTCAGACTTCCCCTTCCATTTCTCACTTCCGGATAGTGTTTATGTCTACGGGAACACTCATATGACGAACATATCTATAAGTACTGCGACAAGTATCACCTCACTATATGTCGCAAACAATGGCGAGTCAGCAATCTTGGAGCTTGGCTCGCTCCTTGATGTTTCTGACCTGAGTATATCAGGTATCGATACCTTGAATATATCCTCTCTAAGAACCGTGGATGGTGATATGAACCTGTTAAACAATTCTGTTGCAGCGATTGATTGTCCTCTTGTATGGGACATTGATGGAAGCTTGACTGTTACGGGCAATCCTAACCTGACCCAAGTCAACTTTCCGAAATTGGAAGAGGTGGGATCTGAGCTGAAGATCACGGACAACGATTCCCTCCGAAGCGTTGATGAATTCGATTCTCTGCGTATCATAGACAGCAATCTCACTGTCACCGGTAACTTAACAAGGTAAGAAACCAAAGTACTTCCATTGCTAAGCACTGCTAACAAATATAGTGTCTCTATCCCAAGACTTCATCTTGTTAAACAAAATGTCTATGTAGACTCATCAAGCTCAACATTTGATTGTTCTACCTTTGACAAGATTGCCCACAGCGTGTTCCAGGCAACATATACATGTAGAGCGTCGCAAACCGCTTCGAGCAAGGATATAGCGCACCATTGGCATAAAACTCTATCCACTGGTGCAAAAGTTGGCATTGCAGTTGGTGTGGTTGGTGGAATTGCAGCAATAGCTTTGCTTGTCTTCTTGGGATTGAAAAATCGACCAGCTAAGACTGCAAAATTGACTCCAAGTCGAACTAGTACTGAAAATGCTCTTTCGAGCGCGTAGGCATACATATTTTGCAAAAATCTTCGGAACTGAAATAAAGTGGACCAAGATCGATTTCCAGAAATAGGTTTGAAGGTACTTCTGGATTGCCTGGGCTGTATCAATCTACTAGAAAGGTGTCTTCGCTGTCTTCAATAACATTATTTTCACTTGAACCCTGCCAACCAAAATTTTGCGGTTCAATATTTCGTTATAAATTGAAAAGATTTCATTACTTCGGTATAGACTAATTTCAGTGCGAACGGCATTCAAAATCACTCTGAACTCCATAGCTCACGAACCGATATTCTTTCATCCGTTGATTTACTCAACCAACCCTGGTTCATATTCAGCCTCCTCATCAATTCTCCCATCCAACCACCTTCCCCCACTCATCAGTCCTGCAAATTTCCCCCTCATTCTCATCAGCTCTTCATAAGTTCCGTTTTCTACCACACGTCCCCGATCTAGCATCACAATCCTATTCGCAACTCTCATCATCTCCACATTATGTGTGATTATAATCACAGCCATCTTTTGAGGTGCATTCATTCTTAGACCATTGCAAGCACCTTGATTGTGAGGGGAGGAAGAAGTAAGGCGAGAAATGGTATTGCGAATCATCTCTGCAGACTCTGCATCTAAAGCACTTGTAGCTTCGTCGAGAATGAGAACTTGCGGGTGGCGGACCAACGCTCTGGCGATAGCAATGCGTTGATGCTGACCACCACTAAGGGTTTGGCCTCCATCGCCTATTTGAGTGGCATAAGCAAGGGGTAAAGACATTATAAACTCGTGGATATCGGCTTGACGAGCTGCTTGCTCAATGTTAAAAAGCGCACGAAGGCCAGAGTCGACGGGCAGTCCATATGTTATGTTGTCAGCAATTGATGCGGGGAAAACCAGAGGCTTCTGAGAGACTATTGCCATAAAAGAGCGTAAGTAGGAAGTATCGCAATCGTTGACTGAATACCCTCCAAATGTCAATGGTGCACGAGCTCCTTGTTTTGGGATCGAAAACCTGCGACTTGGGGAGGGTGCGTAGAGGTTTAAGATCAAGGAAGCAATTGTAGACTTTCCACTGCCCGAAGAGCCAACAATGGAAGTGCAAGAACCTGCCTCAAATTTCAAGTTGATGTCCTGTAAAACGGGAATGCCAGGTCGACCTGGGTAGGTGAAGTTAAGAGAGTTCAAGCAAATTGGGAATGGAGTGCTAAGACGGAGATCACCAAAGGCTTCATGAGAGCCGTGAGTTGGCAGGTTCGCGAGATAGAGCATGTGCGAGGCTGTAGCTCGTGAAGAGCTAATCTGAGGAATGAAAGAAATGATGGCATTGGCGTTCGAAATGCTGAAGAGGAGAAGTGCAATAACTGCAACAACACTTTCCACTGGCCAATGATCTATGCCAACAAGTCTTGCTCCATAGTAGAAGACTATCGCAGTAATGAACAAATTTCCTGAATCAGATAGACCGAAAAATGCACCAGACCAGATAGCCCGAGAAGTGCCAATTTTGTATGAACTTGAGATGGCACTTCTGTATTTGGAGAGAAAATAACGCTCAAGAGTCAGAGCACGAACAACTCGAATGCTGGAGAATGTCTCCGTAAAAACAGAGCCGGCGACATCGGCAGCTTCGTTCATCTTTGTCTCCCATCTCTCGCTGATATACTCAAAGCCTCTCGTGGTGGCATACATAAAAGGCGAGCTCGCAAGACCGACGAGCGTGAGCTTCCAGCAGATGATGAAAGACCAGATGATCGAAATAGCAATCATGACAGGACATGTAAACATCCCACCGGCAAAACGTCCTACTAAGTTGCGCATCTCCTCGGCGTTTCTGTCAAGGCAATTGTTGAGCCGACTTGAGCAATTCTTCTCCTTGTCGAACCAAGAGCGAGGCTGCATGAGTATCCGCCTGAGAGCTTCAGTACGAAGCGTATCAACCCATTTTTGTCCACAATGCTCCAAAAAATAGTGCATGAAGTATGAAGCAACACCATCTACTATAGCAATGGCAAGAATCGAAAGTGACCACCTCCTCGCTTCTTCTGACTGCCCGGAAGTGGCATAGAATACATTTAGCAGCTTCGCAAATATCCATGAAAAAATTGGTGTAGCTGCTGCATGTAAGAATGCACAGAAAAACCCCAGCAGAAGTAGAATCCTGTCTTTTGGCAGGAGTGTCGGCCAAACTGTACAGAGTATCTTTCGTAATGAACTAGAGTGCTTCTTGGGCTGCTTTGGAAGATTGGGAAGTTCTTTCATAGTCGCAAGAGGAGATTTTATTGGAGATTTGAGTTTGAAGAAGGGCGTAGTTGACCCTTCTTGAGTGGAAGTCTCTATAGGAAGGGGCGGTGAGCGCATTGCACCGCTTGATCGAGCTCGGTTGCTTCTTGATTGATGTCCCATCATCTCAACTATTTCGAAACCACGTTGCTTTTCTTTGGAGCTCGTGGTTTCTGGTACAGAGTATTGTTGATCAATGACACTTATATGTTGCGAAGTAATTGAAGTTCTTCTTGCCATATTACGAGGTTGATAGACTGAATCCATCAAAGCAGCTCGATCAGTGCTTTGGAGTCGAGGTGTAGAAGAAGAAAATGGTTCAAGAGGTGGACTCTTCATGGTATCTAGCACATGTTGGTCATCAGAGACCCACGTATCTTCTGACTTCAGAACATTTGCATAGACGTATGCCAACCCATATGAATTACGTGCTGCTCTCATCTGAGAATTTGTCGATGATTCATTGTTGATACCGAAGAAACTCGAGAGACGCTTGAGTCGTACTGGAACGGCGGTTTCCACGAATGACTCATCTGAAGCTTCTGTAGTTATTGACACAAACGAGTTCCTAAAAGTTTCAGGGTGTGGAACTTGTTGTTTTGGTTTATTAGGTGCATTGGCAAATTCTGCGAATGGCCTCATCGTTGGTTCTTGATTTTCTGGTAATGGAGGTAAGAAAGAAGCGAAAGGACTCGACGAGTTATTCATGAGATTTCTTCTATAACCCTCTTGAGTAATCTTTCCCTGCTCAAGTACGTAGGTGTAATCCTCTGGCTCAATTTGTGAGATATCATGGGTAATTATTATAGTTGTTTTCCCTTTGCGCCACTCGCGAATTGCATCCATAACGAGAGATCTGCTGACATAATCGAGTGCACTGGTTGCTTCATCAAGAATAAGAACTGGTGTATCGCGAAGGCGTGCTCGTGCAATTGCAACTCGCTGTTTCTGTCCTCCACTCAGATCGTTGCCATTAAAACCAAGAATTGTTTCCAGTCCGCCTGGTAGATCATTGATTATCTCCTGTAAGAGTGCTACCTGACAAGCAGACTTTATTTCTTCCCTCGAGACTTTGTCATGATCAAGACAGCCAAGGACAATGTTCTTATACAGAGATTCGTTGAACAGTACGTTCTGCTGTTGGACAAGAGTTATGTTTTGACGTAGCCAGTCTTGGTCTATAGTCTGAATCATATTTCCATCGATTGTAATTTGGCCGCTTCTCGCTTTGTAGAACTTGAGGAGAAGATTGCTGAGAGTGCTTTTTCCGGACCCACTTTTGCCAATAACAAATGTGGTTTCAAAGGCTGGAAAAAAGAAGCTGACATCATTCAAGGCAGTTTGGGTTGGATTTGAAGGATATGAGAATGACAGGTTCTTGATTTCGATGTCCCCAAAGCACCTCTCGGGTTTCAAGGAACCATCCATACTCATAACCTTCCTACCACGCTCCACTTCTTGCTTTATGGTCTTGAGGGTTTCACCGGCCGACATTCCTCTAGCCAAAATCAACCATTGAGGCAAAATAGACTCTCCAGCCTGAGTTGCCATAAGGCAAGAGTAGAAGCAAGTCAGGACATCTCCGGAATTCAAGCCATTTCTGATAAGATATATCCCAAACCAGAAGCCTTGGACAAACATGGCGGTAACAACAAATCGGATAGTGCCAATCTGTAAAGCGCTAGCACGTGCTTGAACCATGTACCAATTCGCTGATTTTCGAATAGCCGCCGCGTACTGCCACAACTCCTGTTCTTGGCCATTATAGGCTTTGACAGTGTCGATGAATGTAATGGCAGTGTTTGCATGTTTAGAGGCTTCCGAAAGAGCAAGCTTCTGTGCCTCAATGGACGGCTGCATTTTCCGAGCATTCAAGGACAAAAGAACAGTAGTGAATGGTAGTAAAGCCAGTATGACGAGGGTTAGTTTCCATGAGGTATAGAAAGCAAGTCCAAGGGCTGCAAAAGCAGTGATAGAGTCCGCAAAAAGGAATCCAAGTGGCTGGGAGGTTGCCATCTGCAATTCTCGAATTTGTCTGAAATTCATATTGATTAGCTTTGTTTAATAGTCAGAAGCACAGTACTTACGTCTGAATTCTAATAAGAAGAGATCCAATGCCATCTTCTCGTAGATCATACCACTCCATGGCTTTTTCCAGCATGCTGTTGAACAATTCCTGTCTTGCTGATCTTGCCTGCAATTCTCCAAAGATCATCCAGGACGACAGAAAACTCCCATTTATGAGCCATGAGACTGAACCAAGGATAGCCAGGCCGATACACCACCATGATATTTTTGCTAAAAGCCCAGAACCGTCGAAATCACCAGCGCCATAACTGGAAAGATTCTGGAAGAATTTCCCGACAAAGATCGCAATGGCTGGCTTGATGAGTCCTCCAATTATGGTAAGAGATAGGGCAAGTGAGATGGTTGGAAGATGTTGTTGATTAGTGAAGCTGAATAATGATCCCCATGTCGCCGAACCTCCCTTCTCTTTACCCTCAGGCCTTACCACTGCTTGATCCGTGATTGTGCTGAAAGTGTCGGAGATAGGCGACAAAGTTACGAGTTCTGGGGACTTTCCAGAAGATTCAGAGCTACTGCTCGCTTTGGCCAACATGATTTAAGACTTCTCCGTACATAAAACTGGACTCGTAAGAAGTATTGTATGCATGTTTTTGATGCGAAAGAAACTTAACGAAGACTCGGGATGAGCCTTCCAGACATTACAAGAAGCGTAAACTGGCGACAGTATATAGTTTGAATATAATATCAAAGACATAATTACCTATGATAATATGTAGTAGACTTTTGATATTGTATTTTGGTTGGGCGACTGCGTTTGTTCCTTACGATTGTTCTTCGGCCACCACCCCATAATGCGCTCCGAGGCAATGCTGCAAATACACCTTTGTCGCAACAAACACAAAGAACAATAGAACTTAGCCTTAGATTCAATCATTCTTCTTCTTTTAACACCGAATGTTCTGTTCATTGCTTGACTTTCGATCAAGCTCGAAGAATACTATGCGGATATCGACAGACGGTCAAGGCTTGAACATAGCTGCATAAATCCAAATCTAGGCCACCGCATACACTGTGAATTAATTTAACACTACTCAACGTTTGATTATCTCTCTCGCATTCAGGGCGGTAATCAATACGCATAGCGATCGAGGCGCGTGATCCGCTGTTCGTTTCGTGTAGAACAAAGACACCTCTGCGTCCCGCTTTAGGCAATAGGTGATCATGTTGAGACCTGCGGCGCATCCACATCCTCATATGACCAGACGCGTTGGAATTTATTTCTTGTTGGAGATTGGTAGTGCTTATCGAAGTATACAGCCCGGGGTAATAATTCTTCGTTTATTCACTCAGCGTCACAAGTATTCACTATCGTCCATAATATATGATCGCAGGAGACCACTGTGGAACGCGCAATGGTGTTGAGAAATGGGTATATTTGATTTGTGAATTATGCCTTGTTCTCGACAGCCTTGGTCTCGGCCTGGTTCTTCTCGTAGATCCAGTCATTAAGACCCTTGCGGTTTCTGATATGGTCAGCTTTTGTTCATGTTCAAAATTACGTACAGAAGATTATGCTGCGTACCTTGCAATCTCAATAGCATAGAATTGCATTCTTGGGACGAAAATAGTCTCGTCACGACCGTACTCCCACGATGGGTTTGCGCGCATCATGGTACCGAAGTTGTAGTCGTCGATCTTCTTCTCATACGCCATCATGAACTTTCTCCATCTTTCCTTGCCGGTCTTGCTCTTCATCTCATCCTCATTGATTGTAGCTGAAGCATCGAACTCTGGGAAGTCCTTCATAAGGTGATCGTAGATCTCATCGTCCATCTTGGTGAGGCGGAGCGCGGAGCCCTTGACTTTCTCGAGGATCGCCCAATAAGTGGACATATGTTGAACGACTGCAGAGGTTATAGGTCAGTGACTTATTGATTATATGCTAATGACCGCCAGCTCACCCTTGACAGCAAATTGCTTTTCGATCTGTAACCTAAATCAGCGTCTTTTCATTTATCAAAGAAAAGGTAATTTACATCCTCGAGGTTGTCTGCCTCCTCGGCGTTGAAGTTTGCTGGTGCGGCAGCAGACATTTCGGTGGTTATTTTTTCCGTTCTCAAGCTGGTTTGAAGATAAGTAAGATTTTGTGATTATTTTGGTTTCGTTTTGTGGTGCTGTAGATTCTTATGCCGTAGCTATTATGTGTTGGTGGAGTGGAAATATCTTGTGAATTTCACAAATGTTTCTGATTGCGATAAATCGGAATTTGCCGCCTCCTTCCACCCCGCCAACGTCATCGGCTAAATTTCTCCAACGACATGCCTCGCTGCTTGCTTCTTCACACTTGAATATAGTGTACGTTTTGAACAAAGCCCGAGGAATCACTGGTCTGGATATATTTATATATATATATATATCCAAAACACGCTGGATATTTATGTTTGAAGAAACTTACTCTGTAGGTATTGTTGATCTTGAACAACTTATATCAAGTGATGATGTAGCTGTATAGTTTAATAAAAAGGCAAGTTGGGAAAGCATGTCCCACAAGATGGACAAATGCTTGATCAAACACCGATTTGTATATCTCTATCCTAATATTCTAGTCAGCTTCACTTCCTTTTTTGTGGCTTCTTTCAATTATGCCTTTTCTTTCAAGAGTTAAGAGAGAGCTAGTCTCTTGATAATCGTTTATTGCAAACATTCTGGATCCATGAGATTCTGACCCAGCTCTACTTTTCTTATGAAAAAGTTTATACACAATGGCTTATAGATATTGTTTCTGTATGAGATGCAACGTTTCTTTGGAATATCTTGCTGTCTTGTCAATGAATGGAGAAGCATTCCGCATTGGCCTCCTATTCTCTTTGCTTGAGCGCAGCCCAAACAATAGATACATATTCTGCACAGTTCCATGCCTGCGCGCAATATGCCCATAACAAATGCGCACTGAGATATACATCCAGATATAGACTAGGTGCGTTGGCACACAGTTGCTTGGCTGTATTGTGCGCGGCTGTAAATTCCATTGAATATCTGCTGTCAAAGCTGGCCTCCAAAGTCTTTCTGCACATCGACATCAACATCACTTTTGCTTCCGTTTCTCCGCATGTACGCTACTCAATCACGTTATATCGACCACTACAATACCCATTGTTCTACCTGTTCTAAGACAAAGCGTTGTTACCGCTTTAACAAAGCTAGTGTCAATCTTTTCTTTGTTCGTCAAAGGCGCTAAACTCGATATGGAGTCCTCGAGGCCTCGCAGCGACACGATTGGCTCCAGTGGGGAGACAGGCTCCTGCCTGGATGAGATTATCGAAGCTAGTGATATGGGTATCACTTTCACAGCTTCAGCTTCAACTTCAAATTCAGAATGTATGTTCGAAAACACCTTTCATTTGTTACATGCGTTACTAACATTGTGAAGCCAACCGCGAGGAGTCTACCAACGAGACCCTTGCTGGTCAGACTTCAGTCGACATCACTGAGTCTATGCATGAAGACTCCACAAAGTTTCCAGACATGCCGGCTCCAAAACCAAGATACTTTCCTCAGTATCTTGGTCATCACCCACTTCCGTTGCCAGCTACATACGAGACGTCATCTGAGACCTTACCAGGCCAGGAGGATGGAAGTGAGTGGTTCAGAGTCTCAGACAGTCGTGCTCAGGAACCCCCACAGCAATCCAACAATGTAACTTTATCTAACTCAGCATCCGGTGAGACGAAGGGATCTCGCGCTGAGATGAAACTCAAGAGTAGAGGTTCAGTGGAGTCCCTCTCACAGCCCCCAACCCCAATTCAGATTCCACCTCGTGCCGTTCTCACCTATACCGACACGCCTCTCACTTATCAGCGCAAGATCTCTGTACAGGCTGATAGTCCAATCGTGGGCCGCACTATCTCAATTGCTTCCAGGCTCAAGGGTCCACTGCATCCGCACAACGCAGCTGCGACGAATATTTTGAGCTGGCCTTCGAGTGTCAGAGCGAAGATATACTTCGAGATCATGGTGCCTCCAGGAAAGGCGATCTGCCTTGACCGTCCAGGTGTTTGGCAAGCTTTCTATCCGGAGGACCATTTTGCATGGGCCGAAGACATTATCGAACCCATCAAGGGGGTCTTAGAGAGCTGTCACTTGCTGAGAGAGGAGATGCTGACAATATTCTGGGCAACTTATACTTTTCATGTCACACTCTCGCCCTTCACTATGATCAAGTATAATCACGGGCTAGAGCAGCTTGAAACATATGCCACCAGGGTACAGAATTTGGAGATCGAGCTTGACTTCACCACACTTGGTTGCGCCGGACAAGCTCACGCTGTAAAGCTTAATCAACCAACAGCATTGCTGAAGCGCGTGTTTGAGAAGCAAGTGAGCCTCCTCCTGGGTCGGGGTGGTAACGCAATGGAGTACCTGCACATTAAGTGTAGACGCATCGCTGGTAACAGACCAGAGACAAACCAGCCATACTGCCCAGACGCCGCTACGATGGCTCTCGAACCCCTCCTCCTCCTTCGTCCGAATCTGTGCCGAGTACGACTTACTGGATTCCCTTTGGCATATACCTTGCAGACAATCACCAAGATCTTCGGCGACATTGTCAAGAATAAGATAGCTCCCGTGGTCATGACCTCCACAGTCTGGCCAACCAATACTACCGGTGTCTACAGCACAGACAAAGACCTCGATGACCAGAGGAAACTTATCCGCGGCTATTTTGGCAGGGTACTCTCGCAGAAGGATCTAGAGGAGGAAGACACCCGTCTTCGAATTGCGCAGGGGATTGCCGAGCAGGGAAAGCGTAATGAGAGGCAGCGAGCATTCAACGCCATGGTGAAGAAGCTGAATGATGCAAGGAGGGTCGAAAACGCGAAGAGAGATGAACGTTTCCGTCAGCTCAATGCTGACCGATTGATCTGGGAGCACCAGCAAGCCAAGAAAGCTAAGGAGGAGCGATTGGCAAAGACAGAGGGCTTCAAAGTGGCTACCGGTAACATTGAACCATTTCTGGCTCGAGGAGCCCGGGAGCTTGATCCTGACGTGGCATTCACAGCCACCCTCCCGGCCCGTGAGCTTCCACAGTATGGACCAGAAATGCAAGAATTCATCTCCAAGGAAAGCTTCGACAGCGCCAAGGAACACTATCCTTCCTTCATCAACTCAGCTTCAGCCACAGAAACCAATCGCAGTAGCTTAGATTATTGTCATGAAACCAGCAATGAACTTCTTGACTCGCCTTTGGACCACAAACTCCGCGCAGAGGCTTCTAATAAACTTGCGATTGCCACATATTTCAGAGAGCTCGAATCAGTACACCCAGAAGAGACTTTGAGTGAGCAGATTGCTTATGATGGACCTCCAGAGGCCGTTGACGAGCATGAATCGGTTGAGGATGCTACAGGCATTGAGGATGATAGATCAGAGTACAGCCAGCATAGCAACTACGAGCAGGGTAGGATGTACAGTCAAAGCATCGACGACCAAGGCAGCGCTGATGAGCAGTATGATGGCTCCGAGCTATCAGGTTCTTCTTTCATCGGCGGACACAGTGGCAAGCAGCAAGACTTTGACGATGGTACAGATCACGAGGAGGTTGGATCCGAGAAGACTGAAGAGACATCCAGCGAGCGCTTCAACCCTGAATTTACCAATTTCCTTCCTTCGATTGAGCGGATTGAACGTATTGAGCAAAGCGATAGTGCTCAAGGTGAGGAAGGTGAAGAATATGAGGGATCCAGGCCAGTTCAGAGTGAAGGAAGCCCATCTTTCGATGATCCATCTTACCCAGAGTCTAGCACTCACAGCCGGTTCTCATTCGCTGCAACTCCCGATTCTGCTTATCGACCGCGCAAGGAGATGGCAGAGGCAACCCAGGCAACCTTGGAAAAGCGCACGAGTCGCATAGTCCTCGAAGAAAAGTCGAGCAGCACATTCATGAAGAAGGTAACCCGCCACTTCAAGCGAAATTGAGTGCGATCTAGGTGTTTTATGACCGAATTACGAATAATGATGTATGAGTTATGAATTCAATGATGAGAATTGTGGCGTTTTCATAGGAGTTGGTGGGGGAGGGTAATGATAACGGCGCGCTTTATGACAGTTTGGCGGAGGATAATAATGATGATCGATGATATTAAAATTGATGGTGGCTAGATTCACCTTTGTTTCTTCTGTTTCTTCTGTTTCTTTCAGCCTCTTCTTTGTAGATAGTTGACATGTAGATCAGATCACAAAAAAGAGTCCAGTTTGCACACAATTTCCAGCGTGATTCTAGACCAGTATATCCTGCCAATTGTAAAAGTACAATATCTTATTCCAGCGCCAACCATGCATCCCTCTACTATACAAATCCCTTTCTCAGAGCACTCTGCAAAGCAGCATGCCACCAATCTTTCTTTCCACACATTCCCTAGCCTCAAGTATGCCCTTATCCGTGCTTACGAATAAGCACTCTCCAGGCTTCGTCAAGCCCTGCACCTCACCGGCCCTTCGTCCCTTGACGATCTTGGTCAATCCCTCCAAATCCATCCAGATTCTCTTGGTAGGCTTGCTGACCAACGACATCTTGCTCAGCACAGGCTCATTGTTCCAGTACTTCAAGCCCAGCCATAACCGTCTCGAGCTGATGTTCTTTTGCGTGAGTGGTTCGGGTACATAGGTGGAGAGGGAGCTGAGGTTTGGTGGAGTCGGCCCAGCTCGGGTGACTGAGGAGATGAAGCCCGAATTTTGCAGCGCGAGTGTGAGGTTCGTGTGGAGGTTCGACAGCGGAATGGATGTCAAGCCGAGGCGTGCCTTCGAGGCATTCTGGAGATGAGAGCACACGTGTGCGAGGTTTACGAGAGACATGATGTTGAGTGCAGCTCTGCGACTTAGAATACAGCCCGCGCGGGCACTATTGAGTAGAGTTCAAAGGGTCTTGATTCGGAATAGTTATCGCGGGTCGTCCGTAAATCGGGATTGCGCGGATTGGTGCTCGCTGATGACTGCACGTTGCCAATTGGGTATATCGAATGTTCAATTGTCGATGATCCTCGAAGTCGACAAGGCTGATAGTCCATCGCAAAATAATTTGGAGCTTGATATTTATGCCTGAGGCACCATGAGGCTTACTGCAGATGCGAGCGCTCATTGGCCATGACCTTGCAGGTTGTAACCGCCGAGCTCACTTGCCCATGTACAATGATTAATGGCTACAGGTTTGTCTTGGATCTCTCTGTCAATCTCTCTAATCGTTTTTCTTATCTGCTTGTGCTTTGAGAAGAAGAAAAAATCTTGTTCTTTGCGCTTTCCTAACGTTCGCAATTCTTTTCCTGAGTATATCAGACGCTTGAAAGCTGAACCATGGCAGCTCGTGCGGGGGAGGATGTTGCGGCAATCCTGTGAGCTTATGAATCTTGAGTGAGAGCGCTTTCGAAGTGCTGATGACAAAAAAGCTTCGCAGATGTGCATTATTTCTATGGTTTACCTACTGCGAAACCACCTCATCATCGATTTGATAAAGGTTCTTACGTCTATCTCTTCGAGGATGCAGGGCAGCGTAAGGCGCGACTCGAAATTGCGAATAATGCTGGGACAGCAGAGCAGGATGCCTTTGAGGGCTGTGAGTATTTTCCATGACTAGGAAAGCCTATGACCTCCGGCAATTACTAACATGCTTCAAGTTCTTGACAACTCTTTTATCGAATACTCACATAGACACAGCTGCCTTGTCACACTGAAAGTTGACCCAGCCTCAAGTCAATCACCGAATGATACCCAGCAATGGCATCTACCAACTTACGATCCGCGTAATGAAACAAAATACCTCTACAAGTTACACACAGTTGATCTTTATTTTTGGGCCAAAGAAGATGCATTGCAGTTTCTCAATGCCGCGAGGCGTGTTCTGCCGCCACAACAGGTGCGGGTTACCGATGAACCGAACTCACCTGTATCACACCAAGAAGCCATAAGCCCGGTGGTTCAGCAGTTGGAGAATGTTGCCATATCCAATGCTGGGTACCAAGGAGGCAGAACACATGACTCGAACTCAGCAGTAACGATGACATTCCCGGGACCGCCAAAGGCTCCAACCCCTCCGCAAGAGCAGAAATCTTCTCCAGTTCCGCCTGCTTATAATCCTGCTGCTCCTGCTGCGCCAGAGGTTATTCGACATCGCGAGAAGACTCCTCCCCCTGAGGATGGTGTTGACAACCCATTGTTTGCTGCAGCAGTTGCTGATCAACGATATGGCTCAGGATACCCGCAGAATGGATTGCCACCTCCACCTCCAGGACAAGCACCACAGCAGCAAGGTTACTTCAATGTAACGAGTCAACCACTACCCTCTGCTGGCCTGCAGTCCCCGTACTCACATCCTATGCAATCACCAGGCTTACAGTCTCCTTTTGGGCAATTTCCTGGGCAGCAAAATACTTCTGTGCCACCTCCACCGCCAGGAGGAGTAAGTAGTCCTCCAGCAAACCCTGCTATACCACAGACATCCCAAGCCAGTAATCAAAGTATTCCACAACATGTCCAATATGCTCAGTATCCTGGCTCTCCTGGTATTGCACAACCTTTAGCATCACCGGTACCTAGTGCTCTAGGATCGCAGTATGCAAACCAATCGACGCCAGTGCAATCGCCGCCAGTAACGTCCCCCCCTCCAGGGGGATACTCCACCTTCCAATATTCTGGAAACCCAGGGCAACCCCTCAATAATGATTATAGTATTCATCAACAGGCATACCGACCAACTGAAGGTGAACATGCTGTTAAATTCACAGACAAGAAACCGGGGCAACCCCGAGGGAAATTCGAGGATAGGGCAGAGAAAGTGGAGAAGAGAGTCGGGGGATTCTTGAAGAAGTTGGAGAAGCGATACGGGTAAGGCGTCCATCAGGTTGAGCACAGAGCAGGTGATTGTGGGTCAGTCAGGGGAATTTTCTGCTTCCTAAGTACAGATTTATGCGTTTAATGAATTTACGACACTGAAAGAGCACATGGAGCAAGAGCGCGAAAGATGACCCTGTAATTTTCTTCGATTGAATGTTTCCCAATTCCCCATACAAAGATGCATGCGTGATCGAATTGCGTGTCGGTGATTTGTTGGTTGAGCTATGCAAAATCCAACGAGACTTAGCAGAAACCAGCTGCCTTTTAATACACGCCAAGATAATCGGTCAGGGGGAACTTGTGGCGTTTCGTTCTGATAAATAGCGATTCTATTGGTGTCGCGCCTAACAAAGTCTACAGAGCCAGCGTAGGCAAGTTTAAGGACAAGCGCATACAATTGGACATCGAAAAGCCAAACATTGTGAAACATTTTTCAGCCGCCGACATGTCACTCCTCGTACCTGACGACATGATACTTGTTGTTCAATTTCGTCAATTCGGTCAATCATATAGGCCTTTTGAAGGGCATTGAAATGATTTGAATGATTCTCCTCTACTAATACTGGCTGGGTGGCCGACTGACTGACAAACAGACTGACTGACTGTGTTTCTTTATTTGGCTGAGATGGGCCAAAACAGCTACATATTGTTTACCGTAGGGGTACTGTGTTGTAGGTCAATAGGCTGTAGCCTTTGTCGCGAGGCAAGAATCCATCCAAGTCCGCCATCACCACATCAATCATGTCAGCCGCCTTCCTTCTTGCTCCCTCCATAAATAAGGAATGGATGTGGGACAAAGTACTTTGAATATATACTAAACAGCATTGAAGGTTGAGTGAGTCTATACAAGATGACAAAATATCAGAATAGACAGGGTAAGTGCAAGTATTAAGAGTCCCTTGTCGTCTTGCTCTTCATCTCTCTCTCGGCTCTCTTCGCCCCCCGTCTTACCTGACCAATCTTGCCAATTTACATGCTACTCAGCCACTGTGTTCTAATACGAGATGAACTCTAAGCCCAAGGCGACCGACAGTGGACAGCCGCACTCTTGGCCCTCTCGCCCATCTCACCTCATGGCCAGGTCGAGGAAAGTTCGCAGTAGTGCAGTAGTACGGTGGTGCAGCATGGAAGTCTATACCGTAGGCAGTACGCACACACCAGCCTACATACAGTACATACGTATAGTACTGGTAGTACTGCTGGTGTACCACCTACCACCTACCACCTACCGCCTACCCACCATCCCATACATCCCATACATCCCATCGTCCACACACCCCCTCCCTCCATGGACCCATTATTAAACCATGGCACACTCAGAGTAAGGCAAGGAAGCGTGGGAAGCTACTTTACCACTGGTACTCCATACCTACCCGTATTCCATCTTCAATACGATCAACAACCAGAAGATCCCTCAAATCTCACAAACATCAAACTACTAGTACTGCTCCTCTGCAGAACACAAAAAAAAGCTTATCTCGTACATACCTAAAACACAGAATTGCAAGATGGGATAACATATCACCGATCGACATCGATCGTAGCACCTCTCAACTCTTCAAAAATCATACATCTACAGTACATAAACATTGCGCCGCACCGTTAAACCACAACACAAGGTTCTGTTGGGCTTACTCCACGCTGACCATCAGCCCCGGCTGTGCAGACAGTCCCTCAACTTCATAAAGACCTCTGTGGATTGTCTCGCGCGGATCGTTTCCTCAATCATACCTGGTCGCTTCGATAAAATATCATTATGCCTTCCGTGACAGAGATCCTGCGACGGCGTGTCTTGGGCTCGAGCTTGGAGAATGGCGTCGTGAGGAGGCAGAGCCCTGATGGATCCCCAACGCCTTCGCAGTCCTCTCCGGGCGCCGTCGATGGGAATCAAAGTACCACTTCGAATTCAAGTAGTAGCGGCGGAATGAATACTACTGCTCTCGTTGTGGTAAGTAGTTATCTTTATCCCTCCCGCTGGGGACGCTGTCCCGATATCCCCAGCATTTCATGACTTAGGATGTCGCTAATATTTGAGATAGGGACTCTCAGTAACCGTGTCAATTCTTGGCCTCACGGTATTATCAATTATTATTATCCGAATGCTCCGTCGCAGACATCAGAATCCAAAATATGTTCCTACAAGTTATCTGAAGACAAAATGGGTAAATTGGGATCCAAATCGCCACTCTCGAAGAAATGGCGCTGGCCTTGAAGGAAACACCAGCTACGAATCAGTACGAAATGGACGACGATCAAATACTCCACCGCCGAATTTTGACGCAGCAGCTTCGAATTCCGTAACACAAGCAAACAATAATCTAGGCGGGGGTGGAGGCATCGATAGAAACACCAGTGTCCGTTCTGTGATGACCCTTCCAGCATACAACCCCAAGCCTCTAGAACATGAACAGGTTCTTGGCAGAGAAGGTGAACGTGGAGGTATTGACACAGTTGTTGAATATCCCGAGACAGCCGAGGACCAAGAGCAACGTCGGGAGGAGGAGATGGAATCGCTCTACCAAGTCCGACAGGCACGAAGACGCGAGGCTATGGAGCGTGAGGAGCGGAGGAGGTTGAGACGCGAAGCAAGAGAGCGCAATGATTGGGTTGCATTGGAAGAGCTCAGGAGACAGGCAAGAGAGCAGAGCAGCAGCAACGTGGCACAGTCTGTGGAAATGTTGCGAGCAGAACACGAGCGAATTCGGGAACGGGAGCGACAGGTTAGTTCTGTGGCATACGGCGATCTTGGCGTGGCTCGACATGATGGAACCAGACTCCGGGCAAACTCTGAGGAAAGCGAACGAACAGGATTGCTTGGTGATGCTGCAAGTATTGCCGCCTCTTCACACTATCACCAACGCCATCAAAGTTCAACTTCTGTCTTGAGTACAGACAGCAACCTCGATGACTTTGGAAACCCTTCTCCTGGATTTGCACGCGAACGATCCAATTCTCGCCCTGAGAGTCCTTTGCGTATCATGACCAGCAGACCTAATAGCTCTCATACCTCTCACACAAATCCGGAAATGACAGAGACAGATATGGGATTGGAAGATATACCAATTCACTCACCTCCTGGCTACGACCATGTTAGTTTCGAAGACCCTCCAGTCTATACCTCGCCTGTCCGAACGCGTGCACCACAATTCCCCAATATTTCAGAACAAAGCCCCGTACAAATTAGACAACGAGCAGCCACTATTCTCGGCCCCGACGCAGGAACGCCCATTGACAGGCGCGTAGCAGCCGTGCTAGGATCCCCAGCAAGTCCACCTCCCGAGAGAACCATCAATCGCGTGGTGACCAGCCCACCTGCCATGACTGGGCAAGAGAGAAGGTCGAGCCGTGGTCTCTCTAACCCACCCTCCGCGATCGACAATCAGAGGCAGAGCACTCGTGGTGTAGGCGGTATTCCTCAACTGCCAAGCTTGCGCCTTGGCTCGCTGCCTTCCATTGTTGTTGATGTCAGCAGCCCGATCAACCCCCGCGGTCAACCTCCTGCCCCTTCTTCCACTTAATACATGCAATCTTTATCTAGGCTGGCCGATACATAGGATTTTAATTGAATTTGAATATATTTATATTGGGGAGAGATATACAATATCTAAGATCAAGGGGTGGGATATAAGTGGGAATATGAAAGGGAAGAAGGGGGAGGAAAGAAAGGGGGAAAAGGCGGTGGGATTTTTTCTTTCATGATTATACCTTTTTTATAGCGTCTGTTACGGTCTGAATTAGCAGGGCGTTTGGTTTGTGAATGAGGCTTGGTCGTCCTGTATAGCGTGTAGCTTGCGGTTGTGATTACACGATCGATCTTTCTCAAATATATATCTTGATTCCTATTATCTATCCTTCTTTTAATTTCCAGATGCACTGTCCTTCAATTTAGCACTCAAAATATATAATAGGTATTCCTTTTTGACAACTGATCTACTTCTCACTATGTTCCAGTACCTTTTGCGGCGTTACTAGCATAGCCCCCAATGTCACCTTGGCGCTTATTTTCCGGCTACCGCGATGATCCGGGGTTATAGGGCGTGTAAGGCTGTCCGCTCACATCAGCAAATAGCAATCTTACTCTATAATGACGTCCTATTTGAATTAGGCTTTGCTGACAAGAGGCCCTTTGTTTAACACCTGACTCAACCGATGTTCGAGGGAATCTGGAGTCTGAGTAATGCTCTTCAAGTCACGGCTTAGGGATTCTAGAAGGAAGATACTAATGACTATTGGCGGAAGATAGTCACTTGGACATGGGGCCCCATGACTGACTGATAGTTAAACGCGTTTGTAAGCCTGCTGGGTTTACAAGCGCCTAACTTTAAGCTTCATGCTGCAATCTTCAACCCCCTTTCTGGCTTAGGGTGGGTTGGTTCTTGAAACTGCAAAAGGTATTTTTAATGATTCATATGAACAGATTACTCGAGACACAGTCAGTAAAAAGGTGTATCTACCAGATTCTACGTATCATTGGAAGACAGGATATGTGGGGATGAACCATGATACACGCTTGTTGCCGTTGTTGATGGCAATACAAGATGTGACTTGGAATTCTAACAACCAGTTCTATCTCATTCTAGGCGATAGCAGCTTGAATTTTGGCATCACTTTGCCATGCATTTTGATATGTATGTTGCTAGCTTCGTATAACCGTCATTGGTACCTGCTGATGGCTAAGGCTTGAAGTGATGAGCCAGTAGAACCATGCACCAGTTCCCACCTCATCATACTAATCATATTTTGCAAATACAAGACACGGTTCATTTCACCACGTGCACAATGAGAGAGGGATTGGTGAAATAAAGGCATTGCAAGCTTTTTATTGGTAATAAACGATGTAGCAGGTAAGGAAATATGGTTAGAGAATAAGCTCCTTGAACCTCCCCAGAATAATTTCTCTGAAAACCTTCACATCCACTCTCTTCCAGCTCTCCTACCCAATCCAAAATGGAAAATGACCACTGAAGATGTCCAGATGTAACCACAAGCTCAAACTCCTTCACACTCAGATAAATCTCAAGCTTCTCCTCAATCCCCTACACTACCAACATCCTGCTTCTCTCCACTCAGCATTCCACTCCCAGTTCAGGCCCATCTCGATTTTATTTTTCATTCTCAAAGCCACCTTCGGGCTCCAGAATGGACACTTGTTACACGCGCAGACGAACCCGTAATAGTGCATTGTCAGATCTGGGCCGCAACCGTAATCAATCGTTATCTCCTCATCGGCCTTGATGTCTTGAATTGTCGTGAAGACTAGCTCCATTTGCTCCATGTCGTAACTGAAAGTGCAGCTTGGTTTGCAGCAGTGGTTAAACCTGGATGCAATAGGGAAGAGACCAGACACAGAGGGCTGGTATGGGTTCGCGCGAAATCTAGAGGTATCAGTAATTGTTAAGGAAAGGAGAAACGGTTGAAGGAGTCTCACTTATTTGTATCAAAGATCGAAGCAACTCGGTTGTCTGGGTGTAATTTATCAAAGCCGTAGAGCGAGAGAAAATACTCCTGGTCAGCTTCAGATAATCGTTCAAACTCTTCCATCAGACCCTGGTTTGTTGCCAATATCAGGGCTGGCTCCCAGAGGATTTTGGTGTTGAACGGGATGTCTTGGTTGGCGAAGGCACCAAGTCCTCCGGTTTTCGACGGGCGGACCGTGAAGAAGGGCGAGAGAGGACCGATTGGGATCTTGGTGTGTGCTTTCATACCTTGCTGTAACTCCATCGTAGGACCGATTTCGTTCTCGACCAAGGAAGGCTGGGCTTTGGTCTGTGGTCCAGGCATTGGCGTGGAGACGGAGACGGCATTGGCGACCTCTACCTCGATAAACGCTGCTTCGGCCAAGCGTGTATCTTCATCAGTAGTCTTTGATAGTCAGCTTGGCTTGATGAAAAATTAGACACAAACTTACAGATGCGTCGACGATGGACAGGTCGGCCATCCACTTGTCGAAGTTGTCTGCCAGGCCCTCCGGCGCTCCAGCCACAGCCCGCCACTTGCCAATGGCCTCTGTAGGCATACTCATTTGAGCTGCTTCTTGTAGTAAGTAGTCTGGTTATGTAGTGTTTGACGTGAAAAGAAGAAAGGAAGAAGTATATCGCGTATGTGAACCACTTCGCGATACCTGTAAGACAACTACAGCGGCTTGAGAATAGAAAAATATTGAAGTAGAATATGCTGATGAAAATATATGTATTTGAGGTAATCTTCGACACAACAGAGTTCTGATTATAAAAGAAAGAAACCTCTGAGGCACACCGACTTGCAGACTTGTTCATTGTCAATGTTCTTATTGATCAAAAGCCTGAGCTTACGGAGGTTGCTTGCAAGGCAACAGGCAGAATTGTGGTGTGTTGAGCATAAAATGATGCCGGAAGGAAATTGATGATGAGGACATAAACAATGACAGCGGAGTAGGAGTGGGCGTGTAGTTCTTCGTCAAAAATAAAGTGCACAACAAGAAGGCTCAACACATACCTATTCAATTTAGTTGTCAAACGGAAGTTGCAACGCTTGCATTTGGTTAATGACCATTTTGATTTTTTAAGACCATAATCTACGGTCGAGATGAACCAAAACGTCGCCGCCATATATCCCATACCATCACTTGATAGTATGATGGCTCATGGCCGACCACAGCAATGTGGCGGCATGAAATGCCTAGTTGCTCCCTACGTACGTTCTTTGTGACGACAGCACGGTGCATGAGATCTTGCAAAAGAACGGAACTAGCCACAGGGGTATCATCTGGGGGTGTTCCAGCTAGAAACACATGTTGTGCAAATTATGAGGTTAGGGCCGCCCGCGTGTTCTGGGAGCGATCCCAGCCCCAGTGTTCTTCCTCGTCGGAGAATTGGATAAAGCCGTAAGAAAGTATATGAAAATTGAATTTTCTGTTATCACCATTGCGTGTCGATGATGAGCCACCGTATGATGATGATGACGATAGTGGCCCGCCAGTCGACAACGCGACGCCGTCACGACAACAATGTGGAGTTGGGAAATGAAAAACGAATATTTTGGAGAAGGAACATCAGTCTGCGAGAAATCTTTACATACCTTGAGACTCAGAGGAGATTAATGGAGTTGAAAGTGATAATGAGGACGTAATAGGCTTAGCGTAGAATGCGTTTGACTAGATACCTGGGATGTACAAGCCAATCAGAGTGAGTGCTGCCTCAGTTATTGTCCTTCCAGGCGTTGGACTGACTCGTAGGATAGAACTGGGGTTTAGCGTGCGAAGATAGAGGGTAGAGGCTGGTAAGGTGTGAAAATGGGTTGTAGGCAGTATTTAAAAAGTCAGTATCAACATCAAGCTTAAACAGTGTGATAACATATGTTGTCGATGTATGCAAACCGCAAAAGTAGCATGGGCCAACCACCTCAAGCTTACTCAATGGATTTGTTGTTCGGTGAGGTGCCAACAAAGATTTAAAAAGAGAAAGTAATATGTTGTGAAGTTGAAGGAAAAGAAGGAGAAAGCAAATATATATAAAGTACTTGGGTGGGTTCTTGCAGTAGTTCTCACCTGCAGACTTCCATGTCCATAGAGTAACTGAAAGGTCCTTTTACAGCATTTAATTTACTGAGTTTCAACGCAACCATAAAGGCTATGAAAGGTGCAAGTAAAATGCAATCACAAAATTTCAACAAGATCAAGCAAAGTTAATGTCAAAAAGAGTGTGTATTAGATGTCATTACAAACACAAATGATTAAACAGATTGATGATAAAGGAGTGATTGAAAGAAAGTCGCTACAAAGCCAGTCACCAGACCCATTCTCTGCTTATTTTTATTTTATTTTTTTACCTGCTCAATTAACAAGTGGTGATGTACAAGCCAATTGGACTTGGGTTATAATCCTGGAAATAAGTGAGAGAAGTGTCACCACTAGCCTTCAACTCAAAGGAGACAGCAGTATTTGCGGGGCAGGCAAAGGTGGCGATGGTGTATGAGTTGCCTGGAGCAACTGTAGTGACGCTGTAGTCAGTGCCAACTGATGGGGCGTTGTTGTACGTTGTAGCGCTGGTAGCAACTCCGGAAAGTTGAGAGAAATCAATACCTCCATTACCAGAGAAGGTGTAGGAGGAGGTTTGCAATTGGGATTGGTCTGGGAAGAGGAAGATAAGACTACAAGTCTTGCCAGAATCGGAGGCGGGAATATCGAAATTGAAAATCGAGGATGTTGTGGAATCAACTGTATCATATTAGTATTTAAACGATATACATCTATACGAGAAAGAGATAACCAGCTTACCTTTTCCATTGTATGAGGTACCAGCAGCAGTATCTGGTGATGTGGAAGAGATTGGGATAATCAAGTGTGGAAATTCGTAATTTCCGTTCAAGTTATCTGGGCATGATGGAGGTGGAGGTGGTGCGCAAGAAGCCTTGCAGTTGTCGGCTGTCAAGGTGATCTTGCCACAGTTTGCTCCATCCGGCTCAGTGTAAATGTTGGCCTCGCCGTTATCACCAGTCTGACATTCGTAGAAAGTTGGATTTCCATTGAAGCTAACGACGCCATCACAGCCAATGCTAAAGCCAGATGTCGGGGTGGCTCCAGAATCACATTGGAACTGGGTGGTGGGTGCTGTTACATATATCAGTATTGGATTGATGTTGAAAAGACTTGTGAAGTTGCGTACGGGTTAAGATACAACCACGGCCATTGGCATCGGTGATGCTTGAGTCTGAGATACAGTACTGTGCTGGAGTTAATCCACCACCTTGGCGGTTCTGTCCATCAGAGAGCTGTCCAATTGTTCCAGTGACGGCACCCGATGCTGATAAGCCAAAGCAGCAAGAGTCCGTTCGAGCTACGAGAGCATTTGTACCTGCAGCCAAGGCAAGGGAAGAGGCAATAAAAGTCTTCATGACTGATGGAGTATAATATAATGGTTTAGAAAACGAGGCGATATTAAGTTTTGATATTCTTAGTATTTGCTTAAACACTTAATGGAATTCAAAGGTAGGGAGTTCAAAACACTTATAAGATGAGCTCTAGAGCCTTGAGTGAGCTGTGGAATATCTAATTGGGAGAATACGAGAAATTTTTCTACCTTCGAGCCTCAAGTGAGCTATCATCGTCATCACAAGTAACTGTTCCGAGTATCCATACCGCTAACAAGTCACACGCACCTTGATCTGCCTATGAAAGGATAGTTATGAAGGGCATTATCGTCAATGCTTCAAAGACTATTGCATACAGACAAGCGTTTGAATAGCCTTGCACCCTTTATGATTCACTTGTGTGCCCCAAAGCCATACCCCGCCTCTACTCACCTCAGGAAAGAGAAGTGACGATGTCTTGGCATGCCTTTCACTCGTCTGGCTGGATCTTTGTTGAGCCGACACCTCGTATCGTGTTCCAGTGGAGACTCATCGAATAAGGCGAGTTTTTCGATGTCACGATTTCTATTTTGAGCATAAACGGGATGGATAGGCTAGAGGGAGAGTGGTTAGAGGAGCATGCGTTAAAGTTACTTTATGTTACTTAAAGCTTGGGTCAATGAGGAGTGCAGTAGTTGCCGCCTTGCAGATGAGCTTGGGTTGAGCTTTAACTGAACTTTGAGTTGGAGCTGTTGTTAATAGCGCATCTACTATATTCTTTCTTCAATTGTGATTGGGAAGAATATATTTCACGTGGTTGAGTCGATCCTTTGCACCGCCACTGCTTTCAAATAATTCACAAGACTCGGATTGTCAGATTTTCGTGAAAATCTTGTACGTAGAGAATCATTTGTGAACGAGGCTATGGGATCTCATTGAAATTCTTACATCGATGATGTAGTAACGAGAGGTCGATGAGGTTGTCAAACGGGCATGATCTCATCCTTGCTAAATGCGGGGAACCCATGAACGTAGATCAGACTGGCTGTGAGGAGAGATCTCGTATTCAAAGACTGAGAAGATGACAGTATTACATAATCACTAATCTTTCAATTGCTCTCATACTAAGTAATAACTATTCACTTTCGTTAATAGCTCCGTAAGCGGCGAGGCTTTTACAAGGACAATGAGCAAATTGTGAGTTGCTTGATGCCTGCGTGCGGTAAACATTAATGAGTGTTCAAAATATGACAAAGATTTAAATCCGAAGAGCCGAGTGCAGTATCGTAGCTTCATGTGAATACCCACGGCTTTATGAGCATTACTATCACCGTGTCTGTCTTGTCAGCATCCGAGCAAGATATTCTAAGTGCTTTATACATGTCAAAACCAATATTTCTCAATTTCTAGTGAGAACAAAGATGGAAAGACTTACGCAGCTCACTTACTATACTTGGTCAAGTTGATTGAGCAATACTACGTAATTTGAAACTAGACGTCTTGAGAACCCGAGTTACCGAACACCTATGAATATGTAACCCAAATATGCCTTTTGTTGTGATAAAATAACGAGTAAATCCATATAAGTACATATATACATATAATTCTATGTGAGTTGAATGGCATTCAAATAAATCAAGTAAGGCAGAACAATCATTTGTTACTTGCTCTGTCTTGAGTATACGACAGTATTCCGTCCCAAAAGCATTCACAATGCATTAAATCAGATAATATAAATTCAGGCGATTGCAAAGCCCTACAAAAGACTTTCAGATTTGGCTATCATCCAGCGTCGTCATGAGTTCATCACCAACTTTACGAATCACCAGCTCATAATACCTTTTAAGCCTCAAGTTATCAATTATAATTAAATTCTTTGCTTCTGAATGGTTTCCAGTGGCAATTCCTGATATGGCAAAGCTCCAAGTCGGCATTTCCCCATAGAAGAAATCTGGGGAAGTGTTATTGAAGCCTATTATGTGAGGCACACACTTAATAGCGGCTAAGGTCGAGCACGAATTGCATGGGTTGATGTCGCTGTTGCGAAATGCTTCCGATATTCGGGAACATTTGTACAATTTCACCATCACACACAATGGCTACTAGAACTCTCCGCATAGGTACGTAAATCTCTCAAATTATATATCGAAGGAATTGGTATCATTAGGTACATCAATTGAGCATAATAATTGCTTTCAATGGCGATCTCCTACATCGTCATCCTACCATAATTTCAATAATGAGAAATTTGTTACCCCTCCTATAGCTTTGAAAAACATGCACATATTTATTCCCAATAGCTAACGGCCCCCAGGTCTCATCCCAGGTGATGGAATTGGCAAGGAAGTCATTCCAGCCGGTCGCCGTATCCTGGAAGCTCTCCCAGCTTCTCTCGGCCTCAAGTTCGAATTCACCGACCTCTACGCCGGTTTCGAGACCTTCGAGAAGACCGGTTCCGCTCTCCCAGACAAGACCGTCGAGATCCTCAAGAACGAGTGCGATGGAGCTCTTTTCGGTGCCGTCTCCTCTCCATCTAAGGCCGTGAAGGGCTACTCATCGCCCATCGTTGCTCTTCGCAAGCGCCTCGATCTCTACGCAAACGTCCGCCCAGTCAAGTCTGTCAGCACTGACAAGAAGTTGATCGACATGGTTATCGTGCGCGAGAACACTGAGGATCTTTACGTGAAGGAGGAGAAGACATACGATGCCGCCGATGGCTCTGGCAAGGTTGCTGAGGCCATCAAGCGCATCTCAGAGCGTGCTTCCTTCCGCATCGCTACCATGGCCGGTGACATTGCTCTCCGCAGACAAAAGATCAGAGAGAACGGTGCATCAAGCATTCACACCTCTCCTCTTGTTACTATCACCCACAAGTCCAACGTTCTCTCCCAGACCGATGGTCTCTTCCGTTCCACTGCCCGTGAGGCCCTTGCCAACCCACGCTTCTCCTCCGTCGGTGTCGAGGAGCAGATCGTCGACTCCATGGTTTACAAGCTTTTCCGCCAGCCAGAGACTTACGACTGCATCGTCGCACCAAACCTTTACGGAGACATTCTTTCCGACGGCGCTGCTGCCCTCGTTGGTTCCCTCGGTCTCGTTCCTTCTGCTAACGTTGGTGAGGGCTTCGCTATTGGTGAGCCTTGCCACGGCAGTGCCCCAGATATCATGGGCCAGAACATTGCCAACCCAATTGCCACCCTCCGCAGTGTTGCATTGATGTTGGAGTTCTTGAACGAGGAGAAGGCTGCTGCTCTTATCTACAAGGCCGTTGATGGCAACCTTGAGGCTGGCAAGCTCCTCTCCCCAGATCTTGGTGGAAGCGCTAAGACCTCCGAGGTTGTTGAGGATATCTTGAACAGATTGTAAAAAAAAACGTTAAATATGTAGATCTATGGGTTTGAATAGAAAAGTGCTTTCTGTCAATCTTCAATATAATAATTGTGTCTGTGAGATAGTTCCTGTAATACATAAGTAATTTCTTCCCTGCCTCAAGTAGTCCTTCTCGATTCCGAAAGAGATATTGCCCTGACTCTTAAGCAGTGCTCTGCCTCTACCGAATGAAAGCTCCTTAGAGGCAACAATGCGTATGACTTTACCCATCACTGATTTTTTGGAAAAACTGCATAGTAAAAGCCCTGCGGTTTACAATATATTCTCTTGCAGCTTATAAGGTCATGAGTATCAAGGACTGAAGGAGAATTTATGGAATATTGGCAACAGAAAAATATGTCGATAAGCTTGGAAAACGCATCATAATCACCCAGACACGAAAAGAGCCAACGGAATGAACCGCATATATATTGAAATGCCTAAGATTTTACACGACTGACGTAGCACCAAACTCCTAGACCATCAAGGTCATCACCGTGCCTACATATATATACATACATACAATGAGTCCGCCGCGTGAATGCCAAAAACCCACCCATACTCGTTTATCTAAAACCATCTCAAATCCACACGATTCTCCTACTTCATCTATCTCTTCTCCACAAGCAAAACATGCATGGCTCCATAGGCCAAGACAATGAAGGCACCAGCGAAGATACCTAGTCCAATGACGTCGTTCCATAACGCGAGATTGTTGAAACCAAAACTACTCAGAATACTGGCTCCAGGGACAGTAATATCGAGGCCATACTTATGGTCAATAAGAGTCAAATAAGTGACCTCATTGACAATCAAACTTTCGAAGCCATAGTGGAAGATACTGAGGGTCTGCAACCAGAGTGCCGACTTGGGGATCGCGTCATGGTTGAGAAGGAGACCGGCGAACAGAAGAGAGAAGAGCATAACCAGTGAACCAATCAAATTGGCAACTCCGCCATCTTTACAGATTATACCAATGAACAAGCAGATCGCTGCCGCTGCTAGGTTGAAGAGGACGAGAATGAGTATGAACTTGAAGAAATGCGATGCGTCTGGAACAAGACCAACCATCGGGTAGACAATTGTACCCATGATTATTGGTGGAATGATGCGGAGTGGAACGATATCGAAAATGACCTTCGCTGCGAAATAAGTGACTGGGGAGTAGTAACCATTGGCTCTTTCGCGAACGAATAAGAGACGCTCCGATGCGAAAACAGTCAAGCTGGTAAGGGTGCTGAAACCGAAGAGAGCAAGAAGGAAAAAGAATAACCCAAGTCGATTCTGGAAGCCCTTAATATCGTCTGTGAGACCGTAGAAGAGGTAGCCGGAAAGAACGGCGAGGAGAATTGCAATGGCGTAGTGTGTCAACATAAGCATTGGGTTACGGTAAAGATTGCGCCATGTTCTCTGAGAAAGAATCAGGAATTGGCGGGTGTAACCGACTCTTGCGTAACCTCTGCCCATTGTGCCTGTATCAATGCCATTTGCAGCTCCATTTGTGCCACCATTCGCATTTTGTGAGTTGGTCACTGATGTTTGGATGTCGTCACGGATGTTGGCTGCTATATCTGAATGAGCATATGCGTTGACAAGAAGGTCTAGATCAGTACTGCTGCCAGGGGCGTCTGGAGGAAGGTCGTGAGGATCATCAAGGATTTGAGGAGGTACTTGATCACTGTGTTGACGAGAAAGTTTTAACCATTGCTGTTGAGTAGTATCACGATCCTCAATTCCGACAGTATCAGCTGAAGCAGATGTATCTAGTCCACTCTTTCGGCGAGTGTATAGTTCGCGTTCTTGCCGTTGCTTAACGGAGTCTCGTCGTTTGCCTTTAGGTCTTCTGATTGAGGCTCCTGGGCTGCCGACAACACTTTCGTCTGCACTCATAGCTGAAACACTGGCAATCGACTTGACGCCCTTTGTGCTGCTTGGACCACTGTATTCGCCGTTGTTGATAGAAGGTTCCGCATATAAAGGCGTACTAGGAGTGCCAACATGCATAGTAAGGTCAACCAAATAATCCGCAATATTAAAACCAGGTGGGCATGAGTATCCAAGATGATCAAAGTACTCCTGGCACTGAGAGAATTCTCCCGAGTACACTGTCTTACCCTTGGCCAACAAAACCAATTGATCGAACAATGCGACGATGTTGGATCTTGGTTGATGAATAGTAAAGATGACCGTTCGCTTGTACGTCTTCGCAAGAGTGACAAGACATTCAATAACGTTGAAGGCGTTATAAGCATCAAGACCGCTAGTAGGTTCGTCTAAGAAAAGAATGCTGGGACTGGTAACAAGTTCGCATGCAATACCCACACGACGCTTTTCACCACCAGAGATGCCACGACCTTTGCCCTCCTCAGATCCAATCAACGAATCTTTGATAGCAAATATTCCCAACTGCTTCTCAACTTCGTACACTCTTTGCTCCTTTGCGGAGCGGCCCATGTCGCGAGGAAGACGGAGAAGGGCGCTTGTAAGGATTGTCTCGTGTACAGTAAGAGTTGGCAGCATGGTATCTTCCTGATCAACGAAACCAACAACGTTTTTGTAGTCGGCATCGGAAACCTTTTCGCCATTGACATAGAAATTTCCCTCCACAGTACCTCGCTTATTCTTTCGAGCCAAAATATCGAGGAAAGTGGTCTTTCCAGCACCAGATGCACCCATAACCGCCATAATCTGACCGGGATGGGCGGAGCCTTGGATGCCAGAAAGAATTTGCTTTCCATTGAGGTTGTATGAGACATTTTCGAAATAAAGAGAAGCGGGTTTGTGGTCTACCATAAGCTTGGTACTCTCGTCGTCGGAATCGTCGAGGTGAATTGGACCGTATTTGAATTGTCGTCTTGAAAGATACCAAACAATTAGAATGACTGCGACAACGAACAATGAACATCCTGCAATAACTGCCGCAATCAGCGGTGTGTTGATCTTTTTAACAGGGCGCTCAAAGCCAGGAACCTCGGTCTCGTAAAGGCACTCTCCGGATTGACAGTCTAGGGTAATGCTTCTATCTCCGAACATTTGCTGGATCAGGTCATCCATCTGTGGCTCCTTGAATGCGCAGTTGTTGATGCCTGCCTTGTTCTGCTGACAGCTGAAAGATGCAGGTCCTTTAATCTCTTGGTCGAGAAAGTCTCCAATATCAACAGAGCCATGTTCGCCACAAAGCATTCGATCGGGTATACACTCGCACACAATGTTTTCACACTTGTAGCTCGTGCCATTTCGTTCGTAATCGTTGTCAGCGCTCGAAGAACAATGGTCTAGGGCGCAGTAAAAAGACTCGCGCTGATCAACCCAAACTATTCGTCATGTTAGCGCTATAGCGTGAAAAGCTTTGAAATCTACTTACACTGGAAATCGCAAGTCTCTTGCTCACGATTGCAGGTAAAAGTAACTTGTGGTTTCTTTTCCTCAAGAAGATCAGTAATCTTGCGATTCGTAACATCGCACATCTGGTAGTTCTCCTTCACGACTTCGCCGTTCTGATAGCAGACTCCACCCTCGCTCTCTGGCATGAGAGCATTGCAAGCCTTGTTTGACTCGCAAACATTGCAGTTTATACCAGTCCAGCCCTTTTCACACTCGCATGTACCATCGTTTCGCATTGGTCGATTTATCCCGTCAGCTAAAGACCCACACACGGGTTCCATGCAATCGGCACCGCCAAAACCAGCTGGGCAAGCACATTTTCCATCGAACTCATTGCATGAAGCGTATTGACCACAGGTAAACGACGGTAGCAGGCAGTTGAAGCTGTATTTGGAGTAAGTATGATGACTTGTCCTTGAGGAGTTACCAATGCTTACCAGGGAGGACAATCGGATGGCCTATTGTCCATCAAGGCCATCTGAGCTTGTAGCATGTCCGCCGAGCTATAGTTCAGAGATGCCATTGCCGTGCTTGATAATGACAGTGCAGCAAGAACTGCTCTGCCAATTTTGTAGCTATGCATCTCTGCGATTTTTGGTTGTTTATGAGCTGAGAGCTTCAATCGGCAAGATGTTGAACCGACCCCAACCTCTAGATAAGGCGCAGCCTAATGAGTGATGAAAAGCGGCGAGCTGTTGAAAGTTCAGCCCGCCTTGAAATTGCACACAAGAAAGCTTCAAAAAAGATGAGGAGAAATGAAGACTTGTACTCGAAGACTGATGAAAGTGTTGAGTGACGGTGGCGTGTCAAGTGCTCATCGCCATGTGTCGGTCTGGGTTGTCAATGATGGTTGTCAACGCAGACTCCAAGCTAGCGAGACGGTCACACAGTCAACCAACTTTCAAAGCACCCCATGCAAAATAGCGTGCTAATGCTACCCCACATTACCAGGTACCTCCATTGACACCGAGCTCCGCCATTCCTCTACCATTACGCACGCACGCACGCCCGCCTTTTCTTCGACATTGCATTGCATTGAATTGAACTTCACCGTTAGACGTGGTAGCTGCAGGAACTACAACCCCGATAGTCATTATATAGTTGGGGTTCTTAAATTTCTTACTTACTATACATCTATAATTACAAACATATAAGGGAAAATATACACGGCTTTTATTCTGAATCCACTCTCAAAGCGGCTTCGAGCTATCCTGGTACTCAATAACCGCCGTTCATTACTTCATAGGCTTTCACCCCACTCTCACGATACTAAACCCTTGGACAAGTCACCATGGTTCAATTAGGTCCTTTTGATGTTGAGCAGGTTCGTAGTCTAATGCGGTGTGACGTTCGTTCCAGCCTCTGGAGAATATATTCTGACTTCAGTTAACAGTGGATGGACAAGTACGAGACAACACCAGGTGTTCTCAATGTAGCAGAGACATGTGCTGCTTCTATTTCCATAGATGATCTCCAAGAACTTTGTGAAGACAAAAATGCGCCGGGACCCTTCAGTACTTCACAGAAGCTGACTTATGGTCCAATTCGTGGTTCTGATGCCATTAGAAGTCGACTTTCGGCCCTCTATTCAGCCAGGACTTCGTCAGCTTTGCCAATCGACAATATTTTGATAACCCCTGGAGCTATTGCCGCGAACTTCTTACTTCTATATACCCTCATTGGACCAGGAGATCATGTCGTATGCGTATATCCTACATACCAACAACTGTATGCTGTCCCGGAGAGTCTTGGTGCAGAGGTCTCGTTATGGAAACTCCGGAAGGAGAAGAAATACATTCCTGATCTTGATGACCTAAAGACTCTAGTGAAGAAAAACACCAAGATGATTATCATAAACAACCCCAACAATCCAACCGGATGTGCGATTCCAAAATCTGTGCTTCAAGGCCTAGTTGACTTTGCTAAAGAAAAGGATATCATTGTCTTCTCGGACGAAGTTTATCGACCACTCTTCCATGGCATTTCGCCTATCGACTCGGAATATCCTCCATCCCTCATCTCCTTAGGGTATTCCAAGACCATAGTCACTGGCTCTATGTCCAAGGCGTACTCTTTGGCAGGTATTAGGATTGGCTGGATTGCATCTCGAGACAAAGACCTAGTTGAAGCTATCGCGTCTGCACGGGATTACACTACTATCTCAGTATCTCAAATTGACGATCAGATTGCAAGCTATGCACTCTCTCCGAATGTTTTGCATGGCCTTCTGGGTCGTAACATCAAGCTCGCGAAGACCAACCTTCTTCTTGTGGAAGCCTTTGTGAAAGACAACAGTTCTGTGTGCTCGTGGGTGAAGCCTACCGCTGGAACAACGGCATTCATCAAGTTTGAGAAGAATGGTGAACCCATAGACGATGTTGCATTCGCAATCGATGTGTTGGAGAAGACAAAGGTAATGTTCTTACCTGGAAGCAAGTGCTTTGGTCATGGCAATGATTTCAAAGGGTTCATCAGACTGGGGTACGTCGGTGAGACTGCGGTACTGAAAGAAGGGCTGGAAAAGTTGGATGCATATGTAAAGAAGAATCTTTAGCTGAGCAACTCACATCATCGAATGCATTTCAAAATGTACATATATCTACTTTTTGTGGATTGAAAATGTTTACCTGAATACATTGTACATGACGGACTTTACTAAATACGAGTGCTATCTTATTGCCCAAGTATACCGTCTAATCCATCTTACCGCCAGTCAACTCCTCTGCCATCTTCTTAACTCTCTCCCCTGTTATCTCAGCAGGACCTCTGTGGTACAATATGGCTGTCTTTTGTGTGTTGTTGACAGTGCTCAATGTGTCCTGGACGCTTGGTGGTGGACCATATGCGTCCCAGATGTTGGAGGATCTTCCACCGCGGAAGACATTCTCGAATGGTAGGTCGATAAACAGTTTGTCGATCTCGTTGTTCAATTGTTCCTCCGTAGTGATGAATGATCGTGCGTTCATGTAAAGGGTATGAAGTGCTTCCTGTCTCGCGGCTACTTTTCTAGCCTCCTTCTCTTGAGCACGAGCTGCTGCCTTGACAAGACGCTGCTCACGGTCTGGGTCTGGGAGACGGCCAACCTGAAGCTCACGCATTGCCGCAGTGACAGTTGAAGCTGTGAGACGCTCATCTTCCCTCTGTGGCGCCGAAACCAAAGCATCTCTGCGCTTTCTCTTCTCAGCGCTGTGCTTGGCCACATCTGCATCCATCTTGACCTTTCGGCCATGTAACGCTATCAGACCCTCACGAAGGTGTTGTCGTCGCGTAGCGGCCATGCGACGCTTGTAAGCCGAATAGTCATTTGGGGCGTCTGACACTTGGTGGCCAGCTTTTGGTTCAGGAGTAACCTTGGCAAAGTATTCGAGAGAAGTCTTATCTCCGGAACGGCTTGGAAAGAGGTTTCGAGGAGGTGGGAGAGTACCCTTGATGTCTCTAGGTGGGATGGCGTTTCTTTGAGGTGGTTGAGGGATCTCAATGAACTTGGGAGATTCGGGGCCAATTGCCGCACGGCGTGTAGAGGAACTGAAATTTCGCACAGATGAGGGAATTATTGAGCATTTCTGGCATTGGGCCAGGGCGCTCAATGAGCTCCGCGACATTGTTGGAGGCATAACTGGTGATATGGCCGATCGTCAATTGAGCACCATTATGTCGCCTGCTAGAAAATCGCAGTATGGCTGAGGCTCGACTAAACTGTGGCTGGTGGCTTGACTCGGAAAATCCTGGCGCGCGAACCAGCCACAAGCGACTTTTTTTATCTTCTCGGCAAAAAGAGTAGCACCCCGACTTTTTTTCTTCTTTTTCTTACAAAAACCAAAACCACTACCACAACCCAACGAAAGAGACATTTCCAGGTCTCAGACGTCAATATGGGTTCCGGTAAGAAAGAAGCGGCGAGGAAGGTGAGGCAGGGGAAGGTGGGAGATGGCATGGCCAATGTCAAGGTCAAGGGCGAGAATTTCTATCGGTATGTTATCGTGCTGCGCACACGTCGGTGCAACGCTGTTGAACGCACAATGACTGACTCTCTACTGTAGCACTGCCAAGCAGGCGAAGACCTTGAACATGTTCAAGGACGGCAAGGCACAACACAACGCCGCCGGTAAAATCACAAAATCTGCCTCTTTCCAAGGACGAGAGACTCCTACCGCCCGTATTGAGCCAAACAGAAAGTGGTTCACCAACTCCAGAGTCATCGGACAAGATGCACTCGCCTCTTTCAGAGAAGCCATGGCGGAGCGGGCCTCCGACCCATATCAAGTTCTCTTGAAATCAAATAAGTTGCCTATGACCTTGATCAGAGATGGTCAAGGTACTACCAATGGTATTAAGCAGCACGCTGCCAAGATGACCGTAGAGGCATCTCCATTCAGCGATATCTTTGGTCCAAAAGCTCAACGAAAAAGAGTCAAGCTCGGTGTCAGTTCTTTGGAAGATCTTGCCGATGATAGTGTAAAGAGTCACGATACCTATCTTGATCGCTTGGAACAAGCAAAACTTCTTAGTGGCAATTCCCTGGATCCGGAAACTGCCGGTGAAGCGTTGCCAGAAGACAACGGTTTCATCACCAGCGCAAGAGAGGCCATCTTTAACAAAGGTCAATCAAAACGTATTTGGAACGAGCTTTACAAGGTTATTGATTCCTCCGATGTCGTTATCCACGTCCTCGATGCCAGAGATCCCCTCGGTACACGATGCAGAGGTGTTGAAAAATACATCAAAGAGGAGGCGCCGCATAAGCACTTGATTTTTGTTCTAAACAAGTGCGATTTGGTCCCAACAGGTGTTGCTGTGAGTACTACCAGTTCTTACTTTCTTTTGTCCTTTTTGCGTGATTTTTTTTTTTCTTTGGTTCCATCGTTAAGTCAAGGCCCCTTCTGCATTTCTGTGCTTCACGCTATGGAAGGTTGTCTGTTACAACTTTGGTAGATTGACTCCAGACTCGCCGGTCATGATCTTCGGATCTTGATCAGACAGCTCACCGTCTTGGAGAGGATGTCGCAATGAGTTTGGTTCTGTTTCGTTTGAGTTGAAGGCTGCTTCCACCCTTTTGATGGTGGCTTGTGGCGGTTTTCTTAGTAATGATTCATACATATTTTCACGCATCTTTTCTGTACTTCAAATACTGACTAGATGCAGGCATCTTGGGTTCGCCATTTATCTAAGGACTATCCTACACTCGCTTTCCATGCCTCCATCACAAACTCCTTTGGAAAGGGATCCCTCATCCAACTTTTACGACAATTCTCTTCTCTTCATTCCGACCGTAAACAAATCTCGGTTGGTTTCATTGGCTACCCAAATACAGGAAAGTCATCTATTATCAACACTCTTCGAAAGAAGAAGGTCTGTACCGTCGCACCTATCCCTGGTGAGACCAAGATCTGGCAATATATTACACTCATGAAGCGTATCTACCTTATTGATTGTCCTGGTGTGGTACCACCCAGTGCAACCGATACACCACAAGATATTCTTCTTCGAGGTGTTGTCCGTGTTGAGAACGTTGAGCATCCAGAACAGTATATCCCAGCTGTGTTGGCGAAAACCAAGCCACAACACATTGAGCGCACATACCAAATTTCTGGCTACAAAGATCACATTGGCTTCCTAGAAATTCTAGCCCGCAAGGGTGGAAGACTATTACACGGTGGTGAGCCTGATGTAGATGGTGTTGCTAAGATGGTCCTCAACGACTTCCTCCGAGGAAAGATTCCTTGGTTCACCCCACCACCAGCTGGTGAAGGTGCTGTCGAGAAGGGTGTCGATGGCAAGATGGGTGCGCTCGGTGAAATGGGCAGAAAGAGAAAGCGTGACGACGAGTCAACAGCTGCTACTTCTGCTGCCGCATCGACAGCCGGTGATGACGTCGAGGATGCTGATGCTGCCGGCATGCTTGATGCCATTGCTGGCGTCGACGCTGCGGAAGTCAGTGACGATGAGTTCGATGGCTTCGGTAGCGATGGCGGTGCTAACCTCGATGTGGAGATGGATGATGAACAGGACTCAGAAGCCAAAGAGGCTGAAGAGGATTCAGATGAAGCAACTGCTGAAGATCAATTAAGAGCGGATTTAAGGAATATGGCGAAAAAGGCGAAAGAGGAGAAGGCGACCGTTGATAAAGATACCCCCAATAAGAAGAGACGGAAGTCGTAGATCTTCCTAGATAAATGACAAAGATTAATCATTTTGATAACATTCATTCACTGTCCCACATTTCATACTTGCTTCTTGATTCAATACTTCTATTACTCCATTCCCATCAATGTATGCGTACCCAGATAGTTGCAATAAATACCGAATATAGTTATTCCATCTGCACGTAGTACAATGCTCTAAACCGCCTGACTAGAGGCCTTTTCATTTGTCATGATCGGAAACACCATTTCGAATGCTCAACAATATTTCTTATATACAAAACCCTTAATAATTGGATCTATATGAGCAATTTTTACAACCATCGATTCAGTGTCCATAAATTGAAGTAATATCTGTACACCAAGACTAATGTCGATCCATGAATAAAGTAGAGAGAAGAACAAATATCCTTGTCGAATATTCTCATTAAATATCTGTGAAGGCCATCGATATAAAATCATAACAAAATTCGCCCCTTTCTGCGTATGTCCTCCTACATGAAGGTATGAAGGAATCTATTGTCGTATTTATATCATTATTAACTGTTTATGGTAATTGAAAATATTAAAAGGCCAATTTTTTTTTTTAAAAACGCTACAGTATAATTGATTGTCAAGAGGAATGCTTGCTTATATCCAGTGTCGACGAACTTCGTTCATTGTAAGTACATAATCTCATACTTGTACTATTTCTAATAGAGTATTCACGCTTTTATGGCTATTATATTGGCAAAATAAAAATATCCATTCAAATTCCGCAACAATAGTGCCATTAGCAGTTGTAACTAACTAGTGATTAAATTATCGTACATCCGGGATGCACAAGCTGTTGACAGAATTAATATCTGCTGTCGTATAACTTGAGGGTCTGACTTGTCAACGTGTCATTTAACCTCTTGGTCGGACATATGTGCAAATCCATTGTCACTCTTTGTGACGCTTGATACTTAGTTACTTCCATATGTACCACATACTACCATCGTAACCTTCTACTTAATAAACGAGCTGCAGGCAGATATTTGTTACCACCCTGTGTTGAAGCATTCCGACTATTTGTGCACACCCAATCCGATGCTAGTCGTCAGCCCTTTAATTATAACTCTCAAATCAAGTTTAAGGTTCCTCTTCCATCTCCGCCTTTGCTGTCTCCGTCTGACACAGGATGTTGTATCGAGGCTCGCACGTGAAGACCAGGATCAAGCTACCCCTGTTCTGACTGCAGCTACCCCTCATCTTATCAAGACAATGCGAAATCCTGATTCTGGTCCTCGAAAACACATCCACACGCCACACCCCAACATTCAAGATCCCGCTCATCGTCTAAAGCCCCGTGTATACGCTGGCCTGACCGGTTGCAGTGGTGGCAGATTGCCCACAGGAATCGGCGGCCTCAGCGGCCTGGTCTGCCGCACTGGGATATCAGTTCTTGTCTCTGTTTCAATGTGCTCCCGCACACCTGCCGTGGTGGGCGCGCTCGACGAAGATAAGCTCCGAGATGAGTAGCTCCCGTAAGAGCTGTTGTAGTATCTTCGTCGTCGACGCCGTAGCCGTGGGAAACAGCAGCAGCATAGGAGGAGGAGGAAGATGAGGCCGCCGAGGACTGTTGCTATAATGATGCCTACTGTGATGGCCGAGAGGCCGCCGTCCACGGCAGCGGCTGGGATTGACGGAGGATTTGCAACTACTGTCTCGCCGAGAAGGACCGTAGTTGTGAAAGTTTCGGAGGTCCGTGTGATCGTTAGAGTTACATAGTACCCGCCGGCTACTTCAGTTGTTGTCGGCCATTGTCGTGGTTCATTTTCGAATACAGGCATATTCAATTTAAAATGCCAAAGTTGACAGCTCTTGATGCAATGAATAGAGTGAAGATCATCTTGAATCTCAAATGTGGGGGGGACCCAGAGTTAAGTCTTCCAAGGTCATGGTAGCTATATTCAGCTGACATATGATCAACGTGAGAGGAAGACATCCGGAGGTGTGGGAGGGCTCGTATTTGATTCCACAGCCTTATTGTACATACATACATTACACGGCTCAAGTAAGTTCACCATTGACAGATAACGCACGGATTTGTTTGGCCTATCATAACATCGTTATCAAATCATAAGATATCTACCCAAGCCTTCATGAACGACATCTTGAATTTCCAAGACGCGGGAGACCCGCTCCTACTTAATGCTCCCCCGGCTCCGACGAATAGCCAGAACAAACGTCGATCTCGTTTCATGTGCATCAATTATAGATCGAGACGTATATCATTGTAATTGGCGACTGATTCCCATACTTTCACACGGATCAAACCCGGGTCGTTGCAGGAAAATATCCGGAATTGGCTGGAAAAAGCGTCTGCGCGCCGAATGAGGTTCTTCCGGTTGGCCTTCAGCCTTGATTTGCACTTCGCACTCTTTGCGAATCTGCTCCCATGTCACCCACTCCCAGCTCTCACACTTCTCTGGCTCCAGAACCTTTGCGAAACCTCAAATCAGCGACAGCATCACCATCGGATTTTGGAACATCTACTCACCTCGGGCTTTTTATTGTCACCAATGATTGTGCACCCAACGAAAATGGTGATGTAGTGCTTGTTCTCCGACACCATCACATCATTTGTGGCCGTCAGGAATTTCACATTGCCAATGACAAGGCCCGTCTCTTCCATGATCTCGCGAATGGCGCACTCCTCAAAAGTTTCTCCGAATTCTAGATGGCCCCCAGGGAAGGCGTATGTACCTAAGAGCACGTGAGACACGCGTCTAAGTCAAGATGGGAAATAATAAAAAATTCTACTTACCAGCACCATGGCTCCCTTTCCTTTTCCCAATGATGATCTCCCCATTATCATTGAGCACAAATGCGCCTACGCCTACTCTAGGATTCATATCTGTAGAATAAAGATTCAAAGAAGCCGTTTGGGACTGAAATCTTGCACTTCCGGTGGAGAACGCCGCACGTCGTTCTTTTAAAGTCAAGATATGGAGGTAAGGCAGATTCCTCGAGCAAGGTCGGCTCAATGTACGAAGTAGCATATCTCATGAGGCATAATGGCAGGCTCTCTCTGTTGTCACGCCCTCCCGCTCTTACACAGGCGGGCAAGCGGCGTTTACCTCGCTAGCGTCCGACTGAGCCCCACTACACAGCCTTTACCACGCTGTTGCCAACCGAACATTCCAATGAACATTCCAATGAACATTCCATAGACATCCAACGGATAAAGCGACTTTGTCATAGCAGGGTCCAAGAGCATGATTTATGTTGCTATGTGGCTTGAATTAAACACCTGATCCGCTTTGTAAAAACTCCGTTCTTCACATATGCAAGGCATACGGACTATTCCTAAGGTCGAGTCCTGAAATCTTGGTATCGTCCGTGGACGACCTGCACTGTCAAGGCGTGAATGACTTTAATCTTGACGAACAGTATGGAAAAATAAAAGTGTAACGTTGCGCGCATGACTGCTTAGAAGTAACAGCTTCTTGGCTCCCGTATCTTACAAATATCTCCAAGACTTATACCTGTCATGTCACATCGCGCATCTCATCTTATCAAGTATTACTATGGCTTGATGTTGGTTTAGTAGCTTTCCAAGATGACTTCTCGGCTAATACGTCAAAACCCATAACGGATTAGGAAATACACATCATCCTAGACCATGGAATTCAAAGAAGATGACAAGTTCTAATCTAATCTATCTTTCTCAAAGTCAAGCATAGACCCCCAAAGGCTTCAATCTGAGTCTGCCTCGGGTACTCATCCGAAGTTATGGCGTATTGTATTGAACCACCTTTCCCAGTAGAGCTTCGTGAGCTCAAGAGAGGATCTGATGATTGGTGCTGATATAATAGCGTAACCTTCAGTAACATGCATTCAAATCAATTCTAGATCGCATGTCCAATAGAATAATATAGTAAATCAAGTGGTTTTGAATTACATTGTAAACTTTTTCTCAACAAATACTTGCCAAGATCTTTGGGGAGTGTATAGCTCTATATCATTCAAAAGCTCTTATTAGCGATGCCACCCCACATAGACATATGGCTTTATGAGCCGCAGAACACTCAACAAACGTATAGATCCCGATAGCTTTCTGTCCTTCAAACATAATCCATACCAATGTTTAAACGCATGCCACGTACCATGGGATATCCGAGTGAATATTGTCTCGAGATAACCAGTAGCGATAAATCAACACCCTTCTGCGCCAAGCCCCCATTAACTTCAATAATTTCTCTTCCATATATCTTACATCAGGCGTTTTTTGCGAGGTTCAAAGAAGGAGCTCCGAAAACCATGGCACGAAAATCGTTGTGGTTATGAACAAAGCACTGAACCCGAATTTTCTCATCGCGATACGGTAGACCATCAAAAGGTCTTGAAAGATCCCATTCGACATCCACTTTCCCTAAACTACGCCCTATATCATCCTCCGAATAACGTAACTTTGATTCTTTTCGGTTCCTTGGAGGTTGTATTTCAAGATCCAGATGAAGTGCTAGTGCCTTGGAAATAAGATTGAAGCCGAGATCATGATCGAACAAGAGCGAAAAACTCTCCTCTCCCATTATTGCTGAATTTCGCTGGATGTCTTGTCTATAAAGCAAGCTATTCAGATATTTCACAGTTGGTTCGTCACGTGGTACCATCTCAGCAGTCTCTTGATTGCCACGCTGGCCTGTAGCATGCTGATCCGTAGTCCTTGAAGGACTTGGAATCGTCGTCACGGGTTCGGAAGATTGAGTAGAAGGATTTGTAATGGGAGATGATTGAGCGGTGTCTCTGGACGAATGTGTCCTTGATGACGATGAAGGATGTCGGTCATCTGCCGGGGGTCTTGATGATCTCGCCTCAATCTCCGCTCTACTAGGCATCGGCTCCCTTTTAACCTGTCTTATGAGCCCAATTATAAGCTCATGTGTCTCCCAAAGCTCGTCAAGGTACCCTGGATCTTCGAAGTGCTCCTCTCCTATTTCGTGCATCTGGCGTCGGATGACAGACAATTCATGCTTGGATATTCGGATTTGATTTCGAAGGCGTTTCCTTTATGATCCGTTATCTTTGAGGAAAGCAACTTCACTTATAGATTGCCTTACCCTTCAAAACTAGACCATTTGCCCTCTTGCTTTAGCAAGTGAAGCATCGCGCACGTAGCCACAAGATTCAAGCCTTCCTTGACGCTGCTCATCTTCACTACCAGAGTTTGCACATTTACCTTCTTGTAATGCCATTTGAGACGACACATAATCGCAATCTTGTTTTTCATATTCAGATCTGGCAACAGGGTTTCGATATCATCCATGATGCATTCGGATTGTTCGTGCAGTGTTTCGATAATCTGATTATGTTCAAGATATTGAAAGACGTTTTTGGATCTCTCCGGTTCTTCGCATGGCCTTTCCAGGCATATTCTCGCAAAATTGATCACTTTGGAAAATAAACCCACATCCTTGGCGAAGTATCTGATGTCCTCCTCGGCGGATTTGGCATCGTCAGCTATTGCATGCAAGGTAACAGCTAGCTGGGCTGCCGCCTCGACAATACTGACAAATGTTGCGATGGCTCCAATGACACCGAGAACCTCAGCCATACTATGATATGGACAAAAACCCAGAGTGCCAGCTCGTGTGATAAGTCATGGTAAATTTTTATGAAAAAGATTCTTGAGAATTTATCAAAAAGACATGGTAAGGCTGACAGTCAGACTTCCTACACCGCAAGAACATTTTAGCTACAATCACAAGGATGAATTTGATCAAGGCTGTGCGGGGTAAACGCCTCACTTTTTAACTCTATGTACGTGTTACCCTATTCACATGAAAAATTGATATTAACCCAGCTTATTGGATATTATGTTTACGGCACTTGAAGGCATTGAGGTTGACGGTTTACTAAGAGCGGCTGCGGCTTTCTAGTAAGCGAGGATTTCCTGAAGAGGAAGTTCTGCGCAAGAGAAAAACTTAGTCTCACTTCAATAGTAGAAGATCGCTTTTGAGCAGGTTGTTAGGTAAGACTGGCAGCGGGGGATGCGGAGTTCAAGAGTATGGAGAAAAATCGATCATCTTAATATTATATGCAAGCCGACAAGCATTAACACTTCCCTCATGCGATTGGCATTCATGAGCGTCCTCTTCCCTCTCTCAGATATATTGCCAGGCGATCACAATCGGTCTTCGATTTCTATTTGTTTTATGTCTGCTCTGAAAACTTAAAAAAAACTTAAAAAAAAACTTTACCAATAACCTGCCACAAATATGATACATAAAGAAGTAGAAATTACAATAAGTCACGTCCCATGTGTTCACGACCACCAGCTTCCACAATCTCACGACCCTCCAACTCCAATGGCAACATCGAGATGTTCTCCGTAGTCGGTAACTCCGCCGGTTTCCCAACCCTAAACCTCACGCTCGGTAACTCGCTAATACTTTCAACTCCCGTTTCTATGCTAGCGCGCCTCCGTTTATAAAAGAACCACATAATTGAGACGACGAGTGATGCAACTAGTATAACGCCAACGGCCACTCCCGCTTTAGCACCTGGTGAAAGAGACGACTTCGAAGATTTTGAGCTACTAGTAGGCGTTGTAGAAATCGTTGAAGTCATAAGGCTATAAGTAGGCGTTGTAGATAACGTCGAAGTCATAAGGCTGCTAGTCGTCTTAGCAACAGCAGACTCGAAATCCGTCGATTGCCATCTAATAGAGACTCCATCCGCATTTATTCCCAAACTTAACGTCGTAGGTCCAAAACGTGTTGTTCCAGATACTATGAAACCAACGTTCTTTATTGTAGTGGTTCCAGTAAGGTCTGTAGTGCAATGGATAGTGGAAAAAAGACCTGGTCCCCAGTTATTGTTTGAAAGGGCCAGAACATATGAAGTCGGACTGTAGTAGATAGAGAAGTCAGCCTAAGAATTGCAAAGCAATACTAAACCATAAAATAAAATAGGATCTCCCAGTAATCTTACCAGCAAAGTCCGTGTGTCTCTGTGATTGTATTGGCAGTCTTAATAGATTGTGCGGCTATGGAGTAGCCGCTAGGACAGAGGCCAGGGGAAAAGAACTGTGAGGTCGAGTCCCAGCCCGATGGAAAACATGTTGTTGCTGAAGGGCTTTGGGGAGGGCCAAGAGAATAATAGTAACTAAATTGAACTCCGGTCCCTGAAAATTGAGTTGGGTAGTAGTAGATGTCGGTGAGACATGATGGCGCTGGTGTGAATGTTGTTATAAGAGGCGAGGCTGTGAGGGATGATGATAATGTTGAAGACATCTTCAAGCCGCAACGCTATGAAGGTGCTTAGAAATCATAAGGTACTTAAACAACGGCAAAATAGTACAAATTAGAGTGGAGAAAGTAGTGTTGTATTATAAACATCCGTTTATTGATTGATTGACTTATACGCTATACAAGACTACTAGTCTTTATAAGGCTCTCTCTGCCTTATCAATCTAAGTTGTCTCGCTAGTTTCCAGTAAGCCTCGAGTTTGATTTCTATTTATAGAAAACTACTTATAGGATTTAATAACATAACGTTCGAGATTGAGCTTAGAGCTTATTCGCTGTTGTAGAAGTGATAGAGATGCGACCTTGGTATTTTCAAGACTGCAATTGAAAAAAACTATAATACATTTAACCCGATTTGGAACCTCACTGAGAAGCATAAATCAAGAATCAAAGAAAGATGAAATTGTGATTGAAATGGAAGATCTTGGTTAGGAGTTCATGGCAAATCCTCATATATATAATGAAGCGAGGCAACAATCCAGCTTCTGCCAAATATGTATATTCCTCCTTTATTGGTCCAAATTTTCTTCTCAGCTGTTCTAGACTTTCCATAGATGCACCCGTCACCCACTCCAAAGAAGGAGATAAAAGTACAAGCCCGTATCCTACAAATGATACAAAGTAAAAGCAAAGCGCATCTTCTAAGATATGCAATCGAGTGGTATCTAAAGGCAATGCATCTTAAAGCAAACCCATTCACTACAGCTAGGAAACACAATCGAAACACATTAAAGGGCCACTTTACTCTGTTCATATGCCTCGAGCTCATCACTCTCATCTTCCCACGCCTCCAAATCCAACGTCTGCCTCAGAGCGTCCCTGTTCTTCACAATATCCCTGAGAAGTTGCGACTGGAAACCACTCCATCGATTCTTGACTTTCAGTGGGTTTTCCATCTCCAAGCCTAAGTTGCGCTCGTAGAGAACCTTTGACTCAGCCCTTCGCCGCGCTTGGATGTTGTGCCGAGTCATGTCTATCAAGAGTTCCGTCTTAAACAGCAACAAATTCTTTTCGTGCCTTGCGAGAGCCTTCTTAACTTTCGTTTGGCGCTGGACGTGTTTTATGTAGTTCGTTTTATGAAGCCAATCTATCCGGTCGTGCAGTTGGGCTGTCGCTCTTCCCACCCGTTCCATGTAGATTTTGATGATTCTAATGAGATGGTTGTGCCATGAGAGCACAAAGCCCGAGGTTTCATAATCGCCTAGTTGATTCATGAGCTTCGCGCCTGCCCAAATCAGCTTTGTAATGTCTGTAGTTGGGATGCGTGTTTTATGCGCTACAATCTGGTGAAGCAAGGCGACTGAATTCCAAAGGCTCTTGTAAGTCTCCAAAGATATTGTGTCAGGAGACTTGCTATCAAGAGATGAAGGGGTCGTGTTGATTTTCGACCACATATTCCGCATCTGAGCTGGAGAGGTAAAATGTTGGTAGCATTCGTAAAGATCAACAGCGCTTGGACAATCCCATTTTCTATCTTCAAGGATGCTATCTTCTTCTCTTTCTAGAAACTTGTAGCAGGACAGCTCGAGAAGGTTTTGTAGAATGGTGAGTGAAACCTGCTCCAGAGGATATGGTAGCGGAGCTGGATCATGTCGAACATCCAGATATTTGAAGTTGATGAATGTTGACATTGACTCATGATAGTCGGTATCGATGTCACCTAATCCCAGTAAGCAAAATTCTTAATTTGTCAAATAGCACTGACCTCTAACTCTTGCACCTGGCTTTTCTTCACTACCAAATTCATGTGTGAGAGCTTCCGCTCCCTGCGGAAGGCTCATTATATCTTGTGCAGCTGTTTCTTGAACAATCTGACGAGTGCGATGCACAGGTCTGAACTGCTTGCCATGCTGGAGTAGCCCTTTATCCAACAACTCATCGTCTATCAATGCCAGCACTAAGCTGGTCATATCTTTTTCGTTATAGATCTTGTGGCGTTTCGTGATTTCAAGCTTGGAGAATTCAAATATTTTTTGTGCCATTGTCGACTCTAGAGTGAGGTGCCTCTGACGAACGTTAATGAGCGAGTGAAAGTCGGGTGAATTTCTTATTGCATAATATACGGCATTGACTGCCCATCTATGTTTTCGCGCAATGCTTTTCTGGATGGCCCTAGATAATTGTTCATTTTGGTGTTGCTCATCAAATCTTGGTAAGTGCTGAGCTTTTGCCCTCGAGTTGTCCGTTGGTTCATCAAACGTTGGTGATTGCTGAGTCTCTGCCCTTACGCCATCCTCTGATTCATCAATCATTGATGATTGCTGAGTCTCTGCCCTTACGCCGCCCTCTGATGCATCAATCATTTGTGATTGCTGAGTCTCTGCCCTTACGCCGTCCTCTGATTCATCAATGATTGATGATTGCTGAGTCTCTGCCCTTGTGCCGTCCTCTGATGCATCGATCATTTGTGATTGCTGAGTCTCTGCCCTCGAGTTGTCCGTTGGTTCATCAGCCATTGGTAATTGCTGAGTCTCTGCCCTTACGCCGCCCTCTGATGCATCAATCATTTGTGATTGCTGAGTCTCTGCCCCCGCGCCGTCCTTCGCTTCTTGTGTCCCAGATTCTGTGAGAATCTGTGCATATTCAAAGTTGTTTAGCTCGTTTGAAATCGACATGAGCTCGTCATCCTCCGATAGGGTACGGCATTTTGCTTGTTCAACAAATAGTCGCAGCTCGGATGCCGCACATACCTCTTTCTTTTCAAGAGTTCGTGACTGAGTTGGAAATTGGGAATCTACATCTCGAGTCTGTTCGGCATTGAGTTCTCGGGAGCAGGAAAGATGGCGAGGAAAGAGGTGGCTACGCGGTCTTGTGGTGTGTGGTGTGCGAAATCGTGGCAAGAAAGCCGCTCTAATGAATTTCGGAGACATCGCAAGTATACATCTATTATGAGGTGTCATGGTCTGAAATGACAATTAGCCATGAACATTGGTATAGAATAATTAGAAGATCTGGTCTTACCTGAACACGCCGATTAAATTTTGGGTTGGGGAGAGTTGGCTCGTGGATATTAATAGGAAAGATTTAGCTTTCCTCGGACTGTGGTGGTGTCGGTAGCTTGCCTGCACCGTTGTCCATATGTTGTCAAGTAAGGTCTGGCGGCTGAGTGGGTACCGAGAAGGCATTTCGTTGCGGGCATCCAGATCAGGCTTTCCCCTCTCTCAAGGTTTCATGGGCCAGTACCGAGAATCACTCCCAACGCGTCTCTCATGCAAATATCGCGTGAGCCTTGGTAGTGGAGTGCAAACGGTGGGAAAATAAAAAGGAGCGACTCCACCCATTTAAATTGCCTGAGCGATAGAGATATTCATTACGTGGGAAGAAGATGTGCACCACCATCCTGACGCTCTCTACTCTACGAACTCCATTCTATGCACAAGTATCTCACTGTTCGTGTGCATCGTGTGTGTCGTACTTCCTGAGCTGGAGTACGTAGGAATGTAGATCTCCCTTTCCCCGCCACTAACTAGTAACACAGACCCACTCATGCCAGCCAACGCTGTGTATGTAGGGGCCACAGCCGGCGAACAGACCATGTCTCGTCAGCGCACTGTCACCAACGTAATCTCGACGTACTATGTCTTACGCTGGAATCGAATCTGAACATCTCGGTGCCATACTTACATTCGGGCGACAATTTCCTCCGGCTACAACATGTTTCTATGCATTGGGACTGAAGACTCTCTATGTGTGTGCAGAAAACTTGGAGACAACCGGTTTGAAGAAAAACTAAGCAGCCTTGCCCGATCAGAGTTCATGAACGATCATGAGAGAAACTTCCGTTTTTACAATGACCACATCTCCGAGACGTCCCCCAACTAACAAAAATAAGCCATATGGGTCACTTCTGGTATTATAATGGCTCGACACTAAGCAGGATATCTGGAACAAATTTAGAAAATCCAGAAGATCCCAGTGCCAGATATTTTTGAGGGTCGGAAAATGCTTCTTCGTCTTTATCAAATTATTACTAAGTGTGCAATAAATTAACTCCCCTGACAACCAACAGGCGATGATACAGAAAGGTGAATAAAACATCCACACTCCTCAATTTTTGTGCACGAATCTAAACGGTGGCTTTATGGAACCGTTTGTCTTCCTTGGAGGGATAGCTGAAGCGTGAGTTGAGCCATTTGGCGAGAATAGAAGAAGTGACCAAGAGCATTGTACCTCAAAAAATGATGTTTTTATAACTAAGTATGGTCCTATATTTTGTTGAATAATTCAAACTCATATGTAAAGAAAAGTGTATGTAAAAGGACTCAAGACAGGCAATATTGATCTCTATGGTCCGACAAATCCCTATGTTGATGTATTTTATTTAATCTGTCCTTATTCCAAGATTTAAACTTACGGTATGGCTCAGCATATTGAAAATAGTCGGGTTCCATAGTCCTGTCATCTCCAACAAACGAGCCTACAGGAAGTTAGTGTAATGATAACGGCCGCGCTTTGGAGAAACGAGCTATCCATATAAAGACTTGCACGGTTGCTGATTCTACATATTGCTGCTTGTTTTCTTATTAGTAATTATAGATTTTGATCCGTAACATGTTCTGTTTTTATTCTAATTCCGGTATATATGTCGGTCTGAAGTACACTAAAAAGCTCTTGAGAGTAAGGTGAATCTCATCAGTACCTCAGTTAGTTTGGTGATGCGTTATTTTTATTTCACTGCTTCAAATCAACACTAAACAGGTCTTTACTTAATAGTAGACATATAAATTCTGATAGGATATTCCATAATTTACTTGTAAAATGGTGATACATTCATTGATTTACATTATTCCTTGCCTAGTATGTAAACCGAGCAGAAGTCCAACTCCTTTGATTTGCCTCTACCACCAACAAACAACTACGCCTTCATGTACATCAATTCATTTCTGCTGCTGCTAATTAAATATAAGAGGTTGCTTCTGAAACAGTTGCCAAAGTTGTACTGACATGAGGATTCATTGATCTGCCAAACGATCTTAATATCCGCTGTATAAGTCGTCAGCCTGCTTTCCTCACTCCTGTGTGTTACTGCTCCATTTTTGATGAGGTCATCGAAATCGATATGGATAAGGAAGATGAACTTATGGGATGAGAGGATCTATAGTTAGGATGGTTATCATAGTTGGGTGTTCTGGTTGCCGTCTTATTGGAATCAGTGTTTACAAATTCTTTGATCTACGAGTGAGAGCCGTCTATTTTTCTGCCAACGTTCGCTCGCTTATACATTCTCTCGGCTTGATCTAGCTTCCCTTGATTGGCGTAGAGAAGTCCAAGGTTATTGACTGTATTTAGTGTAGATGTGTGCGTTGATCCAAGAGCCGTTTCCTTCCCCGTCAGCGCCCGATTATACATCTGCTCAGCTTGATCTAGCTTCCCTTGCTTAGCGTAGAGGACCCCAAGGTTATTGACTGTATCTAGTGTAGATATATGCATTGGTCCAAGAGCCGCCTCATATCCCTTCAACGCCCGCTCATACATCTGCTCAGCTTGATCTAGCTTCCCTTGGTTAGCGTAGAGGATTCCAAGGTTATTGACAGTATCTAGTGTAGATGTGTGTGTTGATCCAAGAGCCGTTTCCTTTCCCTTCAACGCCCGCTCAAACATCTGCTCAGCTTGCAACAGCTTCCCTTGGTAATCGTAGAGGATTCCGAGGTTATTGACAGTATCTAGTGTAGATGTATGCATTGATCCAAGAGCCGTTTCCTTTCCCTTTAACGCCCGTTCATACATCTGCTCAGCTTGATCTAGCTTCCCTTGGTTAACGTAGAGGATTCCAAGGTTATTGACTGTATCTAGTGTAGATGTATGCATTGGTCCAAGAGCCGCCTCATATCCCTTCAACGCCCGATCATACATCCGTTCAGCTTGATCTAGCTTCCCTTGGTTAACGTAGAGGAGTCCGAGGTTATTGACAGTATCTAGTGTAGATGTGTGTGTTGATCCAAGAGCCGTTTCCTTTCCCTTCAACGCCCGCTCATACATCTGCTCAGCTTGATCTAGCTTCCCTTGGTTAACGTAGAGGAGTCCGAGGTTATTGACAGTATCTAGTGTAGATGTGTGTGTTGATCCAAGAGCCGTTTCCTTTCCCTTCAACGCCCGCTCATACATCTGCTCAGCTTGATCTAGCTTCCCTTGGTTAACGTAGAGGAGTCCGAGGTTATTGACAGTATCTAGTGTAGATGTGTGTGTTGATCCAAGAGCCGTTTCATTTCCCTTCAACGCCCGCTTATACATCCGCTCAGCTTGCAACAGCTTCCCTTGGTCTATAAAGATATTACCTATTATACTAAATGCCCACGCGTTTGGATCGTTGAAACTTATTTGACTCAACTCTTCCTGGGGATCCTTTGAATAACAATAGTACACTTGCAAGCCGTGTGGTAACAGCTGTCTTGACACTTTCCAATATTCAAGGTCAAATTCTTCAGGTACTAGTGATGCAACTAAACCCATTGCTAACCTTAAAAGCTCCGTTTTCTCACTACCGGCGGATAATTGGTAACACCATTTATGCAGTACCGCATGCATTGAATAGCCCGAGGTTTCTTCCTTAGCATCAACAAGTGAGTAACGGATAAGAATTCTTAAGGAAGTTGAGAATTTGAGCTCATCTTCTGCAATCCGAAACAGCCAAGTAGGAATTTCAAAATTTGACTTAAGAAAAGACGCACCGGCGATAAGACTATACCATAGGTCATCGGCATCTAAGAAAGCCCATAGTTTCATCAAGTTCGCAGCATCTTCACTCTGCTTCCTTACTTGCTCATATGAAATTTTCCATGTCGTTAGGATAGTTCTGTCTGAGTACTCTTCTAGCGGAAAGTAATCTTGTTCTTGCATCAGGTCCTTCCATGTTTCATCGTAGTATTTTATAAAGGTAGAAATACCGATGTTTGTCTCTCGTAGATATGATCCGGCTTGTGTAAGGGCTAGAGGGAGACCTTGAAGACGATCAAGTATCATTTCACAATCTACAGTCAAATTTTGTCGATTAGACGTCTTTTCAGACTAGAACTCTATGAGTGATAGTATAATCTTACCTGCAAATGATCTCCCGGAAGTATTTTCAAGAATGGCCATTGCTTGCTCATTGTTGACGATTTCCAATTTCAAGCCAGAGCCAAGCTGTCGTTGGAGATTCGATAGCCGACTTGTAATTAAAACAGACCCATGATCTGGTGAAGGAAAGAACGTTTTAACATCGTACCCTTGCGGATCCGGATGATCGCGGTCAACGTTGTCAAAAATCAAAAGCCAGTGCTGGTTTGAGGGAATAGAGAGAAATTGAAGGACACCTCTTCTAAGTATCTCGACATCTGCTTTAGGCTTTTGCAGCTCCTCAGCTGTTTCTATGGTAAGTTCATTTTTTGGCAGTCTTTGTGCGATGTTCGCGAAGGACTGATTCAAAGTATCTTTAGAAAACCCATTGAGCCAGAATACAGCACTAAATGTCTGATGATGCTTCCTAGCAAACTCGATTGCCAATTGTGTTTTCCCCATTCCACCTAGGCCATGAATCACATATACTTTGCGTCGGTCAGCGTTCATCCGGTCAGGACTAAAAAATTCCTCGAGTTGTTGAATCTCTATATCACGTCCAAAGAATCGATTTACTAACGGAACCCCAGTTAGATCAAACGGAACTTTATGCTTCGCACTAACTATGGTACATGTCAGAGAATCACTAGACTTGGACGATGGAAGTTTTAGGATTAAAGGGGTATATACATTGAGATTGAGCTGCGACTATCGCCGGCGCTGCTTTAACCATCCTTTTGATAGCACCAGATACGATTTGAAAATCCTCTTCTGTTGGCTTCCCAAACTTGTTCATGTTGAAATGGGTCCGCGACAACGGATACTTCTCCGTTGATTCCGAGCGATCAAGACAGCCCGACCTCTCACTAACCACAAATCTCTAAAGTTTTTATTAGTACCGCCTAGAAAAAAGTAAATAACATACCATTCGATCTTTTTGACCTACAATACGGCCAACATTACTGGACTTTAACTCGTAAAAACAGACGATATGGGATTTATTCGCTCGTGTTCGAGTCTTTTGAAATTGGTCCACAAGGTCCTCAAGGAACTCATTTCCTGGCTCAAGTATACGTAACACTTCTGTTTGTAACTGATCCTCTTCATATTCTCTTCGTGCAGCTTCAAGCATCTCACTCAGCTTCATTCCCTCAGCCCCTCTAAAGGGTGTTCCAAAGAAGACTAATCCAGTTGTAGAGTCGAAGATACCTGGCCATTCGTCCCTATTATATAGGGCTTCAAGGAGCGCCTATGTTCTTAGCGATGATAAAGAGAAATTGGGACCAGAATATCAAACCTTCAAGACTACAAGTCCACCAAAACAGTGCGCTATAATTATCATTGGGCGGCAAGGAAACTCCTGTGCAGCATTATTAGTAATCAAAATTTTAGGATGGCACTAATTACATACCTCTCGTCCCCGTTTTAAGGACAGTAGGAAGCGAGTTGCAACCGTAGAAGCCTTCTGACGGATTGCATCGTTCCCAAACCACCCCGACTCGTAGCCATATCGTAGTACTCGGGCATTTGGAGCTACGGATGGTAACATATTCTCCTCACTAAGCCAGTTGACATATTTTGGAGCCTTCGGATCTGTGCTGATATTCTTGCTCCAGGTGTCATCTGGGTGTGATCCGATGCCATGAATTGCGACAATACTAGAATTTGTTTTGAGAAGTATTCAATCTTGAAAGAGTATATTATGCTTACTCGATGATCTGCGTTTGAGGCTCGGTTGATGCTAAATTGACTGGCTCGTGCAGGATCCGCAACCCAATATCATCGTCGGTAACGAGTCGAACCTAATAATAATTTGGTTAGTGCAGCATTTAGATCACTGTCTGTCTAACGACTCACCATGTTGTCACTGGCACTGTGTTAGAACAGAAACGAGGAGAAATAACGACAAAAGGAGAAGACTACTGCGATAGAGATATAAATGGCCTTATTGACGTGTCAGCACAGCCCAGCTCCATTGGCTTATGGTTGAGCGGCGAGCAACTCGGACCAAAAGAAACCTAGAATATATCCTTGGTCTGGTGGTCCATTCAATATCCCTGCAAAACTTCAATATTAGCAGAGATAAGCCTATAACCAACTCTTTTCAGCATAATCCGTCTTTCCTGCAGGAGCCCTCCTAACTGAGTATAATGGATTGTATAAATTATCCTTTTGATAGAATTCTTTTATCTACCAATCAACTATAGTTTTTTGTACAATATTATAGAAATATCAAGTTTACCTGGTTACTACCAATTGATCGGTAACAGCGAGTAATCAATACATCTATTGCAGGTTAACGCCTGACATAGCCCTATTAGAGTCTATCAAGCAAGGTGCCTGCCCACTTTGTACTTCACTGCGTAATAAATATTGCTCGGTAGGATCTGGCGTCAGCATACTTTCTAATACAGCTAACAAAGACTACTTGACTTATCTACTATGTTTCTATCAGATATAACAGTAGAAGTTTTGCAAAATGCTGCTTTGACATAACTTAAAGATAAAGGCATCTGCGATATATTCGTCATCTCAAGCTTGGTCAATACAGGTATATATACGCTATATACTAATAGATGGCTTATTGGCTTAATTATTAGACAATAATTTTTGATAACATAATGAGTCAATACTTTCTTGCTTTTGAAAATTGTCAATCACTATTTTTTCACGGGGGGGGGTTTTCTTCAAAGAATGATTTCTGCTTTATTTTGCAAGCTTCCCATGGAGATTATTCTTGCTGCCATTACCTGAGTTTCATTGGAACAACTTATTTTTGCTTTACCACTGAACCCGGATGCTTGGGCCTTGCCAATTGCAGCCTCTTTGCATAGTATTCCCCAACACTGATTTCTGGATACTCTTGCCCATCGACTCTGCAGTTTGGCAAAACGGCGACTTTCGACTTCTCATTGGGGCTGAAGAAGAACGGAATGCTATATCTGTCCTGGCCAGTATTTAGCACCCTGTGCACAGTGCTCTGCCATTTATTGTTCGTTGTTAACATCAGAAAATCTCCAATGTTGACAACAAAGCTTCGCTCTACCGGTGGTGCAGGCACCCAGATTCCGTTTCCATTCAAAACTTCAAGTCCGGGATTTCGGTCCTGATTAACAAGTGTGAACCAGCTATAGTCTGTGTGCGCTCCTATCCCAATATCGATATTTTCAGTGGGCTGCGAGGGGTAATGTATTGGTCGCATGCCTGTCAAGGGGAAAGCGCATATGCCGTCAAAATAGTCTTCTGGCATCTCGAGGGCTAGCGCAAAGGTGTGGAGGAGCTTGTGAGAGAATGAAAGAATTTGATGATAGTATTCATACAATGCTTTTCGAAATTCGGGATTATTTTCTGGCCAGATATTCTTCTTTGGATATGGAACGCTGGACTTCGGGGCTTGCTGTTCTTCATCGGTGCCGTCATCTCCCATGGTGAATGCTTCTTTCAAGTCTTTAAGACTCGGTCAACACACATTTCTCTCCTTTTTGATTGTCGAATTTGTGACTAACCTCCTCTGCTATTTGGATCTAGCTTGGTTTCGAACAATGGTTCATAGCCACGCATGAATGGGCATTTGTGGATGTGTGTTTCCATCTTTGTTTCCTCATCTTGCGCAAAAAACTTGGCAATAGAATCGAAAGTCGATTGTACAATTTCTTCGGGGATATTATGGTTCTTGGCATAGAAAAATCCAACTTCCTGACAGGCTTTTCCAACTTGTGCGGCTACCTTCTTACGCTCGTCCAGCGAGTCGGAGAACATGGGCGACATATCAATTATGGGAATCTTATTGAAAGTCGATTTTGCATCGGGGCCTTCGAGAATGGGCCTCACTCCTGGTTTCCCTCCTGCGTGGAAATGTACCACCTGGATTTTATAAGTAGGTTCTTTATCTGATGACCATTGGGGACTATTACCTTCGGGTCCTGTTGTGCATGAGGCATCTTCTATAACAATTATGAGAAATGGGGATATTATTCAGTCCCAACAATCTTTACAATGAATTCAAAAATCTTCTAGTCACTATTTTTGAAAGGTCTATAACAACATGTAGATTCAACTTTGTTTTCATGAACTGTACAAAGAGTTCGAACGATTGTCGATTGGGGAGAACATAATCACCCGACAGCCCTGCCCGCTGATAAGAACAGCCGAGAATAGTGCAAAGATCAGCGTAGCATCAAAGCACAAAACAACTTGCACATCTATTTTTGATTATTTTTAGCGACTTTTGTAGAAACTGAAATGACCACATCTCTTCTCTTTCAGGAATGTCAATATTGTCTATCAAGTATGAGCATCACCATCCAACTTTCTCTCTAGTAACTGGGTGTTTCCCCTATATTCCGAGATGACTTAACTATTTTACGCTAGAATACTTCGTGCGGGGATTATCCATTCCTCTTCTTATCGAGACTCAGCTATTTCACTCTAAAAACCAACTTCGTACAAGGGTCATCAAGACTCGGTCCAAAGCACTGGTCAGGCCATGTTGCGCAATGGTGGGGGCTATTCTCCTAACGTTTATTGCTCAACCAACTGCAGGTGCGTGCACACATCCACACGCACATGGTCTTGAAACGTCTTCACCTGCTCATTCCTGGCTGTGCATATTGAAGCAGTATATGTGATCGGCCAATCAATGAATTGCAGTATCCATCTCCAAGGTCTTTGTTACTATCAATACGATCAAATGATTGCTAAATACGTGGTCGACAGTTGGGGGCTGCCTTAAGTTGTGAGGCCATTTAATTTCAATCATACAAATAATGATTCTCTAGCCGCTAAGGATACATGGCCGTGACAACCTCAATGTCTATAATGTTGGTGTCTCATATCTGTAACAACAATGTGGAAAGTGTCTCTCGCTACCCGCGTTGAACGCGGATGTATATTTCGTACATTCACAGATGATGAGATTCCGTATTGTCTTTTACCTAAGACTTAAGATATTGAGGGCATTGTTTTGTGCTTCAACCCTCAGCCACAAATTCAACATGCTGTACTTCGAGGCTGTATCCTTGGCCTGCAACGATCAACGTTTGCTGCATGGTGGGGGGAGAAGTGGTTGCCATTCTGATGTGGAGCATCACTGCACCTATCTATGTACCTGTCTATGTACCTGTCTATGATAAATTGCCATACCCCTCCACCTGGAAATCCTCAAATTCGGAAAAGATCATTTTATCTAATTTCAGTTGATATGGCGCCTAAATGGGATGCCCGACTTGTTTTGGACTTCGACACAAGCAAAAGCTTCACCTGTGTAGGCGTCACTCAAAAGGGTCATCGGTGTCGAAACCCTATTGCCGGCCATAATCAACAAGAAGCCTCTCATACTCTAGATCTCTTGAGCCAGCACAAGCCTACTTCCCGAGATATCCAAGATGACCTTGAAGATCTCGCATACTACAGCTTATGTGTAAGATATCATAGAGCTGGAGCCACAACATCCGGACATTCCCAACATAAGACAGTGGTTAGACATTGGAGACAAACCATCCAAGACTATGTTGCAGAACAAGCTGAACTGGAAAGCCGAAGACAGTTGAAGAACTTGAAGCATGATATCAGAGAGCTTAATCGAATAGTGGAAAGGAACCAGGCCGCAAGGAGCCAAATCTCGAATAGTCCCAAGTCTCGGTCAATTACAGACAGTCGCTCAACAAATAACCAGAAGTCTGCGAAGCAAACGGTAAGATATAACCTGTTAGCTAATAATTGCTTGAACTTGGAACCTAAGAGAGTACAGTTCATCACGGCCATGCCAGCAACTCCGCCTTCATCTGTGAAGAAGCCTCGACAAAATCTACTGGAATCACCTCCTCGTGAGACAGCAAGTGTAGTTGCAAACTTTGGAAGAACGCCGGCGGTGAAAGCAGTATCATTTCAAACTCTGATCACACCTCCGTCTTCATCGAGAAGATCGGGGATCAACTCCGGTACACATTCTATATTTGGTGAACAACCTTCTCCAAGTGTGAGAAAAGTGCGGCCAAGGAACGATCCTCCTCCTATACAGGTAGAGGAATCTGATGAGGAAGAGGAAGAGTCCGATGAGGAAGAAGATGAGTCTGACGAGGAAGAATATTCGCCGGAAGCAGACTTCGCAGGAGAAACTTGTGGAAGGAAAGAAGAGGTTGACGAGCAAAGGTCTGAAAAGAAACTCAAAAGCTGTTTAGGTTCAGAAGATTTCCCTGTTGTCCCCCAACATCCTTTCTTACAAGCTATATCTCGCGCAAAGACTCCCGAACCTAAACAGACACCAAATGAAGATACGCTTCCGCTCATAGCTATGACTGCAACTTCAACTTATAGCTCTTTTCCTGTTGCATCTGGACGTCTGGAGGTTGGAAAATTGGATGATCCATTTGTGGGTGCTAGAACAAGACCTGAATCTTCCGACCCAAGCTACATTTCAACTATAACAGCAAGTCAAAAGACGAGCTCGATCCGAAAATCGGTTATTGATTCTTCAAAAGACGCAATTCCTGTGATTCAAAAGCCTCGAATCATAGCTCAGGATATTGCGAGCACAAGAGATCTTCTCTCTACGCCTCAAAAATCTCCTGTACTGTGTTCTCTGTTCTCTTCCACAGTGTCAGGAAGTTCAGTGGGCTCTGATATGCCATTTGATACGACAACCCTCTCCGCTCAAACTCCAGCAGATATTGAAACTCACAGCAAGCCAGTGAACACTTCAGGATTAACCGCCCCAACTACACTTTTGCCTGCTCAGGTAGATGTGGAATTAGCAAACCTTCCATCTGTAGCTTCTGAGGTTTCTTCAACCAGGAAGGCGCTCGTGTCCAAGCCTCCAGCTTCAGTTGAGAACTCATATGGAAAAGTTATGGGCACTCTCGTATATAAAACTTGGAAAATCTCTCCATTGCAACAACCCTCGAATTCTGGCCAAGAGCCACCTCCTGCGTTGGAGATGGCTGAACATCTAGAATTCGACCAGGACTTTAATGCTTCTCTGCTTCTGAAAGCACCGAAACTTGAAGTACAGGAAGCTGTTATTGAGAGTGAGGATTTGGGAAATACTAAGAGACGTTGTAGCTTATGGAAGACACTAACGAGAATATCCAGGAAGGTTTCTCTGTCAAGTGGGTGTCTGGTACTGAGAAGGAGGAAATCAAGTTTCACCAATGACGAGACGTAGTTCATGATGAGATTTCCTTTACTCTCTATAGTTTCCAAGATTTTTACTTTCTCATTTGTATTTTTGTTCACGTACTTTTTTACGTGAGTCTTATTGTACCTCTTTCCAATACTGTGTATTGGCTGGGCAGGGGGCATAAGATTTTCATACATACCCCAAAAAAATTCCGCATACTTTTAATGTTACCAATGTAATGTCGACGTGCTCTGATATCCAAAGGGCATTTTGAGATTTTTGTGAAAACTTCATCTAACTACCTATTCGTACACTGGTACACATGCCTTTTTCTGCGCAAGTAATTCGGGAGTAGAGTCTATGGGAAGGTTAGTCCAATGATATTCAATCATCACAGCCACCGATGTCGCCAAAGAGGGAAGATATGCAACCTCGCCTGCCGAGCCACACACGACTCAGTGTCCCCGCGACACCCCTTGTCGGCGCGTCATGACTGCAAAAACAGGAATTATCGCTGCAAATGTAAAACCAATCGTTATCAGATAAGATGGGCGAGATATCCCCGCAAGATTCATACCTGAATAATTCTCAAAAAGTCTGTCCAAGATACCATCATGAATATATATCGCCGATGATTTACTCACGGAGTTGAACTTTTCACAATGGTGGAACGAATAATGATCTTCATGATCAACTGCTTCTGTATGTTTCCCGCCCTCATTCTCAAAGTATCATAAGACAAAAAGCTAACATCTCAAGGTCCACCCATCTCAGTAATGATAGTAAATCTCCCCGTACCAAATATCCAATATCCTCTTTATTTGCATCTTCCCATTCTCCATACACATTGAACTAACTCTTCATAGGTAGCAGGTGTCACATTGGACTGTGTTATCAACACACTCCTTTTCATGGCGGGGGTGATACCAGGCCACATCCATGGCTTCTACATAACATGCACGTATTTTCATCGCAAGAAAAAGGTGAAGAAAGGGAAGTGGCCGGGCGGTCCCAAGCCATTCATCTATAGTCAGGAGGTTTTTAACGGAGGTGCGAGTAATGCGAGGGTGAGGGGACTGTGGGAGAAGAAGTGTGCGGAAGAGGATGAGGAGGAGAGGATTAAGTTCGAAAAGGCGAGGAGAGGGAGCCGATGGAAGATTTGATGGGCGAGAATGAGATATTAAGGGACTTTTTTATGTGAAAATTGTGTGGAGTTTGGCTATTTTATTATGGGAACCTGGGGATTACATGTACTTGTATAAGATATTAGGGAACTTGAATGTATTATACTGAAGCAGCTATTCTTCTATGCAAGCAAAGTCTTTCTACAAACATTATGATTACTGATCTAGAGCAAAGAAACTTCCTTCCACTACCCAGCAAGTTTGATACAGAAAGAGAGAGGACAAATAACTCCAGACGACCTATTTTAGTATTCACCGTCCCCCACAAAGACGAATTTTGTAATCATTAAGCAATTCCACATGATGAACCACCATAAGTTTTAGCAATCCGCAACGCGCACTACTTATTTCTTGGAGTCCTTCATCATTGAGTCGCGTTTCTCCATTTATTCCTTTGGTAAAGCAGAGTCATCGGAGATGTACTCCTCGTGCCACTCTGTGGTTGATTCGATACGAATGCAACCGAACGGAACAGACTCATCTGTACGAGAGCCCGATGTGATCTCAGTTGATACCGTGCAGTGTGAGTGCGAAAGAGATTGAGCTGCCGAAGATTCCGAATCAGAAGTTACGTGGGTTGAAGCTTGCGTCAAGGCGCTTGTCTCCTCCAGAGCGATTGAAGTAACCTTCTTAGCAAGTCGGCCCTGGGCATCGTGACCGCCGATAGTTACCAAGTTGGATGGAAATTTGATTGAAAGCTTAGGGATCTTTGACAATCTTCGGATGCTTAAGTTTTCGAGACCGAGTTTTTCCTTAAGGGCCTGAAGGAGTGGTCGAAGCTTGAACAAACAGGCGCTGATGATACCCGAAGCGGCTTCCATGACACACCAAGCGCAAGACGTAGCCAAAGTCCCTACAGTTAAGTCAGCGAGGCTGCTTTATTTGCAGAGCATCAAAAGTATATGACTTACAAGAAAGGTCCTTTGGGTCAAAGGCGAACAGGGTCTTGAATCTATAGACACTGATGAAAACAACACTGGGAGCAGGCAGTCAGTACGGACGAAAGAATAATTGCATAACATAGACTTACAAGCTTCCCTGCAGAAAGACAAAGGTGAGTTCCATACGCTGTGCCGGGGTTGTATGGAGTGCCCAGACATGCTTCAATGGCAGTACAAGTATGACGATATCAGTGATGATGTTTGGGACAGCATTGGCGATGAAAGAAGCTCTCAAGTCAATACACTGGCCCTCCAACCATGGGTTCCAGGCTTTCTGGATAGGATTGCACTGGAAGATGCAAAGCAATCCGATTGCAAAGGCCCATGAAACCGCAATGACACCCAATCCCCAGGCCCAGATTTTCATGTGTCTAGTGGGGAATAGACGGTAAAAACTAATGAGAAGAGAGACCTTAATCGATGCAATATTAAGTACGTAAATGCATTCAAATGATAGCAAGGCCTGTGATACGTTAATATATTTTCAAGTGTTTACATTGAGTGGCTCACCTTGCCGAGCTGAACTTTCTGATCATCAGTCATAATTGATGCGTGAATACCGAGACCATTGTGATTCACTATTCAGAAATCAGTTAGAATACATATATAATATTTATTTATGCGTGAGATTATTCTTGAATGAAGAATTACTTACTGTAGAATCCAAGGCTGACTTGACCATACAAAATTACCTAAACAATACGCGTCAGTATAGTCTCCAATGATAGCCAAGAGTCAAAGTCAACTTACAAGGGCTACCAGGAGAACAAAGTCGTCGAGGGAAAACTTTGTACCCCTCTTCCAATTGGCTACGAGACGGAGACCAACAAAAATGGTTGAGAGAATACATGCAACGGAGTAAAGAGCCGAGACATTGGGCATCATGCTCGGGGTGATAACGCCATTAAAGACGGTAGTTGGAGACATAATGAACGAATGAGTCGATTGAAAGAAACGAGATGTTATGAAGAAGACGTGATATACTATCAAGAAGTACGGATGTCTTCTCAGTGAGATGTGGTATGTGACAAACCTTGGGGCTTGTAAAGTAAGTCGCGAAGATCTTACAGTGACAATGAAATCAAATGAAAATTGCAAATCTCAAGAGATTTACACAATGATATGAATTTGGAATTGAAGACAGAATAGAGTGAGTGTTTTGAGAGATTTGTAGAATGAGTGTCGAGAGAATGTATGTTGAAGGATACGAGGTGAATGGGGCTGAGAAATTCAAGAAGTTCACATAGTTATGAGGCACACGCATATCACTGAAGTGGAATAAAGCTAAAGTGCGTCTCAGAGACGTGACTATGAAGCTAGACCCCGTTTGGTCTCATTGAGGTCGCCGCGGTGACATCGTTGACTCTTGCTAATTCCAGAAAGCACGAGGTCGCCAACAATCACGTGGGACCATTCCAGGCATATCATGAAAAGTATATAAAAGTATGGAAATATAATTTAGTTTCAATGTCAAATGAAGATGCGTTTAACAGTGAATGTCTTTCAATTTGATGAAGTGTCAATACAGGCACTATGTTTGAATTTGATGATAAAGAATTCATGCTCATAATCATCTTCAACGCTCCCCAGTATTGTATGGATTCTTCAACATAGTCGGAGGTTCAACAGTAATGACTGGTTCAAGAAAGAGAGCTGGTTTAACTGACAGGTTTTCTAGGAGATATTGGTCAGCTAGTTTCTGGTGAATCTGTACGGACAGGAGCTTCTACTTCTTTCATTGATCAACTGGTAGAATCTTTCTAATTTACAGCTCTTATCTCCATAGCCACAGCCAGTATTATCAAGGCTAGAGAGTAAGGCGTTGCAAAAGTCTTGATATGATTTAAGATTCCAGTCATTCACCATTTGTTGCAATTCTGAAGTAGCTTCAGACAGACTGTACGATTGAGTCGTCAACTTGAGAGCAGCGATTTCAAACTCTGGTGGAAGGCTAACTGCACAATTCCAATTCCTGAGCCATATATGACCGTCATTGCCGATCATGACATTTTCCATTCGAATGTTTTGATGCACAAGACACAGTTTGTCAAACTTGAAATGTGGTACTTTCTCTGAGTCAGGCAAATGTTCCTGTAGCTTATCTAATTCCAAGTTGAATGCATCTTCGAGGGATTCGATATTACTGTAATGACGTTCCAGAGAACCCGTGAACCAATATCCAGGAAATAGACCACGGTTGAGGCGAGGCCCTGGCTTTCGTATCTTCAGGTTTTGTAACTGTCGTATAATGTCTGTAAGTTCTTGTACAAGATCTTTCTGTTCATTCTCCTTCATTGAACGCCAGTGTGAAGGACTAAGGGGTTTCCCATGGATGAAATCCATCACAATGCAGTAAAAATGCGTCTTTCCATCGGGTTCCATAACGCTGCCCAGTGTAAGGCCTCGATGAACTCGCGGGATTGGAATTGAAGTCTTTCTCCGGACCATATTCATCGTTCTACCTTCCCACTCAGTCACATAGCCCCCTTTCATAACCAAACCATCGTCAAGTTGGACAATCTTGACTCCATCCTCATCTTGGATGTCAATCCCTGGTGTGTTCCAGAAGATGTCGAACATTTCACCGACATTGTAGACACTCAGCTGGCTACGGCGAAAGGCGATCTTGGCAGGCATTATATCTCCAGGAGCCATCTTACATGCGGGGGAATTGAGATACCTAGTATACAATCAGGAATGATATTTGATGTCTCATTTACCATACAGGCCCAGGAAAGATAGCACACACCAGAGTGGTCGAATTGAGATTCCAATTCTGTTGGTTAAGCATGAACTTGATCATATCGATAAAAGAATATTGAGAATTTAATATTGAACGTACAAAGTAGAAACTTGTATGAAGCAGACCCTCATACATTTTGCTGAAATGGGCTCACCTCTAAGGGCTATCAACTGTAGCAAGTGTCGAAGTTGGTCGTTGCTGCCTTCAACACATGTTGACTGACATTTCCGTCTAAATACAAATTTCGAACATAATCCTGCTTTACCTTGAGCATATAAATTGGAATGAATAGAGAATATACAGAATCTACTGTTTCAATTCGCATTGTAAAAGTGTGGTTTACTGAACAAATCAACAATATATAATAATGAAAATCACGAGATGCTAAACAATGGATGACACAGTCGAGAAATCAGTCATGCTGACAGCAGTTATAGATTAAATCTCTCTCACGGCTCACATATCAATATCTCAATCAATTGCGGGCGCGAACAATCAGGGAATGGCAGAACATCAGCAAGCAATTGCAAGGGTTCATGAGTTCATGAAGCGGAAGATCTTTCTTTTTGATTTTGGGTGGGGAATTAAGCATAGCATCATAGAGTGTGACTGAGCAGACAAGTACCCACACGTACCCCAGTTGCGAGTGGGTTCTGGTCTGCAGTAGTTTCAGCTAACAACAACATAACGCTTCCCGGACCACTCAACTTGTCACTTAGACGAACTGGTAGGCTTCTACGCTGCTGCTGGCTGCAAGTGACATGGCAATCTAATGTCTCGGGAAAGCACATCTCGTAATTCAAATGAATTAATTCTGGCGAGTTGGCCTGCGGCAGGGAGCATTAAGTAGAGTGAAGAACGACGCTGATTATTACATGTTATGGCTGAGAAAAAAGAGCGAAGGGGCTGACCTAGCGGTACGCTATCAACATGACGGACCTGTAACCCTTCATTTATTGAGGAAAGCGTTACTTGCACCGTTAACTCGACTGCATATTGAGGAGCTGAGCTTTAGTATAATAATTTCCCCAATGCCATCTAGACCTTTCCTTCGTTTTCTTCCTTTTATTCCCTTTCTTCCCATGTTCTGCGTCCTCAATGCCTTCAAAAACGACATTGTAAGTTGAGCAACCCGTTTTCACAAGGAAACCCAAGCAACGTGAGCGAGCCGACAACCAACATCAACGGAGCCCAGCCGCCGCAATGCTGGCACCACGAACAAGTCCCACAGCATTCAAAATCGTGCTCGCATTATTCATTCTCACTATAATCCTCACAGCAACACACATCCAATATTCCGAAAATGCAGCATTGGTAGTAGTGAAAGCAAAAGCCATTGGAAAGTCACTCACTCGGTACCGAGACCCATTATCCGACCCGGACGGCCTGGGTCGCGTAACGAACCATACTCTGGGCTTTGAAAAGGTCTATGTGATCTCATTGCCAGAAAGAAGCGACAAACGAGATGCATTGGCTCTCACGAGCAGCCTTGTGGGATTTGGGCTGGACTGGATTGACGGTGTTAGAGGGGAAAGTGTACCAGATAAAGCAGTCCCATTTGGTACCGATCGAGAGAAATTATGGGAGAGTAACCTGGGGAGTTGGAGAGGGCATATGAACGCTATCCGTGGGTAAGTCAGCATCTACCCCATCGTTGACAATGAAAGTCTAATAATGAGCCACAACAGGATCGTCGAAAATAACATTTCCAGTGCTCTTTTGCTGGAGGATGACATGGACTTCGATGTGAGACTAAAACAACAATTGCGACTATTTGCTGCTGGTAGTCGTTATATTCTACAAACTTCCCCCCAAGAGGAACCTGTGTCACCATACGGAGACGATTGGGATCTACTCTGGCTCGGCCATTGCGGTGAAGTATTCCCTGAAACCCTTCCGGAGCATAAATCGCAGCCATCGACGGATCCAGCAATCATAGCAATGTCTCGCAAGTATATTATTGGCAATGACCCAACTGTTCCTCCGGCTGAAAACACGACTGGATTCCAAGACTTTAAGGCGTTCCCGCACACGAGATGGGTTCATCAGTCTGGTGGTCCGATATGCACCTTTGCATATGCTCTTTCCAACCGTGGGGCTCACAAGCTCCTCTATGATCTAAGTGTAGATCACTTACTTGGACCTTTCGACAATGCACTCGCAAATTTGTGCAGGTATGGCAAGGCACCGGATGTCTTGGACATGAAATGCATTAGTTCTACGCCGCCTCTCTTCTTCCACCACAAGGCAAAAGGGTATCTAAGTGGCGACTCTGACATCCAGGTTGTTGGGAAAGGGAGTAAGATGGTGAGAGAGAAGGGATTTACGGAGAATATTGCATGGAGTGCTAGGAACAATGTGCGTCAGATGATGCGTGGAGGTCCGTTTGAGAGCCAGTTTGTTGAAGAGGAGTTAGAGGGCGATGTTACAGAACAGGCTTCGGGGCCGTGGTAATAGTGCATGTATTGGTTTGGAGTTTGGCGTTCGGTGGAACTAGGATTGGGAGAAACTGTATTAATGGCTTGATAGACTTAGATGTTGAGATAAAATATGTTATGTGCGCTGGGATTACTATACATTCAGATACTCAATTGATGTATGGAATTAGAATGGTCCGATATTCGTAGTGTTATGAGTTATGCACAATTATAGTTGGTAACTGTTGAACAATACAAAGCAATGTCACCAAAATTGAACATGATATGTAAGATTGTGCAGAAGGCATTTACATGACATTCATAAATCTTATCTAGATAATATATCTACCCCACCCACAGGCCATGCATTACTTCTTGTCTACGATCCGCTCTCCACTTAAGAACAACACATTTAAGTGTGTCCAACCAAGCCAGTCTGAGGAGCATTATCAGGGTTGGTGTTAGTGCCGTCAAATCCAAGAGCAGTGTTCCATGCATCAGCAGTAGTAACATCCTTCGTACCAAGCGCCGAGATCTGAGTCTTAGCAGCCGCACAAGCAGTCTTCGCAGCAGCATTAGCATTGCAGACGTTGGTGAGCTGATCACAGATACGGTTGGTGATGATGTTTGGGTTGAGAGCCTCCTCCTGGCCCTTGTTTACAAGTGGGTCGATGGCCTGGAAGGTGAACTCGGTGTCCGAGCGGCCATCAAGACCAGCCTCGAACTTCATGGTTGGCACACAGAGACCGAAGTCCAAGCCGGAGATGGTGCTTGCTTGGACTGAAGAGTTGCTGGAAGCGGAGGCCGAGGCGGTCGAGGCAGCAGCAGTAGATGTAGAGGATGAGGCAGCGGAGGAAGAGGAAGCATCTACACTGCAAGCAGCGGCAGAGGTTGCTGCTGCGGCTGTGGTGGCTTGAACAGTTACAGTCATCATGGTGGTGCTGGTGCAAGAGGTAGAGGCGGAGGCAGATGAAGCGGCGACCGATGAGGCGGCAGCTGAAGTGGCCGAAGTAGCAGCTACGGCGCCAGCAGCTGAAGCAGAGGCTTTGGTACCGTCCAGAGCCACAGAACTGAAGTTAGAAAAGCCCTGGGCAATCATGACATCGGCGACACTCAAGCCGGTGGCATCAAAAGGTGTGGCGACAGAGGTGTTGGAGTTGGCATTTTCGGCATCAGATCCAACGACAGCTGGGTCAATGAGGGGGACGATTCCTCGAAGAGCCTCAGTAGTTGGGAGGGTTGGATCCGAACAGATGGAGGGGATGTCGACGTTGAAAGGGTTGAAGTTCTGCTCAGCGGCAACGAGGCCTCTTGCAGCGGCAATGGAATCTGAGCCATTTCCAAGCTGGGCAACAATTTCATCGGCCTTCTGAAGCTTGGCACATGGGTTTGCGGCGGCGAGAAGAGTACTGATGGCGGAACCAGCAAGAGTAGCTGCTACACCTGGACCACCACCACTGGTAACGGCCTCAATGGCGGGAATTGGGACCTGCTCTTGTCCAAAGCGAGCCTCGGAGATGGCTGCCAAAATTGTGATGAGAACTACACGAGAAAACATTTTGATTCGATTTTATGATATAGTTGGAGAGACTGATTTGGGTTGGGTATGTGGATGATTTGAAAAAAGTAAGATATTGGACCGGCCGATTTTGAATAGAATGCTAAAAGGAGTGGAATGAATGTATAGTTCACAGAACTGTAGAGAACGAATGTAATAGTAAATGTAAAAGCTGAAGCGGATGAGGAGAAATGGGTAGATGGAAACTTCTGAGTAATATATACTCGTGCTTACATCGAAAGCATGCGTTCATCAACTGACACCGCATGTCAAAGCCATCCTCAGGAGCTCCGGCCGCAGAATTAGGTAGATCATACATGACACTTGCTATTACACATGGTCTAGAGCTCGACATCAGACGAGCGCGTATAATGATGGGGTATAGTGATACGGTAGATCCAAACCAAGTCAAGATTTAAGTTAAAGCATAAAGCATAAAGTGCCTGTCAACAAGGTTCAAGAGCATCCTGTATCAGCTATGAACCTCGTGTGCATTTCTTCAGATGGCATAGTCATTGGCAGATTTACCAGGTTTGCATGATTCTGAGTATCAGATGGGATCTCCAGTCTCGTATCGGAAACGGAAAAGACCGTACAGTATGAGGTCTGAGGAAGGTGTACTGTTCTCACTCTTGAGGCGTTCATCTTAGGCCGATCGCCCACAGAACCCAGACCGGCGGAAGAATTCAAATGGCCCAAGCACAAACTTGGCATATCCAATTGGTGGAACTTGACATTTTTGACGTCGTTGAGCCTCCAAGGAGTCGCGGGGCGCTCGACCACAATATCTTCGCTTATCTGCAGCTGGGTGCGAGACACACTCGAGACAAGGGGGGTTTGAATTGTAGACCGCTTCGCCTTCAAACTGATCCCGGACGAAAACAATCAATTTCATACAAAGAAGTGCTTGATGCCATTCTTATAGCCTTTTAAATTAAAATTAAATTATAAGCTTCAAAGCTTCATTGAAATTGTGAGCGCTTGTCCATACTATGGTAAAGTGCTCATATGTTCGTCCATATATACTGTGGACATTCCATGGAAGATCGAAAGAAAAATTATGAGAAGACTTATCTGAGAATTCGAAATTCTGCTGAACGACATACCTTTTCTCTTTTTGTTCTGGACTTGACTATACGATACCGACTTATACCGGTGATGTTGCTATGGTATGAGGCTGGATGACGAGTTGGTGATTCGAGATAGGATTGAACAAATGATGCCATAGCTCATAATACTTTGAATTCAAGAATTGATGATATTCGAAGACAAAATCACAATAATGAGATATTATGTGAATAACTTGAGAAGAAATAATTTAATTGCTTTCGACACCTAAGAGGGTAGAGTGTTGATGGAAGAAGCGTAATGTAGGTTTGGGGAGGCTAACCTGCACGAGGCTGACGGAGAAATCTCGGTTGCTGCCAATTCCACGCGACATCACATTGCAGCTTACCTAGCACCATACATGTAGCTTAATGAACCGTATTTCATTACTTTATTGTTAGTTAATTATAGACTTCACAACATCAACAAAGTCGGAAACACTGGTCACAGTCGAATGTCCAATTTCTGAGTCATAATGGAGATGGTGGAGCGGCCTCCATACTCAGCTTGTTAGCAATAACGATCATTAACCTCGTCGCCACAATGTCAGCCTCATCGACAGCAGCCTCAAGCACCCTCTCGAGGTCGAGAGCTGCTATACTCATTTTCACGACAATCGCAGCTGCGTATAGTGTCTATTACCTTCAGACTAGCTTCTACTCCTCCCAACAAAACGCGAACCCAGCCATAACGGGAGCAGGCCTTCGACGTAGCAATGCCGTCCATCGAAGGAGAAGACGGACCCAGTCAGTGGATGGAGAGGTAGTCAATGAGCAGTCCAGAATTCGTGGATCTGATGATGATGAAGATGATGGAGACGGTGCTTCGCAGACTGTTAGAGCAGGCGACACCAGTAGACCTACAACTGCTGGGCTGAGACCGTTGGCAGACGAAGAGACCGTGGTTGACGAGACAGACGATGGACCATGGTCCTGGGAATCCGAACCTGCAGCACAACGAAATGGTCAAAACATTGTACAGCTTATATTTCGAGTATCCGAAGACGCCACTAGACGAAATGCCTACGTACATCGAGGCTGCCAATGCAATTCTTGTGGTATGGTGCCCATTCATGGGATTCGATATCGTTGTGCGAACTGCGCCGACTTTGACCTTTGTGAGTCATGCGAGTCTCAACAAGTCCACAACAAGACCCACGTCTTCTACAAAGTCAGAGTACCCGCCCCCACGATTGGACCAAGACAGCAGCAGCCAGTTTGGTATCCAGGAGACCCAGAGACAGCTACAAAGGCCTTGCCGCGTGATGTTATTGCTCGATTCACGAAAGAGACTGCATTTGAACGACCTGAAATCGAAGCACACTGGGAACAATGGACTTTTATGGCAGCTACAGAATGGCGGGAGGATCCGGACGGACTATATCTTGCTATGGATCGACGCACTTTCGAACAATGTCTAGTTCCGTCGGGAGGGCATCGAAATGTGGCTACTGAGCTTATACACGATCGAATGTTCTCATTTTATGACACCAATAACGATAATTTGATTGGCTTCTCCGAATTTCTCCACGGTCTTGCATTTCGAAAGAAAAAGGACAAATTAAGAAAAGTCTTCGAAGGATACGATATCGACAGTGATGGTTACGTGGACAGAAAGGATTTTTTGAGAATCTTCCGATCGTACTACAATCTCTATAAGGAACTCCATCGTGATCTCGTTGAAGGTCTAGATGAGCAGATGATGGCTGGTACAGAATCCGTTCAACTCGTTACCGGCCGCCCGGTCTTAAGCAGTGCATTCGGAAGAGATGGCCGATTCCCACCTGCCGTCAATTCTCATATTTCAGAAGGCAAGGTAGTAGCAGACGACCAAATAGACTTGAATGTCACTGATGGACGTGGCGCTATCAATGAGAGCAGCACCGATCAAGATAGTCGCGAAAATATCATCGCTTCGTCAGTTCAGGCTCGATCATCATTACCAACTGTCACTGCAACACTATTACCTAGCTCAGAGATTCGAGATGCATATTGGGATGCTCTAGTAAACCCTCCAGAGACGATAGATGAACTGCAACATGGCATCCTAGATGGATTACTACGTGAACGCCAAAGACAAAACCCCTCTGCTGGAATAACATTCACATACCATGATCGAAGTGGCGAAGTTGAACCAGAATTTCCAGGAGATTTTCCGGAAACAGATGGAGGTCTTGCTCGCTATGATGCGGATCGTTGGCCACCGGCATATGTGACAGAAGAAGATGTGAGGATACACTGTGGCCAGGTCGCAATAAACGATGTTCCACGTGAAAAGAGAGTCGCAGTCGTCCGCTCAGCCCTTGAAAGACTACGTCATCGAGATATTTCTCGCCGGGCTAGATCCGCAAAACAGGCTATTCATGACCGCTGGCAACGTCGACAATTTTATACCGACGAAGAAGAGGGATTGGAGGAGCCAGTTGGATACAATATCGACGATGAGATTCCGCTTCAAAATGGCATATTGAATGACTCTGTGAAGGAGCCAGCTCCAATGTCATCTCGGTCACGGTCGTCCTCGAAAGTGCGCTTTGCGGAAGACACAGATGATTATGATACTCGATCGAATCCATCAACATCTTCCCGAAGTGTGCCTGAGAGATGGGGAGGAATGGACATACCTGACGCTGAAAAGGATGTTGGCAAGGAAATACTTTTCCAGGTTGTTCAACAATCTTTTAACGAACTTCTTGACCCCCTCTTCGAAGAACTAGAATCTACAGCTATTGATGTAATGAGAACTAAAGAACTACGCGACAAGTGGCGTCATGTTTTTTCGACAGCCACCTTTGAGGAAGAAGTAAAGGAACACCAAGAATCAAGGGATCACAGCCCAAAACCTACAGCTTCATCTGCACAAAACGACGAAACCAGGGACTCGAATAACCCGGTCAATACCGGTCGCTTCCGTCTTGCTCATTTAACTAGAGTGCCAGATATACCCGACGTCGAGCTCGATGATGTGCGTCAACGACCTTTGGAACAGCTTCTTGCTTTCGCCGGCTTTACTGTAGAATTGGAGGCATCCAGGAACAACACGAACGAGGCCGAGACGCCAACTGACACCATTGCTCATATTTACGAGTCCATCCAAGAGGAGGATGGTGAAGAACTTAGGGACCATAACCTCGATATTGAGGGAACAGGCTTTCCTACTAATCATCTTTCTGATGATGTGGATTTAACCATGCCCCAATTCCGCCCTAATTCCTTGACCGACACCAACGCTACTTCTACACGCCAGATGGAGGAATCCTTTGATCCCACAATGCCACACCATAGGCCCAATACTTCTGTTGCCCCAGAACATTCACGTCTCCCAGAATCTTTCACAGAATCGTTCTTCATTCCCGAGTCTGATTCTTCAGCGCCTCGTCGTTACGGCTCAGAGAAGGACCGTGATACCGAGGCGCATGTTGCGTTCCATCCAACAGAAAAGATGCTTCATGATGATGATGAACCTGACAAACAGGACTTGATGCAATTGAAACGCTACGATTTGATTGAGATGGAAGCCAAGAAACGAGGGGGATGGGCTAGGATGAATTACGAAGAGTTTGAGAATTCAGTGAAAGGATATGGTAATCGCTTTGATTACCTGGGTAGCTGGATTGAATTCTGTATTCCCTGATCCAAATAGATTCACATATTTCGACGAGATTACACCTTTCAAATACAAATCCAAACAGTATATAATAATTTTGCTGCGATTGTGGCTGTGTGAGATATTGCATGATATCGCAATAATTAATTGGCTGGCTACATTATGCTGTTACTGATGCAGCTCTGGTGGTCAGCTCGCATTGCAGGGATGCATTCATTTATGCAGCTCCCCTTGTCAGAACAACACAGCTTCCCCGCGCAGCTGTACCCAGCCTCAACCGCCAGAATAGAACCTCAAATCACGTCTTCAAAATAAACGATGGCCTTTCACACCTGAGCTCATTACTAGCTAGTCGAAGCTTATCGATCAACAAACTGCTGTAGAATTCATTCATTGGACATTTAGAGCAAGGTATAGGACTCCTCGATTGTCGGCAGTGGGAAAATAAGCGTTTTGAACTGCCCACAACCTAGGATGCCTTGTCTGCAGCCTTAATCTGGCTTGATAGGACTTGTTTTTAAAGACCGGTACTTGCTCTTGTTGAGTGCCATTTGCAATAATACCAGAATTCTAGGTTGAGAGGTAATCCACGCTATGGCTGGTCTTTCTCCCCCACGATATAACGCCCGTCATGAGACTCTGCCACTAAATACTTTACCATTCTCCTTCATTCAAGATGTCAAGGAAGAGCCCGTGCTGAGGCCATCTAAAGTTGTTAATACTTTATCCAGACGTAAGTGGTTGCCATCATGGGCTTTCGGTCATCTAACAGATCGCAGAACATGATGGATGGCTTCAAAGCAATATGAAGGTACAAGATATTATAGATGTAGGTGCTCATGAGCCGGACAAACTTTTCCATCATGTTAACAGGTTTTTAGCTCCCCGCAAAGGATGTCTTTGAAGATCGTATAATGTAAGTTGACCCTCAATTTTACAGGTTTTATACTGATGTATTAGTTTCTTGTCTTCAAACAACGCCAAATTCTTTGAGTCACCATCAAAAGAAGATGTGCGGCTTCAGATGGACTTATCTGACCAGTACCGAATCCCAGATCTCTTTTGGTCTCCGATCATGAACGAGACTACTGGCTGCTTTGGTGATAATATGGTTATCGGGGATGATCGTACACCAAATTCCTACAGTAAGTTCTCACTTGTTTTTATCTTCTATGGCCAAGTATGTTGATAATCTAGGTACTTGGTTTCGCTTTATGATTAAGCAAGTGGAAGATCTGAAGAACAATGATGACCTCGCGAATGCACCAATACAGTATGACTGGGACAAGATCGCAGTGTACACCATTTACTGTAAAGAACGCCTTTTGGTGCTCTGTTTCGATGTCCCTGCTTCCGCACAGCAAGAAATCCAGAACGAGCTCGGAGCACACCGATTGAAGAATACAGATCCTTACCAACTACATCCCATCATTATCAGATCGGTCCTCCAGCTATTTGACCAGTCAGTATGGAGCCTACGACATCTCATTCGTCGATATGAAAAGGTATTTCCCATCGCAGACTTCGAAAAGCATTATCTAACAACAACCAATAGAGCCGCAGTGTTTATAACTCAACGACTCCTCCAGAACCCCATTTCAACCAATTACATGATATCTCACGGCATATAATTCATTCTTGCGAGACACTCAAATCCGCCTCATATGTTCTACAGCGCATAGTAGATGAGCATGAAACCAGTACATCCGAGCTCACCGAACCCCTCAAGACCAATTCCACTCCGCAAATTCTCCCTCAAACTCCCCCTCAGACTCCAGCGGATAGCCAAATATCTATGCAAACAGGGCGAATGGAGCTAATAACCCACAAATCCAACCAACGTGAGGTTAGCGCAGCCCTCAAGTTCCACATGACTATGCTTAATGGCATCGAATTGCGCTCCAAAGCTCTCGAGGAGCGACTGAAGAACGAAATTAACTTGGTAAGTGTCCTCCTTTTTCTCTCAGAGCAAGTACTTATAAGACAAAGGCGTTCAACGCAGTCGCCCTTTACAACAGTCAGACCTCGGTGCGCATTAGTGAGGCAGCCCTCGCGGACAGCGCGTCTGTGCGGACGATTTCCGTGCTGGGTCTGGTTTTTTTGCCTGGCACGTTCATTTGCGTAAGTTGATCATCACACTATCCATCTGTGAGTTTCTATTACATACTGACCTCTTCCAGTCGGTCTATAGCACGACGTTCTTCAGCTTCTCTCCTGCTAGCGACGGCGAGCCGCAGTCTTGGGTTATGTCTGACAAATTCTGGGTCTTCTGGGCGACAGCTGTTCCACTCACTATTGTGACGATCCTTTGCTGGGTTTTCTGGATGAAGAAGGCTAGGATGTTGAAGTGGAAAAGGTCTTGAAGCTTGAGTTGCATACTTTACGATTTTCACGAATTTCTAGAATTTTTAACGGCTCATTTTTCAGGTTTTATAGTACAGCATTTGAGTTAGATTATATATACATGTGTTAGGTTATATATTGCTATATTGGATAAATACTGTTTTCGTCAGTAAATGCTAATACGGTAATTCTGTGTTGGTTTAAACATTTTCAAGCTGACTTCGACTGATCAAGTAAAATATGTTCAGTTACTAAAATTACGCAGGTCTTTTCTTACCATATGAATTAGATACACACTGTTCGTAAATCAATGCAGCTGATTCCGCACCAAAGAGGTGCTGAAATATTAATATAATGACTGATTGCACAGAAATAGGTGTATATGAAATGGTATGGTAAAATGGATGTTAGTCGTCCTAGAGAATATTCAAAGTCGGATTTTATAAATTGACAGATTTACTACGTACTGACCTTTGACTTCATGGGTAGCGCAGCGATCACCCAGTTGAACTCAGGACAGTAATTTTATTTGCACAGGTGACCTGTTAATATGTGATGAAGCGAGAATCGAAAGCCTAGGTATTATTTTAATCATAAATGAAATTGAAAAGAAATATCTACGGCTATCCCCTCGCGTTTCAACACAGGATAACAAAAACATCACAACAAAAGCTCACAGATAAAGCACAAACCATAATATCAAAAGGGGAGATAAACATAAAATGAGGTCTAGACAAAACAGCTCATCTATCTAGTATAGTACAAGTACATTCCGTACGAATTTTTCCAGCGCCTACGAACCCATCATCACAGCTTTTATGCCCCTCCCCATACTCGAACACGAAAGAAAAAAAAATGCCATGAAAATATATACCAGCTCAAACCCCAACCCAAAATACTACCCAGAGAAATTATTGCTTACTTCATCTTGGCAGCCAATACCTTCTGGTGCTCAGCAACGAGCTCTCTTTGGAGCTGTGGTGGTGCAGGGGAGTAGTGGGAGAACTCCATACCGAACTCACCCTTACCCTGGGTAGCAGCGCGGAGCTGGGAGGAGAAACCGAACATAGCGTTGAGGGAGCAGTCAGCAGTAAGAGTGAAATCCTCTGGACCGATCTCGGTGTCGTTGATAACGGCGTTACGCTTGTTGAGAAGACCGACAATGTTACCCTGGAACTCGTTGGGGGCGGTGATGGTAGTCTTCATAAGTGGCTCAAGGACCTGTGGCTTGGCCTCCTTGAAGGCCTTACGGAAGGCCTGTTGGGTGGCGTTCTTGAAGGCCATTTCAGAGGAATCAGTAACGTGGATAGCTCCGTCGTTGATGATCATCGAGGTACCGAGGACCTTGTGGCCAAGAAGAGGTCCCTTGATTGTGGCGGCTTGGAAACCCTTGTCACAAGCAAAGAGGTACTTCTCTGGGATAGATCCTCCGAAAATCTGGGTTGCGAACTTGTTAGGGCCAAGCTCACCAGTTGGCTCGAGGTGTCCGACAACACGGGCGAAATCTCCAGCTCCTCCAGTCTGCTTCTTCAAGGTGTGGTCGAACTTGACATGCTCAGTGATGGTCTCGCGGTAGGCGACCTGTGGCTTTCCAGTCTCACAGTCGACATTGTATTCTCTGCGCATACGCTCAACGTAGATGTCCAAGTGCAACTCACCCATTCCACTGATGATAGTCTCTTGAGACTCAACATCAACGTGGACTCTGAAAGTAGGATCCTCACGCTGGAAACGGTTCATAGCCTTAGAGAAGTTGCTTCCATCCTTGGAGTTCTTTGGCTTAATGGAAAGCGAGATAACGGGTTCAGGAACGAACATGGAGGACATGGAGTATGGAAGTCCTCCGTCAGTGAAAGTATCTCCAGAAGCACAGTCAACACCGAACACAGCGCAGATTTCTCCAGCACCGATCTCAGAGACTTCCTCCATCTCGTTGGAGTGCATGCGCACAATACGTGGAATCTTAACTCTCTTGTCGGTACGACCGTTGAAGATGTTCATTCCCTTCTTCATAGAACCCTGGTAGACTCTGATGTAGGTAAGTTGACCGTATGGAGATTCTTCGAGCTTGAAAGCGAGACCGACGAATGGAAGAGAGTTGTATGAAACAAGCTTGACGGGTGCCTCAGCACGGCGCTTGTCAAGAGCCAAGTTCTCAACCTCAGCTGGGTTAGGAAGGTAATCGCAGACGGCGTCGAGCATAGGCTGCACAGACTTGTCGGCCAAAGCACTACCCATGAGGACTGGGGTGAACTTAAGAGCGATGGTAGATCTGCGAACAGCGGCCTTGATCTGCTCATTGGTAGGAAGACGCTCATCCAAGAAGATCTCAGCAATTTCATCGTCGACATCAGCCAAGGTCTCGATCAACATCTGTCTTCTTGTGTTGGCAAGATCGACCAATTCCGCTGGGATGGTGTCCTCTTCTCTGATGATCTCACCCTTCTCTCCGTCGTTGTAGATAGCCTTCATTCTGACAAGATCGACAACACCATTGAAGGAGTCCTCAGATCCAATTGGAATCTGCAAAGCAGCGGCTGGAATCTTAAGCTTGTGGTTGATCTGGTCGATGACTCTGAAAGGATTGGCACCCATACGGTCCATCTTGTTGATGAAACTGATTCTAGGAACGTTGTATCTTCTCATCTGTCTGTCGACAGTGATAGTCTGGGACTGAACACCACTGACAGCGCACAAAATCATAACGGCACCATCAAGAACTCGGAGGGCTCTCTCGACCTCAATGGTGAAATCAATATGTCCAGGAGTATCAATCAAGTTGATGTGGTATTTGTTCTCAACACCATCCTCAACCTTGAGCCAATCGCAGAAAGTCGCAGCAGATTGAATGGTAATTCCCTTCTCTCTCTCAAGATCCATGGAGTCCATCTTTGCGCCAACAGCATCCTTGCCTCTGACTTCGTGGATAGCATTGATTCGACCAGTGTAGAAGAGAACTCGTTCGGTAGCCGTAGTCTTGCCACTGTCGATGTGAGCAGCGATACCAATATTTCTAACCTTCGACAATCGAGCGGCCTCCTCGGGGTTAAGGTTCTCGATAATAGTCTCCTGAGCCAACTCAGCGGGGTTCGCAGCAGCAGCCTTCAACCTGTAGAAGTCAGTCAGTAAGTACGACTCAAAAGCACCAACCGCCAACCAATCAATCGATCAACCAACCAACCCCATCAACTAAACCCGCAATTGACACCAATCTCTCTCCAAAAAGAAATATAAAAGATAGGAATAGCACTTACACAGCCTCAGCAGCTGAAGCATTGGCCGTCAAGCCTGCCGAGAAATTCCTTCTGGCGACGCGCATGGCGGCGCCCTCAACAGCTGCGACTTTGCCGTACCCGCCCAGTCTTCCGTAGCCACCCAGTCTGCCGTACCCGCCCAATCGGCCGTATCCGCCGAGGCGACCGGCTGTTCTGAAAGCCTTCATGATGGCAAGGCTCGGTGAAGGACAACAAAAAAACACCCGAGAGAAGGAGAGTGGATGGTGGATGGATTTGGCCGTACGATTATCGTTGGATTGGCCGAGATGGATGATCCCTAAACTTTTGGACGGCGACGGCGGTACCTTTGTCCGAATAGTCTGGGTAATTCAGTGACACGTGATAGGTTGGCTTTGGTGATGGGAGGTTCAAGTTTGGCCGTGCCGTGGGTGCCTAGCACTGCTTGGCATTGCTTGGCATGGTATCCACTACAACTGAACATTCCATATTCTAGAATTCAAGCATAATTATACTTACATCAACCTCGAATCATCACAGATCACTGTTTCATTACACACATTTATCTTAAAATTGATGGATTTACAGGTTGATATACACTCTACTATCGCCGCCGTGAAGATTCCTATGTACTTTGTACCCAATCACTCACAAATAACAAAACCAACGCCAATGAGAAACCCGTTTAGCGACTGTACTTTTGAACAGACCGCTCTATGCAAAGTTCGTAATTCATCGCCACACAAACAAAAATGCAGGCTATCGCTGGATTGATCTACAACCAGGTAAAGAGACCACCGCCGAGCATCATCAAAGTCATGCTGGACCCCATAACAACAACGAAGCTCCAGTCAAATGGCTGTGCAGAATGGCCAGCAGCACTCTTCTTGTGAGTGGATGTTGACCCGGAGGAAGAGCCGGTGCTCGTGGCTACGAAACCTTCAGCAGCACTGAGAGTGGCTTGTGTTGGGTTGTAGGTTGGGTTTGAACTGCCGCTGGCAGTTGCGGTTGCTTCGCCACCTCTAACCGCACCCGTCTCTGTTTGCGTCACACTAGCTGTGTTTGCCGCCGTTGAAGCTGATGGAATTGCTGCACCGGAAGAGGCAAAGGCCACAACATTAGAATCAGTAGCGTTGAAGTCGGTGTTTGCGAGTGCGATCTTGTTGTTATCGAGGTCATAGACTACGTAGGCAGATCGAAGGAAGGTATCGCCAAACAAAGTTGGGAGGTCGCCGGCTGCCTGGATTCCAAGCTGGCAAGCAGTTTGGCCATTGCTATAGGTAATAGATTGTCCGGTGGTGAGGGTGAGTGGAAGTACGAGCTCATTGACTGGAACTTTAATGGATGGACCTCCTGAACCGCCGAATCCGAAGGTCAAGTAACCGGTCTTATCGGCGAGGGCGCATGGAACGACTGGGCCAAGTTCAGGGTCGTCTGTAGCTCCCAGCTCTTCGTAGACGATTGCAGCGAGCTCATCTGGAAGAAGGGTAATCGTGGTTCCTGAATCGAGAATGGCGGCCTCAGCGTAGTCTGATGGAGTGAACTGATCAGAGCCAGATGAGGATGTTGCGCCGAGGGAGGTGAAGGCCACGGTAAAGGACGTAATTTGTCTACTCTCGGAGCTTGGGTAGACATCAATGGCAATAAGGTCACCGGTGAACTTGTCGGTGTCGATACCGCCAAAGAGAATTGAGCCAGTGCTGGAATCGAGATCATTGAGCCACAAGCTGTAAGCCTTTGCTGGAACCAAGCCTGCATTGACCATTGCTTCGATTAAGTTGGGATATTCGGTACCGTTGCCTGTCTGGGTGTTTGCCTCTGCATCCGCATATCCAATTCCCATGATACCGATTGCAATTGTGGTATCAGTGGCCAAACCCATCTCGAAACTCTTCAATGTGGCGCCTCCAATCTCGAAGGTATCTTGGAAATAATCACCAGTAGCGCCTGTACCATCGACGTAGGAAATGTTGAAGCCATCCCGCTCAACATCGAGGAAAGTAGAGGAAGAGGTGGAATCAACTGGTGAAGTATTAGCAATGCTCCAAAAAGAAGATAAAATCATAAAATCATATCATTCGCTTCAATGAGGCGAAGACGGGATCACTTACAAGAACCACCTGGACAACCACCACTTCTTGCTTCCTGGCACAAAGAAGCACTGCTACTTGGAAGCCAGACATCCGAACTGCCCGTATCGATCTGTAAGCTCAGCGTTTGAGCAGGTGTTCCCACCGAAACATTGGCGTAGTAAAGACCTTCGAGTCTGGCATTTCCCAAATCTGCAGTGACGGTATTTGCTCGGCGGCCCAGACGTTGAACTGCTGCCACTCTCTCATTTTTCTGGATGTCCATACGGATGGGGCCCGTAGCTTCGGAAAGTGTGGAAAAGGCGGCCGATGCCAAGACTGCTGCCGTCACTGGTGATGACTTCATGACGGCGGGATGAGTATGTAGTGTATATGTAGGAGTATTCTAGAAGAGAGGTAAAGGAGAAAGCGTTGGCGGGGTTTGTAGGATTTGTAGTTGACGATGTGGTGAAAGTGAAAGGGCGCGAAGGAAGAAAGACTTTCTTTTGTCTTTGTTTCGTCCTTGGTGTTGTTATGCCCTTTTTTACTACCGGCGCAACTTTTCTTGGGAGTCAGGAACTGGAATTGGTGGGCAAAGGAAGGAGTGGGTGGTAGTTTTGTACTGCAGTAGGGGAAGACGTAATTATTTGAGTCGGCGAGAACAGAGCTACAGTGCAACGCCACACGGTAAGGGAGGAGATTTGAGAAGTAAAGTACAGTACAGGCTTCCAAGGGCGCTAAGTGAATGGTCCGGAGATGGGTCAGTTTGTGAGTAGGAAAACAAGCATAAGTAAGGTAACAGTGACTTGGGCCGGGTAGACGGACAGTACAGGGCTGTGCAGGGCAATAGTTATGACAGAGAGTAGCGTCAGTAGGCGGTACTTTTGTCGTACTTTTGTCGTACTTTTGTCGGACTCTTCCCTTTGTCTGGGTAGAGGAGCCAAGCCAAGCCAAGCACCAAGGAGATGTGGGAAGTTTAGTGAGGTACACCCATACAGCTCAGCAAGGTATGTGGGTATGTGGTATGTGGGTATGTATGTATGTAAGTATGTACAGGACAGTACTTGGTAAGTACCGCACGGTCTGTTACTTAGCTGGTGTCGGTTGAGGTGCTGTCTTCACCACTCAGAGTCTTCGTAAAAGGAGGGTCGTGCTGCTAAAGTGGTGCAAGTAGTGTGCATGGTGGATCTGGATGCAGCTTATGGCTTTGATGGCTTTATGGCTTGATGATATATATGGCTTGGACTTAAATGTGAGTACACTTAAGGGCATAGTGTGTAGTAGGGAGTAAGTAGTGAGGACTTACAATACTCTGAACCACTTTACCTTTTACTCTACATTTACGCTTGTTTATGATGTAGTTGAAAGATCGCTCGGTAACGATGGCTGTGTACTGTGTACTTAGGCGATGTATGTAGGTACACAGTGTGTACATACAACCAATACATACATACTGTGTATATCGCTACGTACATACGTGTTGCGTACTTACACATTCCACCGGATATACCTCCCTCACCTAGGTAGCGCTGTATTCATCTGTCTGATCTGTTCGGATCTATTCTAATCTGTTCTAATCTGTTCTTTCGCACTGTAAGGTACTCACATACTTGCATACTTACTGGGTTTTTGCCTTCATCGGTTCTGCCTAGAAGTGGATCTCTGTCTCTTCTGACATGCCTAGTCTATATCCTTCATACCACTCGCCTTACTCTGTACATCAGCAAAGTTTGTATGTATGTACATACAAAACTATCAATCGAGACAATGACCACCATAACCCACCCACAACTGTGCCATAATCATAGTACATAAAGAACATTCATGTTCAAACTCAGAAGCGCCAAGCCATAAGCCCGGACATTGAATCTGGGGTTTCAAAAGCTTGGCTTTTTGGGGATGTCGAGGGTCAAGGGGTGGCGTGAGTTGCTCAGTACCAATGATGCGTGAGACTGCCAAGTTCCTGTCACAGCGTCTGGACATGTCTGAAACCCACGCATCGATGATGGAACATTTCCAACATCAAAATCCCCAATGCAGCACCAAAGTCGCCCTTCTATTCAAACTCTCCTTTCGACAGTCCTGGGGACTTGGAACATTCAGAACCAGGATATCAATCCAATCCCCGAAATACGGTGGTATACAGTGGTACGCTCTTCGTCCAACTGAGACTTTATCCACACTGCGAATACGTCGTATAGTTCAGTGGTTTGGTTAAATTAGATTGAGCCGGCTTTCTGGCTCTCCACTTGGGCCAATTCTAGAAATGTCTACTGTCAACGGAGACAATAGATTATCGTATGCACGGCCATCAATCACTTACCATCACCCATTTTCCACATTTTCATCGTCATAGCCAAATTACTCTAATCCACTCCATCACCATGTGTACATATTTCATGGATCTAGACCACAACAGACCACAGTCGATCCACCGGACCAAAGACATTGCACGTGCTTTATGCATATTCCAGTGGTTAATACTCAAACCACTCTTCTTTGTCCATATGTGTGTATGTACGTAGGTATGTATCTATATGTATATATATGTATATATGTATACCACCATACTACAGGTACTTTGGACTTATGGTACTGTGGTGCTGCGTACTGCAAGTCTGTATTCCATCCCGACTGCCGATGCTGAAGAAGGTGCCACACTGGCCAAACATGGAGACCAGATCTCACTTCTAAGTACTACCGGAATCAGTCATGCCAGTCAGAGTCGCTCACCACTCGACGCGTATTCAGACAGACTTCCCGATCATGCACAAACGGAACAGACGAGGGATCCAAATCCCCAGCAGCGAATCTGATGGTCCGAGTCGCCACACCGTCACTGGCCTTCGACTTGACGCGCGTCACATTGCTGATGCATGCGAGGGATTTCCTGTATGGAGGGTAACCTTACTGTATGTTTGTTGAGTGGTGGCTTTTCTATGAATACTGTACATCTCCATCCATCAAACTTGCATTGTCATTGATCTGGTGATCTCATTCGGACAGAGCACTGGCAAGCCAAGAATATGTTTGCTGTTTGCTGTTTGCTGTTTTCTGTTTTCTGTTTTCTGTTTTCTGTTTTCGGGAGTCGTTGAATACATTGGCCTTCGTATCAACTTGAATACATAGTACAGTGAGTACTGTGTTCCTGGAAACACATCCCCTCCTCCCGTGGTAGGTTACAGCCGTACGTATTCAAACAATACAGGCAAAACAGTCAGTACCTTCTAGTGTTTTTCAAGCACCAAGATATTTGACTGTCTACCCATACCTACGAATAACCTTTCGCCGTCCGAGTCTTTCGTGTCACAACACGTCAAGCGCCCGGCACAGATGCAAGTTCGATCCCAAGCTCAATCTCAAACTCAACCAGCCATCATTCATCTAGACCAGAAGCCCGCGACACTTCCAGCTTCAACGGTGTGGCTGAGCATCTTCAATACTTGCCACGGTCCAGCAACAAACCGACGCCTCTCGAAAATCCCCCCTCCCCTCGCCCACTCCAAAGCACCTTGATCTTCAAATCTCTTGGCAATTCCAAAGCCTGAGGATCATGTCACATGCTTCAATGCCTCTTCCAGCGTCTGGCCTTCATTCAAGCTTCTTCTTCTTCTTTTTCCTTCCGTGCCCTCCCTACCTCCCTCCCTCCCTCCCCTCCACACGCACATGGCATTCCACCCCCACCACTCCACTCTGCACTGCACCTCTTATCAGTTCACCCCCCCATTCCAACGCCTCGTCGGCAACTCCTTACCACAGCAGGAAGCTGTTCTGGTTACCATTGAGCACGTGATGTACCATTCGGAGCAATGCTTCGCTGCAGGCAAGCAGACAGGAAAACGATAATAAATGAACTGCTGTGTTTGTGTATCACATTATCTCCAGCAATTGTGTGATACCTAATATCGAAAGGTAAGCCTTGGCTAGCTGAGCCCTGTCAGATTCGCTCATTTCATGTGTTTGCTATATAGATGCTTACTTTGCTCGTCGGGGCTCATGTTTTTCCTGCTCTGTTTTCTTTTTTCCTTTCTCCGTCCTCTTGTCAGGCTTGCTGAGGCGCGCGTTGCAATTGAAAATTATCATCAATTCCTTTCCGCGATTGATATCGCGATACAAAAGGAATATCTTCCATAACATATCGCAACATCATTTCTCTATCCATATTTATTATCAGATCCACCAGATCTTGAGTTTGGACGCAAAAATCCCCATCGTGGTAGAAGGCACGCACCCCAGTACATAGTACGTACATTCATACATCTGCCCATCCCACGCGCAAACCCCACGGCCCACCAAAATGGCCGCCGGCATCCGCTCCTCAACGTCCACCTCGGCGACGACGCGCACAACCACAACAACCCACTCATCGCCATATTACTCTCCCTATCCAACATACAACCCAGCCCCAAACCCGCACCACACGCCCTACTACCCGGAAAAATCCCCCTCCTACACGGCTTACCAGCCTTCGCGATCAAACTCCACCTCTTACTCCCACAACCCAACTCCCTCGCCGCACACCTCAATATCTCCGGTGCCGCCCTTCCCCCTCAACACCAAATCCTCCTTCACCTCCTCCACGTGCTCCAAGAAGCCCGCCTCCTCCATGATCGCCTCCAAGGTCAAGAAGTTCTTTAGTGGCCTGGGTACACCGCCCACCCGCGACTTCGATATCACGGAGCGCGACTCCAGTGGTGTTATCACTCGCTCGGTCATGGGCCATGAGGTGCTGGGCACCGCTTATCATGAGGCTAGTCATGGGAAGGTGCAGCCCTCTACGGGCCGTAGCGGAGCGACGAAGGAGTGGAATGGGGGATGGCGGAAGTTGAATTGATGGGGGAGAGGTGGGTTTGGCTTCAAGTGATGGATGAGATTGCAATCACTATGTGGGATGAGTTTACGAATTTTCTTTCTTGTTGATTGTTTGGAGGCTTTGGCCGATTAGAGGGGGGCTTGTGTTGGTGAGAAAATAGATGAGATGGTTAGTGGAGGGTCTCTGTCTTGTAAGTGTTGTGCGTTGTGTGTTGAGAAATTATTAGTGATTCCCAGGTGGAATTTGGACGTATACACTGGTGGCTCGTATTTAGTCCTATTATTATTATACCATCGTGCGTTTAGGATTATATATGCTTTTTCGATCCCAAATTGTGCTGTTTTGAATTGTAGTGTCCGTCATAAATAGAATTGTAGGCCAATATCACACAGTCACTCTGAGGGAGATCAAGTGCTCAAGAAAGATGAAAAGGACACTGATATTTTGCGACTTCTCCCTACAGTAATGCCATATACAAATCACTTATCATCTAGCAGATGAATCCCAGGATTTATGACTAGTTATCTTCATTTTCCCCCGCCTAAAACCCAATGTCCATACTCTCTTCACCCTCATCGTCTCGTTACAGAACAGTGTCGATATCATTACCTGCAGCACATTGGGACTCTCGAAAGAGTCAGGATTGAGTACTGGGAATTTGAAAGAGGATAGCATAATTAAAATCGTAAATGGGCTGTTGAAGTATATTTCGTCAACGTCGATCAACTCTAGCCATGTTGATATGACGCCTCCATGAAGCCTATTGCGGACTACGGCCCTCTCGATATCGATTGAAATCGCTATTTCCTGACTTGAGTTTCGTGAAGCCGAGGGTTTCAAACTCTATAGCTGTTGGATTCATAGTGAATTGCGGAAGGAATGGGAGACTGCTGTCTAAAGAGCCTTGGAAGTTACTGGAGTTGGCGGAAGCGATATTCTTCTTTCATGATACACTATCGCTGACAGTCTGCTTTAACTTAACGTAATAAAGATATATTTAAAACAAATATTATTGATACTTAGATAGTTATAAAGTTCTAAGTTTTATTTCGTCTTGTAGAATTTCGAGACTTGGGCATTTGTATGGCATGATTTGGTAAGTAGTTTTGTATATATGTACACAGTATGTTCTATCACTGTGCTTGACCACCAACACTTCGCAGTTCTAGTTGCCTGATTCTGCGTAGTCCCGTAAATCAGGCCAAAATCGCAGTGCTTGTCCTGGCTGGCACGCAGGGCAAAGGCGGTGACAAAAAGTCACTAACCCCCAAACAATCGGCAGAATCCACAATCGCAGCAGCATCTCGATAATATTTCGATAACAAACCAAATTCCTGTCGCACCCAATGGCCCCGCCATGTCCTTCGCCCACGATGCGACATCAGGTGAATCTGATTACTCAGATTCCAGTGTCGACACCCGCTCCAATAAATACCACGGTCCCACTTCTACCTGGCGCCATTTGACCGAAGAAGAGCGCCTGCTCGCCGATTCTCTTGACCATGAGCGCAACCAGGACCTCGCCATCCACCTATACAATGCACATGCGCTCGAGCGCCGTGCGCGTGAGGCGGTGCCGAATGTGAAGCCGTGGGCTGGTAGAGAGCAATGGCTAAAACCGCCGGTAAAATCAGCTGCCGATGATGCGAAGGGCTTTGTGCCTCCGGCGAGTTGGACTGCGTGGCCTATGCGTGCGGAACTCGTTCCTAGGGAGGATGAGAAACTGGAGGGGGATGGTGAGGATGAGGAGTTTACGCTGAGGAGGAGAGAGGTTGAGAGACCAAGCCGGTTTATTGAGGAGGTTTTGACGGGGTTGGCATTGAGGAAGGCGAATGAGGACTTTAAGGCTGCGGAATGGGAACATAAAGGGAATATGGAGTCCAAAGTGACTGGTGATAGCGGTCATGTTGGGGGTGCAGAGAGCGCTGTGGCCTCTCGCAGTCGTGCTACCAGTATTGCTCGAAGTGCTGCTTCTTCGCTGCCTCCGAGTAAGATGAATAGTCGCGCTACGAGTCTTGACAGGAGTGAATTGGGAAGACATCCGAACGACAAGGCGAATGCGGAACCGGAGATGGTTCCAATATTCTCAGCAGATGATGAACGCTCTGCAAAACTTCTCCGTCCTACAATACGGCACCATCTTTCCAAGCTCGATAGTCTTCTGATGGCTCTGCATGAGTCGCGCCAAGCATGTCTCAAGACCTTCACCGACTCCGAAAGTGGTTCAGACAATGAAACTGCAAAAGAGAAAGAACCGAAGCAGCGAGAACGTAAAGCAGGCGGTACGGAGCGCCGAGGCCGGCCGCGCAAAAATATCGCAGTGCCAGAGCACATTCTCGCTGCCGCACTGGAAGAAGCGCGCGCCGCTGCCGAAGAGGAGAGTGCAGAGCCGAAGAAGCGAGGCCGTGGCAGACCCCGTAATGTTCAGCCACCGCTGGATGGCGAATCGCATGAGGAGTGGTTCCTACGCCGATGGCGCGAGCAGAAGAAATCCTTCAAAGATCTGGAGTCTTTCGAAACCTCCTCCACGGCTCCATCTACTAGAGCGGCATCCACCGCAGCACCTTCAACTGCGGCGCCCTCACCGTCACCGGCTCATAGCCCATCTCCTCGTAAGCGGAAACGAAAACGGGAGCGCTCTCCTGAATCCGCGCCGAAGCAGAAACTCGGACTGAGGGACTGGAGTGATGTTATTGGTGCGGCTGGAATTGTGGGGTTCGATGCTGATGTTGTCGATCGTGCGGCGAAACGGTGCGCGGCGCTCTTTGGTGAGACGATGGAGCTGGATACCCTCCATGAGACACCGGCAGCGGCCCAGAATACAGATACAAGAGTACTGTACACGCCCGAGATGATTCCCGACTTTGAGTCGTCTGATGATGGGCGAGAGGTCAAGAGGACTAAAGTGCAGAGGAGGGTTCGTGAGGAGGCATCTGATGAAGAAGATGGGCCCAGCCGTGCTAAAATGTCTTATGGGAGGCATTTGTGTCCTATGGATGGCTGTGAGCGGTCGAAGACTGAGTTTGGATTCTCCCGTCTGATGAATTTGAGGCGGCATCTTAAGGTTATACACGGTTTCCAAGGGGAGGAGCTGAATTTTACACCGGTTGATAGTGGTGATGAGATGATTGGCGCTGTGCATCGTGACGGTTTCTTGAAGCCGTTGCGGGTTCGACCCGCGGAGAAGAGGGATGGCAGTGGTCGGAAATTGAGGGGGAAGGGGAAGGGGAAGGGGAAAGAGACTGCGGAGACCACTAGTGAAGCTCAGGATTTTGATATGGATAATGATAGTGATGGTTCTTGGGAAGGTTAGGCCGCTTCACTACAATATATATCAAGTTGCCTGAAAGCTAGACTACCTATACATATGTTCACTGGTGACTTCATGTGAGCCCAAGTCCAATTTTATAGGAGCTTGAATGAACGATTATCTGATACTTGGCTCACCAATTTAGCAGATGATATTTTAAACCTGCGTTTACACAAAGGTATCTTTTAATGGGCTAGAATCACTGTCAAGTACACTAAGACAAACGCATATCTAAAATTGTTTGTATTCCAACCGAACTCCAGTCAATCGCCACTTTTATCATAATACACATAGTTCTTTACATCTCCAATGCAACCTAGTTCTGCAACTCAGCACCATTGCCACCAATCGTAATCATCTTAGTAACCTGGTACTCAGAAATACCCAAAGAGCTTCCCTCACGTCCAAAGCCACTCTCCTTAACACCACCGAATGGCGCAGCAGGGTCAGAGATAAGACCGGTGTTAACACCAACCATACCAACCTCCAAAGCCTCCGCAATTCTGAAGACACGCTGGACGTCCTTGGAGAAGAAGTAACCTGCGAGTCCAACCTCGGTGTTGTTGGCAAGAGCCACAACCTCCGCCTCAGTCTCAAACTTGAAAAGACCAGCGACAGGTCCGAAAGTCTCCTCAGAAGCGAGCTGCATGTCTGGGGTCATTCCAGTGATAATGGTTGGCTGGTAGAAGTTTGGTCCAAGCTCTGGGAGGAACTGGCCACCGGTGATGATCTTACCGCCCTTCTTCTCGGCGTCGCGAACGTGCTGGTCAACCTTGCTGACGGCACGGTCGTGGATGAGAGGACCGTGGGTCACGCCGGCAGAGTAACCGCCACCGACCTTGAACTCGTTTACCTTGGCTGCGAAAGCAGCTGCGAACTTGTCGTAGATGCCGGATTGCACGTACAGGCGGTTGGCGCAAACGCAGGTCTGGCCGGAGGAGCGGAACTTGGAGGCGATGGCGCCGGCGACAGCGGTGTCGATGTCAGCGTCGTCGAAAACGATGAATGGTGCGTTACCGCCAAGCTCGAAGGAGAGCTTCTTGAGGGTGGAGGAGGATTGCTTCATGAGAAGCTTGCCGACGCCGGTGGAACCGGTGAAGGAGACCTTCTTGATGTGGGCATCGGTGGTGATGACCTCACCGACCTCTGGGGTGTTCTTGAGCGAGGAAATAACGTTGACGACTCCCGCTGGGATACCGGCGCGGTGACCGAGCTCAGCAATGGCGAGGGCTGTGAATGGGGTCTCGCCAGGCGACTTGGCAACAACGGTGCAACCTGCTGCGAGAGCTGGACCGATCTTACGGGTAATCATAGCAGCTGGGAAGTTCCATCTAATCCAGTCAGTTCCACATTTACCCTCAAATGCAATTCGCGGCACTTACGGTGTAATCAAACCGCATACTCCCACCGGCTCCTTAATAGTCATAACTCTGTTTGCGCCAATGCTAGATGGAATAGTCTGTCCGTATACTCTTGGTGCCTCCTCGCTGAACCACTCGAAGAAGTTTGCAGCGTATGTAACCTCACCCTTTGCATCGGCCAATGGCTTTCCGTTCTCCCATGTAATCAATGTAGCCAAATCCTCGCTGTTCTCCATCATGAGGTCGTACCATTTTCGGAGAAGCTTGGAGCGCTCGCGTCCAGTTGTCTTTTTGAAAGCTACACCAGCGGCGTATGCGGCCTCGATGGCGATCTTGGTGTCTTCAGCATCGAATTCTGGCACGGTACCAATTAATTTGCCAGAGGCAGGATCTGGTTGTAGACTGTTAGAGCTGTATCCATGAAATCGGTTCTCATAGGCCATTTTCTGGAAATCGTACCTGTGACCTCAAAGGTCTTTCCAGACTTTGCGGTGACCCACTCGCCATTGACATAGGCAACATTTTGCTTGAGCAATGAAGGGTCATTGAGCTATAATAATTATGAGTTCCTGCCGGTAGTAGAAATGAACATTCGGCTAGAGACATACCTTTGGTACATTGTGTTCAACCATTGTAGAAGCTTTTCGCACAATTGAAGGAAGAGTATAACGTTGAAATCTCGAAGAACAAGCAATAGTTCTCGACTTGGAAGAAGCTCTAAGGAGTATGTTGTTCATAGTTAGGACTGAGGAGGAGATGTAGATGAGTTAGGTGGGGTATTGTTTATCGTAACGTCAACTCGGGCCAAGTCACCGAGCTTCCAACTTTTTTCCTCACGAAGCTCTATGCCGAGGGCAAACAGACGGGCAACGGGAAACTGGATTGAGCAGAAGTATTGGCTGGTATTGCTTGGACTTGAAGCTTCGATTAGGTTATTATTTCCCAGATGAGGGGTCGCAGATGGGCAGGATGTATGGAGTAAGGTGCAAGAAGTGTAAAGGGTCTAAAAGGTGGGAAGGACGAGCATGATATCTAAGAGACGGGGACTTAAGCAGACTTCGGGACAAGACTGGAGAAGATCTTTAGTGGCAGTGGGGGAACGGCTATTCTACTGTATGTGGGCTACTCCATTGTCAAGGTGGAGAAAGGGACAGGAAGAGGATATCGAATGTTCTCTTGCTAATTCATAATACAAGTACATACATACAGCTGTACCTAATGCCACCAGTCGTTGAGTCCGTAGTTTGTGGTTCGTGCTCCCTCTCATTCCACTGACTTTGTTTGTTGTATGAGAAATACTTTTTGACTGGGATGACGTCGCTTGACATCGCCCTACTGCCACCCGACCGCAATAGCGAACAGAAGACCGCTGAACACGCTCCCCGCAGGCGCTCATGGCGCTGTTATCATCCTTTGCGCCCCTCATGGCCATGCTGCTCCGGCGCCACAGACGCCCACTCATACAAAATCTTACCAATTTCCACAGCACCAATGATACAGAAATTATTCCGCCGAACATCGGAATTAGAAAAGAATTGTAAAAGAGAGCGCCGCAGGACAGAGAGGAGAGGAGAGGAGAATGATGATTCTATCATGGAACAGATTTTGAACGAGCGATAGAAAAGTCTTCACATCGCCGCCATATGGTTTGTTTTCTGGTTGGTCATCAACACGTTTGTTACAAAGTACATGTGGCGATGCATATACAATTCTATGTGTATCTACACTCAGTTCGATATGGTGATTATGCATACTGTTGTCTTCTATGAACTGTGAGTCTCGTACTTACGCCTCTACTCAAGCACAGCACGCCAGCCTTTCCTCCCAACGTATCCAACGACACCCTCATCGCGCATAATCTCATCAGCATTCCTCCCCGTCACCACACTCCTCTCCACATCTCTCCCTCTCACAAAGAAACTCTCAAACCCTTCTCTCTTCTCACCATCCTCCTTCCTCGCCCACCTCACAGGCTGCTTACTAATCCTCTCAAACCCACTCGCTGTACGATCGAGACTCAAATACCATTTCCGCTGATGAATACTCCCAATAGAATTTTCAGCTCCAGGGTAAGCATTAGTGCGTCTCACTTCCTCGTCTTCCTGTTCCTGTAGTTCTTTCTCGAGAGCTGTAGCGTCTTCTTTCACTTTGCCGGTTTGGCTAGGCACGAGTTCATCATGTGAGTCTCCAGTTGCGGTGTCCAGCTCCACGTCAGAGGAAGGCGGCGTCTCATCAGGACCCTCTGCCGCGGAAGCCAGTCCCGTTCGCCGTCTCTTCCGGATGGGCCTCTTGGGTTGTGCAGTGCGGTTCTCGGTCTTTGTGAGGCGCAGGTTCAAGGTATAATCCTTTGGAAGGCGGGTGCCGTGCAGACGGAGCTTGATTTTGCGGTTTTGGAATGCTTCAAAGAGCTTTTCGGGCTCGGTCTGGGGTGTTGGAGGATTCTGGACCGAATAGTTTTGAGGTGAGGAGAAGGGGGGGAGAGATTCTTGGGAATCCGGGTCTTCTCGTGGGTCATGTTTGCTGTGTCGAGGAAGGATTTCATACTCTCCCGTGTCCCAGATTAGGAGGGAGCCTGTGGCATGGGAGGCTGTTTCTATCAGGTGATTCTAGAGCCATGTAAATATATGTTATATGCCGTATACATGAACAAGAGAAAGAAAAGATGAGATATAGATATCCATAGGAAAACTAAGGATATAATATAAGTATAGATCAAAGCTTACCCAAACATTATGCACCCTCGTTTCCGTAGCATTCCTATTCAGCCTTTTGCTGTCCACCCTCCCAGGCAACCCGTACATGATCGCAAAGCTGATCGAGCTCGTCTTAGAGATCTGCAGTCTCAAATCATAATGAACACCTGCGACGGGATGATCGTGCTGATGAACAACAAAATGTCTCCCGGTATCATTTTGATTCCTGAGATACAACTCTCTGAACCTGTCAATATCTATCCGCGGCGTATTCTTAGGCCACGGTTGCAGAGTGGATTTTGAAAGAATATCACTGAAATAATCTAGATGATCGTGGATTGACACCTTGCCTGCTTCAACCGCTGCTGAGGGGAGGACCTTTGGAGATGCTTTTGACCCTTGAGCTTGTGCGTCATCTGATGCCGCGGGAAGGTTATGGCGAGCTCGTTTGCTTGTTGGCGGGGATATAGAGCGTGAGAGCGTGGCTGGAGCATCTACTTCCCAATCTGCATTCTGCCGTTTGATGAATGGATTTCCTATGAGGGATTTGCTGCGCTTCATAAGATGTTATGAGTTATGTTGTGTGAATGTTATATGTAGTAGAAAGTCGAAGGATGGCTGTCGGGAAGTCTGTATATCTTTGCCGAACCTGTTCTTTCAGTCGGATATGATCTTCACACCATTTGATGTTATGTTTTCCATATCATACAACAATATACAACAAGATACATATAGTTTATTTGAATTTCCATATTTCGTATAGAAGAAATCCAGATTGTAAGTTTTATTATTATTGGGTGGTAATTTCATTCAATTGTACACGGCTACTATGCAATGAGATATGGTATACAAACCAAACTTGCTCAATCTTATTATGGTCCTGCGATAGTACCATTATGAAATTCATATAATCACTAGATCTATCTCTATATAGAATTCAGATCAGTAATAGAAAGTTCACCTATCATAAATACTTACGAAACCGTGCTATGTTCACATTCAAGACTCAACAGCCAAGTAACTTTGGAAGCATAAAATCATTGGGTATTCCATAAAGTCCATACACAATCACTCTCAATATGACCTATATTTCAGATACCATATATAAAAGTACGAACCATGCAAAATAGACAGAACTGCACATGAAAACACGCATGCCACCTTAACTCAAGAGCCAACCCAATAATCATCTCAAACGCCAAATACCACTATCCCACCATCTATCCTTAATCAAGCTGCTGCGAAATAGAAAGTAAGGAACCTTTCAAAAGGGCTCCAAGAACAAGCGTCATTCTCTGCTTCTTAACTCCAGAATCCTGCAGGCTTTTCCCAACAATTTGATGGAGCTTATCATCCAGACCCGTGACAACATCCAGTGAAAGCACAACATCTTGGCCAGCGGCCCCAAGCGCTGCAATAGCATCATATACAATAACCTGGGTATAATCAAGCACCTCCTTGGCATTAGGTTTTGGGTCCCGCTCGCTATGCGACGCATACCAATTTGTTCTACCCTTCAAGAACCACTCCTGGTCCATAAATGGCTGCATGCGAGTTGCAGGGTCACACGCATTAACATAGAATTTCTCATCTTGGCGAGCCTGTACTTGCTTCAAGTAGACGCCGACCGGGTTACCTGTCTTTGCCATGACACCGAAGACAGCGGGGTCAAGCGAACTTGAATATGCCGCGTTCTTAGTGTAAACGGTTGATTGCTTCTTAGCATTAGAGATCCATCCATGGAAATCCCGAGCAGATTGCATATCAAACTTATTGTTGTTTGCATCTTCCGCTGCTGTAATAGAATTGCCATCTGCCGACACTGCGTAGCCGCCCTGCAGCACGACATGTTCAATTGCTGCGGCGGCGAGGTCCTTATTGCCTTTGACGAACTGTGCAGCATCGGTGAGGGAGGAAATGCAGAGCAGCGTCAGCTTTGGGTCATGCTTCGACACATTCTCGTGGCAGAGGCGCTTGAGAAGTTGTTGGCCGTCTTCAAAGGAGCGACCTGTCATGAATGGGCAGTCGAACTCGTAATCGTGCACTTCGTGGACTTTAGTTGAAGCGTCCAATCCCTTGCCAACGGGAACATGTGGCATGTGCAGTTGCTGAAGAGCCCCCTGTGCGAATTGAGCACGCTTATCCGCTGGGAAGAAATTGGCTACTACGCCTTCGAGCTTGATCAATCCTACTCTCTCCAGCTCTTTGAGAACAACCAGTGCGGTAAGATCATCATAGTCTTTAGCCAGATCGCTGATCATCAACACTCGAGTCGCAGGTATTCTTCTTGAATCACGTGTATTCTTGATTTTTTCCAAGATGTGATATACTTCTTTCTCTTCATTTGAGAGGCCGTTGGGGATGCCTATGGTAGCTTGGGTTTCATTGCTTGAAGAAACCTAATTTCTGTCAGAATGTTGTCACAGAAATTGTATTGGCATAAGGATTAGTTAATTACCTTGCTACCACTTTCTCCTTTCCAACCACCTTCGTTCATATCTTCCAAATCCAGCCCTCTAGACTGTTCGCCTTCATGCGATTTCCCTCGGTTCATGCCAGGGATACAGCAGCAGATTATTCGTGCAACCGTTCCTAAATGACCATGCATACTGAGATGATATTCTTAGTGAACTATATATATTTCGTTAACAAAGATGCAAATATTTCGGTCCATTCGGGTTCTCAATAAATTACCTTTTTGGAGACAAAGTCTAATAGCTGAAGCTTGTTATCTGGGAATGTTGAGAAGTACACGTGAATTTGCGGTACCAGTTGTTTTTTGTAATGTAGTTATGATAGTCGAACCAGCAAGAGCAGTGATGAATAGATTGAATTCTCGTATCCATCCGGTGCGAAAGAATACAATTATATATAATGAGCAATGAGTTCAAAAGGCATCGCTCGAGTTAGATTTGACAAACTGAAGTCACGCAATGCTCAAGATCCCGCGCAGGAAGCTCCTACATGGTTTGAGGACGAGAATACCTGTCCTTGAGGTAATATCTGGTCAATATTATGACGATTTAGAATCCATAGTATGACTCCTGATGGTATTGGTGTGTGTAGATAAAAAGAGGTCATTGTGTGTTGGCACAGTTGCAACTATACTTCTAGAAGGCGAGTTCAGCCTTGCGAATGGGACACGGAAGGCAAAGTATCGTGGGGCTGGGTCGAATTCATATGACCAGTCAGTCAAAAGTTGGCTCATGCAGGGTGTTCTAGCAATAATTGGTGTTCTGATAATGTGTGGCTGACATAAGACGCTCCTACAGGTTCTACAAATAAATCACTTGGGTTACCAATTCCCAGGGAAACAATCCTGTGTAAGATTTTCTTGTGTTTCAGATTAAGGAGAATCAGTACAGGTTATTGTTATCGTTATTGATAGGTTTTCTGATGGACCCTATGCGCAGTTGTGGAGCTTGATTGGCACTGGCATCAAGGTTTGATGCCGCACGGATCCATCAACCCCCAATCCAATCCGGTTCCCAGCAACATCTATTTGAAAATTTTGTCCAATTATTCGCTTCCATTAATTCAAAAAGTTAAGAGTAATGTCAGATAAAACGGAATCCTTTATATCTATTAATATAATGAATGTATCTATAAACCCATCTTAATATCAAAAATCGCAGCTACCCAGCAGAATTCCTCTATCATCTATGTATGTAGCTCTAGCGTCTAAAAGCGTATCTATTTAAAGCAAAAGAAATAGGAAATTCGTTTCATAAACCTCTCATAACAAATCCACAGATAAGTGTATGTAAATCTGAAATCCAAAAAAAAACTATATTTCAGCCGAAGACGTGATAACCCCAGACTTTGCCACAGCTTGTGGGGCCACAGATCGGAGCTCAAGATCAACACTAACGCTGCTAGGCGTCAGCGCAACAGAACGTTGCTTGGAAATCCTCTGTCTCAAAGCGCTAACAGTTCTCGATCCAGGCCAAGTATGGTGTTCGAATGAACTATTGATGCTTTCTAGAGACATTCCTCGCGTCTCGGGCATAGCGAACCAGCAAACAATGCAGGTGAATAAGCTTGTGGAGCCGAAGAGGAAATAGACACCAAATGATGAGTGGGCGAGAAATATTGGGGTTGTGAAAGCCACAATCCAGTTGGCAGTCCAGTTCGCACTTTGCGCAAGACTTGACGCACTTGCTCGCGTCTCGGGCGGATGAATCTCGCTGGAGTAGATCTTGAAGCCAATCGCCCAGGTTGTCGAAAAGACGACTGCAAAGAGATAGATGGTGACTATGACTACCCAGCGCCCTGCGCCGCTGTCCCCGTGTACACTGTTCGAGGCATATAAAGATCCGATGACCAACATGCAAGTAGCCAGACCTGCACCTCCGACGATAGTAGATGGACGTCGACCCCAATGATCCGCAAGTATTGAGGCAGGAATTGTGACGCCAAGAATTACCAGCGCAGAAACACCAGAGGCGAGGAAAGTCGCTTGCTCAGAAGATAGGCCAGCCTGTTTAAATAAGAGTGGCGCGTAGTACAGAACTCCATCGATTCCGCTGAATTGCTGCATGGCCATCATGAAACATCCAAGAGCTGTTCTCTTGCGGACGTTCTTGGCGAGGACCTTGGAGATATCCTTAATAGTCGATCGCATGCTCTCTTTAAGCGACTTCTTTGCAAGTGGCATCTCGACCTCATCGTCAGGTATCTGGGCTATCTCGTCCAGTTCGGAAGCAGGAATTCCAAGACGGGCAACAGTCAAAACTGCCTCTCTCTTGCGGCCTTGCTGAAGCAGCCATCTTGGCGAAGGGGGTATCAAGAAACAACAAACCGCAAAGCTATATGCAAGAAGTGCCTGGAAGGCCAAAGGAATCCTCCAAGATGCGGAAGAATCAATTCGACTAGTTCCATAGCAAAGGAAATAGCCAACTGCAATTCCTACAGTCGTCAATCCTTGGACAAGAGATGCCAGTGGTCCTCTCTGCGCTGCTGGAGAAATCTCGCAGACATAGACGATGGTCACGCTGAGGAAGAAACCCTCTCCGAAGCCCTTGATGATTCGACCAGCTATGAACATGCCTAGCCTGACCGAAGCAGCCTCAATGGCTGCTCCAGTTCCGAAAATCGTGGATCCTATCACAATGGCTCTTGGACGACCTAGAGTTGATGTCAGCGAACTAAACTCGTCACTGATTGAGTATATTCAAGATAATTGAAGATATTAATCACAACAAAGTTCGTTAATGATTCGAAATCTAAAGCACTAAGGAATTCCACAGATACCGGATTAAATTCTCGTGGTGAAAAATAACTCACCATAAACATCAGCCACATTGCCTGCAAAGAGAGAGGAAATAGCAGCTGGGATAAGAATGGCAGAGACAACAAGTCCGTGAACGGTAGCAGAAAGCGATCCAAAAGATTTTGTGTAGGAGGTCATGGTAGTAACAGGTCCAATCGTCCCTGTATCAAGGCTATATGCCAGTTAAATCGCGATCCCAAGTTAAACATTTCTCTTCGGAACGTACCCGAATAACATCCCACCTATTGCTATTAACAGCGAGATCTTGTAATACAACGGAATCTTCATCTTCCAGAAGGGCGCCATATTGGCGATTTTTCCGTGCTATTCTGGCGGAATCCGCTGTCTCTGCTGAATCCTCGTACTATCTTGGTTCTCTCTTGGTCTAAAGGAGAGGAGGGAGAGATGTATGTATATACCCCCGAGCGGTGGGAAAATATTCACTACTGCACGAGCCAAGCGCCTTAATCAGTGTACAGCATCGTATGCGTTCCGCAAATTTCCTCCGACAATTGCCACAAGGACATTGGCACAGTTATTTCATGGTCTCAGCACTCGACTTACCTACTCTTTCGGAAAATTTGTCTATGGCTTACTCTATAATTACAAGAAGCTTTTTTCCGCCAAGCTCAAGCCCAAACTCGGAGAAATTCACTTGAATTAACACTAGTTTGTGATGACAAGATATCTCCTTGCCTTGTGACGCGGGGCTCCATAGTTTTACTGATAAGCGGCCCCGGCTTTTGGGTTGTTATCAGCACGTGATAGCGGAGTAAGATTTACCAGCCCGGTGTAGCCGTACCCTCCCACCAGTCTTAGAAAGTAAGCCGAGGAGATACTTGACGAATACGGCAATTTTGCCTTTCTCGCACAAATTTCTTCTTCAAGCTCGCCATGTCAGCAAAACCACAAGCAAATCAAGTTGATGACTCATTTTGGGAAGACGAAATTTTTTAAGCGCTTTCGGGAGAGCTATTTTCAGTCTTTTCTTGGAAACGTAGGTTGTTGCCGAGTTGGATAGAGTTCTCGTTAATAGTGGAAGGCTAACCTCCATCACGCGATGTTAAGTCTTCGAACCTTGCTCCGCATTTGTGTAATTAAGGACAAATGTTCGAGGTTCATTTTACAAGAATGGAGGCACCAGATGGAGACAGATATCAACATTTCCCACTCTATAACGGAATTGAGAGCTCGAGTTTATATTTTACTTAACTATATCTTACACTTTTCCTGCTTTACAGATATTTGTTTTTGGAAATCGCCTCCTGTGACTTTGCAGGCATCTTACCGATTTTCTTGGGCTTCTTGTACTCCATAACTTTCTCTGCTTCCGTTTGTGATGGTGACAGATTGGTGGCCTCGGCTTCACCTGGGTATGCTGTCACCTCTCCCTTTGTCTTTAGGCCCATCCATATATCATCACTGACCACCTCGATAATCCTGATGGTATGTTTGCCCCTTCTCAGAACCAACAGCTTGCTCTCATCATCACCCCCAATGAGGTATCTTTGTGTATCTTCTACCTTCCACACTTTGATGGGCGTGAAAGCTACAGCTGCATTGGGCATTGGGAGACCTTGGTTCCCGGGAGCTCCTCCAATGTAAACGCTGCTAGAGCTAGCAAGGCGATGTCCCTCAGATGCAGATGCAGCCAGACCGGCACCATATAGGATACGCCCGATGGACTTATTAAGGATCAACGAAGCAGGAAGCTTTATATTCATGCTTGGAGCGTTGTTGAGTGTAATTGGAACACCCTCTTGGGGTGGCTGAGCCGACAGTTCCGATGGAATTCCCCCTAAGTTCCCAGAGAACATGAGTTGATGCTGGCGCTCTGCTAATTCCGCTTCCTCGGGACCATGGATGAGTTCGACAAATTCTCGAGCGAGTAGGTGCTGTGCTTTCCGTTGCTTAGGATCTTCCATGTGTTCGGCTACTGCAGCATCGATTTGATCGATTGGCATAAAGGTAAAGAGTTTTAAATAGCGACCTACGTCTGCGTCTGACTGGCGGAGGAAGAACTGGTAGAGATCAAAACTGCTGGTCATGCTTTTGTCCAGCCAGATAGCATTACCAGCAGACTTGCCAAATTTTGCACCAGCAGAGGTTGTGAGAAGCGGGACTGTAAATCCCATAGGAGTCATCAAAGGATCTGTGGCCTCCTTGCCTTTGCGGACATCTGGGTCGGGATGGTGGGCGGAAATATACTTGACAGCATCGATTCCAGCAACGATGTTTCCATATTGATCAGAACCACCAATTTGTAATTGAATGCCTTTGGTGTTGTACATGTGCCACCAATCCCATGCTTGTAGCAAGGGATAAGTAAATTCTGCAAATGACATGCCATCTCCATTTTCCATCTTGTTCTTCACAGTATCTCTTGAGAGCATGGTCCCAAGCCGCATACCGGGTCCAATGACTTGAAGTACCTCCATGAGTGGAAGCTTGTTCATCCATGCGTTGTTGTTTACCAGTTCCCTATGCCATGCCCACTCCCAATTGTAGCCATACTTTCTCCCGTAAGCTTCAACGTTCAACCACAGCTTTTTGAGCTGGAAATGCATTGCGGTCATATTCGCTGCTCGGACTGCGGAAGGTGTCTTGTCTCGAGACGATAAACGACCAGTTGGGTCGCCAATCTTCGCTGTTGCTCCACCAAGTAATGATACAGTATGATAGCCGTGTATGTACATCCAAAACAAGGACATCAAAGGCAACAGATGACCAACATGTAGAGAAGGTGCTGTCGGGTCAACTCCAACGTAGGCACCAACACGTTTGTCAGTTAAAAGATTCTCGAATTGCTTTCGATCACTAACAGCTTTCGGTCAGTGATGATTTTTCAGAAAGTGATCTGGGATATCCATACCCAGTAATTTCATGAATATATCCTCTTTCCTCCAAGATACTTAACATAGATTTCTTATTTCCTTTCTTGATCTCCGCTGCGTTCTCCTGCCACTCCATCTCTGCCTGCGCAACTTTCGCAAGGTACTTCAGTCCGATCCATCGTCGCGTTACCCTCGTCGTAACCTTCGCAGGTTGGAAGGCGCAATTGGCGCAAACGTAAGAACTCGGCCGTGCTGAAGACCGCAAAATAGAGGACGACATTTCAGGATACTAGAAGTGAATGTGGTAATTATTCTATTTGGCCATCAACATCATGTTTTCAGATAACCCGGATGAATTGAAGATAGCGACGATTGTCGATTCCCAATATAGATCTATCTGCTGATAATCAATGAGGCTACCTTCGAGAGTCGAAAACAATTTCCATCTTGCCTTCAGCCTCGCCAATTAGGCTATGAATGAGCTATGCCTATTTTGGTGAGCTTCAGCTACATGCACCAATGTGTCATTGATCAAAAATACACCGCAAATTATAATTTTTTATGTAAAGAAGGATTAATTTGAGATCTATATACTGATTTCTAGTATAAGTCGTTATAACAGACATGGACATTGGCCATTTTCAATACCTATGTCGATCATAAAATTATTACTGGCCATGAAACTACATAAAAACTTACACTTTTAAGAAGACCTTGTTTATTCTAGAATAAATTAGTGACTAGTTTCACAACGAGACTTAATACATACTCAAAACTATCCACAGTTGTTTTAGGAACTTCTAAAAACAGGTGGAAAAGGAAGGGACATATAAATATTTAAATACTCCCTATTTAAGTAATCCCACCACTTCAAGGGCCATGCCTAGGTGTTGCACAGGGCGCTATACAGACAGTGCGGGGCCGCCAGGGAGCTCACGAAGTAGCGCTAGTCCATTTTTGGTACTCGGGCCCTCGGTACCTTAGAGTTCATGACGCATCTAGGACATCAAACGACCGACATGGTGATGAGACCGTACATGTGCAGTGTGATAAAAGAGCATATTTGAGAGCGGCCACATCATAAGACTAGCTTACTTTACATGGTGTATCGAATCACATAATACTGCACCAATCATCATATACATATATTATATCCTTGATATCACCCGGGCCCACCTGCTTTCCACCGCCCACTAAAACATTACATTTATATACATGTGCTCGCGCTATTTGGCTCATTGATTACTTGTTGATTTTGGTCAGTACACAATTGGCATATTTACCTTTTCTCGTTTTGCTCTCTTCTTCCCACCTCATTGTATCAGAATGAATGGTATAACTGATAGTCCTGATGCTGTGATACAGTTAGTCCACATCCCGAGACAAAATCGATTCGTCCCAGAAATTGATAAAATGAGGGCAATTCTATGCAGTCAGCCTCCTCTAGGGCAGGTCACCATCACGTCCAAAGCTTCAACAAGATTTACGGTACAATTGGAAGTTAGCACATCTCGTGAAAATGATGAGTGGGAAGTGTCAATGTGGTACACTCAGAATGGTTCACATGATTGGAAGGAACTTGCATTCAAGGAAGCTCCAAATCAAATATCACAGTCTCTACAATCGTTTGACTCTACCTCCCATATTTTGTTTTTTACTGCAGATCTGCCTTCCAGCGAACCTATCGACTTCACCTTCAAGTTTCGTAATACGAAGGACGAAGCTTGGAGATGGGTCCAGAGTTCTCAAGGGATGGCCGATGGAGTTCTATTGCCCAGGTCGGCAGCAGATAGAGATGTCCTGCCAGATTTAAAGACCTATATCAAAGGTATGGATCCGAGTTTGAAAGTGCAAATTGAGAGAAGTCAGTCTCCTCAAACGACGTTGTGGTCTGTGACCACCTCTGTCCCTGCCGCAAATGGAGATGATTCGGCTTTTAAGGATATCAAAATTGGGGTACCCTGGGGGAAGTTCTTGAAGTATGTGACGCAGATCTTTCCTACCATACCTGCTTTCTGTACTGCTACATGCATCCAGCCTGTCATAAATTTGTTGTAGCATCAAATCTGTAGTACTAACATAGTCTCATATCTGATTCCCCTTATTACAATTGCTAATTTATTTGTAGATGGTTCGCTATCGTACGATTATGGGCCCCATGGCTTGCCCCTAGACAGGGCGACAGCCACTTCCAGTTGGATAAGCAAGCCATTATGTGCTCGTTCTTGAGTCATACCGGAAAGCACCTCGTCTTGCTTGCAGTTAGTGGTGTTGGAAACATTATGAGTCTATTCACAAGTGACCCAGAAGGAAATGTGATTCTTCAGGCAAGTCTGTATATCAGCTTTCCCAGACTGTTTATTAATAGCTAGTTCAGATCAGAAATGATACTGCAGAGCAGGGCACTGCCAGAGTAGTAGTCGCTTTGGGAGACGAATTTGAGCTTGCAAATGCTGCTGCGATGTATCATGCTAGAGATATTGTGAGGACGGAGAATGTGATAAGTGGTGAACATCAAAAGGAAGTACAGGCTTTAACGGATGGTATCAAGCCAATGTGGCAAGAAAATTGGTTTGATGGACTTACTTATTGTACGCATATTGGCATTTTGGTTGATAATTTCTGACATGATGGCAGGCACATGGAATGCTCTAGGTCAGCAACTTACTGATGAAAAAGTGTATCATGCTCTTGATTCTCTCGCAGAAAACGACATTCATATCACAAATCTCATCATTGATGATAATTGGCAATCCTTGGATTACAGAGGAGGCGGACAGTTTCAACATGGCTGGAGAGAATTTGAGGCCGATAGGAAAGCCTTTCCTGATGGCCTAAAACAAACAGTATCAAACATTCGAGACAAGCATCCCCATATCCAACATATTGCGGTTTGGCATGCTATAATGGGCTACTGGGGAGGTCTTGCACCAGATGGGCCACTTGCTAAAAAGTACAAAACTATTGATACGGTACGAGAAGAGGAGGAGCGTCGAAACATGCCATTAGGTGGAACAATGACAGTCGTGGCCAAAGAAGACGTACCAAGATTTTATGACGACTTCTACAGGTTCCTCGATTCCTGTGGGGTAGATGCCGTCAAGACAGATGCACAATTCATGCTCGACCAACTTCATAGCGCTAAGGACAGAACAGATTTGATAAACACCTATCTGGATTCTTGGATGATTAGCAGTCTCCGATATTTCAGCACCAAGGCTATCAGTTGCATGTCTCAGACTCCCCATATCCTGTTCCATTCCCAGATGCCCACCAACCGCCCCGCAGTCCTCGTTCGAAACTCTGACGATTTCTTCCCCGAAATCCCCGAAAGTCATCCTTGGCATATCTGGGTAAATGCCCATAATGCACTGTTCACGTATGTCCTTATTCCTAATCACTAGCAATATTCTTACACTCACAGACAACACCTGAACATCATCCCAGACTGGGATATGTTCCAAACAGTCCATTCATATTCGGGATTCCATGCCGCCGCCCGCTGCGTATCTGGTGGTCCGATCTATATCACAGATACACCAGGCTCCTACGATCTCGATCTTATTAACCAAATGACCGGACCCACACCCCGAGGCAATACTGTCATCTTCCGCCCTAGTGTCATCGGCAAGGCGCTCGACCAATACAATTCTTACACCTCCTCCACCATTCTCAAAGTCGGCTCTTATCATGGCATGGCAGTAGTAGGAACGTCCTTCCTGGCTGCCTTTAATGTCTCCAAACAGCCACTCTCTGAGATGATCCATCTTGAGAAGTTTCCGGGCGTCGTTGAGGCCCAGTACTATGTTGTCCGAGCACATAGTTCTGGGAAGGTCAGCAAGGTCATGCAGGTTGTCCAGGACGATGCTTTAATTTCGGTTAGCTTGGACATCAGAGGATATGAGATCTATAGCGCGTTTGCACTGCGCGGGTTTGTGGTCGGTGAAAAGGAGACTTGGATTGCTAACTTGGGATTGTTGGGGAAGATGACAGGTGGAGCTGCTATTGTTTACAGCTCTATTACTATGCAAGAGACGGGTAGAATTGATTTGGAAACTAACCTCAAGGCTCTGGGGACTCTTGGTATGACTCTTTCCGTAACTGATTCTTGTTATGAAATGTGCAGTTCGCTAATTCTTTGTGATAGGATTGTACATTTCGGATTTGAAGCATAGAAACGTCAAGGAGACCCTATTGGTTATGATGCTCGGCAAAGTCATTCCTGTACATTGCCTGAAGATCAACGCAGTTGATGATCATGTCTTGGAAATTGATGTGCAGAGGGCGTGGAAGGAGCTGGATTTGGAGAGTAAGTGGAGCAATGAAGTGCAAGTTAAGGTGTATATTGGTCAGCTTAAGTAGCTTGTATGAAAAGCTATTTATTACGGGAAGCTGGATAAAATTGAAATTATTTATACTCCAACTATTATTTTGTGCATTTCAGGCGAAAAGCTCGCAACAGCACTCACATTCTTTTTCATTTTCCGATATAGGTTTTTGGGGTGAATTGAAGAGAACTTGAACTGGGAAGGTAAGAATTTATGTTCAAATAAGCCGCAATTTTGATAAGACTATACGGCTAAGCTCTAAAGTACCTAGATACGGGCCGGCAGGTGACCGTAAATGTTCCGTAGATCCACAACAAGAATCCTACGATGAATATTCTGTTGTGTCATATTGTTTATTATGATATATGGATCACATATTGATTAAAGTTATCAGTGAACGTGCAGCAATAATCCTTTAAAATGATGACTAAATATAAACGTGGACAGTACATTGTAATTATTAGCAATACAGGTCAGTGTAAATGTCTCTTTCAAAACCTCAAAATATTTAGGTAGTCTTCCAACCAAGCCAGTTCTGGAGTTTCAAGAGTCCAGTGGCGGCCTGAGAAGCCTTCTTCCATCGATACAAAGCTACAATAGCTCCAACCACCAAAGGACTCATCAAGATGCTGACCAATCCTCTCAGAAGCAATTGCCCCTGTCTCTCCGTCTTCGTAACTACCTCAGAATATCTCTCATTCCCGAAACTGACACGCGAGTATTTTGTCTTCCAGCCAAGACTAGGCACCCAAACAGACAAAGATTCTTCAAGGAATTTGCGAAGTCGGTAGACAGGAGAGGTGACACTGGAGCGCATTTCGATATAGTTCTGCAGTGCAAGCTCATTTATCGCTGCAGCATCAGGTGTGCGGGTAGCGGAGTACTCAGCGAGTGCGGCAGCGCGTTGATGTTGTGCGAGATCTGGGCTGACGGTATCGACAGCGGTGTGTTTGTCGAGAACGGAGAATAGAACTCGGACATCTTCAAGACCTGCGTTCATGCCTTGTCCGAAGAATGGAACCATTGCGTGGGCGGCATCGCCGACTATGACAGCTGAGGAGCCAAAGTGGTGTGGTGCACATTTGATGGAAATAAGTGGGAGATGGGGGTTCGTAGTGAAGGATTTTATGAGTGTTTCACCAGGGATAAGAGTAGTAACTCCTGGGAAGTATTTATCGAAGAAACTTGGTACGTCTTTAGGAGATGCTTCAAGGGCTTCGTAGTGACGCATAGGCATGAAAAGAGTGCATGTAAAGGAGCCATCCTATCAAAAGTCAGATTATTGAGTCAAGGAAAGGGAGGGTTAACATACCAAACTTGGAATCGCAATGAACATGAACTCTTTGCCAGGCCAGATGTGAAGGTGATGTGGGGAAATTTTGAATTGGGCATCAGGATCATCCAGGGGATAAACTTCTTTGGGAGAGATTTGGAACTCGCACCACAAAGTGTCGATATATGTCTGCTGGTAATCCACGCGTGTGTACTTCATGAGATTGTATCGAGCTGAGGAATGAGCACCATCTGCTCCGATAAGGAGATCAAATGATATCTCGATTTCATCGGGTCTTCCAGCATCCAAGTTCTTCTGTTCAAACCAGACCTTGTTCTTCTTGTAATCTGCGCCGGTCATTTTGTGGTTGAAAAAGAAGGTAACATTTGGCATCGCCTCCAGTTCATCCAGAAGACGCTTGTTCAGACCAGCCCTGTCAACTGCATAAATGGTCTAACATAGTTAGCTTCTATATTTGAAACAAAGAAGTCTGCGTCTTACTCTGCCATTGACATCGTAGTCTTGGGGTGCCTCGTAGAATTCGCCGCTTGACTTCTTGCCATGAATCATACGGCCCCTCATGGTGATAGTTTCTGCCATGACACTCTCCAAGAGTCCTGGTCTGTTGGTGTTTTTAATTGCATTGATTCCGCGTTCTGAGAGAGCCAAATTGATCGATTTGGTAAAGTTCAATGGAGTCGTTGATGGGTCTCTTAGGTCTGTTACGGTATCAGTTTTCAATCCAATCATATTGAGTGCCGCTTTATAGCCAGTGTAGAGAAATGAGGTCTGGCCATCAGGATTTGAGCAGAGGATTTATCCTCATAATTGTATATCAGCAAGTCTTAGTGATATCTAAGTGAGGATGATACGCAATGAGAGATAAACTCTTTTCTTCATCCTGAGGGAAAGATGATCACATGTTGAAGATTTCTCGCAGCAGGCTAGGAAGACATATCACAAATGGAAGTGTCCCTGTAATCAATGAGATTGTAACTGACCGCTTCGGAGTTCATAAACCTCTACGATGTGACCTCGCTGGGCAGCATATAGAGCAGCCAAAGCTCCCACAGGCCCGGCACCGATAACAACAGTCTTCATAATGAAGTCTATATTCGAGATAGATATATATACAACAGAAAATCCAGTGAAAAGGAGATGTATTGTAAGAGGAGATGCAAAAATGAAAGTTATAAATTTACAGAGAAAAGTAAGCAGGAACGGATCAAATTCCACTGACCACCACTTATATGACCCTCGACCCGTACCGTATTCCGTCCTCACGGATAGACACGGATAGTCCCGCGTTCAGGGCCATGGCCTGAGGCCGAGGTGAGTAAAAATGTTCCCATTAATAATGACAAATTGGTGTACCGTTCAACTTTTTCCCCTCCAAACGATCGTAAGCGTATAATCGAGCGCTTCTTATTGTCTCCCATCTGACGATTTAAGCCTCTGTCGTACGGTTCTTTCCGTGTTGGCTGTTCTACTCGTTCACTTCGACACGCGACCACCCAATCCTACACCCCACCACGACTACTCAAAATGACACAAGAAGCCGCGGTTCGCAAGTGTATTGGTGTTGACTGCGCAAATGATGCCGGCTCTCTGCAATGTCCAACATGCTTGAAGCTGGGAAAAGAAAGCTTCTTCTGCTCCCAGGATTGTTTCAAGAGAAGTTGGGTAAGAATGATCTACCCCAGCAATTGAAGTCCAACGCTCAGTTAAAATTGATCAAAGACTGACAAACGCATAGAGCGAGCACAAAGCAGCACATAAACAAAGTAATCCACTCCGTAATATCTTCCCCCCAGGTGTTGTCTCTAAACCCGACCCAGACACCGGCCATTACAATCCATTCCCAACATATCCGTTCACCGGGTCGATCAAGCCTGTTTATCCACTCTCTGCGAAAAGAACAGTCCCCAAGACAATCAAACACCCAGATTACGCTGGCGATGGAATTCCTCGAAGCGAACAAACATTCCGGGGAAGAAACAAGATTGACATCCTGAACAAGGAAGAGCAAGAAGGTATGCTATGGAAGTTCCATCGACGAACTTCGGGAAGATCAGAAAGTCAGTATGTTACATGAATCGCTGACGGGAGTTGAAGGTATGCGAAAGGTCTGCCGACTTGCTAGAGAGGTCCTTGATATTGCTGCCGCAGCAGTAAAGCCGGGAGTTACTACCGATTACATTGACGAGATTGTTCACAAGGCTTGTTTAGAAAGAGAGGCAAGTCATGAGCTCTTACGCTACAAAGACATGCTCCTTGTTGGCGAACCCCAGGCATTTTGCTAATTTTACGTAGTCTTATCCATCGCCGCTCAACTACTGCAATTTCCCCAAGTCAGTATGCACATCGCCTAATGAGGTTATTTGCCATGGTATTCCAGACAACCGAGTACTTCTTGATGGTGATATCGTTAACATTGATGTTACACTTTATCATGGAGGCTTCCACGGAGACATCAATGAGACTTACTATGTTGGAGACAAGGCACTCGCAGATCCAGAATCTGTACGCGTAGTCGAGGCATCCCGTGTTTGTTTAGAAAAGGCTATCGAGGCGGTAAAGCCTGGAGCTCTTTTCCGAGAATATGGTAACATCATTGAAAAGCATGCCAAGTCTGTTGACTGCAGTGTTATCAAGACCTACTGTGGCCATGGTATTAACAGTCTCTTCCATTGCTCACCAAACATTCCGCATTACGCAAAGAATAAGGCCGTCGGAGCTGCAAAGGAGGGAATGTGCTTTACAATTGAGCCAATGATTGCTCTTGGTACCTACAAGGACCAGACCTGGCCAGATGACTGGACCAGTGTCACCAGAGATGGAAAGAGAACTGCCCAGTTCGGTGAGTTGTGATATGGCATGATCTTGTAGAGATACTTTTTGCTAACCAATACATTACAGAACATACACTTCTCGTCACTGCTGATGGCGTAGAAGTTCTGACTGCACGACTCCCAAACTCCCCTGGCGGGCCCGTACCTATGCCAACAAAGGCAGTTGAGGCTGCTGCGTAATGAGATTATGTAGATAGATAGAGATACCACTGGATGGGAGTGTCATGGCCTGGTCTTGATGGAACAAAAAATAAAGAATAAACAAAAAGATACCAATTATCAACTATTATTGACAGAGTATGAACATAAATAATATATCCATGTGATTCTATGCTGACGAAGTCATTGGAATCCCCTGGGATTGTGAGCCTAAGCGAAGTCTACTAAGTCGTAAGCATGCCAAGAGCCCTTGCCAACCAAAGCTTGAACCAGTGGCAGGTTCCAGCACGCGAGCCTCATTTCATCATTCCGCGTTCAACTTCTGTCCAACTCGCATCCCACCCACAACAATCCCCAATATCGCAACTCGAAGAATTCTTGTACGACCGATCAAGCTCCGTCCCCGCAAAATCTCAACTTTCCCCAGCTTCACCAGAAAAGCTACTTGTTATCGGACAGCCTTGCGATCAGATAGAAGCTCTTCGTTGTCCGCTCTCCTCCACCTCCTCAAGCTTGCGCGATCTCAATTTTGCGCCGATAGCATTTAATACACGTCGCGGCGCTTTTTGTAGGAATTAATTTACTATATAAGACAAGATGATGTCCGGAGAAGCGTGGTTATACCTGTTGGCGGTGTTGATCAATGCCGTCAACCTGTTTTTGCAGGTCTTCTTTACCATTATGTACAGTGATCTTGAGTGGTGAGTAGCCTCTGAGTTGAGCGCTTCCTTCTCCGGCGTTATATATGAAGTTTCGCTTGGGATCTCCTATTTCGTTTCTTTGGAAATGCAGTTTGCTAATATGGTGTTTACTGCAGTGATTACATCAATCCTATCGACCTTTGCAACCGTTTGAACACCTACATCATTCCGGAAGCTGCTGTTCATGGTTTCCTCACGTTTTTGTTCCTCATCAATGGATACTGGGTTGCATTGATTCTCAACCTTCCACTCCTTGCTTTCAATATCAAGAAGTATGTAACCCCTCAGCCTGCATTGACTACATCACAAAAGAAGATCTATGCTAACCATAACATCAGGATTGTTGACAACGCACATCTCCTCGATGCTACTGAGATCTTCAGAAAGCTGAATGTACACAAGAAGGTACGTTGAAATTCCGCTCCCAGATGTATCATGTAACTAACAGCTTCTAGGAATCCTTCATCAAGCTCGGTTTCCACTTGATCATGTTCTTCTTTTACTTGTATTCGATGATCGTAGCGCTTATCAGAGACGAGTCCAACTGACTTTGATCGAATATTAGACGAAAGGATGAATATAGGGGTGTGGGCTGTTGTGGGGTTGTGTGGCGTGAAAGGTGGGGGAGGATTTTGTATGAGCGGTGAGGGGCAGGAGATTATGATTTGAAGTATGATTATGATGGGATTGCTATATGGACTCAGAGTGAAGGTCAGACTGGACTGTCGTTCATGAAAGAGTAGTAAAGCATGAATCTAGGAAAGATTTATTGATGAGTTGAATTATGTATACATGTGTTCTACGAAATTCCAACTCCATTCAGAGCTACCGTCACTTCAACTTGCGCTTCCCGTGATGCTTTTGATAATTCAAAATGATAGAACAGAGTTTATATCTTATTTCATATAGAGTTTCCTCGATCATATCTTCTCTACTACAATACAATATAAGAACGGTCTTAAGAGGCATAGTATAGTTTTGAAATTTTTTATAAATAACAAGAATAAGATTGTAGAGCTACTGAGAGCTATATGAAATGCAAAATTATCAGAAGCAAAATAATATTTGGAACTACAGAGTTGTTTAGACTAACGTTATTGTCAAAAGCAACAAACCCGTTTGGATCTATAAAGTTATTCAAAGCTAGAAAACTTATTTAAGAGCCAAGTTTAAAGGGTAAGCTCATCATAAAATGCATTACAGGGGAGTTAGTCATTAAGTTTTCACAGTAGTTAGTTACAAGGTACATCCATCCTTAAAGCAACCACGAAGATATACCGACAATTCCTAATATTGTCCAAAGATGACTCAAATACAATTCTAAATGTAATAGTGAGTTATTAATGGTAGGCCGAGGGGCACAAGACTTTTAAGAACTTTAAGAATGGGATTGTGAGTCCCTGACTTTTTATACCCACTATAATTTCATATCCGGGTAGCATCCATTTCAAAAGGTTCTCGCTTCTCATCCGCGAATTTACCTACCTTTTCTATATTTCCTTCACAAAGCAGGCGAAACTCTTCTCGGTATCCTTTCTAGTTGCTATCCTGTGGTGTGGTATTTTGCTTTCTGTCCTATGACGTCGATTTTGACTGAATCGCAAATGTAAGGCTGGCGACACGTGATTTCAGATTCGACGAGGCTCCCATACAACCTTGTAATTTTGATTCAATATCGCATCACAAACATTAACAACTACAACAACAATTCAACATGGCAGATTTTGGCGCATACCCGCCAAATATGGCGCCCCAGAATGCCCTGATTGTGCGTCAGGTCGCCGGCGCAGATCATTCTGTCGTTCCATACACAGCAGAGGATTTATCGAGACAAAAGCAAGGCCCAGCCAACCCATTCAAGGACGAAGCGAACGCCCTCAAACGCAAAAACGTACTTACTGGATATGCGGAGGAAATGTACATCAGTGAACATGCTTTCAGAAGCAAGCATCGGGGCATGGAGCAGAGAGGTGGTCCAGATCGCGCATACCTTGGTGGTGCTGCTGCGAAAGAAGAGAGTGCACGGATACGCGCGAAACGACAAAAGAAGGGCGATGCTACGGTGGCAGAAGGTGATGGAGCCTATGTTGGCCCTTGGGCAAAATATAAGCAAGAGGAATACGAGGAAGTGGGAGAAGACGAGGAGCTAGCGAGTGACGAAGAATACGAAGAGGTTGAAGAAGATGAAGAAGTGATAGAGAGTGGTGCAGTTATACCCGCTATGCCACAGGCCTTGGCAAAACGACAAGAAGAGGCAGAAACAGAAGGCGCAGAGACGTCCCAGTTTCATGGTTCAGAACAGTACGATTATCAAGGACGAACATATATGCATGTCCCACAAGATTTGGATGTGGATCTCAAGAAGGAGCCAGGAAGCGTCAAGAACTACGTGCCAAAGAAGCTGGTTCATACCTGGAAAAGTCACACGAAGCCGATTTCTGCCCTACGATTTTTCCCTGGCTCTGGTCATTTATTGCTTTCGGCAAGTGCAGACACAAAGATCAAGCTTTGGGATGTGTATCACCAGAAGGAGCTTCTTCGCACCTATGGCGGACACACGAAGGCTTTATCCGATGTCACTTTCAACACTACGGGTACACAATTCCTCTCGGCCTCTTATGATCGTATGATCAAGCTCTGGGATACTGAGACGGGGCAATGTACCAATCGCTTCACTACTGGAAAGACACCTCACGTTATCAAGTTCAACCCAGACCCAGAGCACTCGAATGAATTCCTTGCTGGTATGTCAGACAAGAAGATTGTGCAATTCGATGTTCGTACACGGGAGGTGGTTCAAGAATATGACCACCATCTTGCAGCCATCAACACCATTACCTTTGTTGACGAAAATCGCCGCTTCATCACAACATCTGATGACAAGTCATTGCGCGCTTGGGACTATAATATCCCAGTCCCAATCAAGTACATTGCAGAGCCATATATGTACCCAATGACTCGCGCGTCTGCTCATCCGTCTGGCAAATATGTTGCCTTCCAGTCATCAGACAACCAGATCGTCGTCTACGGCGCTACCGATAAGTTCCGTCAGAACCGCAAGAAAGCTTTCAGAGGTCACAACAACGCTGGATACGCTATTGATGTGGCAGTCAGCCCAGATGGACAATTCGTGGCTTCAGGTGATACAGGCGGTTATGTCTGCTTCTGGGATTGGAAGACCTGCAAGATGTGGCACAAGATGCAAGCTAGTGATGGGGCTGTTACCTGCGTTGAATGGCATCCTCAAGAGACTAGTAAGGTTGTAACAGCTGGACTGGATGGAAGCATTAAATACTGGGATTAAAGCACATGGTAAGTGTGTTCAGGGAGTTGGTGGTTGGCGGCGTACTGGTCTTAAATATTGGTTTAGGGAATGCTAAGATCAATTCGGAGGCATATCTATGTCTATGTCCGCCTGCAGTAGAAGAATCAAGGACAAGATAACTTGCTGTGCATGAAATTTGGCCTTGGTTTTCCATGACTCCTCAATTGTGTTCTCCATAAGTAATAACTTGAGCGCATATATAATTTTGAGCCCTGAAGAATTTTAGCTTCAAGACTTTCTGAGCTCTGACACTGTCTTGAGCTTAATAATCTTCTACAATCTGGCCTCGGGGATCCTCAATTTTCAGATTCCATACACCTTAGCTGGATAATAGATGTTCGTTTCATGGCTAAGTTTGAAGGACAAGGCTGAGAAGGTGGCATCGCAACAGCTGCTTATAGCGTGTACCCCGCCCGTTAGGCACCTGCTCCATACAGCTTTTTTAATCACCATTGGTTAACAATTATTATTCAGCATTAGGCGGCATTAGGTAGCATCAAAAGAATGTTACTATATGTGCTTTAAGTGGCCTACATTGTCTTTACTAGCCAGTTCACTGTTTGAGAGAAACACCGCATATTTCTGTTAATATATTACTTCCTGCCACCAAGCTCTTTGGAGTACTTGATCCACTCTGTCCTAGATGTCGCAGTCTAGCTCCCCAGGGTCGGGAAGCGCTAATATTGATTCGAGCGCTAAGTCAATATTAAAAGAAGTAAGTCATAAGTTACAGACTGGTTGTCAGATATTAGAGTCTTCCGAAGTGTTACCCATAAAGGAAGAAATTTCCTCCTTTCTAAACCTACCTGGACTGCTTCCTTAGCAGCATCCACTGATGATTCACTACACTCTTTACACTATTTACACTCTTTTACTTAACTTCGTCGGTCAAACATTAAGTCATCTAACTTCGCTAGGAGTTTATATGTTGCAAATGCAAGCATCCATGGCCAGTGATGACTCACGATTTATCCAATACGGACGCACATCTCAAAACAGTAGAATGCTTTTTCCAAGAAGTACAGGCATCATACGACATGAGGCAACGCTCAGCTAGCAATTATACGAGTGTTCATGTTCTCCTATTGAGCTTCGAGGATGATGATCTTGGAGTTCTTAGGGAGATTTTGCCCTTGATGCACGTCTTTGAAAGGTTATATCATTATCAAGTTGACGAGCCATGGCAAATACCTTCCAAAAAGTCCAGCTTAGAGCTGATGAAACGAGTCACGGAATTTATTGACAAGTACCAAAACCACGATAGCCTGCTTGTTGTTTATTACGCAGGGCACGGTGGCTTGATTCGTGAACAGCCAAGTGCCGCTCCAATATGGGCAGCGTAAGCATTACTCTGATGAGTATTGCCATCTATCATTATGAGATCCTAAATATTTTTTAATACTAACTAGTATTAGTAAAAGATCGGATTCAAGCGCGAAAGTATACACCTCTGGTATTCAAGAGCAACTTGAGGCAGCAGAATCTGATGTGCTATTGCTTGTCGACTCCTGCCATTCAGCTCACCCCTCTACTTCGGCTGGTACTGGACAGGGTGTTACAGAAGTTATTGCTGCATGTGGCTTTGGGGACATCGCACCAGGGGTAGGGCCACACTCATTTACAAAAGCCTTAACAGATGAGCTCGTAAATGCTGCTCGAGAAGCCAGCCCGTTCTCTGTTACTCAGCTCTACGATCAAGTATTGCGCAATATAAAGAACTGGAAGCCTTCTCCATTGAGAGACAGCGAGGGAGATATCATTCTCGATGACCAAAACCGCCCCATATATGAGAGATATTCGCGAAAAACCCCAGTCCATGGGTTTCTCACAAATGAAAGCTCAGCACCGAGGATTATAATACTTGCACCGCTTTCCACTACACCTAGTCATTGCACTCTAGACGCTGATGGTGGTCAAAATTTAGACGAGCTCTTTCCCGCAGATCGAAATGCCAAGTCCCCAAGAGTTCTCATGTCCATAAATGTTAAGGATGAACCCTTGGTCCATCAAGATTGGATTAATTGGATACGTAATGCACCAAAGACAGCTGAAAGAGTTACTCTGGAAGGGGTCTATAGAAGCTTCTCCACACTTATACTTGTCAGTATGCCGGTGACGCAATGGAGCCTACTTACACCAAATCCCGCATACTCTTTTATAGGGTTTGCTACCAGCAAAAATTGCCTATCACAATCGGCTTCATTGTCATTGTCATCAAATGACTTCACATCACCAAGTCTATCGCCAAATTCCACTCAAGCGCAACAAATGCCAGCATCCATGAAGCAGGATATAGGCGCAAGCCACATGAAAAGGCCATCATCCACGACCCAATCCTCTCCATCCCCTAAAAAGATGAATATAAGAGAAACTCCAAGTATGTAAGTTGTTGGTTATTCTCTAGTGTATGATATTGCTGCTAACATTGTAACACAGCAACTTCAGTTCTGGAGGTAAAAATTATACTGCTCTCTGGCAATGTGTAAGTGACAACCTAATAAATCTTCAGCTCAACCGTGTTGACTCCGGCACCCGATTAGTGTCAATGTGGATTCGGTGAGATGGTTGTTGAATCTACCCCAGCTTGTATAACTTGCGGTCATGGCCCCATATGCTCCAATTGTAGTCTGTCCCACGAGAAAATAGATGATATCCTGCCCGACCTCTAAAATCATTAAGACAATAACTATTATCTATTCATATCACCGTCCATTCATTCGGGGGAGATATATAGTTCTTTATTATAACAACGTGAATCATATTAAAGCCCAATTCTAAGTGTCAAGCCAAGTTATTGAACTGAGGCTATAAGGAATTTATTTGTGCTATTGTATCTTAAGTTTCCATAGAAAGCAAGCTAAGCCATCATGATGCGAAGTAGAGCTAATCTGTAAAACCTCTTTGCAGCGTAAGTGTATTCACCAGTATGCTGTTTATGAATACTTTACTGCAAGGAAATCAAATATTTGAGACAGAAAACTTAGGAAACGATGGCAACTAGCCTCAGTGCTTTGGATCATAAAACTGGCATTTAGGGGAAATCAAGAAGCTTAACAATAAAATAATATAATGTAGGGAATTTTAGAGGTGCAAAGTCAAGGAATTGAGCGCCCTTTAGTGCTGATAGCATACCTATTGTAGTTTTAACGGACATCCATTACCAAACCAAGTTTCAAGCATCGCATCTAAAGAGAGACCTAGAGTATTTTTACGGCATAATTAATTGTAAATATCAAATTCAATAACTTACTTATCCTTCGATATATAACCCCTAGCCCACTGATATCACCTTACATTACAGGCGCAGACTTTGAGACAACTCCAAACCACACCCCGTCTTTTCCCTGCCAAAACTCCTCATAACTCTATAATACAAAATCGTAAGAATGCACCCTTTCTTGTTCGTTTAAGGTTATAACCAAGCAGAATCTAAGCTGCGCTGATGGTCGTAATGAAGTTTTGATACTGCTGCTCTTCTGATGGCCCTACCTTCACCGTCTTCTGCTTTGGCGCAGGGTTTCCATTGGTGTTTGACCATAGGACTGAGTCGTCCTGCTGCTCTCGTTTTGCGAAATCCTGAGCTACAGGCGTTGGTTCTGGATCCTTTGGTAATCTCATGGCTAACAGCACATATTCTGCGCGAGTTGCCTTGTCCATGATATCGTCCATATATTTTCTTACTTCGTCTGAAGGAGCAACAACTTTTGTTAATGCCTCCAGATTCTTTTGCGATTGCGCCCAGATACGAATTGTGACAGGTTGGTAGTAGTCCAGCTTTGGATCATAACTTGAAGAATCGCTACTACTACCCTTCCTGACTATCAAGAACGAGGCAACAAATTCGTGCTTCAATGGCTGATATTCAAGAATACTGTATTTCGGAAACAGAAATCGATCGCCTGTTGCACCCGGACCTACAAATTCAAAACAGATACCGGAGATATCGGGTTTAGGCGGAGCAACTGGTCCCTTTGAGCGCAAAGCCTGGGATTGCGCTGGCGATTGCATGTGATATTCCTGCTTAACATGTGGCTGAGGTGGTGCCGGACTTGGTGCTGGTGCTGGTGAAGACCTGTATAATGGATTTGGGGATTGGGTTTGATAAATATTGCCAGAGGGAGGTGGCGGTGGCGGATGCGATGTAGGCGAAGGTGCAGGTTTGGGCTTGATATTGAGGAGTTTATTGAGATCGTCAATGTGGGCCTGGAACTTTCGCAGTTCATCTGGGTTAGCTTTACCGCCAGCAACAATTCTCATTAAAGCTTTGAGGTCTGCGTCTGTTGCTGCTCGCTCAGCAAGGGCCTGAATGACTGGATCTGGGCTTTTAGCAGGCGCTGCTGGAGGTGGTGCTGCCCCGTTGGGTTGGCCGCTTGGCTGCGATGGACCTGGAGTAGAGCCCTGAGATATAGGAGGAGGCGCGGGCCGAGGAGGATGTGATGGTGATTGTTGATAAGTATTATTGGGGGTATTATTCATATGTGGTGGCTGAGTAGGAGCTGGCGACGGTGCTGGAGGTCGAGCATTATTCGCTGTTGGAGTCTGTGGCGCTGGACTTGGTGAAGGATGTCCTGATGGACGAAGAACACCCGTCATACCCGGGGATGACACAGGTGGAGGTGGAGCATAAGGTCTATGCTGTGGTGGTGGCTGCGATACTTGAGGTGATAACATTCCGTTTGTAGGGCCATATTGAATAATTGGACGATACATTGGTTGTGGAGGGGGTGGTGGTGGTCGCGGAGTCGTGTCCTTGACTGCCCACATTATAGCATCAAATGTATGTGGTTCAACGGTGATTGTACAAGGACCAAGTTTCGTCATTGTATCCTTTGCCGGATTATTGGGAGGCTCTTCGACATGCCCTTTGACCTTTTTTGGTTTTGTCCAATATCGCTCGAATATGCCCTCGCATATCCATCGGTGCCTCGATCGCGACAAAGATTCTTGAAGTACTCCACTGCGAGAAGATCAGCCATGTTCAGCAACGTACTTTGAGAACATTGCTTTGACTTACCTCTCTGGAATGGACTTGTATTCTCTTGTAGACAAATTTTCTGGTTGTGGCTCTGGGACAGTTGGCAATGCCTTTCCTGCCACGACCGTCTTTGGCAAGACTTCTTCAACGACAACCGGTACAGGTGTCGGCGCCTTTGGTAGAGGCTCTGGAGGTGTAGACTTTCTCTTCTTGGTTGAAGATTCTACACGTGCCGAAGCACGAGCTGGCAACTTTCTCTTCTCACCCATTCTTGCGGGTGGTTAAGTTCTATTTCTCTTTCGGTGCATGAGTGATTACGCGTGGTGGAGTTGTTGGTGTAAAGTAGAAAGTTCACAGACGAGGATGATGTGAGCCTTGGGTGCTAGAGTAAGGTCGATGTTTGGGATGTGCTGGGCGGAAGGCGGCATATAATTCAAACTTCCAGCCCCGAACCGAGTCTCCCACCTGCAACTCTTGGAGCTTCATACGTGGCCCTGACGAATCAGGTGACCCTTAACGTTCTCTTTGAATAGAAAAAGGTCATAGCAGTGTCTTGTATTCGTGTCTGTTATATACTACTGTCTTTGAAAGACGTGCAAGGTAAGCTGCCCTCTCATTTCGCCTTATGATCACAGACTTCAGACTCCCAAGTGGAGATGTGTGGAATGATATCCCACGGACGTGAACATTTTTCCTTCATCACGCCAGATCTAGCTCTGCTACCGTTTACTGCATTTACTCGACCTTCTCTGTTGACGGTTAAAACCCTTGCTCGCGGCCACTGACTCCTTCAGCGCCTCTCATGGCTCCCCTTGCGCCTATCTTCAAGAAGGCTTACTGGACAGTCGCCCTTGCCATCGGCTTCTATGCATTGGCTTTAACCGCCTTAACGAATACATGGCTCCAACGCCAGTGAGTGAAACATATGTCCATCTGAGAATCATCATACTGAAATTTGCAATAAGCGTGCTCTATGCACATAAAGTGCACACAACATGGTGGGATGATATCAACAAGCCTGAACAGTTTGGGTTTGCCAGTATGTTTATTTCCATTCCTTACAGCTGCTCTAGCTCATCCAGTCCAGAGAACCAAATTACACCGTTTAACATTAGTACTCCTGACAATGAGACAATATATGCTTGGCATGTAGTGCCATTGGGACTGTATGCTAAACATGAGAAAGCACTTTTGTCAGAGCCATCTGGTTGTGCTGAGGATATAACTTCGACTAAGGCCTTTGAACTTCTAACCAAAGATCCAGATGCTCGATTAATCATCAACTGTAAGTACGGAAGCACGAATTAAAAGAAACATAATCCTAATTTTTTCTATAGTTCACGGGGTACGTTAAGTTGAACAATTTTCTCATCACGAGGCTAACCATTCCAGAATGCTGGTACTGTTGCTCAAGGTTGGCGAACGGATACCTATCGTGCACTTTCAGATGGCAGTACTTCCAACATCCATATTCTTGCTCCTGACTACCGTGGATTTGGATATTCAACTGGGTCTCCCACAGAAGAAGGCATTATTATTGATGCCGTTGCTATCGTTGAGTGGGCTTTGTACGTCGCCAAGATCCCTCCGAAGCGCATCGTCATTCTTGGCCAGAGTTTGGGAACAGCGGTTTCTACCGCTACAGCTGAACACTTTGCGAAGAGAGGGATCGAGTTTGCTGGCGTAGTACTCATCGCTGGTTTCACCGATCTACCAACTCTTTTAACCAGCTACTCTATTGGAGGATATGTGCCCATCCTATCTCCCTTGAGGCACTCACCCGCGATTCAGAAATGGTTTGCCAGCTATGTCGTGGATACGTGGATGTCAGCGAATAGACTGGCAAACTTTGTAAAGATCAGCAAGAAAGTGAGGCTTTTTATCATTCATGCCAGGGATGATTTTGAAATCCCATGGTTTCACTCTGAGGGGCTGTTCGCAGCCGCTGCAAATGCCACAACTGATGGGGGAATGACTATACAGCAGATTGAAAAGATGAAAGCTCGCAGCACAGTAGATATGGGTGATGGAGCATTTATAAGTACATGGAATGCTGGTGGAGACAAGATTATCAGAGAGCAAATTGTTGCATATGGACGTAAGTGTGACTTTATGGCCAAAGTGAAACGTGCTGACTTTGAAAGACCATAGCAGAGTAATGACATATGCTCCAGTAGCATTGGCTGCTTTGAAAGCATTTGGCCTGGATCAGGATGGATTATTACCTTAGTATCGCTCAGTCCATGTATTGTATAGAATATACATGAGATATTAGACCATATGAACAGTCAGGTAGCATATTCGAAGGATTTGTTGATAGTGTAGCATATAGGTGTTATCTATGTATAAGTTAAACCTCAAAAATTTCAATGCCTCTTTTCATTTCCAAGCAAATTTTATGTTTGATCACTTGAGGGCGAGCAAGTTGTAAGGAGACACAGCGTTCGCCAACTGCCCCGAACATTTCCGTGATAATAACATAGGGAAATCTATCATTTTGAATTTCTAATCTGATAGAATTACAATAAAAATTGCATCTGATTAATCCATACATTCTATTCTCAATTACGTTCACACCCGCTTGATTGATCACACACTTGGTCTTCGGTCATAACGTCCAGATCACATAAGGCTATAAGGTTGTAGTTCGCGTAAGTACACCCCGCCATGCCCGCCAACTCCCGCCAACTGCCAGCTGCCACCTTTGCGCTCCACCAAACCAACTTTCACTTCGTAACACACATCATGTCGTCAGTCGAATCGAAGGTCGATGACCCTAAGCTCACACAGGAGGCTGCGGAAGAAGTCATTAACGAAGCCAAGGATAACGGCGCCAAGGTAGAGTCGGACGACGAAGATGAAGTCGAAGATACCCCAGAGACCAGCAATGCCGCCGCATCTGGCGCCGCAAAGAAAAAGAAAAAGTCAAAGAAGAGCAAGCTGAAAGCAGCCCTTACTGGTAAGGGCAAGGAGAAATCTTCGGAGGATGAGATCCAAAAAGCTGTCAGCGGTCTCAGCAAATCGCAGATTTCCGAGCTTCTTTCGATGAACCCAGCATTGGCACGGGAACTTGGCGCAGATGAGGGCCTCACCGATGCTAAAGCTGCAGAGATGATGAAGCATCTGAACTTGCAGGATATCATGACTGGATTGGCATCCAGTGGAAAGAACGTCAAAGATATGGCGAACTACAAATTCTGGCAGACGCAGCCTGTTCCTAAATTCGATGACAAGACAGAGATAATTGAGGAAGGGCCATTCAAGATCATTGATCCAGCACAGGTTCCAAAGGAGCCAGGACCATTGGTTCCTGGGTTTGAGTGGGTGACTATGGATCTGACGCGCGAGGAGGAGCTTAAGGAAGTCTTCGATTTGTTATATGGTCATTACGTGGAAGATGACGAAGCTATGTTCCGCTTTAACTACTCCACCTCCTTCCTCAAATGGTATGAAAACTTACAGTTATTTATGTTTATGAGCTTTCGCTAACTATAATAAGGGCCCTTCTCTCACCAGGCTGGAGCGCCGAATGGCACGTCGGTGTCCGAGCAACAGCCTCTAAGAAACTTGTAGCTTTCATCTCTGGAGTCCCAGTCTCCCTTCGTGTCCGCCAGAAGGTCCTCCACGCCTCCGAAATCAACTTCCTCTGTATACACAAGAAGCTAAGAGCGAAGCGATTGGCACCAGTGCTCATCAAGGAGATCACAAGACGATGCTATGCACAGGGAACCTGGCAGGCTATTTACACTGCCGGAGTCGTGTTGCCAAAGCCAGTCAGCACAAGTAGATATTTCCATCGTGCCTTGGACTGGCAGAAACTTTATGAAGTCGGCTTCAGCCCACTTCCACCGAATAGCAAGCCTCAGTACCAAGTGCGAAAGTATACTCTGCCAGAGAGGACGAACACACAGGGTCTTCGTGAGATGGAGGCAAAGGATATTGATGCCGTTTTGGACCTCCTTAAGCGTTACTTGGCGAAATTCGATATGGCTCCTGTGTTCACCCGGGAGGAGGTCGACCATTGGCTTTGCCACAAGAAGAATGCTCCTGGAGACCAAGTAGTGTGGTCATACGTCGTTGAGGTATTTCATCCCACATGGCTATGATTTCTTCATCTGTACTGACAATTTTTAGGACCCATCAACGAAGAAGATCACTGATTTCTTCTCCTTTTACGCTCTCGAATCCACTGTTATTGGTAACCCAAAACATAGTAATGTGCGCGCAGCATACCTTTACTACTATGCCTCTGAAGTAGCCCTTACTGCCAACCCAAACAAAGCAGACCTAAAGATCCGACTTAATGCCCTCATGAACGATGCGTTAATTCTTGCAAAGAGGTACAAGTTTGATGTGTTTAATGCCCTTACTCTCATGGATAACGCCCTCTTTATTGAGCAGCAGAAATTCGGACCTGGTGATGGACAGTTGCATTACTACCTGTACAACTATAAGGCTAATCCGATTGCTGGTGGTGTGGATAAGAGAAACATTGTGGATGAGACAAGTTGCAGTGGTATCGGTGTAGTTATGCTTTAAGTTCGGCGTGTAGGAGAAGATACCCATGGAGCAATAAAAATGTCTCGTTCAAAATATATTGCATTCTTATGATCATCGTTATACATACATATCGCATCAAATTCCATCTATGCCTTCATGGCCTCGGTCTTCGCAATCAATTTAGCAATCGTCTCATTATGCCACTTCCATTCCTCCAGCATCAATACATGTCCCATTCCTGGTCGAATATAGCTTTCAGCAGGCTCCAATTCAGCAATCAGCTTCCTCCCATGCGGGACCGTAATCATATTGTCATGGTCGCCGTGCATGACCAAAATTCTGTCCCTGCCAACCTTATCGCCAAGTTCTTTCAGTTGTGCAGGACTCTTATGATGCCATCCAGCAGCAATAGCTTGCATTATAAAGCCTTTGCGCTGGAACGCATCGGGGCTAAGCCTCTTGTTAAGTTCCTGGGCCGCGAAGCGTTCGAAGTTTGATGGAAATCGTTTAATGCCTCCTGGCGGCAGATTGACATTCGGTGTGGTCTCAGTTGGAATAGGGCCATCATCTGGAGCTTCGAGCCATGTATCTGAAAACATATTTCGGGCAGCTTGTGTGACGCTGTTATCTAGAGATTTGGGAATGAACATATTGATGCGCGTTCGGAGATTCTCAACATAGGTTGTCGTATTCTCTATGCGCGCAGCGGTGGACACGAGACTGAGTGATCCAATACGCTCGGGAATAGCCCAGGCAATCTCCTGGCTGATCATGCCGCCCATACTGACACCGATGACATGCAGCTGTCGGGACTCGGTCCAGCCAATATGGTCGCAGATTTCAATGATATCTTTGGCCATCTCACTGGTCGAATAGCGCATCAACGGCTTGTCTGACTCACCCATTCCACGATTATCTAGAACAAGAGCAGAGTACTTGTCACCTTGCTCGTGGCCGAATATCATAGTTTGACGCTGCCATGCAGACTTGATAGCACCTAATCCCATAACCCACTAAAACACATCAGCATCTGACCATCTGCAGAAGTTGCAGTATCATATGGATGACTACATACCACCAGCTTAATGTCTCCATGACCATGCACTTCCCAAGATACTTTGATTGGGCCTCCACGATCAGCAGCGACTGGTAAAACTCCAGACTGGGTCGGCTTGAGATCCCATATCGTTGTCTCGTAGGCGGGATGTGCAAGCACTTCGGCAGCATTAAGGCGAGGGGCCCTGGAAGCCATCATTAGCAGAGTTTACAAGATGTAAAGAAGACAGGTTTCAAAACAGCTTCCAGAACACTTACATCGTGGTGGTTGGCAATCTACGTGAGACTGGCAGACGAGGCTGAGTTATGGCATGACCGAATGCCTCGGTTCGCGGAGCGGAATACCTACGTAGCTGTGAGCTCCGATGAGATCCGAAACCTGTTACTGGTGCAGCTCCATTTGAAGGACCCTAGAGTACTTTTTCCAAATTAACATAGATGCTGTTTCAGAGAAGATATCACAGTCCTTGCTATCTTTCATTTTCACTTTTTATTTCATTTAATTTTACAAAAGACATTTTAGGCTACTCTCCGACTCCTGCAACTGTTCAGCGGCTTCTCATTAATGAATAGAAAAACTCACTTAGCAGCGTAAGACTATTTTGTGATAAGTAACAGATTCCATTGAAATTCGTTTGTCGGAGTAGTTAGTATGATTAACTATAACAGTGAGAACATACTAAGAAGTCTTCCAACAAGAAATCTAGAAGAATCAAGTTGTATTATGTATGTCTCTGTTTAAACGCGTGAGTCCAGGAAGACGCGACGAAAGCGGTGAGCGGGAGCAAAATAATTGTTAGAGCGGAAGAGTACCGCTCCTTCTTCAATTATATGTACGACTGTTTCTGCGCAGCTTCAAGTCATGCCTACAGTCTTGATTATTGATAGGGGGAGTCTGATACTATGGCAGATATGATTTTGGCTGTCATTGTAACAATAGACTCGAGGCTTCATGGCAGCGGCAAAACCGAGACCGGCTTGATTTTGAGAAGAGCAGCACCCTAGTCTTTATTATATCTGTATTATATTCTTCTAGAGAGCAATCACTGCAGTGCCTTTCTTCTTAGTGACTTGAAGAGTAGCTCGATTGACATGGATGCATAGTTCCTCCAGCATAGAAACTTATAGAATTGTAGCGGGGATATCTTGTGAGGCACATAAATATCACGCGGAACAGATTGCAAGGAGCCAAGACGCTTTACGAAAGCAGAAACTCAAAGGAACAAGGAAGTAACGAATATGGTAGATCTCGATCATTCGAAGAATGTTACGAGACTGACAATATCGGACACAATTCGATATCTTATATCAACAGCCAAGACATTGAGAGCAGATGGAGCGCTTATATGTTTTGACACATTCAATTCTCAGCAGACATGGCCTTTGTGAAGAACCTTCTATATGTCTTCTGCCTGTTTGTCGTCTGATTTTGTGCGATTCCGTAACGCCGTCCCATGCGATTATTGTACAATGCGCAACATTTCCTCCCCAACCTCGAGTCTGATACGCCAGGCCCATCCCTTATACCAACCATCCTCGAAAGCATCCGCATAGGAGACGTCCTGGTCCAAGTAAATCCTCGATTTAGCCTTGTCGCTGCTTGTGCTTAGGGTTCAAGGAGCAAATGATATAAACATGGCCCTTTCCCTTCTTTCCACCCTTTCTGCGTACAGACTACAAAGCAAGTTAGTTTCAAACACAGCAATTCCAAAGCCATTCCAAATCCCCTCTCCATAAAATGGCATCCCGCAAGACCATCCAAGGCAATGCCCAGCCCCATCACAACAACAGAGAAATCCAGCCTACCTTGCAACCCTCACAAAGCTTCTTGACAGAACTTCTGACCTTCATCCCCCTCACCTGCTCAGCAGCTTCTTGCGCAGGGGCAAGCACCATTGGACGTCTAAGAGCATTTTGCGATGTGAGGTAGGCAATTGATCGCGATGGCGCAACGGAGGCAACACGGAGGGCGGGGAGGTAGGTTCGCGCAGTGCGGAGGAGGGAAGTGGCGGAGAACATGGCGGGAGAGAGATCAATCGAGCCGCAGAGTATATATGGGATGGATTGGGCGATTCGACGGTGTGAGGCGGTGGGACAGATGGATTGCGAGGATGTCGGATGATGTCGAGTGCTCACGAAGTTCGAATTCCAAAATCCAGAATCTCAAGGCCTCATATATCAGGCATTAATACCACTATACGCCTCCCTCAGCACTCGTACAATGTGAATTCTTAGTCATTAGAAGTCGGACATTGCTGGGTGCTGTATATTTGTTTAAAGCAATTTAATTATATAGGATTGGGTAAGGACTTGAAGCTGTATAGTTGCTTAAAGATGTACAATTATTCGAAGCCATACACTTATCGAGAGCGATGCAATCTCGTCCATTGTGGAAGAATTGAATGAGTAAGAGCAAGGGAGTTTGGTATTTTTTAGTCATCATCAATTTTATATCTCTTTTTCAAGATTTTACTTGATCAACTCATCGACCCACCACTCCTGTTTCCACCGATGAGACCTGCCATCTCCAACAGTGCTCGATCTGCCTCAATATCACCGCTACCTAGATTGATCTTCCTCCTAGCCTCAGCCTCCCTTTCCTCCCAAGCCCACCTCTTCCTCTGAGCCTCAGCCTCCTCGCTGCCACCACAACCCCATACCTCCAGACTCTCTACTTCAAATCTATCCTGCCAATCTTCTCTTCTACTTGCACTTGTATGGAACGCTCCTCCGCCCGAGGTATGATTGTGTGTGAAGACACCGAACTCAAAAGAGGAATCGAGCATGAGTGACACAGCACCAAGGGCCACATGAGTGCTGAGGCCAGCAGTGGGTTTGGGCTTGGGATGAGGGCAGCCAAAGGAGATACCGGCATGAGTAATGGGTGGTTTGGCGAACGTGACGTAGTCTTTGTTCATAGTGGAGGGGTGGAAGACTTCATGTGTGGGCTCAAGTTGAAAGAGCAGGGTGTTCTCGTCGCCAAAGCATTCTTTATGGGTCGCTCGCCATGGTTGGGTGAGGTAGACTCCGTATACAACACGAGATGACTTGCTGCTGTCGGGGAAACGTTTGGGAGGGAGACTGTCAGTGAATGCTCGCTCTTGACCGCCACTTGGCGGATCTGAGATGCGATTGCCGGATACGAGAAGAATAGTTGGTGCTCGCCAGTTCAATACTTTGGTCTCAAAGCTACCCATAGAGAAGCCAGCTTCGCCTCCGGAGTACAGTAATCGTAATCGTCGGAAAAGTGACGATCCCGGGAGGAAGAATGATAGTTGTGACAGGACATTGAGGTCCAAAATTTCTCCCTCGTGTGGAAGTAAAGGCAGGTCCAACTCAGAAGGTATAGCATCTGCAATAGTTGAAGCTGAAGAATCCTTTCGCTTGGAAAGATCAAGAGTCTTGGAAAAGAGGAAATGTTCAAACAATGGATTGAAACCGCTAAAGATGAATGGAAAAGAGATGGGTATCACAGTATTGAAGTTATGGATTTTGACTCCTGGGGATTTCTCGACATTTACAAACGCTGATAAGATATTGTCTGCAGTCCTGCGTAGACTTTCCAGCTTCTCGCCTGCGAGTCGCTCAGAATACTTGGATAGGCTCTCTTGAGATTCAAGAGGGGCAACAATGAGTAGTAACATGATAAGTTTCCTTAAGTTGTCCGAGGGAATAGTGGCATGTGAAATCGGTGCATCACCCTGCTTGAAAACCTCTATGGCATCAAGAGATTCGAGGGCTGCCAAAGCGAGTTCATCGTCATCCTCATCCTCATCGTCGTCTGCAGCTTCATCTACAGCAAAGCCTGAGACATGACTTCCAGACGTGGCAGCTTCCGACTCATCACCTTTATCGACCTGAGTTTCCGCGCCATGGTTTTCTGTTGTACTACTCCCTCTGTCATACACTGCCAGGCTGCGAAACAGTAGTTTGGTGCGGTCTGAACTTCCTTTTTTCAGGACACGTTGATACCGTTCCGTCAGTATGACTACCACGATAAGCATCTGCTCAAATCCCAAGATGACGGGTGCATTCTGGCCAAAAGGGAATGATCCAAGATATGTGCATATCTGATACACAATGCTGGAAACGGAGATGACATCTGGGATTTCCAGGAAGCGAGAGATGGTGTCCTCCTTCAAATATGCAGTGCCTGAAGCATGGTCTGCTAGGTTCCGAAACACATCTTGAAAAGAGTACAGTTCAAGGGGGGTAAAGCAGCGTTTTGCAAATTTCAGTGCCTAAATGCGATACTGTCAATATAGGATGTTCAGAGTAAGCGGGGCCTTGGTTCTCGAGCATTCATATCACAAGGCTGTGAGCAATGACCGACCAGGCACCAAAGCACCAGGGACTTACTAGCTGGTGGCTAAGCTGTTCTGTCGTAGGATGACGGTTATTATCGCTGGATTGAGCAGCTCCCATTGCATTATCTGATATGACAGTATGTAGTGTTGCGTTGGGTAGAATGAGTTGTCGATGAGTGTCTTTTGGACGTTAAGTGAATTCATATGATACACGCTCCGCTCCGCGCATGCCTGTCTGCTGCATGACGTTTGGAGCGACCGAGGCTGACAAGTCCGAGGGTTGCTGGTGGTGTGGGCATGGACGGAGAATGGTTCTCCCGCTGCTAGCTGCTGGGCGCTTGTCTTGTTTAGGACTGTTCTGCCGTAAGGCGCGTGGCCTTGCGTATATGAATGCCTTAGGCATATATTATATACGCAGTTACCTACGTAGTACGTAGTAAGGTACCTAGTGCTTAGAGTGCCTAGTTAAGTAAAGTACCACCAATACCAGAGAGCACCAGAGCACCAGAGTAGCTTTTCTGCTTATCGGAAGCTTATCGTGCAGCACAAACCAACCCAAAGGCCGTTCCGTCCACAAAGTGGACTGACCAGGTACCTTGCCTTGTCTGTTCCTTACCCTACCTACCTGACATACCTTACCTTCACTCCACGCTTTCGACAGCTTGGAAAGCTTCATCACTTCTCGCAAAGTCACAGCTCCTCACCCCGTTCTCGATTGATTTGACATACTACTTACATACGAGATACTACATAACGTGCATGTGGAGTGGGAGTAATACACATGCACATCTACCCAGCCATATCAGGTACAATACATACCTACATACATACATACATACATACATACATACATACATAATACATATTTACATACTTCCGTCCACATATACATGACACTTCTACTCTCAGCTTCAGCTCTCTTTCAACATACATATGGACGTATGAACGTGCATACGCCCTACTGCAGCCAGTCTCATATATCCTCATGCCTCCATGCCTTCGTTGCCCAACTTGGCCGCCATGGATCTATCCACATAGAGTGTTCGGTGTTTTATGACCATAGGATTGATTGTAGGCGCGCATTTCTCTCTACTCTTCTCTCCTGCTTGAGGCGCAGATGCATCCTGCGTACATACGAATACCGGCTCTTTCTCTGCATGCGCAGCGCATTGGGACCTACATATGTACGAAGCACCAAAGTATACATGTAGTATGCAGTATCTTTCTGGCCTTACAACTTGCTCAATGTTTCTATGATATGTCAAAAAGATCATACTAGGCGTCACTGGCTGCACCTCTCGCATGATCGTCGTACAATTCTATTGAAAACCGCACTACTACCTACATGCTTTGTACGACCTGGCCTGATGAAGCCTTTCGTATCGCCATATCTTGTTTTCTTCCTCGCTCAATCGGCATCGCAACAGCACCATCGGGCACTCTTTGACGGTGCTTTCACTTTCGCTTTTCACTTTCACTTTCACTGCGACTTTCATTTTCGTTCTCTTGCCCGCCCCCCCTGCAAATTCCTCCCACTCCAGCCCTGTCCTTTCCCAGGATCCAGCGTTAGCTGTCAATGTGTCAATGTCAATGGGTGCGTGCCTTGCTCCGACCGAGGAACCGTCGCAGTGCCAGAAGCAGGGAAAGGTCTCGGACGTCGTGTCACCAACCAAATCTCATCTCACTCCGCGTCGTCCTACCTGGCAATCACTGGTCACACAATAAAGACGATCCCGCTGAGGTCGTTCGTAATCAAAACACACAGCGCAACAAAAAGTCTTGGACACTTCGCGTTTCGAAACTAGCTCACGTGCTGGGATGTATTGGCTTGAAGCATAGTAATGATGATGACTGACGTCGAAACAATTTCTGCCTGCTGCCTTCTGCCTTCTGCCCTTCTGCCCGGCTGCTCTCGACTTGCCCATCTCTGCTTTCTCCGTCGCTCCCGTCATTCTCGCTCCTCGCTCCTCACTCCCTTGAGCGTAGCCCCCACCGTGTCACCCCGCCTCCACATCCCACATTTGCTCATTCCTACATATGATGAAGAGCGTTATCTATCTCTCACTGCGTGTAATTTGATGACAAGCCTCGTATGAGTAGATTCCTGCACTTTCCGCTGAGCCCATCTTATAAGAATATCTGACCCGTTCACACGCCGTAGTTGTATGTGCACTCTTCATCTTTGGAACGTGCACTTGACTTCGCTCTTGAGTAAGTGAGTGACTCATATATATCATTCGCCCCGCGTGAGATCTTCTTAGGAACACAACTGACAATACTTCATTAGATTTCTTCTATCTCTCAGCCTTATGCTGAATTCACAATGCCCGAACACAAGACACATACTAGACTGGGGACAGTTCCAGAGGAATGGATAACCCGATGTCCCTCTGAGCACAAGGATCAATATGTACGGGTCTGGACCTGTGTACGTCGGCTAATTGATAAGACATATTCAATCATACTAATTTCTTATTCAGTGCTCCTGTGGAGCTGGAGGAATGACAATATCCACCGATGATTGCCGCAAGTGCAGCCACGAACGTTGCGGCGACTGCGATATCGAAGTTGTCACGAAGTAATGACATGAGGCTACACCATCAACGACATTGAACTTTTAGAAGGGTCATTTTCATATATGGAGTATGAGAGCGGAAGATATACCCACATGCGCAGGCAATATATCGATGGGGCATGGCGTTTGGGATGTTCTTAGAGAAGCTTGCGTTCGATTCGGATTCTTGATTGCTAGCGCAGCGTACAATGGTACAGATCAAGCACACATTTCTTTCCTTCGACTCATCCCGCAACATTCTTTTGAGTAGCGAGTGTGAACCTCCATTAAGACTCCTGAAATCCTTTCATAAACCATACTTCCCAACTCCTGTGACCCATCCCAATTTTGTACAGCATCGCTTCAATGAAAGCCTCACTTCTTCCCATGGACCAATTCAGCCACCATCTCCAAGACTCCTCGTCTGCGCTCGGAATCATCGATCATGGACTTCGCAACATCAGAGTTGATTGCCTTCGAAACCGTGGACTTCACATCCTCTTCGGACCTTGCAAGCTTACTGCCCTTCCTTCTCGCATCACGCGCAGCCGCAAAATCCTTGTCTTCCTGATCTCTAGCTTCAAGCTCTCGAATCCACGCCTCGTTCTTCTCCTTCGCCTTTTGTTCCGCAAGGACACCTTCAAATTCCTTACGTTTTTGTCGGTCACTTTCCCAGTACATTGAACCTGCAACCATAGCCACCAATGTAAATCCTTGGGCGTAAATACGAGCTCGGAACATTCGGTTCGTACGATTGTGATCACCAGCTCGAATTGACCGCGAAGCACCGAAGAGCGCCCAACATGTGAGAGCGCATCCTGTTGTTTGCCATGAGCATAAGGGTATTTACATTTTGCAGAATTGGTCACTTGAGCTTACCCAAAGGAATGAGGGGTTCCTCCTTTAAACGTCTTGAGAATTTCTGCCATCGATTCTCCTCGTAGAAATCACTGCATCGTTAATCATCGGATGATTCGAAAATGTTGGTGGCAAAGCTTACCTGTTACCATCAAAGGACGAGGGCAAAGGTGTATCAGACATGCTTGCTTCTTAATAAATTAAATGAAAAATCAACAATGATAAAAAATTGTCGAGGTCTTGGGAGCTATATAAGAGGGGACTAACGGGCGGGAAATAATGGTGAGATCATTAAAGAGCATATCCCGAGATTTCGGATAAACCTTTTTCAGTTCGGATCAATATGCCTGCAATAATTTCTTATGATTGTCCGATACCGCCAATCAACTTAAGGACGTTAGGCATAATAGTCACGAAAGATACGGTCACAAGCCCGTTTCTAACCGTGGACTTTTAAATCTCTCAATCTTTCTCGAAGGCCTTTGCTATTTCGGATTACCATATACTCCTTCACTCCCTCACAATGGATACCGTGCCAGTCGTCAATGGCCACAAGCCACAAACTCCAAGTCTCAATGGCTTGTCTTTAACTGAATATTCTGCGAATCCCACCCCACCAAGTGAGAGAAAGGAGCCACTTGTTCCTGCGGACTACATGCTCCCCAATGGCTACCCGGATGTAGGATAAGATATTTAGTACTGAATTAGAAGAATTAAGCTGAAATTTATATAGTATTTGCGTCTTATCCTCACTTCCCGTGTCTACGAAGTCGTCGACGAAACCCCATTGACTCACGCCATAAATTTGAGCAACCGATTAGAATGTCAGGTGCTTCTCAAGAGAGAGGATCTCCAACCAGTATTCAGCTTCAAATTGCGAGGAGCTTACAACAAAATGGCACACTTGGATCCTAAGAAGAGCTGGAAGGGAGTGGTGGCATGTTCTGCCGGTGAGTCACCATGAAGCTCATTCCACTACGCTGGCTCACAACAGACAGGAAATCACGCACAAGGAGTGGCATACTCGGCCAGAAAACTTAAGATTCCGGCGACGATCGTTATGCCTGAAGCAGCACCGGCAATCAAGTTCCAGAATGTTTCACGAATGGGAGGATCAGTTGTGCTTCATGGTGCAGACTTCGATGCCGCCAAAGAGGAGTGTCACCGTCTCGAAAAACTACATGGCCTCACAAACATCCCACCTTTCGATGACCCATATGTTATCGCCGGTCAGGGTACCATTGGTATGGAGCTTCTGAGACAAACCAACTTGAACAAGCTTGAGGCTATCTTCTGCTGTGTTGGAGGTGGTGGTCTCATTGCTGGAATTGGTGTCTATGTCAAGCGTATTGCTCCACATGTCAAGATCATTGGAGTTGAAACATACGATGCCAATGCTATGGTCCAGTCATTGGCCAAGGGCGAGCGAGTTACATTGAAGGAGGTTGGCCTCTTTGCTGATGGAGCTGCAGTTAAGGCGGTAGGCGAGGAGACTTTCCGTATCTGCCAAGAAGTTGTCGATGAGGTTATTCAAGTCACAACTGATGAAGTCTGCGCTGCCATCAAGGATGTTTTCGAGGACACTCGATCTATCGTTGAGCCAGCAGGAGCTCTTTCTGTTGCAGGTGTCAAGAAATACATCGCGGCGAACCCATCCGCAGATACTTCCCGCCAACTGGTTGCTATTGCATCAGGTGCCAACATGAACTTTGACAGACTGAGATTTGTCGCTGAGCGTGCTGCGCTCGGTGAGAAGAAGGAGGCATTGATCTCTGTCACCATCCCAGAAAGACCAGGATCCTTCTCCGAACTCATCAAGGCTGTCATGCCACACTCTGTCACTGAGTTTTCCTACCGCTATGCTACCAGCGAGATCGCAAACGTCTTGATTGGCATTTCATTGACATCCCCAGGCTCTGAGCGTGAGGCAGAACTCGCTTCATTGCTTGAGCGCATCTCCGAGTCTGGCATGACTGCAACCAACCTCTCCGACGACGAGCTCGCCAAGTCCCACATTCGTTACCTTGTCGGCGGTCGCTCCAATGTCGCTGACGAACGACTCTACATGTTCAACTTCCCTGAGCGACCAGGTGCTCTTGAGAAGTTCCTCACTACCCTTCGCCCAAGATACAACATCTCTCTTTTCCAGTACAGAAACGCAGGCTCAGATATTGGCAAGGTCCTCACAGGTATTGTCTGTCCAGATGCGGAGGTGAAGGAGTTAGAAAGCTTCTTGAAGGAAATCGGATACCCCTGGACCGACTGCACTTCCTCTGAGGTCTTCAAAACTTTCTTGAGAGACTAGGTAGTCCGGTTCGCGCAGTATATTGCTTAAAATTGGTCAGAGGCGTTTGGTTTGCGTAGAATTTTTTCAGATATCCAAAATATATTTGTATATAGAGCTTCAACTGCTTTATCCGGGGGCCTTCTAAATCAAAATCACATGTGGGTTCTTATGTTATCGCTCATATTTTCTATACGAACCATTAAGACGGTGTGGCTTTCAATAATTATAACGGCTTTGGATAATTTTAGGATTCTTGATAATTATACAGTTCATCATAAAATCTCTGTGAGTATATCCAATGCATGATTAAATTTTAGCAATACTTCCGGGATTTCTGACCTGAGTTCGGTAGTCATAAAACCTCCACTATGATAAAAGTAACCATAAGCTGGTGCGGGGTTTAATCGTGGGGGCGGCCGCGACGACATCGGCCTCAACAGTGGACCTTGTCTGTGATAACATTAGTGCAAGAAGCACGTTATTAACTACCTTTGACGTCGTCTAAGATAATAGATGAATGACTTGCCATTGAAACCGCACGACTATACTCCCAAAATCCAATTGGGACTTGCAACAAAATGAGTGGTTACTTTGAGAAGGTGGCCACAAAGCCTTCTAGCCAGAAGATGGCGATGCCACTGTCTGGACAAACACCATATGGAAGTACTCGAAGTTCATCGACTCGCAAAGCAGTACTGCTTATGTCTTCAGTATTCATAGCTGCGATGTTCTGGCAATTTCGGCATCTACATCTCATCATCCATACTACGCCATATCAGGACGCATCAAACATTTTTGACGGTCAATGTCCAGAACAGCCGGTGTTCTCACCAGAGGCTAGACCTGATATCACCGAACAAAACATCGAAAAGTTATTCAAGACTCCTGGTTTTTGGAATGCCTCTGCAAAACGCTTGTCTGGGGCTATTCAAGTGCCGACTATGTCGTATGACAACATGGATCCGCTTGGAGTTGATCCGCGTTGGGATGTCTTCGCCGATCTTCATAGTTATCTGGAAGAAACATTTTCTAATGTGTAAGATTTCTGGATACTGATTAATATGCTGCCACTAATTTATGTTTGAAGGTATGAGGAGCTTGAGGTCACAACTGTTAATAAATATGGCTTACTCTATACCTGGGCGGGCTCAGACCATGAATTGAAGCCTCTTCTTTTAATGGCTCACCAAGATGTAAGTGTATTGATTTTGTCTGATTGAACACAACCTAATTTTAAATTTGAAGGTTGTTCCAGTCACAAATGAGACTTTAAAACGATGGACGTACCCGCCATTTGAAGGACACTACGACGGAACCTACATTTGGGGAAGAGGCGCCGAAGATGACAAGTCCAATCTGATTGCCATGCTATCAGCAATCGATGCTCTAATCAATGTAGATTTTCGTCCAACTCGCACCGTAATGCTTGCTGTTGGCTTTGATGAAGAAGGGGGTGCGGAGGAAGGGCCCTATGGTGCCGCAGGCCTTGCTAAGTATATCCTTGAGAAATATGGTCCCGACAGTATCGAATTTATCGTACGTATTGAAATACTTCTTCTGTTCTCTGACAAGTCTGTCATGATGGACCTCCCGAAATATAACACTCAGAATGGGCTACCAACAAATACATGGTTCTCAAAGACGGTGTCATGTTGAATAACTTTAAAGCTTCTCAGCAATATCTTCGAAAGCTATTGATGATTGTGCATGGTTATTAATCCAAAATGCCTGTCTACGGTGCTTATATTTGGATGGTTCATTATGAAGAATCCGTTTTGTGCATCACTAATAGCTACTGACTACCCTCATAGTTCGATGAAGGAGTTGCGGGATTGCAGAATAGCTTCGGAACAGAGTTTGCAACTCCAGCATCAGCAGAAAAGGGCCATATCGATATCTCCATTGTAGTTGATGTTGAAGGCGGTCATTCTTCCATACCTCCAGATCATACAGCGAGTAAGATTATCCTATCCCGATTATTTTCTATCACTAAAATTGTTGAAAGTTGGATATTTGGCCGAATTGATTCAAACAATTGAGAGTCACGTATTCGAGTATCGTATCACTAGCAAGAACCCCACAACGGCAGCCCTTTCATGCCTCGCCTTATTTGCACCAGATGTTCCACATTCGCTAAAGGATGCTATTTTGGGCCACAAACCCGCTCAGAAAGTCCTCCAGTACCTGAAAGGAGGTCGTGACACGAGGTCCCTGGTTCACACCTCAACTGCAGTCGATATCGTAGGTGGTGGTGTAAAATGTAAGTTGATTAGCAAGCATTCCGACCCTTCAACGCAATTTAACTGACATTGCCTCAGCAAACGTGCTACCCGAGACCGCATATGCATTGATCAATCATCGCGTCGCTGTTGAAGAATCTATCAAGTTTGTCAAGGACGCTTATATAGAGTTTCTCTCTCCAGTCGCAAAAGCGCAAAACTTAACGCTCTGCGAATTCGATGCTAAGTCTTGCAATAGCGAGGGGACACTAGGCACAATCTCTCCCTTTGCAAATGGAGTTCTTGAGCCTTCGCCTGTCTCTGATCCAAAAGACACACGTTTTGGTTGGCTGAGTGGTACTCTTCGTGGTGTTTTTGGGTCAGACGTTATTGTTGCTCCCATGCTCTTGACAGGAAACACGGATACCAGATTTTACTGGGACCTCTCTTCTCAGATCTACAGATTCTCACCTTGGAGAGCATCATTGGATCCTAGAGGTTCTCGCATGCATACTGTCGATGAGCGCCTGCCCGTCGAAGGACTCGTACAGATGATCACATTTTACCATGAGTTTATTCGGGTTGTGGACGAGAAGAGAACATAAGAAGATCTTGAATTCGAGAGACCAAGTTTGATGTATTAGATGGGAAAATGAAGTACTTCGCAGAACGAACCAACTGAGCAGAATAATGGTCTCATTAAAAAGAAATTTGTGCGCTCATGTTGCCTTATGCATAAACTCAGGGTCAATTCTTGAAGGTTAATAGACATTCGGTAGATATTATTAAGTGACCAATTCATCTGCATCTACTTCTTGGGATAATACATGGCGGTCAATCAATGGTTCTTTACAAGCTTTTGAACATTGGCTGGAATGCCAAACCCGGGATGATGAGACCCATCTCCAGAGTGCACCATACCAAAACGCAGCTTCGTCTTTGCGATATGTACATCCAGAGGCTGGGCACCAAGAGTATTCGATCTGAACAGGGCAGAAATCTAAAGATCTTATTGTTAGCATCCATTTGCTACTCCAAGTTAGGAAGCCTACGTCAGAACTTTGCATGGTCGCAACAATTGATGATGCCTTGCCATCATGCGTTGCCCAGTTTGATATCATAGCCACAGTGCCGAGAATAACGATGACTAGAGCCAATAAGGTTGCGATGCTGTAGGTGATAATTAAAGGGGCGCGGCTATAATGATATATGTTGATTGTGTCGAACTTCTGAATATTTGTCATCATCGACGAACTAGGTAAATGTCAATATTAAAGATACGGGCGTCAAATGTTTGACTATGAAATTACCTCAGTTCTTTGTCAGCCAACATGTTCAGAGTAGTATTTAGTGAGAAGCCTTCAATAAGATCCTGCAACGGTTGTTGGAGCTCTGTGATAGCACTTGGATTGGTTTCGAATATCGTCCCGACCTGCTCTCCCTCATACCAAATTTCGTCTGAGCTCATATTTTTAAGCATCGAAGCATATTCTGTGGAACCAACAAGGTATGTCTGCTGGATGGCCGCCTCTTGATAGCGAGTGGTGACTTCATTGAACCACATTGATCCATAAAGACCGGCAATTTGTTGAGAGATTGCCCAAAGATAACTTGTATAAGCAGCATTTGACATACTGGAGGTATCGTTGAGTGCGTAGGGCTCAAAAGCACTCACTTGCGGCACTGTGTTGAGGTATTCGATGTTATTAGGCGTGATTGTCTGAACATCATTCCAGTATTCGACGGAGATATCTATTGAAGCATTCCACACAGGACAGGTTAAATAGATTGGCTGCGTCTCATTGTCTGCTGTATGATTGGCAACAACTACCCAGAGTTCGTTTCCGAATGAGCCATCGTATCCTTCCCCATTCAAGTCACCGGGAGCTTGAACTTTTGGGGCAATATACGCTGAGCTATTATCGTTGAGGAAGTGTGTTCCGGATGGGATCATCGCAAAGTATCCAATTTTCGCAATATGTGGTGTGAGTTCATTACCGCTTGGAAATTTGTCACTATATTGCAGAGTGTTTGGGTCGATATTGTAAAGGTCAATATCAATGGTGTTGTTCCATGATGGAACTGAATTCTTTACGGGCCCCATCGATAGCAAAGCAGCCATAGTAGTATTCCTGGCCACGTCAAGAGTAGAGGTTTCACACTTGATCAAGGGAGCAAAAAATTTCACATCGTACGTCATGTTGACCCCTGCGACTGGTCTATCAAGATCCAATAGCTGCTCAACGGTTGAAGAAATCGCAGCGGCACGAGCCATCTTGTTCGAAGGTCTAGTAAGCATATATATGCCACCAACAGAGACTTCGACTAGACCGAACCGTTGAAGTGCAACAAGGTTGTTCTCTGATGGAGAGGCAAAGTCCGAGATATCAAGGACCGATGCGTTTCCAGTAACCGTATAATTTTTAAAACTGGTCTCGATTGAGAGAGTGGCTGGCGTGACGATCGCCGCAAGTGGAAAAAGCCAGATTATAATTGCCATCAATGTTCCCACCTTTACCTGCCACAGCATTTCCAGATTGAAAAAACTCAAAATGCTTGATGGTGCCGAAAAGGCGGAATCGATTGCTGCCATTGAAATGGATTTTCGTCGAAATGTCCTCCATAGCCATTGCATGTATGCAATACCGGCTGACGCCGCAAAAAAGCTGTTGATGAGGAAGGCAAAAGCTGATCCAAAACGTAAGGGCCATTGTTGTCTCTGGATATCTCCAACCTCTGTCTTGTCCATTCGCGAATAGTATAGATGATGTCCTATTGCCAGTATAACTGCACATAGAGATAGTGTCACCATCCAAATAAGAGATATCCAGTGAATGGAAGCGGTAGCCTCTGAATGGGATTCATTCTCCGAAGTTTTTGAAGCCTGTGAAGTCTCTAGTTCATTGTCTTGGACAATAACACCAGAGGATTTCCCTTCCGATGTCCTAGTGGAAGAAGCGTCATTGGTAGAATTTGAAGAGGTTACAGCATGAGTGGTTTCCGTGTCGTGATGCTCACTGCTATGGACGCTACCATGCTCACTTCCACGATCATCACCATGATCACTGCCATGCTCGCTATCGTGATCGTTGCCGTGATCGCTGCCATGATCGCTGGAATGGTCACTAATATGATCCATGGACTCCGACGAAGTTATTGCATGGACTGTGTCCGAATCCTCGTATCTACTGGGCTCGATGTTGCTCTGGAGTGTGCGGGGATCCGACACCATGAACCGATCATGATCATCTTCAATTTCGCCCAATTCAATTGAAATATGAGGGCTTACATCGTCATCCAGGAGTTCCTCGACGGGGCGAGAGTAATTTGGTAGCGGCTTCCGGCTTATTGGAGAAAGCGACATGGTCAATAATTTCTAATTCTTTCACTCACAGTATCTTAGACGGGACATCCATAATATTTAGGATAGTGGATAATTTCAGAAACCAAGATTCCGATCATCAGTCTGGTGATAGGTAATTTGCCTTAAATATCAACGGTCTAATTACTTACAGCCTTCATGCATTGCTCCGTAGCCCTTGCTGCATATGCATTGCAGCAGCCCACTCAGCTCCGCCTATTAGGCGTGCAATTTCATCACTCTTGAGTAACATCAAATTAACCATGCCACCATAAGCTTTTTTAATGATATTAAGGTTTGTCAAGAGGAAGGCAATAATGGCTGTATTTTACTTATACTTTAATATCATTGCTCGTTCTCTTGACGAATCTCCGAACCCCGCTCCATTCTGACCCTAACCATAGGTTGTGGAACAAAATAAACTTTACAGATGAAACGATTAGCTTTGGAAGTTTCTGATGATGCTGTAACGGTCTAACTATCGACGGCTCTACAGATCTGACCGGGTCCACGCCTTCGAGATGCATAAATGCTATACCCGGCTGAAGAAATGTCTGTCTGTTCCCGACATCCCTCAAATTGATCTCTGTACATATTTGCTATGTGTTAAATAGTCGACCTTCTCTTAAATTTCAACGCCAATAATGATCCAAATGTCGCCAATCATTCCACTCGTCCCACGCTTCCGAATAACCACACCATCCAAATCATCTAGAGCAATCCATCATTTAGAGCAATGCAGCCGCGTTCACTGACTTGAACCTTCAGATCCTCTTCCATCTTCTGGTACCCACTTCTTCAAGATATTTTCAAAGACGTCCCTTCCAACCGGCTTGCTAATATAGTCATTCATGCCGGAATTTTCACACAATTCCCTGTCACCCTTGATGGCACTGGCTGTCATGGCAATGACAGGAATTTTCCTTGTGCGTTCATCAAATCGCTCTTTATCATTTCGTAATTTCGCTGTCGCGTGGTAGCCGTCCATAACTGGCATCATACAGTCCATGAGGATGACAGCAGGACGCTGGTTTGTCGTAAGATCGCTGAGATATTTGAGAGCCTCCTGCCCGTTCCATGCAATTGCCACTGAATAACCAAGTTTTGCAACCATCTTCCGGGCAACGGTTTGATTTACAGGACTGTGTAAAGCCGTTAGTTCAAGCTACGATGTGGGGATTCAAGCTTACTTGTCTTCAACGATGAGAACGTGGCCCCTGATAGGACCCTCCTTGAGCTTCTCGATCTTTGATCTAGCATCTAACGAATCCATGTTATTTGCGAATGTCTGTTTCCATGCCGAGACGGTAACTTCGCTAGCCATTGTTTGAGCTGAACTATCTGAGATATTCTCCAGTGGATTGGTAAAGGACTCCTTCGGATTCTTTAGCGGAAGTACATCTCTAAAGGTGCCAGACTGATGCGAAAACTGAAAAGGGAGCTGAAAGACTACCGTCGTGCCAATAGAATACTTGGATGTAAGTTCGATCTGCCCGCCCATAAGGTGGACAAGATGTTGGCTGATATTCAATCCCAGACCAGTACCACCGTGAAGCCTTGCTGTCGATGAGTCTGCTTGGTTGAATGGCTGGAACAGTTTGGGTATCACATCCTCTTCTATCCCCATACCCGTGTCTTGGACAATAAACTGCAGCGTTATTTCGTCTTTGATGGTCTCTTGTCTACCTTGCATCTCCTTAGCGTCCTGGCTCCCTTGAGCTTCAAAATTACCCTGGGCCTCAGAATTAGTTTGGCCTTGAGGCTCCTGAGTGCCAAGATCAGATCGACCAGGGGGTTTCTTATGGGCCCCTTTTGATTTAAATCTGCTTGAAGATTCACTAGAACGGCGACGCTTTCTCTTCGCATTGGGTAGGACCGATACGTTCAATGTCACGGAGCCTGCATCTGTGAACTTAATGCTATTGCTCAACAGATTTGTTATAACCTGTTGAATCCGGCCAGGATCACCTATTAATATATGTTTCTCCGGAAAAGAAGTGGTGAACTTGAGACTAAGGCTCTTCTTCTCAGCTTGAAAGGACATAATTTTATAGATGCCGGCAAGCACTTCTTGGAGGTTGAACGGCACCGCTTCAATGTCCATATGTCCAGACTCAATTTTGCTGAAGTCAAGAACATCATTGACAAGGGTTAGGAGGAATGCCGCTGAGAGTTGAATTCCGCGGGTAAGCTCCCGTTGTTCTTCGTTCAGCGGAGTGTCTAGTAAAAGATCATTCAGTCCCGTGATACCAGCAATAGGAGTTCTTATCTCGTGAGACATCTACACTAAATCAGTATCAACTCGGGAGTCTTTTGAAAGAAGCATTACATTTGCAAGAAATCTGCTTTTAAGCTTACTAGCTTCTCTGGCAGCTAGCTCATTAGATGCCAATACCTCATTCTCGGTTTGAAGCATGGCACGGGCTTTGACATCGGTCACATCGATCGTCAATCCGTGGATTATGCCAATACTTTGTTGCTCGGCATCACTCATACTATTGGCATGATTCGTGTCATAGACGATTCTTGTTCGATACCAGTGATCGATAACTCTGTGATCAAATGTCTCAATTGTTGTTGTACCGTCAAACATAGATTGTAGTGCCTTCATATCTCTGACTTCCTTTTGAATTCGCCGTTCTCTTGCATCATGTGTCTCTTCTCCCCACGACAGAATACCTTCCAACAGAGTGACTTGGTGGTCCTTATTGAGAGCCCATAGACTAACATCTGATTGAGAGAGAACTTTGAGAATGGATGTTGTCCGACGATCTGACCTGATGCGTTCGTGTACTAATGCATCTACATCTAACATGGATGCCACCCATTTGAGGATCTTGCCAGCCGCATTTCGGAAAGGTTGAGCTCGAATGAGAAAGTAAGTATAATTTCCATTGGCCAGCATATATCGAGCTTGCCAGGACCAATGATCTCGACCAGTCTTGACCGTCTCTGACCATGCAGCTGACATAGGCCCGAGATCATCTGGATGTATTATTCTTGCCCATCCACTGCCAAGTGTTTCGGCTTTGGTGAGTCCAGTATATTGGTACCAAGAAGGACTTAGATATTGGACTTGCCCGTTGACATCCATAACACCTAAGCAGCTAGGAATAAGCTTGCTAATCATCTCATAACAGTTGCCATCTGGGTCATCGAAGAAAGCCATGAACATAGGATCTGACTCATTTTCGCCACCCCAAGGAGTGTTTATAGCAGATCGTGTCCCAGAATCATCTCGTTTCACTTCTGAGTGCGGAACGACAGAGGGTGATTGCTCAGGTAAAGGGCGTCTGATCTCCAAAAAGTAATGCCAGACCTCGTTTATAATGGTGGCGTTTATACGCATTCTTCCTCTAACGATGGGCATTGATGGATTCTGGCCGTTCCAAGGCGGGGTTGTAGGATCGCTAGCTCTACCCGTGGCAATTATATCTACTTCAAGAGCATGTTGCCGGAGATCCTCAGTATCCCAAAAATCTGTAGTTCTCTCATGCTGTCTCTCCTCTTTGGCCGGTATGTCGTTTGGGGAATCGCCACTTGCATGATTATCCTCCACACGTGCATCTAGTGCATCGAGCAATGCATCCCAATCTCGATATACAGAAGAGCTATCCGGGGTCAGGACAATTCCCAAGTTTTTTATTTGACTCCCAACCAGATTGTTAAGACCAGCCTTGACATCAGATAGGCCTATCAACCTGGTGAAGCCTCCATTAGCTGCCACAACAGTCCTAGCTGGTGAGAGAAGAAGCGCCGGGTGCGAGGTGGTGTCCAATGAATTGTAATGTGACATTGGTTCATAATCGGAGTGACCCGGGGAAATGCCAGTCAAGGGGAGAAGGCATATAAATGTAAACGAGAAAATAGACCTCGATTTTATTTGGAAAGGGTAACCCAGAGCGGGCAAATACTGGACCGCATTGTAATGACGAGTATTTAGCGTACTTTACATCGGCAACACGCACTTTAAGTCATGGACACGGACGCTAGCTTCTCGTCTCCGAACTACCACTGGTGATCAATAGAACGAGCTGATTTTGGCCTTGAATTGATTTTCACGTGACGTAGACGTGAAGATGGTCAGTTTTGGAGAATGCAAGCGATGAGGTGTGGTGGAGTTGTAGCTTTGAGAAATATTGCCTTTTCCGTTGTCACACACGCCTTGTTCGTTTGGTCGGTGAGACCAGCACTGTTGTTGACGACTGGCGGAGTCACGAATAGAAGCAGAGGACTGACGGAGCATGCATGGCCTTGAAAGCTGCAGCTGGGAATGGTCAAACAATCACAGATAGATTTATGGTACTATCCCCGAGAGTGGTGAGCGAGTATATCCAGGTCTTCAAATGCTGACTCATTCGACTGTTTTGATTGAGGCGCGATTCACCAAACAAAACATTTACAAGATGCACCGGTATGGAATTCAATATCGATATATACTGCGTACATTTGTACTCCTCAACCTCCCCACGATTTGCATAATAGCCTAGAATTATTCAGATAAAGAACACAAACAATGAGTGGACAACTATCAATCAGTACATGTCGACAGCCAGACATTTGTTGTGACTGGCAACATCCTCAACACCAGTACCACCAGTGATATACGCTTTCTTCTGCCCTACGGCCTTCAACTCATATTCAATAGCAGCCTTGTTAGGTTTGCTCATCCAATTGCCCATGGTGGTAGCCAAGGCTTTCTCTCCATTTGGCTTATGCGTGACAGCAGCAGCAGGTGCATCTTTCAAGATATCGTGTGTAAAGCCATTGATACGCTTACTTCCATCCGTCGATGCGATTGTGGCAGCGCCATCGCAACCTTGCTCGAGGCTGATATCTCCATGAGCTGCGCCGTCATTGCTGGCACTGATCTGAAACTCAACCCACGTGGCTGGCAATTCCGTCCCACGCTGAAGACGGCCCTTGAATGATGTCGGAAGCGAGACAAAAGATGTCTGTCCTGGTTTGACCTTCACGGATTTCAGAGGATGGTCGAAGTTGGCTCCTGCTGTACCATTACCATTCCAGTAGTTATCATAAAAGAAATACGCCTCTTCTTTCCCTGATTTGTTGGTCAGGACGATGCCTGGCCCTCCGTGGTTCTTGTCACCGGTGCTTTGGACAACAAGGCGGGATGTAGTACGGTGAGCAAGATGAGGAGGATGATCGGGGCGAGCATCACCATCAGAGTAGGTGATAATAATGTCCTTGTCGCCATGAGCCGCAGAGCTCTAGATGGTATTAGTATGAAGATTTCCTGTAGCATATGAGTTTCGTACCTGTTCATTATCAGTTTTTGTACCTGGGCTTCCACCCCATTTACCGATACCAATATAAGTTTTACCATCAGCAAAAGTTCGCACAAGCTTTTCGAGCTCAGCATGATCCTTGATAGCGTCTATTCTGACAACAGTTCCAGAACTGTTCAAATGAACGCAGTTCTTGAGAGCATTCTTAGTGCCTTCGGAAGCTTTGTGCCAAGCTTCGTTGAGATTTTGCATGAACGTCGGATCTCCCTTCAACGTCTTGGAATCCCCAACTTGTTGGACTGTCATGTTGCCTCCCGCACCAACAATGTTGCTGAGGTCTATATAGTCATTACCTAGTTATATGGTCAGTATTTCGCTTTTGTCTCCAATTACTGATGTTTCTTCAACGATGTATCGACACTTCGATAATTGACAGGTTATATACAGGTGATAGGCCTTAAGAACTCTTTGTAGAATAGGTATTTCAAGAGATTTATATGACTTACCTTCAAACCCATCCTTAGTGATTTCAGCTTGTTCGCCTTCGTGGCCATCATGAAGAGCGATGATAGCACCCGAGGTCTTGTCTGGCGCCGAGATGACTGCTGTTTGCCATGGCTTCACCGTGACATTATGGTTGTTGTTCCAACCATGAATCTCAAATTCTTGGTCATGTCCAGACTTGTTGTGGATGTTGATGAAGTGCATATTGTTGTCTGTTTTGACGATTGGTATTGGAAATTTTCTTGATATGTGTTGCTAATGTGTAAAGTAGGTGAGAATATTGTATCTTATAGTTTTGAATTGCAAAGTTTTTGAGGGGGCCTCTTACTTATAATTTATTTGAAAGGCTGCCATGCCTCTGGCTTCCCCTCATAGTTATTATGACAAAGTGGTTGATATGCACATTCTCGATTCCTTCAGGCTACTCTCAGCTTGATGCTCAAGATACGAACTTCTTCCTCAGAATACCCATTGCCACTTACTTGACCATTTTCTATTCCGAGCTAGGTCGCCCACTTGTGCTACAATCTTAAGGCTGAGACAATTTCGGTGACAGGTCCAATCACTTGATCGAGTAAAAGGCGTAATGAAGACACTAGCCCCACATTGCGCCATGTTAACGTCAGCCGCAAATCGCATGAGCTTAAGCCACGAGCAGGATCTGGCTATCATCCAAGCAATAGGAACAGATCGATATCGAGGAGTAAGTAAGATCCATAATCTTACCATTGAAGCCGCAAGGCTGAGCACTCATACAAACTACCGGTCGGTTGCGTACAGCTAATATTTATATATTCTGCAAACCAAATTTCAAAATTGAAACTAACGATTTTTGACATTGGTTCTAGAAACAAAAACTGTTGCTAGTTTTCATTTGTATTTGCCAAAGGAGGCTGTGAAAGCTGTCTTGTGATGAAATCATTTGCGTAATCTCATCAGCCTTGCCGTCAGCAGCAAGCAGTATCGTGAAGAGCTGATAATAAGAGGCCAATGAGGCTTTTTATTTTTTAGACATCTAGGTAAGCCTAATTCGCAGTGGGATTTTGAATGTCGTACAGTAAACGAGAGTATCTCTTGTAGCCACTTCTCAGGTTCACTTCTCGTATTTCATTGAGGCTGAAGGATCTTTCATAGTAGCTTGATAAATCCCGTAAGGCTTCTCAATTTACGAGGCTTCACAAGTTTAGACCACGTATATAAGAGGTAGCAATGAAGCCTTCGATTTTTTATTTTTTTCTTAAATCCTGTTTTCTATTGGCAAGCCACCGAGTCATTGACAGGGTGTTTGATTATCACAAGGATCTCAGTCAATATCAACATCTCAACCTCCAAGATCTTCAGAAGTTTTATTAGCCAACAGTTCCACTTATTTTTATCATTCAACACCTTCACTATATAATTACAACTTTATTCAAGATGGTCATCCGAAAGCGTTGTCTCCTGTGGGACTGGACCAACACCCAAGGCGTCCCACAGGAAATGGACAAAGTGAACTTTCACGGCCCAATCTGCTCAGTGAGCAATTGGAATACATGGATTCCACCGGAGCTCAAGAACCGGCTCCCATATCGGCCGATGGTGCGCACGATGGCACAGACATCTGGCAATGAATGGAAATTCGTGCAAGAGTCGAAAGAACCCATCGTGCATTTCTTCAACGAGCCAGAACGCCAGGGTATTTCACCACAGCAGGCCGCAGAAATCTGGAACTCGCACATGCTGCCGCTGCGCAAGCAGGGCAAGAAACTCGTCAGCCCATCCTGCGCCAACGATGCTGCGGGCCAGGCATGGATCAAAGACTTCATGCAGCGTGTCAGCCATGACTCGCCGGATTTCTTGGGCTTGCATTATTATGGTCCGCAAGGGAATGCGGCCATCGAATTCTTGAAGATGATGCATACACATTTCCCACGTCATCATGTTATTGTTTCTGAGATTGCGTGTATCAGTCGTGATATTCATGAAGTCCGCGCTTTCACGGCTCAGTTGGCGAATTGGATGGATGAGGAACCATGGATTTTGGAATATGGATTTTTTGGTTGCATGAGGCATGTTGCAGATGGGTTTGTCAGCCCTGCAGCGCAATTGATGAATCCTGATGGATCGTTCACAGATCTAATGCACAGGTTGATGAATGAGCAGCCTATGAAGGCTTAAGGAATACTGTACTCTTTTAGGAGCCATTTATTAGCTGATCAACTACTTAGTGCTGCACAATTATTCACACATGTTCTTTATTAGAATATTTTAAACTATTTGAATTTACCATGAATTTATTAAAGTCGTATGTTTTATGAGAAAGTATAATGGTACACTTATTCAGAACTGTTCAAACTGTATCGTGAACAACTGTACCAATATTCGTTATTAACAGGGTATACTCTTGGTATTCTCGTGTAGATATACATTTAGTCCAAGGTGATCTCAAAGCTTTAATGCTTACCGAGTGATGTAGTATCATCATCTTAGAAGCACACTCAAAAGGCATGGATTTTCACAATATAAGAGCAATCTACAACACAAGTATGTGCTTTATTTATCTCTCTTAGATGAATGAGTAGCTAAATCTATCCCTCTCACCTTGCCAAGACCTTATTTTGTTTCATACTTTCGACCATAAACCTTCGACCAGTCTTCTAGAATCGAGCAGCCCCCAATAGATGCCACACGTGTGGTCTTATCAGACCAGTCATGACTCATTCTGATAACAAAATTCATTGGACAATATTTGCTCTTTGAGCGTGGGGGCTTCATTCGTGTAAATTTATGGCCCCCAATTATCACTTCTGGGTATCCTCCGCTCAACTAAAAAGAGGTTATCATGTACTCGCGTGATCTTCGGTTCAATGTTATACCCTATTGGTGGTTGAAACAAGGTCAGATATATATTTTGCTCTTATATCACAATAGGATTTCAACAAAATAGTATCGTAGTTGATCTGAAAATCAAATAACTCATTATAAAATATCTAAATACTTGAAAAGTTTCCTACATTATGTCTACTTCACGGATTTCTGAGCTCGCAGCAGTCATAGCATCAAACACTGAAGTGGTTAATAGATATATTCAAGAAAAGGGCCTTCCCCAGCCCTCATTTGAAACTGACGGTCCAATAAATCCAATTTCAGATGCTCCGGAAGAGATAGAGGAGGCACGAAGATGCGCGGTGGAAGCATCAATAGAACTGCAACAACTGCTACAAGGAGTAGACAGTTTACTTTTCCCGCACGTGAGTATCCCATGATATACATACCAATATATTTGAAAACTGATAGGATAGACCAACATGGCGCCTCTCCAAGCTATTTACCGTTTCGAGATAGCCTCCAAGTTCCCGGTTGGAAGTAAAATCTCATTTGTTGACTTGGCCAACTTGTGCGATTTACATGAACATGATCTCCGTCGTATTGTTCGATATGCCATTGCCCACCATCGCATCTTCGAGGAGCCGGAAAAGGGGGTTCTAGCACATAGTGCAGCGTCCAAGCGGCTTGCAGAGAATTCCATGATACAGAATATCATGGGACTTACGATTGAGGAATGCTGGCCAGCACATGCAAGAGTATGCCCGAAATCCAGCCCAGGAGTCATCAGGAGCTGATAGAAGGAATTAGGTGGCAGACGCGCTATGTGAATTCAAGAAAAGTCAAGAGCCAAACGCATGTGTAGGTGAAGCCCCTATGCAAATCCCCGTCGTCAAATAGTAATCAGCGCAGGGCTACGCACTCGCAAACAATACCACCTCCCCTATCTTCACCTACCTAAGCGCCCATCCCTCGCGCGCAAAGCGCTTTGCAGGCGCAATGTCTGGCACAAGTCCCTCCGGCCTCGCTGTCCTCTCACAAGCCTATCCTTGGGGTGACATCCCCTCTGGCGGAGTTGTAGTCGACGTAGGCGGCTCACAGGGGCATGTCAGCGCACACTTAGCCAAAGATTTCCCTTCGTTGCGCTTTGTCGTGCAGGACCTGCCTGAAGTGATATCAACGGCCAATGCGACGTTCGAAATCCCGGCGGACGTGAAGGATCGTGTGCAGTTGATGGCGCATGATTTCTTCACCGAGCAGCCTGTACAGGGGGCGGATGTGTATTTCATCAGGTATACGTTGCATAACTGGTCGGATGAGTATTGCCTCAAGATCTTGAGAAACTTGATACCGGCACTGAAGACTGGGGCGCGGGTCGTTATTCACGACCATGTCTTGCCGGAGCCGGGGACATTGGGGCTGTTGAAAGAGAGGGACATTCGGTATGTACACCATGTGCTTGAGATAATTTCGGTGCTGATTATGGCAGGGCCATGGACATGATCATGTTGACGCTGCAGAATGCACGCGAGAGGGAAGAAGAAGACTGGGCGAAGCTGTTTGGGCAGGCTGATGAGAGATTTAAGCTTCTTAGCATCAAAAGGACAGCAAAGGACAGCGCAGCTGGTGTCATCGTGGCTGAATGGAAGCCATAAGATGAAGATAGATATATCAAGGAGCAGTATTTCCAATCCTCGAGGACACAAAGCTTCCTAGCCCCTCGTCATTAACGTTCCACTCTGGAATGATATATGGTCTTATAAATCCATCTTTCAATGTCTCCGTCACCATCTGAGCAGCCTGTGCCGGGATGCCACGACCACTTCTATACCTATTCATAGACTGGTGACCTCGTACGCACGTAACAACATTTTGATTGATATGCACCCCACCATGCACGAAATCCTTCATCCCCTGCACCCTACTTCCTACGTCACTGCAGGGATTCAGAGCCTTATGAAGAAGAAAACGAACATCGTGAAGTTTTCCATGTCTGCGCACTGCCGTAAAAGTTAAATCTGCCGGTGTATCCGGCACGCTGATTGGCGCCAAGGGGAGTTTTGCGCAACTGACTAAGCTAGCTGTGATTTAAGGTTTAGAAGATAACGGTGGGCTTGATGAGGCTTTTGATGGTCGAAAGCCGATCTTTGAAATGATGTAGTTCGGAGATGTCGGGGATAAAACGAGTTTCAATGCTTGCGGTCGACTGAGAAGTTCCAAAGAGACTTCCCTGACGTGTTGAGGAAGTCGCATTATGGAATATAAGTACAAATCAATATATCCTCCTTCTCTGTATCAAATCCTCAAATCAAACACATTGAACACTCCATCAATATACACACCAAGCGTCAACCAGCCTTATACCAAACCAATTACCTTAAACGCGCCATTGCCACAAGAATGTCTACCACAACAATCCTCTACAAAGCGCCTCTTAACCGCCCTCACTACTTCAACCACCACATGCCCATGGTATCACGCAAATGGACACCGCTGGGGCTGAAGTCATGGACGTGCTCAGAGATCAACGACGGTACCTACACAATGCAATGCTTCATGCTATGGGACTCGGCCGACGGGTTTGCAAATGCAGCGCGGGTCGATGGGGAGGAGATCCTTGGTGATATCAAGAACTATTCGCCCGTCGAGCCCATCATCTTACATGCGAAGTGTGTGGTTGAGTAAGAAGTCGAGTGGTGGCAATTGTGGGGTCGGAGGTTTTGCTTTGGATCAATGCTATGGGGGGAGTTTTGGATGACCATCTTCGCGGGTTTGCGCTGGGTATAATGGCGCCTTAATTCGAATGATAAGGTAGATCAACAAGGTATGTAATCAATCGGACAGAGGAGATTTGTGGATTGTGGGGAAGAGGATTGATGGGACTGGGTTGAAAAGGTCGCATGTTGCGGGGAGTTGTGGTGCTTGCGGGTTGTTTGTACATAATACAAATGTAGTTTGGGATAGTTTCAAAAGGATGCTCTCGCTCATACGTCCCCATACCACCAATACTTCCATCCATACTTACTGTGTACTTACACTCTTGCCTCTGCCTTACACTCCACCCTAGACCTTCTGAAGCGATATATCCTTTTTCCATTCGAAATCGGTCGGCCACCTTAGCTCCAGGCTGTTTATCGTCTGGTCTGCCTTTTTGTCTTTTCTTATCACCTGTTTCACTATGTCGAAGGAATGCGATGTTTTCAGCTTGCTTACATGTTGCTGCATCACCGTACGTGATCTCGTGGTTTGTCGTCTTTCGTTTTCGGTTGTGGAGTGATGGGCAACTTGTGGTGCTTGAGTGGTAAAGTATATCTCTGTCATGTCTTTATGGGGTAGGTAAATGGTGGTCGGTAAGCATTACACGAAAGTCTCCGAGGTAGCAATAATGACATACCACAGCCGCACGTCTTCGTCTCATACTTTGGTGCTTTGGTACATGTACTTTGGTGCTTTGGTCAGGCTAAAGGGGATTTACGTTTGTTAGTACTTATCAAAGGACTGCGTACGACGAAGAGTTCAGTGCCGTGCCTCACCACCTCACCACCTCCTCGCCTCCTTCACCCATTTTCTTTTTCCCTTTCTCTTTTCTGTCTAGTATAGTCTCTCACTTAAGGTTAATATATACCAAATCCACACCCCAGCCACAGGTACCTGCATTGGAAATCAATTGAGACCTGATCAAAATGGCAATATGCTCGACTATCATCATAACCTGTATATGTATGAAGGGTCTTTTGTGAGGGTGCATGCTGGGTAGGTAGCTGGGTAGGTGTGGTGTTTTGTGATGAATAGAAACCAGCAAAAGTGATCCTAAAGAAGACAACCTTGAATGGGCAAATGCTCCGTCCTCTGTTCACTCACATGAACATAATGTTACTACAAGCAGTATCCATGCCGTTGCATATGTCGGTTGATAGTTAGTCCGGTGTCAGCATATACGTAGTAGTGGCAGTAGCAGCATAGACAACGAAACGATTCCCTTCGTTCCCTCGTTCAACGTCTACCGCGTACATATTACATGTACTGTGTGATGTATGTGTGTACGCAGTATTATACATACACATACTAACTGTACATATGTAGTATGATTTGCATTTATCCAACCTGAGCCGGCCAGTCTGCCAGTCTGCCTGCCTGTCTGTCTGCCTGTCTGCCTGACTTTCTCTTTGATATGTATTTCGCTTTCGGTGGTTTGCCCTCTGCGCCCCCCCAATGCACCTCGCACGACCGGGATGTTTCTGATCGCCTCCGGCCTGACGCCTTTTGTTTTCTTTCTTGAGCTCAAGTGTCTCGGGAGACCCTTGATATGTTCGATGGGGAGATGCACATCGACATTGGTACGATTGGCGGAATGGGGCCATGGCATTGGGCTTGCTCTTATCACCTGCCTGTTCGCACCTTAGCACCGTTGTATGCAGTGTTGTGCAGGTAGCAAGCAACCATCCAACAACCCCCACACATCATTGGTCTCTCTTCCCAAGCAACAATCTCTGCGACCATTGCGGCGGGCGGCGAGAACAAAACAATATTTGCAAGACATTGAGTCGTACCAGTTATGCTGTTGCTGGTTGCTGGTTGCTGGTTGCTGGTTGGTGGCAGCTGCACATTGTGTAGTATGTATATACACCAGAATAACACCGAGGTAAGCTCAGCGTACTACGTACATGTAGTCCACTTCCACCTACACACAACAGTCAAAGTTGCCGCTTCTCCACAGGCTATGAAAGTCAATATATATCACACTTTCCAACAAAAAAGCATCTGCAGCAGCACAATGTACAGCCCCAAGGTACCAAGGTACCAAAGTGAAGTACGGTAAAGTAAGGCAATGGATGTACATACATACATGTATAAGGTAGAGTACAAGTGGTAGAGGACACCTGCACGGCGAGAGAATGCCCATGCGTACGCCCATGGGAATGCCTGCAGCAAATTCCACACTCTCTCTGCTTTCTTCTCTCGTCTGTGACTGGCACGACTGGGACTGACTGGACTGACTGGACTGACTGGACTGACTGGGACGTCGTCGGCCATCTCTTCGTCCTCCTCCGCTCTAGCCTCGTCTTCCCTGTCAACAATCCTTCAGCCTTTTCAACTATCATGGACCTCCCGCACCGCGCCAAGACAAATAAAACTACACCCCCCAACGGCAACCCCGTGATACATCCATCCATCCAATTTCTCATCGTTACAATTTCACATTCGACCTGCGTAAGGTAGAGACCGAGTACATCCATCCCCCATTCAGGCCTCGCGTACACTCACTCCCTCACTCTCCGTCGTTACACACTTCCACAAGGCTTTGCCTCCTGCCTACCCACATACCTTACTATATCCCTCCTTATCTTTCATATTCCACTGCGGCATGGTCGAAGAGATAAGTATCAGCTTACCCTTACTCGTATATTTCCCCATCCGACTCTAGCCTCGTCTAGCCCACCTACACATACCGACCTACACCTACACGTACCCATACACTTGCCCATACACTTGCCCATATGCCCATACACTCATCCATACACCAGCAAAAGATGCCTCTCCCAACTTCTTTCCTCTATCACCCACATATCTCAAGATGTGAAATGGGAGCTTCCCATCCATTGATAGACGCCGCACACACGCATACACTACTCACCGACAGGGCTCGAACGCCTCGCCGTTCCCCGTGAATGCGTCTATGTCCGGGTCCGTCCCTCCCATCGCCCCCAGAACAGCAAGCATGCACACGCACACACGCACACACGCACCTCAACTCACTCTCATACCCGCACCCAACTCCAACAGCTCACTCACTCAGTACCACCACCATGATTCTCCCCACCCACCAAAAGCTAAATGGTAACAATACTTTCCGATCCCTTAGAACCATTGAAATCCATTCAAATCAAATTGCAAAATAACTGCTACCCTTACTTAACCCAATCTAGACAGACAGAATGGTAAAATCCGAAGATTAATTGCAGGCCTTATATAATCCTAGAGTACCCCCGACCACCCTGCCTGCCTTTCCTTCTAGAAAAGAAAAAAAATCTCCCTCCTCCCCCTCTTATCTGTCTCCCCTCTCCTCCTCTTCCTTCCCTTCCTCTTCTTCTTCTTCCCTTCATATTATCACTTCCTAATTCTTCCTAAAATTCCATCCCTCACTCATTGACACTGAGTGTTGCGTTAAATCATACAAGTCATTGTGCAATCATGAGTGCCATTCATGAGGGTCCTCAATATGAGAAGGATGTCAAGGCCACCAGCGCATCTCCCGACATCGAGCAAGGTCATGAGGGCGTTCCAGGACAGCCAAGTCAGATCTTGCATCGAAATCTTCAAGGTCGCCATATGCAGATGATTGCTATTGGAGGCTCTATCGGTGCTGGTTTGTTCGTTGCATCAGGTGGTTCTCTGAGTACTGGTGGTCCAGGCAGTCTTGTATGTCTTCCCAAACATCCGCGATTTCGCACGATTCCACGTACAAAACACTGACCATGATTTGATTTTTTATAGCTCCTTGGATTCATGTTGATTGGATTCCTTCTGTTGTTTACCATGCAATCGCTTGGTGAACTTGCTGTTATGTACCCAGTCAACGGTGCCTTCTTCGACTACTCAGTTCGTTTTATTGATCCTTCATGGTGCGTGAGATGTCACCTTTCTCGCCATCCGATATTTGGACCAGTGGTCGATTTTGGTTCTTTGACTAACAAAATGTAGGGGTTTTTCTATGGGATGGCTGTATGCTCTTAGTTGGTACTGTGTCTTGCCATTCGAGTTGACTGCTGCCGGTCTCACAATTGATTTCTGGAGACCCGACCTCAACGTCGGGATTTGGATCGCTGTTTTCCTCATTGTTTTGATGGCCATTCAATTCTTCGGTGTTCGAGGATATGGAGAAGGTAAGGTTCAACAAGTTTTTAATCTGTTATTTTTCATCATGAACTACACTAATGAGTTTTATCATAGTTGAGTTCATACTGGCTATCATTAAGATTATTGCTTGTATTGGATTCATTATTATGGGAATCGTCATCGACTGTGGAGGAGTTCCCACCGACAACCGTGGATACATTGGCGCACATTACTGGCACAAACCTGGAGCTTTCAATAATGGTTTCAAAGGTTTCATCTCCGTCTTCACCACTGCCGCTTTTGCTTTCAGTGGTACCGAACTTGGTCAGTATTTCCATCCTGAAAATTCTTCTCAATACTCATTGGTATCGTAGTCGGTCTTGCCGCTGCCGAGGCTTCTCATCCACGTGTTTCCCTACCAAAGGCTACGAAGCAAGTGTTCTGGCGTATCGCTGGTTTCTACATCATCAACCTCTTCATCGTTGGTCTCATTGTTCCATATGACAACGCGGACCTTCTCAACGCCTCAAACAGCAACACCAAAGACTCACCCTTTGTCCTCGCCATTAGACTTGCCGGTATTAAGGGTCTTCCCTCAGTTTTCAACGTCGTAATCACGCTGTCCGTCATTTCCGTTGCCAACTCATGTACCTTCGCTTCGACAAGAACAGTACACGCTCTTGCCCACAAGGGAATGGCTCCATCGTTTATCACTTATATTGACCATAAGGGACGTCCTGTCTGGGCCACGGTCATCCAATTGTGCTTTGGTCTCCTTGCTTTCATCAACGAGGCTCCTTCTGTCGGTACACAGTTCTTCAACTGGTTGCTCGCCCTCTCTGGTCTTGCCGGTCTCTTCTGTTGGGGAAGTATTTGTTTCGCTCACATCCGTTTCCGCCATGCCTGGAAGTTGCAGGGCCACAGCCTCGATGAAATCCCTTGGAGAAGTCCTCTCGGTGTATGGGGATCCTGGGTTGGCTTCCTTCTGGTCTGCCTTACGCTCATCGCTGAGTTCTATATCTCTGTCTGGGTATGTTTTTCTCTCCACTCCCTCTTGATATCCATCAGGTGTTTACTTTTGAAATGACCATAAACTAATTGAATATAATCGATTTACAGCCAGTCGGTCTCAAACCCAACCCTACTTCCTTCTTCGAAGGCTACATCGCTGCCATTATTGCCATTGTACTCTGGCTTGGCTGGAAGGTTTACACCAAGGATTGGTCATTGTACATTCGCTCGGCCGACATTGATCTCGATACTGGTCGTCGCCTCTTCGAAGGTGAAGACGAGGAAGACAAGCTGTTGGCCGAATTGGCGGCCCAGCCAGCGTGGAAGAAGGCCATAGCGAAGGTCTTTTAGACTGTAGATTTTTGGAACGGGGCGTCAAATCATTCCTCCTCTCTCTCCATCATCCTCTTTTGTAGAGAGTCGAAATATCGGATATCAAGGATAGGAAATGTGATATAGCGGTCGTAATTCAATCAATTCGTTCTTTTATTCAAGCATGTACTTTTGTAGATTGTTTAGTGGTAATGGAAGTTGTTTATTATACAAAGCCTTGTGACTGTGGTTGACTTAGAATTGCCAAGGAAGCTAGTTGCTCGGATACCTACGTGGTCTTGCGGCATGGCTTTTAGGTCGTATGTAAGAGGAACTTGGCTTGGTTTGGCTTAGCTTGGCTTGTCGTCGAAGATCATTTTGGAGTTAAAGATTGAGTTTGTGGGGAATATTGATGCTCGGATTTCTATGCGTAGGTGAATGAATAGTCTGGTGGGGGTAGGATATTTTGGGATGATTATGAGGTTATCAATAACTTTGAGGGTTATGGAGTTATTTGGTGAACTGGAATAATTTCAGGAGTCGTGAATAATCTAAAGCAGTTTGGAACAAACTGACACATAATGAATGAATGATCAGGGAGCTCTCACTTATTATCCGTGTGGTAATAGTTCTCAAGTTCGCTCCGCTCGCACTTTCCACGTTGGTGCAATTTCTAAATTGGGTCATTCCCTTTTTCTATCACGTCAGAATCTTCTCTTCATGACAAACACACATACACCAACCTTTTATCTTCCCTTTCGTTCTTTACAACAACAAATATCGCGTCTGCAACGCACCTCATTCGAGCGTCGATGGGATTCAGTTACAAATTTATTCCGGGTTGATATATTTGGCGACAACAATATTCAATGACTTCAAAATATCTGCGGTAAGTCCCCAGACTTTGTAGAAGAGAGATAACTAACGCAGTTCTAGTTATCATGACGACTCCCCCGCCTGCATATCTCGATCTACGGCACCAATACGAGAGCTGGAGGGAGGATGGATGGATGTCGGGTGGCTACATCTACAGCATCCCTAACTCCAGCAAGTGATCTGTAGAGGCCCTCTGATCTCACTTCCCGCTTCTGTTCTCCTTCCCAGCTCCAGCATGTGCTCTGTCGGTGCCCATGGTCGATATTGCCTCTGCTGTCGACGCAGCCATGCCCGACTCTCCCTCTCCATGTCGACTTCCCCTCGATATTCCCAGGACTCGCTATCGATTCCGGACGCTTTGTGAGCTGTTACAGTTCCCTTGCGGCTCGTGTTAGTGTTGGGGACCGGTAATGTACGAATTCCCTCCGTCAAATTCTCTCCTATCATTTCTTTTTCTGATAGGGTGACACCAGATGGCAGACACGTCTTGCCTTATACTTTACGTGACTTATCATCACTCTTACAACCTCATCTATTACAACCTCAACCATTACAAGCACGAAAATAAAACAAAAAACACCGATACATATTAATTCGATATGCCAAGACGACCAGCCCCAAAGGGGCTTGGAGAAGATCTCTCCAACAAGAGACAAAGGTCTCTTGCAAATTGGCTCGGTCCAGAGCAACCTGTAAGCTATATTCTGCAATTCTTAAGCTTTTATAGATACCCTTGCTTTCCCTATACTTCCTAATTTAAATACTGATATTTAATAGCCCCTCTCCCCAGCAAGTGCTCTGTCAGTGCCCGTGGCTGACACCACCTCTGCTATCGATGCTGCGTCTTGTTCTCGCGCGCATCTTCCGGTTCCGGTCGTCCTCCCGGTTCCCTTTCTCGCGGCTCCATCAAGAGCTCCAGCATGTGCATCGGTGCCCGAGGCCGGTGTATCCTCAGTTGTCGATGCTAAGATGTCCGATCCTCCTTGCCCGACCTCCTCCTCTCAGTCAATCCAGGAGTCACTGTCGGTTACAGGCGCTTTGCGAGCTGTTTACAGCTCCCTTGCGGCTCGTGTCGCCAGTGATGACTGGTACTGTGCGGACTCCTTCCGCCCAACCCTCACCGATCCTAGCACAATTGATCTGATTGTCCGTGGAATCACTTCTGGATTCCGACAAGTGGATCTGGCGTCAGGGTTAGGTGTATCCTCTATTAATGGGGATACTCACAGTCTTAAGAGAGGTGTGTATTTGGGGCAGGTGAGAGACTCCTCTGATAGGGCTTTTGAAAAGGTAAGCTTATTTTAATCTCTTCTACTTTTTTTCTTTTTTCTAATATCTTTAGTTCTATATTGGTTCAACTCCCGGAGTCACCTCTCACCTCCATAAGCGCATTAACCTTATGCATTCCTCGCCCAAGTATCGCTTGGAACACCCCAGCCTCTTCTACGCTGCGGTGGACCATTCGATTACAAGGGAACTCGAATTCCATATCTTAATGGAGTTCGAGGGTAATGTTGCTGCGGAGGTGATCTACGTGGCTGAAGCACTTTATGCTGCCTTTTTTAGGGCCATGCCAGACCGCAAGTGGGACTACTTGCTGCCACAGTCGATTCAGCGATGGATACCTGTGGCAGGTCTAAATATCAGCTCCCCCCTGCAAGGGCACGTGGGAAGGGTTTCGGGATCGACAAATTGAAGGACTCGGAGGATCCTGAAGTCGCTGCCTACTACCGTTCAGTTAAGGTAAAGGAACAGGCTAGTCAGGTAGTAGCTGGGAAGGCTACTGGCCTCCAGAGTGCCCTGGCTGGTGGTGATCTCGCCTTAATGGTAAAGGCAAACGGTAGGGCCACTCTAAACCCAAGCTTTGTCGCGGATATCGTTTTAGATGTCCCAAAGCTCTTGGTAGACCGCTATGGGCTTGTCAAAAATGACAATATCGCGGTTCGGTATGATGTTGTCCAGGGCAGACATCCTTATATGTATGTCCCTGATGCCCGCGAGGGTAATGACTGTCGCCACTTGGGCATTGAGCTCAGTGGGACTGCCAACTGTCGATTTGGCGAGGTCAAAGCAGGGGAGAGGTGGTCTTTCTGGCTGACAAGGGGCGCTGGGAAGGAGAGGAGGGGGATCAAAATTGCGAACACAATGTTCGACGCTCTGGTGGGGGTGCCGTTTGATCCCTCCCGACTTGACCGATATATGCGTAGCGAGGGGTTGGGGACGGTAAATGCTTTCCTGATGTAATCAATCAAAAAGCTTATGACAACTCATGAGCTTTATATCGTTTGGGGACTGTGAATCATCTGGTAGCTGTCAATCATTCAGAAATTGTGAATTGTTTAGGAACTGTTGATTATATAATACATGTGAATCATTCAGTATCATAGCTATATATTGCGAATGATCTACATACCAAGAATTGTCTTGATCCTATCAGTGATTGAAAGACGTTCATTTACTTAAGTCTATAAATTATCTATAACCAGTGGATCATTCAAGAACTATGAGTTATCAAAAGAGTATGAGTTATTTCAAAGGTTTAATAAATTCATGATCATTATCTAAAACTGTCCTTCTGTGTTTCCTTCGCCCATACTCTTACTACTTGAACTGCCACTCTGAATAGCTCCGAGTATACCGTCAATATATGCAGCACCACTCCATTTCTGATGCGTTAAGACATCGACTCCCAGCTCTTTCTCCTTCCGCTGGATTAGATTGACATAGGCCAACATCCCTTCATCCTTAAAGGCCCTTGCCAGTTCAGCTGACACGGTGGCCGTAGAGTGGAGACCAGCTAAAGAGATCAACTGGAGAACAAAACCATGCTTCGCAATGTCCCAGATGAAAGATTTGAGCGTCTCGTCACTAAAACCGTGGCCCATCCAGTTAAAGGAGGGACTAAGATTGTAGACAAGTCCTTTGCCAGGATATTTCTCACGAATCTCACCAGAAAATTGAGCGGCATTCTTGACGTTTGGATCTCCAGTCTCAACCCACAGCAAATCTGCATATGGAGCATACTCGATGGCTCGTTTTGTGGCTGCCTTCATACCAGCTCGGTAGTGGTAAAATCCCTCTCTTGTTCTTGGAATATCCCAGGAGAAATATATCGCCTTGTCAGTGAATTGTTGTGCGAGTTGCTTTCTCTTGGTAAGAGACAAGTCCCGATCACTTTCAACTTTTTGGAGATATTCATCGATCTTGGATTGTGAAATTCCATGCTCCTTCAGTTGCTTCACAGCAGCTTCATCGAACGTCATCAACTCTGTCTTCTTCACCCATTCAGCTTCAAAACTATCGATCTCTGCGCCTGTAGCACCACTCAACTCCATAGCTTGGATTGTTTCTGCGAGGGGTTCAATGCCCTCCTGTGCCACACCGAGGATGAATTCATGGTCTCGGACATCAATGGCACTGCTGATAAGTTTTCCGCTCTCTGAATCCGTTCTTGCAATGACTAAGTTCTCTGATCCCATCACATCCCACTGAAATCTTGCAGCAACAAGCCTGTTGATGTGCTCCCCTACCGGCACCAAAACCTTTCCAGCCAGATGTCCACACTTCTTTCCACCATGTAATTGATCCTCAAAATGAACTGCTGCGGCACCATTCTCAGCAAAGAGTTTTGCAAGCTTCAAGACTGCGGAAAGTCCACCATGTCCAGTATCTCCATCAGCGATAATTGGACGCAGATAGTCTGTGTAAGGCGTTTTCGCACGTTCCTCGGCACCCAGCTTCCTTCGAGCATCCCATTGCTTTCTATCATGCATCGATTGCGCTTTTGCGAGTCGTTGGACCTGGTTAGGTACAGTATTGTATGGGTAATCACCAAAATCGGGTGAGACTTCGTTGGTGGTCGTCAAAACCGAGGAGCATGCCCAGCCAGAAATGTAGAGTACTTCTTGATGCGCTGCTTGTTGTGTCATCTGAACCGGATCAATGGCACCCACTACAAATTATCAGCAAAAACACTTGAATGGATTGGTGGTCAATCACTTGTATGGATGGGTTCGCCCTTTGCTTCGCGCTCCTTGATCAAATTGAATAGTTTCCGCGCCATCAGAGAACTTGGATATGTTTGCATCTGACTCCCACGCTTCGAAACCACATCCGCAGCGGAATATGGTCTTTTGATGCCCTCATACCTGGGGCTTGCCCACCAATCCTCTACATCCTTCAACTGTCGCTCGTATAAGGCATCCTCCGCAGCTCCAGCTTTCTGGGATTCAGGTAGAAGTTGAAATGAGTCTGAAGGCAAAACGGTTGAAACAGGTGGAGATACAGCGTTTGAAGATACCATTCTTCGAGCGAGAATAGGCAAAGATCTTGTGGATATAATTCTACTCGAAGCGATGGCTCGTCGAGGAGCGTTCCTCGAGATAGTGCGAAGCATGATAAAGGTTCGCTCGTGGATCTACTTTATGATAGATTTCTTGTCGCAACAAAAGCTAGAACATCATAAATAATAAATGTACAAGACCAAGGCAACTGACAAAGCAGTGTCTGCCGACGTTCGGCCCTCGATGCTATGACGCCTCGGATGATACAAAAGCTGGGGTAGCCAGACTTAACCTCCAACCGACGGCGTCCGGTTACCGAAGTCAAAACCGGGGGCGGGGTGGGCTTCGAATGTACATACCTCTTCCAGATGTCCGTAGCCCCCTGGCATCAAGTGAAATTGCTCCTATGGTGCTGCATATTAACTATAGCATAAACTTGAGAATCTCTTCGTTCCTTTAGTGATCTCACAGGTTTCAGACATCAAAATCCGTCGATTTTACAGAATAATCAACTATAATGATTTTGTGATTCTATTATTCGAGACTCAGGTGTAAAGACGATGTATCCCTACCACTGTAAGAACAGTTAGTTACGTGTACGTGTAGTACTCATTTACTTTCGAGCCTCCCGGGCTTAAGGAGATAGTGAAAGTTCTCGCTATCAAGTGGACAGATCCCAAACTTTAGCTACTATGATGATATGAACCAATTGAGTATGAAAAAGTGAAGTTAAAGTGAAACTATGATTTTGTTGTTGTTCTCTACAATGGCTATTGAGATGCACCAACGAGCGAGACTTAAGGTCCTGCAGGCATTCTAGTCAGGTGACTTGCTACATGTCATGTGATTTGCAATCAGCGAGTGGTATTACGATAAGTACCTAGCAATCAGGGTTTTGAGAAAAAATATTTTTTTTTCAATGCGAATGCTGCTGCTGGAAGTCACCTACCAGTTTGCATGCTGACAAAGCATATCCAACTGCTGTAAGCCTTGCTGTCGCATAATTCAGACAGTAAGCAGTCTACGACCTACGATTATGGGAATGTCTGCATAGTCGATGCTGATTTTGCACTGCAGATGCTATGGAAGTTGCGATAAGGCCCCAGGGACCCTTCTGTTGCTTCTCTGACCCACACGGTGGATCAGAAAGTTTTGCCGTTGTTGGGAGAAGTCAACGTGAGAAGTGTCCTCACTCATGATGATTTATGCTGGGCCACAAAAGAAAAACCGATAAAAAGACGGCGGTGTGTGTCTGTCTCTCATTCATTCACTCACTCACTTTCTCTTGGTTGAAAAGCATTATGGATCACAGGGGGAAAGGAGTGGGGAAGATAAATAGAAAAAACAAAAAATAAAAATAAAAAAAGAAAGCCGGAAACCCCCCAAAAGGAAGCAAAAGTGCATAGTGGGATGAATGGGCAAATGTCAATGGGCGAAGTGAAAATGCGACACCCTTTTTTTTTCTGCGCCGCTCCCCATACAAATCCCAGCACGCGCTTCAATGAAAGGCCGACAATTGGCAATTGATACGGGCTTTGTTAGGCTCCGTTCTCTCTTGATTACGGATAAGCCCATATAAGCCGAAAGAAAGTGCTGATCTAAGCCCGATAAGGTAACGGACGCAAGCGGGGACCTTAATGGAAATCTTCCCGGCTGGAACTTATTTCTCAGGATTTTTGTAGCACTTCTCTTCTTACTCTCCTACACCTTTCTTCCTCCCCCCAAAACTCCCTCCTCATATCCTCCTCTGTCTCTTGCCACACGCGGCCGAGACTTCATCTTCGAAGACAGAAACCTCACAGTTTCTACAGGTCTTCGTCCTTTTCATCTGCTTGCAGAAAAAACCCCACTCTACCACTTTTCATTTCTCGCAGAGCGCCCAGCGCCCATCGAGCAAATTGCGACAAATCAGTCAGCCGCAATAATTCGAAATTTTCACGACATACAAAGATACCCAACTCTCTAGTATATAACGAATTCGTTTCTGCAACAACCGGCGGTATATAATAATAATCGAGCGTCGACCGCTCCAGTATGCCCCACCAAGAAACCACAGCTTCAAACCCAGCAAGCATGGTTGTCAAATCTTCAGAGCCTTCCGGCGTGGCACCCACAAAGGAAGAAATTTCTTCCCTTCTTAACACTATCTGGACTGCTTCCTCCTCCGCAGCATCCGTTGATGCCTGCTACGCTCTCTGCACTCTTCTCCTCAACTCCGTCGGTTACCGCGGTTTGAATGACTATGGCATCTTTGCTGAGGTGAAGAAGGCCGCTGCCGACAAGAAGAGCGGTACCAAGCGTGAGAGCGCCCAGAACTTGATCGGTGCTCTTTTCGAGCGTCTCCCAGCTCAGCAGAAGATCTCTGAGATCATCTTCCTCGTTCAGGATGGTGGTCTCCTCTCCGTCGCCCTTGATTCTCTTAACGATAAGGGGGCTGTTGTCCGTGATGCTGCTCAGTACGCCATCGATGCTATCTTTGCTCACTTGAGCTCTGAGGCACTTGTCACTGTCTTGCTTCCAAACCTCATCGAGTACTTGTCTAAGCCCCGCAAGTGGCAGGGACAGGTTGGTGCTTACAAGCTCCTCCAGAAGATGGCCGACAAGGCCAAGTTGACCATCGGCAGCTCCAAGGAGGAGGCCACCGACAAGGACCTTCTTCGTGAGTCTATGGGCTCCAAGCTTGCTAGTTTGATCCCAATTGTTGAGGCTGGTATGCACGACCTCAAGGGTGAGGTCGAGAAGGCAGCTGTTGAGGCCATGAACTCCATGACCACTCTTCTCTCCAACGATGATGTTGCTCCAAGAATTCCACTCATTCTCAACACCATGCAACACCCATCTGTCGAGACTCTCCAGAAGGCCATCCACGCTCTTTCCCAGACCACCTTCGTTGCCATCGTTACTTCCCCAGTTCTCGCTCTTCTTACTCCACTTTTGGAGCGTTCCCTCAACTCTCCATCTACCGCCCAGGAAGTTATCCGTCAAACTGTTGTCGTCACCGAGAACTTGACCAAGTTGGTCCACGATCCCGTCGAGGCCAGAACTTTCTTGCCAAAGTTGATTCCTGGTGTCCAGGGTGTCGTTGACAGAGCGTCTTTGCCAGAAGTTAGAGAGCTCGCAACCAGAGCTGTTGGTGTCATGAACAAGGCTATGGGAGATGACAGTGACCCAGCTACATCCGTCGCCATCGAGAGAACATCCACCGATGATGTTTCCAAGGTTTTGGAGGCTGAGATCAAGAAGGCCGGTGGCCTTGGTAGCGACTCCGCAACATTCAAGCTCGCTCTTCCATACATCTCTGCCATGGTTGCTGAGGATGTCAACCATCGCCAGACTGCTCGCATCGCTGCTGTTGTTACTCCATACTTGAAGGACTTGATGAAGACCCCAGAGTCTGCCCAGACTGTTGGTGAGGCTGCCCAGAAGTTCTACGTTGAGGAGGATCAGCGCAAGTACGGCAAGCCAGTTCAGGAGGATGATGGCGAGATCGAGATTGTCAACACCGATTTCTCCTTGGCCTACGGTGGTATGCTTCTTCTTTCCCACACCAACCTCCGCCTCCTTAAGGGTCACAGATACGGTCTCTGTGGTCGTAACGGTGCCGGAAAGTCCACTCTCATGCGTGCTATTGCCAATGGCAAGCTTGAGGGTTTCCCATCCCAGGATGTTCTCCGTACCTGCTTCGTCGAGCACAACCAGGGCGAGGACGCTGATATCAGCATCTTGGAGTTCGTTGCCAAGGATCCAACCATCGCCAGCGCTGGCCGTGAGCGTATTTCTGAGGTCTTGGCTGAGGTCGGTTTCACTGCTGGCCCAGAAGGTCGTCAATCCGAGAAGGTTGGCTCCTTGTCTGGTGGATGGAAGATGAAGTTGGCTTTGGCTAGAGCCATGTTGTTGAAGGCCGATGTTCTCCTTCTTGATGAGCCTACTAACCATTTGGATGTTGCCAATGTTAAATGGCTTCAAGAGTACCTCAAGACTCACACCGAGATTACCTCCTTGATTGTTTCTCACGACTCCGGTTTCTTGGATGCCGTCTGCACAGATATCTACCACTACGAGCCAGGAAAGAAGCTCGCTTGTTACAAGGGTAACTTGCAAGACTTTGTCAACCAGAAGCCAGAGGCCAAGAGTTACTACACTCTTTCCGACTCGCTCGTCAAGTTCAAGTTCCCACCTCCAGGTATCTTGACCGGTGTCAAGTCCAACACCCGTTCTATCTTGCGTATGACCAACTGTTCCTACACCTACCCAGGATCCAGCAAGCCATCCCTCTCCGATGTTTCCTGTCAATTGACTCTTTCCTCTCGTGTTGCTATCATCGGTGGTAACGGAGCTGGTAAGTCGACATTAATCAAGATGTTGACTGGCGAAACCATCCCAACTTCCGGTCGTGTTGAGAAGCACCCTAACTTGCGTATTGGTTACATCAAGCAGCACGCTCTTGAGCACGTTGAGATGCACTTGGAGAAGACTCCTAACCAGTACCTCCAATGGAGATACGCCAACGGTGATGATCGTGAGGTCCACTTGAAGCAAACCCGTATCCTTTCCGACGAGGATAAGGCACAGATGGAGAAGATGGTCGATCTTGGTGATGGAAGCGGTGGACGCCGTATCGAGTCCATCATGGGTCGTCAAAAGTTCAAGAAGTCCTTCCAGTACGAGATTAAGTGGGTTGGTCTTCTTCCTAAGTACAACTCTCAAATCTCCCGTGAGACTCTCGTTGAGCTTGGTTTCAACAAGCTCATCCAGGAATTCGATGATCACGAGGCTTCCCGTGAGGGTCTTGGTTTCCGTGAGCTTTCTCCAAAGGTCATCTCCAAGCACTTCGAGGATCTTGGTCTCGACCCAGAGATTGCCAACCACAACGAGATCTCCGGTCTCTCCGGAGGACAGAAGGTCAAGGTCGTCTTGGCTGGTGCCATGTGGAACAACCCCCATCTTCTCGTTCTCGACGAGCCAACTAACTTCTTGGATCGTGACTCTCTCGGAGGTCTTGCTGTTGCTATTCGTGACTACAAGGGTGGTGTTATCATGATTTCTCACAACGAGGAATTCGTTGGTGCCCTTTGCCCAGAGCAATGGCACGTTGTTGCCGGTCGTGTCTCTCACAAGGGCCACCTCGCGGTCTCTGCTGACCGCTTCGAGGATGCCAGCCGTCCTTCCAGCGGCTTCAACAGCTCCGTTGCCAGCAGTGCTGTCACTAGCGCTACTGCTTCCGCTGTTAACTCTGGCGCCGAGGACAATGGAGATATGGCTTTCAAGTCCAAGAAAAAGAAGAAGATGACCAAGAAGGACCAGAAGGAGCGTGAGGTCCGCAGACGTCTCAGGCACATCGAGTGGCTCAACTCGCCTAAGGGTAAGTTTATTCTATCTCTAATCTTACCTTTGAATACATTGCTAACATTTCCATTCAGGTACTCCCCACCCAGTAGACACTGATGACGAGGCTTAAATCATAATGGGTTTAGGATATTTGGACGGTGGTTTTGTCTTGCAAGCGTTGCTACGACTCATAGACATGCAATTTTTATGTTAGACCTTTTTTGTTTGTTACCGGCGTTTGTAGATGGGAAAAGAGAAATGTGGTTCTTGGGGTAGATCGAGATATGCTTCTGGCACTATGATAATGATATCATATTTAAAATTTTCGCTGTCTTTGTGCGTAATGCAGGTCCAAATCGTATCATGCAGAAGTGGACTGATCGATTGATATGCATAATGAATTACCTCGGTACCTTTCATGTTGGTATGTACATACGTATGTACATATGCATATTCTTTGTTATCTGATTTCACTGATTGCACTCTATCGCGGCCATGGGGTTCATCGGTTTATTCCGGGAAGTTTTTGCCCTTTCTAGAAGCCTCCGACATTCTAGAACTAGGGTGTGCATAAAGTCTCTACCCCAGATCCAGGTTTTAAGTCTTAAGATAAACATGCATACGGTGGAGTTTTCAAGATATAGATGGCACTAATTCACACTTGTTTAACCTATTGTAACTTTGTCTGTCCATCAATCATATTTGAAGATATAACATCAATTGATTTAAGACTTAGATTGGATTCAGTCGTAGGTTTATGATAGAATGTTCTTGTTCACAAAAATTGTAGTCTGTGTGTATTTGATATTGTTGATTTATAGTTACTTCATTGTCATTAGTTATTTGTATATGTTTCCTTCTTCTCCACATTCGCTATATTGAATTTTATATTTGACGGTTTCTGTATTGTTAGATCGCCAATTAGGCTTTTGGTTCAAGCTCCCTTATAGCTGGGTTCCCATAATTTGGCTTTGTTCAAAGGAAGAGAACCCGTATAATTAAGGAGATAAATACGGCTAAAAAGAGTACTATCAAGATATGTTCGCCTTAGAACCCAAATCGGAAACTAAATGAAGGAAAGAGATCCAAATAGATAGCATTGTAAATGAATTCAACAGCTCTTGCACGTCCATCACACCTAAGCCTCAAGAACTTGTACCCACAAAAACCACTAAAACAGCTGCATAAGCAGCAACAACGCCTAATACGGTCTCTCCTTTCAATTCTGAGAATATCGCAACTCCAAGTGCGAACAAAACAGTCGATAGACTTGTTGTAAGCAGTGTTGTCAACAAGTTCTTGTGGAGTACCATCAACAGCATTGGCCCAATCAAGGCTAATCCGCCTGTGATACCTAACGCAAGTCTTGTGTAAAGATTGTTGGTTTCGATGATCTCATTTTGCCGACCTCTGGAATGTCCGGGTAGAATATTATGGCCCTGATTGAAGTGTTCTCGGTCGTCAGCCTGCTCTAGCAACACCCGTTGAGCAGGTTGAGAGTTTGGAATCATCTGACTTTCTTCAAGGAGTTTGCGTGTTAAAGTATCTTTGGTCGAGATTATAAAAGGGTCACGCGATCTCGTTGCTCTTGATTGTTCTTCTTTCTCGGTCATGAAGTCGAGATCACGGATTGCAGTAGCTACCCAGAGTGAATATGGTTTTTAGGTCCTTTATATTCTCATACACTTACTATAATCCGCTAGGAGTCGGTTGACCTTCTCCATCCTGTCGGAAGTTGCTCCATCATCCTTTCTGACTTCCTTGACTTCGTCTAAGAGGCTCTTCTGCAAGGCATGTATGTTCATTCTTTCAAGAACGGCAACGTTGATCTTACAGGCAGTGATCGCGTCATCGTATCGTTCGGAAAATTCATATTGGATGAGGAAAGGGCGAGACGCAGTTGCTAAGCGTTTTTCGAAGTCATCGATTGTTGATAGCTCAGCCTGTGGCTGCAGATCTAGAGGCCTAATATGCTGCATACCTATTGATGATGATTGATCGGTACGTGAATTAATTCCCAATATTTCTAATAACATTTTCACCATGATCGCCATATTGAATCTCTTTGTATTCGGATTTGTTCTAGTTCTTCGTAGTACAAGGAAAGGGATTAGTTTTGGGACAGCGAATAATATATGCAATTGGTTTTTTTTTAATAGAGTTAGGTCACAGATCATCAACGAGAACGAAGTTGAATCAAATATATAACAGGTTCTGCTATCCAATCGGAGTAAGTTGTAATCCACGAGGCTGGGAAATCTGCAGCACTTTTTATGTATTCAGCCCACAGAGTATTTTTCATCACCTAAATGATCTGTGACTATCGGCTTGATTTGGAAAAATGTATAGCAGCAGCTTCCTTGAATAATTATCGAATAAGATGGGATTCAAGGACATGAGTAATTTTTAACTTTACCTAGTATTCATTACTACCTGACTGCAAAAGCAAGTTTCCCACTGTCCCTCTCTATTGGTGACAATTTAACGTCTGCAGCTTACGGGGTACAAGTGATGCGCGTCGTGATACCCCCCATTTACTTGCCATCCTCACTGATCATTTATTGCCAAAGTCTTCCCCAACATAATAATTATCTAGCATCCCTCAAATATCTTCAGTAGCAGCAATACTTACACATTCTAAAAATTTGGATTTAAACTTGTGTATATGATCGGAGGGAGCTTTATCGAGAGATAACAGGGTCAGTTCGCATAAGGTACTGGTAATGGATAATAAATCCCGATAACGTCTGCAGAACAAATGATAAGCCTAGGAACCTTGGCAATTTGTCTCATCTACCGCACCTCATTCATTATTTAGTGAGGATATTTACCTTAAACACCAACTCCCAATTGCAATTTTACGATCGAATTTGAAGTAATCTTGTTGCAAATATGGATTGGAACAATACCGACGAGGACAAGAATGAGGTTGTTAGAGCTCCTACAGCAGCCAGTGTGGATTATGGGGAGGTCAAGTCCGGTGATAGTGATGCGAGGAAGTTGGCTGGTAAGTATACACATAACTTCAGAGGGAATAAAAGCTAACACCGACTTAGAGATGGGGTATGTTATTAACAAAGAGGAGGTCTGAAAACCATCTAACTCTCCAATAGGTATGAGCAGGATATGAAGCGGAATTTCTCGGTATGGAGTGTACTGGGTGTAGGCTTCTCATTGTGAGTGTGACTGATATTGACATCCTTACGCCTTGAATGGTCTGTGTTAGAAACCTCTTCTAATATTACTTCTCATAGAACAAATTCCTGGTGGGCAATATCTGCGGCGCTTATTACGGGTATCAATTCAGGAGGTCCAGTTCTCATTGTTTACGGCATCATCGGTGTATTCCTCATTTCCATATGCGTAGGAATCTCTCTTTCCGAACTCGCCAGCGCCCTTCCAAATGCCGGCGGGCAATACTTTTGGGCAAATGAACTGGCTCCCAAGAGATATGCCAAGTTTGCTTCTTTCCTCACGGGCTGGTTTGCATGGGCAGGCTCCATGTTTACCAGTGCTTCTGTAGCTCTTGGAGTTAGTAGTGCCGCCATGGGGTGCATTCAGCTATTTCATCCAGACCTGTAAGCTCTCGAAACTGAAACTATCCTTCGCCATTCTTAGATCAGCAGCTAATGACCTCGATCCAGAGTAATTAAGCCCTGGATGGTCTTTGTAGGCTACCAAATCATCAACACCTTCGCCTTCGTCTTCAATTGTTACGGTCGATCCCTCCCCCTAATATCCACGTTCTCACTATGGTGCTCACTCCTCTCCTTCTTCATAATCCTCGTCGTCATTCCAGCAAAGGCGCCTACCCATGAGACGGCCAAATTCGTATTTGCGAACTTCGTAAACAACACAGGATGGAAACAGAACGGGATTGCCTTCATCGTGGGGCTGGTGAACACAAACTGGGCCTTTGCATGCCTAGACTGCGCAACGCATCTGGCCGAAGAAGTCCAGCAACCAGAACGCATGATTCCAATCGCCATCATGGGCACCGTTGGAATCGGCTTCGTGACGTCATGGACCTATGCCATCGCCATGTTTTTCAGCATGAACGACCTGTCACAGCTGCTTGGCACCGAGACTGGCGTGCCTATTCTCGAGCTCTTCTATCAAGCGCTCGGCAACAAGGCCGGCGCTGTCGTCCTTGAAACCTTTATCATCGTTACTGGCTTCGGATGTCTTATTGCTTCACATACATGGCAATCGCGTTTGTGTTGGTCCTTCGCACGCGACAGAGGCCTGCCGGGTTCGAAGTGGCTTGCTCATGTCCATCCAAAGATTGATGTCCCACTCAACGCGCATCTCTGCTCATCCGTTATTGTTGCTGTGCTTGGATGTCTGTATCTTGGTTCAACTACCGCCTTCAACTCCATGGTCACGGCGTGTATTGTGCTGCTTTATGTTTCATACTCTATCCCGGTGGTCTGCCTGCTATTCAAAGGACGCGAGAATATCGCTCATGGTCCATTCTGGATGGGACCAGTAGGCTTCTTCTCGAATATCGTCTTGCTCCTGTGGACAGTTTTTACACTGATCATGTATTCGTTCCCTAGCAGTATGCCGGCAGCAGCGAGCACAATGAATTATGTTTGTGCGGTGTATGGCATTGTTATGATAATATTACTCACATATTGGTTCGTCAGTGGGAAAAGAACGTATAGAAGTCAGGACGAAAGACATCATGATGCGGAGGTTATTGAGGAGCGGGTTATTCGTTGAGGATATGCTTGGCTTTGAGAGAGGGGTTGTGATGTGCTAGGGTAATTTTAGATATGTAATACTAGGAAATGTATTTTGTAATGTGAAAGATCTAAACCCGACCGAGTTGCCACTTGTTGAAAGAGAACAAATATAGACATTGTGGAGATTTCAGGCTTGTAACAGAAGGCACCTGAATTTATGAACCGAGTCTTTCACGTAATATATTTTCGATGCGATAGTTGAGGGGGATACTGCCGATAAGTAGTCTAACCTATCCGCCAAATATCGCCGCAACACAACTTAGGAGACATCCAAAATCGAATCCAATTTAGACCCACTAGTAAGTTATCCAATTGATATTAATAATCTCGTTGATCTTTTGTTCTATTGATAGGAAATCCACAACTTGAATTGGAGTTGAAAATGGCAAGCCAGCTCTGGTGCCGAGGTGGTCACCTTTCCGACCCAATCAACGTAAAATCACATAATGAATTTGCTTCGGTCATATGATGTTTGAGGCGCGTCACGATTGCATACATTCCACCTTCAGCGTTAATCACAACTTAAAGCACACATTCCATATCGGAGTGCACTTAGAAGACATCTCAAACAAATCTGGTATTACGCAAATCTATCCTAAGCAACAGAGCAAATCTAGGTTCGTGAGTAACGCTTAACAACCCTTTAGCAAAGCAACACAACCACAACGCACCGCAAGACCCGTTGCAACCCAGTTTAATGATCACATACAAAGCCCTCTGTAACCATATCCTGCAGCCTAACCGACTGACTTGACTCGCCCGAAAACACGCATCAACCCGGAATTAACGCCATATGAGGGAATTCATTTTTTCTTTCATTTCATTTCTTAGAGAGTTTAAATACCGGTGCCACGGATGGCATCGACCTGGGAGCTCTGGAGGGCGTTGTTCTTTGGGCCTGGAAGAGCTGGTCCTTCTGGAGTAACATAGGCCTTGGTCATACCGCCATCGACAATGAAGTCCTGGCCGTTGATGAAAGAAGCCTCATCGGAAGCCAGGAAGAGGACAGCCTGAGCCTGCTCAATGGCCTCACCGAAACGTCCGGATGGGAAGTGGACCTCACGACGGTGTCTCTTTGGCTGGTCGTCTCCGAGCCAGTCCTGGAGGAGAGGGGTGTTAAGAGGAGCTGGGCAAAGAGCGTTGAAGCGGAAGCCCTCACGAGCGTGAACGATGGCAAGCTCACGGGTCATGGCAAGGACAGCACCCTTGGAGGCGGTGTAGGCGAGTTGAGGAGTGGCGGATCCGACGAGGGCAACAACGGAGGCGGTGTTGATGATGGAGCCCTTGGTCTTGTTGTGCTTGCGCAGGGAAATGACAGCGTGCTTGGAACCAAACCAAACACCCTTGACGTTGATAGCCTGGGTGAGGTCCCAGATCTTCTCTGGGGTGTCAATGGCATCAGCATCGTCTGCGTGCATAATACCGGCGTTGTTGAACATGATATCAATTCCACCCCATGCATCGACGTGGTCAACAAGGGCCTTGACATCGGATTCCTTGGAGACGTCGCAAACCTGGACATCAACCTTGTGGGCAGATGGAACAAGCTGGTTCAACTTGGCTGCGGCCTTCTCCAAGGCTGGAGCTGAGATATCAGCCATAAGGACATTGGCTCCCTCCTTAGCGAAAAGGATACAGGTCTCAAGACCAATTCCACTGTGGCATATTAGTATGTTTTCATTTTCGTGTTGCTTATTTAGGAACAGATCCCGCGGCAATATGATCTAAGAACCCCTTGTGACTCATTCACGTGATCTTAGTGAGAAATCGACCATTGATGACAAAGGGCAGTTCAATTGCGCTCTCAGTGCTATCGCAAAACCACTCGAACATGGGAGGGATTCAAGTGAGGAATTTGAGGGTTTTTTGGGTAAGAATACAAAGGAAATCAGAGATAATACATACCCAGCGGCACCGGTGACGACGGCGTTCTTTCCGTGCAAGCGGCCCATGCCGATGCTGTTGATGGTGTGAGGAGTAGAGGTTCCAGACATCTTGAATAAATTCTATATCACAGAAGAGATGATTGTGGTCTGAAGAATGTGAGAAAAAAAAACGTATCAGCAGATGCTTTTCAAGTATCAGAAAGTTTGGGAGGCAATTCTCGCTAGCCAAGGACGGCGATTGTGTTTCGCTTTCCAGAATGCGGCGAAAAGTGATATAAGGGCCAATTACTTACATTGAAGGACCGCGAGATACAGTGAGGATGTAAGGAAGACGTTGAGACTGAGGGAGGAGTGGACTGATATAGGTGGAGGATGTTTGGATGATGATTGATGCCAGATGGTTCTCTCTGGTTGTGCGGTCAGGAAATTATTATATGGACTGGCTTGTATGGTCCATGCAGCGCCTATGATGTGTCATGAATAATGGGAGTGTGCTTCCGAAGCCGGTGGTTTCTCGTGCGTATGAGGGAGTAGCACCGTAAGTAGGAGCGTGTTCCAGGAGCATGGAAGGGTGGAAGTGGAAGTGGAAGCGCAAGCGCATTTACTCCGTACACTTAGCACCATAGGATCACACGGAGGACGCACAGTTAGGGGGCCTAGGCATGATAGGCACATAAGGGCACCGGGGCACAGAGAGGCCTGGGTGCTGGTGGCCCCCATTCGGCGAGCGGAAAAGTCGAGCTCTGAGCGTCTTACTTAGAGGGGAAATCGTACAATGGGACCATGGATAATAGCACGATACGTAGTAGATGGCAGGGCCGGCGTTGACTTTTTTTTTGACACTTCCTTTTCTTACCTTATCTCTTCTAACTTCAAGCCACCACCACCCCCAGCCTTGTATCTCTTCGCCGCAAAATACACACCACCCGGCCTTCGATACCGAGCGGAGGAGGATTTGTATGTACATACAATTTCTTCAAACGCCTTCGGACCCTTATGTGCTTTAGATTAGAGCGGCATAGCAGAGTCAGGGAATTCTCACCGTATGCCAAAGTGCCGCCGCCGTGACTCTCGACTATCTTCGAGAAGCCTGCCCAGATCGGCAGTCCTCTCACCTCTGCTATGTACGCAGTCGGCATGTACTGCACCACTGCACTTCGTGTACTGTTCCTGCCCAGCTACCACAATTCCTCGTCCATGTGCTGGACGGATTTGGCCACGGCAGAAAAGAGGAGTTCGTGCATCATGCGGCGATGAAAGAATCAGTCATAGAAGTTCGATGACTGGCTCGACCATGCAATCACCACAATGTTATGTGATACTGCCACCACTGCTGGTGCTGCTACATCGAAATCGTAATACGATAAACATACGCATGAAGGCTGCAGCTGCTTGTATGGCCCAGAACATCGCGGGGAAGTATACCGCAGAGTATGATCCGAAGGCAATAAGTTTGCTGGGTGATTTCACTGATGTGTGCTGCGTTCATCGACAACTCGTGATCCGGGGAACTTTCTGGGATGTCTATCGCGGCTTTTGATCCAGACCGCCAAGGCATTTGTCGGAGCGCTGTTGGTGCTGTTCATGATCACCTCCAGGGTCCGGTCGCACCAAAATTCAGTACACAAGGTGCTGCAAACGAGACAGTCAGATAAGGCCCCTCACTCAGAGTTGTAATCATCGTCATCATCATAATCATGTGGTGATAGTTATTGTCTCAATAAGTATGATCTAATTCGTAATGCCACGGCGAAAGTATGTATGGATTGACTTTGTAAGGAGTAAAGTAAGTGCATATGTATGCGTACATAATGCATCTCAATGCAGAGCATTATTCGAAGATTCGAGTCGATGTGTGATGTTTGTCATTGCCCCTCATTCGGTTTGCGGCCCCTCTACTCCACACGAAAAGAAAGAAGAAAAAAAGCTCGAACGACATGCTGTATCAGTGATGAAATGAAACTCGGGATCTGAGTTCGATTGCGATAAAGACCAAAAAGGACTTTTTTCCACGCCGATCAGCGGATCGAAGTAAGATGCGAGATGGAATGTGCGCGACTGAAGACGATGACAACGACGATATGAATATCGTAGATGACAGTAATACTCATCTATCTTAGTCAATGGATTGGCTGGGTTATTTTTGTGATAGCCAGCCATTCCTTCCGCTGGGCGAGGTGTACTGTGTAAATATTCGTTACCTCCTCCCATCATGTCATTCGCAGCCTTGCTAGGTGGGTAAGTAGCTTTATCGTATCTGTGCGAAGGGACCAGCCAGACTGGCTTCATAATTGATGCACCAACCATGAAGACTTGAGGCTCACCGCAAGCCCCACTCGGACTGGTGAAGTGGTGAAGGAGGAACCCAAGAGGGTCGAGAAAGGCCCAGAGGTCTGTTGCGCGCGCAATTTTGGCCTTACGAACACCGTGGGCACTCGGTACCCGTACCTTATTTCATAGGCTGCGCCCTGCGCGTGCGTCGGGTCGGCCAACATATCTGGCGTTACTACGTAGGTGCGTAGGGTGCGTAGCTTATCGTGAGCTTCCAAGAAACATCCCCGCCGTTACTCCGATTTCCCACATCCAGTTGCTCATCGATTGCCACAAAATAACATAATTGTGAAACTGCACGCCGAATTGCATTAAACACAGTCCACCACGTATTACACATCTTCATTCTACGCTGTCTCTATACCTAATCTCCCCAACTTCAAGGCTTCATTCATCCTATCATTCATTGTGTTGACGACGCAGACCGCACATTCCCCCAATACATCCTCTCACGCGATCACCATGGCAGCTCCAAATCCCGAAGAGATTACCATTGAGGCTCTACCTAAGCTGCTTGAAAATGACACAAAGGTCAAGCTTGCAGGAGTTGATGTAGATGGTCAATTGCGCGGAAAGCTCATTTCCAAGAAGAAATTCTTGTCCGTTGTCAAGGAAGGCTTCGGATTCTGCTCCGTCATCTTTGGCTGGGACATGCACGATCAGACATATTTCAGAGAGCTCAAGATTAGCAATGCTGAAAACGGTTATCATGATTTGATTGCCAAGATTGATCTCAACAGTTACAGAAGGATACCATGGGAAGATGATGTGCCCTTCTTTCTTGTTACCTTCTTTGATCCAGACACCGACGCCCCAATCAGTGCTTGTCCTAGAGGATTGTTGAAGACAGCTGTCGAGAAGATAGAGAAGCATGGCTATGGCGCAATGGCAGGTGGTCAGTATAATTCGAGCCTCATGGACTGGCAAAGTGCTAACAATGGCTTGTTACAGCTGAGTACGAATTCTTCCAATTCAAGGCACCACCAAAAGATCCTCACGCTCCTATTTCTGAGCGTAATACCTCTAACACAGCGAGTTTCCTTCGCGACAACCCAGTCGATGCCCTTCCATCGCTCACTGAGGGTATGTTTGGCTACAGTATAACAAGACCCGTACACAACCAAGAATACTACTATGGAATTTTCGATGCGTGCGAAAAATTCAACTGTGGAATTGAGGGCTGGCATACAGAGAGTGGACCAGGTGTCTTTGAAGCTGCGTTATCATTTGGTGAAATTAGACAAATGGCAGATAAGGCCAATTTGTTCAAGTAAGTAACAAAATACAACAACAGAGGTGCAGAACTGACTGAAGATAGATATGTCGTCAAATCTGTAGCAACGAAATATGGCATCACACCATGTTTCATGGCTAAGCCCCGACAAGGCCTTCCAGGAAACAGCGGACACATGCACGTTTCGATTGTCGACAAGGAAGGTAAGAACCTCTTTGCCAGAGAAACTCGAGACGAAAATGCACCATGGGAAGATGTTGCAGGCCTCAGCGATTTGGGCCGACATTTCCTTGCTGGTCTTCTCGATGGTCTTCCAGATATTATGCCACTCCTTGCTCCAACAGTAAACTCCTACAAGCGCCTTGTAGAGAACTTCTGGGCCCCAGTGACCGTGTCCTGGGGACTTGAGCACCGCGCCGCATCCATCAGACTTATTGCGCCGCCAACGTCGAAACCAAGCGCTACTCGATTTGAGGTCCGCGTTCCAGGTGCCGATACTAACGCCCATCTTGTACTGGCAGCTGTTCTGGCCCTCGGTTGGAGAGGTATCGAGAAGAAGATGGAGCTCAAGCAGCCTCCCCTTGGCAAGGGCCAGGATGTTGGTGGTAAGGCGGATCCAGGTGTGCGACTTGCGAAGAGCTTGCAATCTGCTACCGAGAGATTCATGAGGCCAGAGAGCGTTGCTCGTGAGGTCTTTGGTGACGAATTTGTCGATCATTATGGTGGTACTCGTGAGCATGAGATCAGACTCTGGGATGAGGCTGTTACGGATTGGTAAGTTTTTCTATCCCTCTCTAATTCCCACCACTGGTCACCTGTTGCAATCCGAACTTCTTGCTAATTATGTTATTCTAGGGAGGTGAGAAGATACATCGAAACTGTTTGAGCGAATATTTTTCCAGCTGCTTTTTTGGTTATGAATGGGAGTTTGGGTCTTTCATTGAGTGTCTTTGTTGGCATGCATTTCTCTGTGCATCTTTTCAGTCTGGACTTTTGTGTATGATACCATAGTCGGATTTATGATTTCTAACATCTTGTCCACTCGTGTGACTTTGAGACTGTGAGATTGATGAGAACAATTAAGTCCGGATGGTTGTGTAATGCACGACAATGGCAGGTTATCTCAATGAGCCAGAAAATTCAACGTGTTTACTGAATCGACGAATATCTAACCGATTCAACACGTGCTTCATTGATAGTTGAGAACAGGGAAGTCGAGTTCATCTGATAGCAAATGCGTCCCCGGACTCTTAATGACAGGGATTCATTCCCACCGTCTGTTGTTGCACACTCGGAGTAGCCTAGACGCGTATGTATGGTGGTAGGTACTGTTTTTTCGGATGTACCCGACCCCATGCTCCGTTTATCGCGCCACGATGTTAATGGTTGAAGGGCGATAAGATGGAGGATGTACAGAACAGATGGAGATCGAAACATGCATCTTCGAAACATCTACGATTCCTTGATATCGCCATGACTTTGCAAGTATGTGGGTGCATATAGTAATATATATGGGCTAGTCCGTAATACATAGAGACTGCATACGGACGACACATCTACACCTCTCTGACTTATACCAGATGTTGACTTGGAATGGGTAATCTTCAACTGCCCTTGGCCTACTATATTTGTACTGATATAGAAGGTGATGCTGCTTTCCATATGGTGGCCAGCAACGGTAGTCGCCGATATCGTATATTATGTGTGAGGGGCTATTACACAGTACGAGTAAGACCCCCCACCCCAGAAAGCGACTGTGTGTACATACAGGCCTACCCACGTGTATCTGTAGGTCTTTTATTGCTGCACCTGTACATCATCCCCGAATCCAGCAAATGCACTTATTCAAAACCCCTTGCCCACACATCACCATCTCCCATGCAACTCCGTGGTGGTACCTGATAGACGGGAGCCACCGCTGCACTCACTCCTGGGCAAAGTCGACTTTAATGGGTAATTGGCCATTATACTTCCCATTGTGCCCATCTCCAAAGAAAAGCATCCATGTTGAACTGCATCTACTAAGCTAACTTTTGCCCCCTCCCCTACCACTGCCTACCTGACCTTACAGATGAATTCAGTGACCCGATTGATTGTCTTACCTTGTACGACCAAATAATCCAAAGGTACATAAAGTATGTCGTTCTCCCATCTTCTGATGGATTGGTTTTGGTAGGTCTCTCGTATCTCGCTCGTTCTCGCCATGCATTTCTCCGCCCTCACCATTGCAGCCTTTGCTGCTGCTTTGCCTGCTGTTCAAGCCTGTGATTCCTGCTATGGTCCTACCGACTTCGTACAGCATGAGCGTTTGGTGCGTCGTATGCAACCGACGGCCCAGAACGCATCTTACGGTCCTAGTAGAGACCTCGACTGGGGTCAGATCAACTTCCTGCATACTACTGACACCCACGGATGGCTGGAAGGTCATATCAAGGAGGAGAACTATGGTGCCGATTGGGGAGATTTCGTGAGCTTCACAAGAGCTATGAAGAATAAGGCGAGCAAATTGGGCGTGGATTTGCTGTTGATTGACACGGGTAAGTCAATTGTCATCATCCTGTTGACTGCTGTAGTGCTGATCTGAGTAATCAAGGTGATCTTCATGACGGCAACGGCGATTCCGATGTCACCAGTCCAAACGGACTTTTATCGAACCCCATCTTCGAGAATATCGAGTATGACTTGCTTACCATTGGAAACCATGAGCTTTATTACACCGATATCGCATATGAGACCTTCAGTAACTTCTCTCAATACTATGGCGATAGATACCTTACGAGCAATGTTCAGGTTATCAATCCAAGCACTGGAGAATACGAGTACATTGGTTCTCAGTACCGCTACTTTTCCACTGAGAATGGTTTGCGTATCATGGCTTTTGGAGTTCTTTTCGACTTCACTGGAAACTCAAATGTCTCTAAGGTAACAAAGGCTGCAGACTTGGTTCAAGAGACTTGGTTTAAGGAAGCTCTCAATTACACCAAGCCAATTGATCTTTTCGTTGTCATTGGACATAATCCGATCAGAGAGACATCCTCTACCAGCACGTTCGGTACCCTGTACAATGCGATTCGTACTGCGAGACCTGATGTTCCTCTTCAAGCTTTCGGAGGACACACCCATATTCGTGACTTTTACGTCTATGATTCTATGACCACCGGTCTTGAGTCTGGCCGTTATTGCGAAACTCTTGGCTGGCTCTCCATGACCGGTATCAACTCCACTACCTACACCGGAAATACTCTTCCAAGTGGGGTTTCTCTTCCTTCTACACCTGCTGTCAAGAATGCTACTTCCACTGCTACAGCCAGTGCTGGTCTTGCAGTCTATACAAATGGCACAAGCTCCAGCTCTGGGCTTTTATACTCACGCAGGTACCTCGACTGGAACCGAGCCACCTTTGCATACCATGCAGAAGGTTCTCAAGATGCCACCTTCGACGTGGATAAGGGTATCTCCGTGACTGAAGATATCACAAAGCTAAGGACATCCAAGAACCTTACATCACTCTATGGATGTGCACCACAGACCTGGTGCCAGTACTGTGAACCCTTTGACGCAGACGGCAACATCTTTAGCCTACTTAAGACAGCTCTGGCTGCTACTGTTATCAATGAGACCAGAGCTGATGTCCCTCGTCTGATTATCATCAACACTGGCTCCATTCGCTTTGATCTCGCTGAGGGGCCATTCACTCTTGACGACTCTTTTATCGTCTCCCCCTTTGATGACGGCTTTCAATTCATCCCAGATGTCCCCTACGATATTGCTTCCCAGGTCCTTGGACTCCTTGTAAGTCACATAACCATCCCCTCGCGCAATCTATCTAACAGTTCCAGAATGCTGGTGCTTATGAGAAGCGCTCAACAGTAGCCTCTGAGTATGATTACGCACCTTTCAACGGCTCTCCAGAACTGTGCCTTGACCCAACCATCGGTCTCATCTCCGACTCACACTCACACTCACACTCTGCTTCGGAGCTCAAGCCCCGTTCTACGCGCAACATCATCCGTCGTACTACCCTCGTGCCAGGCTACACGACGACCGACGACTTCGGTGATGACGGTGACGATACCGCACACAGCAAGATCGCGGATTATGACCAGCCCAACGACTTACAGGCCAATGCATCATTCCCAACTAACGGCACCTTACCTGCTACCGTTGATCTTATCTTCCTTGACTATATCGGCGAGGACTACGTCATTCCAGCGCTTACTAGCCTTGGTGCTAATTATACTCAGGATGATATCACCTATTATCTTCCTGAGGATTTCACAACGAACAGCTACCTTCCTGCTTATGCGAAGATTGCACCGGAGTGGCAGGCTAATGTGCCAAACTGCCCGGTTGGTAAGGGAATTGGTTTTACAAAGCGTTGAGGCGCAACGTTAAAAGAAAGGGATAGAAGATAAAATATACTTTGTAAATCCGGTTTACAATGTTTGTAATGAGCCCTCAAAATAAAATATATTATGTGTTATATGACGCTATCTGAAGTTATATTTGAGAAGAGGAATACTCTGGACGCAGTGAAAATTTGCATGGGTCTTAATTGTATGTCTTCAAACATCTTTCGGCTTTTGATAATTCTTTTTTTCCCCATTACGTCAGTAATGACTATTGTTGAGTCAGGAACTCTGTGTTAGTTACTACTCCCCGCCCCGGAGTATTGTGTGCTGAAAGGAGATTATCTGTAGAAGAGATTTATGAAATGATCTGTTTAGTACTATCTGATGAGCATACATGATGAAGGCTTTAGACTTGGAATCTTAAAGCCAAGGCCATCTCCACAGGCACCACTTATTGAAGAGATTTATACGCTCTTTTCAAAACTGTAATGGTTTCTCATTTACTAGGTACTTGATTATATTTTCTTATCATGTAAAGCTACTTACAATTTTTGCCGCTTCTTCAAGCCGGGAATCCCGTTAAATTTTATCTAACAATCATCCAAGTGTCGTGCTAGCTTATTCTTTTAAATCGTTTATCAGGAAATCTAAACAACTATCCAAAATCTTTTACCTATATCCGCAGACTCTGAATTCGTCATGCAGCTTTGCATGTCTTCCACTAGGTTACAAACCAACCGTGAGGTGGTTCATACAAAAAAGAATCGGAGCGCCAGTAGCTGTTCGTCGTCGAATACCTCAAAAGCTTATTATGAGAATAGGACGAGTCAGTTGGAAGAAGAAGAAGCTGACCTGCAACTCCCGTTGCTGAGCTTTTGTACTATAAAGCTATTAGGTATTCTAATGTATAGGTATCATGTAGAGAGCCCAGTGACAACTCTACTCTCTCTATCTTCCGACTGTTCATGAGAATGGTCTCTAAAGTACCTTCCGGTTGAAACCAGATGTAGTCTCCTTGGGTAAATAAGGGGTTTTGGGGACTGGTTTGAGGCTATGATTCAAATCAACATTCCTCTTGTTCGATTTTCTGCTATAAAATGACCTCACTCTTTCTTCAATCACTGGGTTCTCTAAGCTAGTTACTATGTTACCTAATGGATATCAAGGCAATATTCAATATCTCATATATTCAAGGCAATATTAGTGAGGTCACCTTACGATCATTTCTGCCACTTCTATTCCAGCATGATTTGCTAAGTCTTGAGCTATATCCTCAAAAGGCTCAAAATTTCTTATGAATGATCTCGGGATTTTATCGTAGTGTCCGAGTTTTGTTGCAAGAGAATTCCTTTGTGGTTCAACTTCCTTTCCCTTTATCAGATATGTGGACAGACATCTTCAGGGTATGGTCAATCTTGATACTAGATGTTAGTCTGCTTCAGAAACGGAACTTGGCAGATGCAATACTACTATGGGCCATCAAAACATCTACTTAAAATGAAATTCAAAAGAGCAACCTAATAATCAAAACATTCAAGGGCTGTTTACCTGTGCTTAATATCGGTTGGATCACAATCCAGCTGTGCTGCAGACGTAATTCAAGGTGGAAAGCTGGATTAGATATTAGCAATAAAGGGTTGCAATTACTGGACTCTTAGAGGATCCTGCATAGCTGAACCCGTGTTGGTTGTGATCTTGTAGAAGTTCTCTTTCTTAGAGCAGCACAAGAGGTACCATTGATCATGGAAAGCTGTTAAATCAAGATAACTTGGGTCGAGTCAACTAGATTTGTCTATTTAGCTGCTTGCCTTGTCTGCCTTCTCTTGCTTCTCCACCTTCGCCTGAGCTATAGCCGCCTGTCTTTTCTCTAACCTTACAAACCTCTCTTCCCTCCAACCCGGCCCCCATTTCAAAATAACCAACAAAAGAGGCGTCGAAGCAAATGTAAGTAGCCCCCAAAAAGTGAGGCACCAACCATAACCCCATGCATCAATCATATTTTGCACGACAGCTGTACCTATAGCACTCATGGAGCACCTAGTGACATTCAACGCGGCCATAGCTGTGGCAGGGCTCTGCGGATATAAATCAACCAACAAGGTACTAAATATTCCCATAGCGCCACTCAAGCCAAAGGCCGCAATGGCAAAAATGATGATGGAGGCTGCGACGTGAGCCTTGGCTTCGAGAATCCAGCCCCATGCTATGACCCCTAGTGTACCCAGGATAAGAGGATAAAATATGATCTCAAGGCGTGCACGTTCTATAGGGAAGTGTCGCAGGGACTGGCCCCGCCTTTGATCAACTGGAAAGCCGATTTTCAGGGCTACGCGGCGATAGTTACGATCCAAAAATTTCCCCCACATAATTGCGCCTAGGATCGACCCGGAACTGAAAGGCCTAGGAATTGTTTAGATTGTAGCTTTGGTAGACTTACAGAAAATCACTTACATATAACAGAGACCAACTACCAGATCATTGTAGCCGTAGATTGACCGGTATGCTGTAGGAAGAACGAGAACCATACATTGGAACATAGTGACCATAACAGATGCAACAAACAGCATGCAAGCAACATCTTTCTCGACAACAATTCGTAAAGAATTCAGGGGATTTGGGAAGCGCCATTTTCGCTGTGCTGTAAGTTCTTTAGCTATACGTCTCTTTTCCTCTGGCGATACCCCATCATCTTCGTTCTTGTCTCGTCGAATATAATAAATCAAGGGTCTTGCCCATGCCTCAGGTGGAATTGATCCGTTCTGTACAACATTCCGTGCTGTTTCGGGAACAAAAATAACATAAACAGTGAGGTAGATCCCACCGCAAATGACAAGAAACCAGAATATAGATCTCCAACCCAAATATTGTGCAAGTAGCCCTCCTATTGTTGGTGCCAGAGCAGGACCAAGTTGCGTTCCCATTTGCACATATCCAACGTAACTGCCACGTTCGGCAGCTGTAACAATATCGGACATGACTCCACTGCCCAGTGCAATTGTAGCTGAGCTTCCAGTGCTTTGCATTGCTCTCAGAACAAAGAGTGCAGCGTAACTATCTTGCAATGCCAGGCCCACATTCGCGAAGAAATTAATGGTAAAAGCCACTACATAGACAGGGCGACGGCCTAAGAAATCGCCTATGTCACTGAAGAACATAGGGGCTAAACCTTGGAAGATCATGTATGATGTGACAGTGAGATTGATCCTGGAAATCGATACGTTGAGGGATTTGGCAACGCTGTTGAGAGTTGGGAGGTAAATCGTGCTAGATAGTGGCGAGAAGAGAGATCCAATAGTAGTCATCACCACAATAAGAATCTTCATCTTTTTGGAGAAGACAGAATAGGGCGGTCCTAGATCTGGATCCGCAGCTGAAGCCTCGACATCAGGAGATATAAGAGATTTATCATGATTCTAACCTCATCAGCCCGTTTCTATCTCGTGAAGAAGTGGACCATACCTCATTCTTAGCTACTATATTCTGATCATGCAATGAAGATGGTTCGTTCTCTTCAGCGGAAAATACCTCATGATGTACCTCTGTGACAATGCCTCCTGTATCAAGAATGGCCGCTTCATCTCGAGAAGCCCCGGCCCTGTCTTTTGATCTTGCAGCGTCATCAGACATCATGTTTGAGAAACAAGAACGTATGGATAGGACGAGAGGCGTTTTTACGAATAAAAAAACCAGTGAAATGCATAACAAACAGGAAGCAAACAGGTAATAAGTAAATAATGAAATCTAAACTAGATCTTCTGAATAACGCATTGGCTTATTTTAAGTAGACCAATGTAAAGGAACAGAAAATCTAATAAATGTAATTAACCTACCAGGCAGACTACCCCTAAAAACGGTATATGGTAGTTTCTGATGAAGAGATGGTGCGCGAGCACCATCACGCTTTTGAAGTCGGCAAAACGGCCAAAACATGGAGATAACCCACGCGTACACGTCTTATCTCCAACGGAGATATTCACGTCGGACCGGAATTTCCACGTGACGTTAACGGTCATGCTAAGGTATGAAAGGAGTAAATGATAAAATATATGACAACTTGGTGAACTTGCTTAAAAATGTAAGAACTTACTTCCTCAGATTATCTTGATTCTAAAAAACAGTCTGATCCTGAATTATCTCCACGCCTAAGTCTTTCACTTGGTCTTTTTATCTCATCAAGAGCAACAGTCAATATCAACAATTCACTTTATCATCAACTGATCTATACCACGTTCTCAAATATGGCTATTCTAAGCTATATCGAAGGCAGTCTGGGTTATCTTCTTTATAACTTTAAAAACCATGATTCAGATCTCTTTATTTCTTCTCCCATCTTCACTGACATTCCTACAACGCTGGCCATAACGTCACCCTTAGGCCCTTCCGGGTCTCATTTGCCAAAAGAATATTCACAGTTCTCCTCCTCCGATGCCTTCCCTACATTGGCCTGGGATGCGTACCCAAATGTTGTTTCGTGGGTTGTCGTAGTGGAGGATCCTGATGTGCCTCTCCCCTTCGCGGCTGTGCACGCTATCTTCTTCGATCTCTCGGCCTCACGAACGTCCATCTCCGATGCAGATATCCAGCAGGTCGATGGGGGTGGAAAGGGAAAGGGGGGGTTGAAGCTGGGTGAGGGCAAATTGTTGGCTGGGGGATTTAAGGCTGGGATGAATCTTCGTGGCACAGTCTATAGTGGGCCCAGGCCTGTTTTGGGTCATGGAGCACATCGATATGTCTATCAAGTCATTGGCCTAGGGGAGAAGCTGAACTTTGGCGTTGATGTTCCTGGTAAAAAGGACTTTTTGAAGGCAATGGAAGGGAAGATTGTTGTTTGCGGGAATTGGATTGGGGTGTATGAAAATAAGTGGAATTAGAGGTGTGGTGTGTAGAGCCATTTACTTGGGTAAATGATGAGGAGATGATAGTCAACCAGTATTCGAACACAATTGGCTCCCATTAAATTTGTTATTTGACTTGTATTTGATTATAATATTAAACTATTCTATCAGCCTTTTGAGAATTGTGGATTATCTGGAGCTTGAGATGCTTGACGAAATTGAGCAACTTGAGGTCCTCTGAATACTTGGACCTTATAGTCTGGTATTCAATATTATATTATTAATTTACCCTCACAGTTTTAGCCCTTCTCTCGTTGTAACCTTGACAAACATCTTTGATTGCACGAAAAATCCGTTGCACCTGCTCTTGAAGCGGGCCGTGGGATTAATGACCGACACGTCAAACCGTCCCAGAAGCTACGAAAATTAGCACAAATTCTAACCAAATAAACCCAAACATACCGTAGCAAACACCTTGTTCAATTCCACGAAGGCCACTGTCTTTCCCAGGCATCCATACCTGCCGCTACCAAAGATCAATTCAAGAGTCCTCTCCATCTTCACCAATCGCTCATCACCAGCCTCAAACTCCAACCATCTTTCTGGACGGAATATCCTAGCATCATCGCCATATATCTCTTTATTATGTTGTGTTCCCCAAGAAGACCAACCTATCCTTGTCCCTCCAGGAATGTATCTTCCATCAGCAAGGGTTTCACCCTCAGTTGGTACCCATTTTGTCGAGATACCTACACCTGGTGGCCACGCTCTGAGTCCCTCTTTGATGACAGCTTGCAAATAAGGCAAATTGCGTGACTCGGTATCTGTTATGATCGGGTGAGACATGGCGCCTTCCCTGGAAGCCGTATCCAGCTCCTTTTGCAACTTGGCGTATACAAGTGGATTTGTTATGATGAAATACATAATGACCCGGATAGCTGTGGCAGTTGAGTCTGCGCCAGCCATTACTTGCAAGAGACTCTCACTCTCCGCCTCTAGCTGCGATAATCCATGACGAATGAAACTCCCAAGCATATCTTGCTTCTCTTCTGCTTTTGGTCCGAAACGCTTGGCAACAATGCTTTGGGAAAGTCCTATCATTCTGCCCATAGCCGAACCATCATTCGCAGTAGGCGTTGCGAGTTTCTTGACCCATGGACTGTTGAGAATCGCTGCTATCCATGTGATATTTGATTGGAGTTCCATGATTGGCATCAGTGGACCAAATGACTTGATATAGTCGTGTAGATCATCGTCTGCTTCTAAAAATCCAAATGGAGCACCAAAAGCAATAGAGGTTAAGGTATCGAGGGTGAAGTACTGGCAAATAGCAGCCATATCCAGGACCCTCGGTTCAGAGGGCGTGGAGATGTATTTCGTTTGAATGAGATTAACCAGATCCATAACTCGTTCATCAACCATGGACTCCATTCCTGGAACTTCTCTTCCGGAATACTGTTATCTGTCAGATTAATACCTTTTGTAAAAGGTGACATACTCCTGGAGTCAATATTGCACGCCGCTTATTGTGCTTCTTTTCGTCTTTCTCGCTGATTGTGTTATCGCATCTTGGATCTATCCCGAATAAGCCATCGAATTTCTATGGGAATAATAGACATACCAAACTTCATGGCATCATACCATTCTGCCCTTGAATACCTCGATTGTGCCATACCAATCTTCCGCAATAATGTCGGATCACTAGTAATCAACAAATTGGGCCCAATCCTAGCAACAGAGCCTTTGTAGTTTCACTTTTAGCTTTTGTAATACATTATGAAGTATACAGATGAGGAAACGCTAGTCCAGCAGTAATTACACAAGTCAAGGAATCCAAAGCTTGCTATAAACCATTTGCTCTACGAAAAGTATTGAGGCTGGTCTCGGCAATTGGTTATCTGTTGTGGGTAAACATTGAGGGTAACTCCATGCTTCCTAAGTGTTTAGATCATCTGATGATAATCCTCCCCTCTTATAAACCACAACCCTTATATGACATATAATGCAATACTTGTAGGGAAATGACGTACCATAATTATCATTTGCTTCACGCATAGCTGTATGGACCTCTGAGTTCCAGGTTACTTTAGCAAGCCATAATTCCGTCCAGGCTGCCCAGCGGGGACCCTCAAAGTGTTTGAGCCGCTGATATGCTGCATATTGTCGAGCGAAGTAGACAATAACGAAGATCGCTGCTGTCGCACCCCAAAAGAGTGGCATACCAATTACCCCAGTTGCAGTATTGATAATAGACATCTTTTTTTTTTCTGTTTCTGTAAAGATGAAGAAACGGAAAGTTACACGAAGGAAAACTCGCGACTACATTATGGCCCTGCGACAGACCCCATGCCATTACATCGGTGATGATAGGATCATTGAAGTAGGTGGAGGAGATACCTCATCTGGGACCCTCGCCGCAACATGCCTGTCTATTCTCCACTACTCCACTTTCAGCATTGGTAATTCAATTCGTGTTCCGGAGAGTCTCAGAAAGCATGTCTTCACGTTGCTTCTACATACACAGTAAGTGTCTCGACATGGGCATCGTGGTTGGCATGCTACTTCGGAACATGCCTGCGTCACCGTATACGTCGGCCTGTACTCCCAAACGGTCAGTAAAGTTGTTGGATTTCCCATTGTTAACTACGCCAATCAAAGCGAATCCGCCGCGTCCAAATTCCTTCTAGGTATGTCTCGGTAGTGGAGTATACTACATATGTATTAATATGTACCTTATGCTTGCGGAAGAACGTGCTTCTTCGCTTCATACTTCTACAGAACCCCAAGGATTTAAAACGAGCCAATATATACCAGCAACACAAAAAAAAGGTATTGGAGTCGAATTCCGTCAGTTTGGCTATTGGTCTATGAGGACTTAGCATTTGCATCAACATGTTACTTCGTGGCACGGTCTCCGTATTCAGTCTGAGCGGTTAGACATCGGCGATTGATGGCTTCGTTCTCGAGAAAGTACAAAGATGCCCATGTTAGCAGCCTGCTTGCAGCTCTTCCACTTAAACTGCTGCTGTTAAATTATATGTTCAAAAATTACTCTTTCCACCTTCTTAAACATGTCTTCTCCTCTCCAGGCTTTAGATCCCGATGAGGTTTGTCTACACTCACCAACCTTATACCAAACACAGGCTTAAACGTTGCAGATTGTAGATATCACCGATGGCGAGTCTAACTATGGTAGTGAAATGTACGTGAAGTTTTCTAAAAGAGCATGAGTTCGAATTTTGACGAAACCAGTGCATCATCAACGATTTCAATATCATCTAGTATCTATAACTACAGAGAAGAAAATGGACGCACTTATCATGCCTACGAAGCTGGTAAATATTTGATGCCAAACGATGATGCCGAGCAAGATCGGATGGACATCCATTACCATGCTCTTCGAATCCTGTTCGGAGACAAAGCCTTTTTCTCTCCTATTACCAGTCACCCGCAGCGCATAATCGATCAATGTACTGGTACGGGAATATGGGTCATGGATGTGGGGGATATGTATCCTTCCGCGCAAGTCATCGGAACGGATCTTTCGCCAATTCAACCAGCTTGGGTACCTCCAAATGTCGAATTCCGTGTCGATGATATCGAAAAACCGTGGCTCTATCCGAACAACACCTTTGATTTTGTCCATGATAGGTTATGCAATGGCGTTGCTATCAAGGACTGGCCAGCATATCTCGCAGAAGCTTATAGAACCACTAAGCCCGGAGGGTGGATCGAAGCACAGGAATTTGATATGGTAGCGTTGTGTGACGATGGGTCCTTACCAGCGAATAGTGCCTTGATAGAATGGCACGAGACTTTTGTGAAGGGGGCGAGGATAGCAGGTATTGAGATGCGGATGAGTGCTGCGCAACTGCGACAACATTTCGAGGATGTTGGACTGGTTAACGTACGCGTGGAAGAGTTTAAGTTGCCTCTGGGACCTTGGGCAAAGGACAAAAAATTGAGAGAAGCAGGATTATTGGCACTTGGAGCAATGTTGGAGGGGATCAGTGGGCTGAGCTTGGCAATATTCACTAGATTGCTTGGTTGGGAAGTTATTGAAATGGAAGTTTTGCTTGCAAATGTCAAGAGTGAATGGAGAAAGAAAAGTGTTCATCAATATTGGCCAGTGTAAGTGGACTCCTTTCTTGATATTGACAACATGATTAATGAAATCTCAGATATGTTGTATATGGGCAAAAGCCAATATAAATTTTTGTAGAAATGAAAACCTTTGATCTACTTCTCTTTCCATCTTGTTCGTGAATATGATATTGACATGGGTCACTTGAGGTACAAGAGTCCTTATATCTACGATCATGTCGAGTTTCTTCGAGGTCATGCACGCTATGGCTCCAATCTCTCTAGCGTTTGTGAATGCTATCCCTACATCTGGAGTCGCTGACTATGCACCTAAAACCTCAATACAACTGATTTATTCTATGGTAACTAGACATATATTTCATTAAGGTTTACTAAAATTAAACATAGAGAGCAATATTTTCCACCATCCAAATACCTAATATATGCAGATGCATATATCTCATTCCTCATCAAACATTAAGCTAGTCACTAAACAATATCTAAACTGCACCCACTCCAGGTAGACTGAAATCAGAAAAGTCTGGCCAGTTACCCAAGCTGGCCGGATCGCCACCAATTCTAACCCATTGCGAGTTTGAAGGCGTGGGGCCATCAAGTACAAAGAGCTGGAACCAACCCGGAGTACTGACATGGGCGTTTGGAGGCGCAGTGATAGTACATGTGGTGCCTGCACAAGTGAAAGCCGGGAAGATAGTTCTCTGACCCATACTATTTCCGTGCGTACTACCAACAGCGCCCATTAATGAGACTCTCATGTCAGCTGTCGTGCCCTCATTAAGGGTTACCACGATCTCGACCTGCTCTCCATATGTCCAATCGGTGTTCTCGATTGTGAAAGTGGGCTTTGTTAGGCCAGACAACAGGTATGGCGGCACAAAGACCTCGACACGGTATTCCTCAGGATGGACATCGTCCTCGGGGTCCGAACCGGAAATCAAAACACGGCCATCACCAAGAAGCATTGATTCGGAGTGGTAAAGACGTGCAACGGTGGTGTTAGCCATGACACTAAATCGCGACCCAACAGCAGCGGTTGGATCATAGAGAACGGCATTGAGATTAGGGGATGTTGCAAGTCCGAAGCCAGCTACTCCTTGGTGGGCTCCGTTGGCAATAAGATAGGTTCCATCTGGGAGAGCTGTAATACATGACATGACTCTCTTGCTGGGCATGCGCTCGATCACCCATTCTGGGTCATCAGCTTCCGGTTGGGTGGTTACACAGTTGTCAATTGCTTCACCAGCTCCCGTGCTAGATCCACCACAAATGAGAACAGTGATTGGATCAGTGTAGGGTGCGTGTTGTGGCAGGATCACTCCTGTACCCTCCAAGGGGTATGTACGTCCAGCCAGGAAGTTATTCACGGATCCGGGGATGTTTGGCAAAACCTTTATTGTGTCGAAGGTTGTCTCATCGAGGATTCTAGCCTCATTGTAGTATGCGACAAAGACGCCTCCGGATGGAAGGGTCATTAAGAATGGATAGAGATTGTTAGGGTCGGTGCGTTGAAGCCAGTCCATTGTCAAGAGGGTTGAGCCACCTTCTGGTTTTGGGAGAATCTCAAGAGATGGTGTTGCAGCAGCATTGGAGCCTTGTTCGCCACCTACTACAAGAATAGAGCCGTTGGCCATGACCATGGCTGAAGGGTACCATCTTCCAGCTTGTAGCTGAATTTCCTCATAATTTTCTTGCCAGTCGTTTGATCCCCATACTCCAGGAGTTCCATCTGGCCAGTATAGTCGGATACCAAATGTCGATTGTCCTGACCATCCACCAACATTTATCTGACGTCCCACTCTATCTGGGAGAGTAAGTGATGCTGAACAAAAGATGTCGGTTTTAACGTGCATTGGTCTCCATGCTCCGGTGAAATTGTTCAGTTGTGCAAGATCAAGTTCGTATGCTCCAGTAGTATTTGGAGCACCAGTACCAGCTTTCTCAAGGAAAGTGACCTTGCCGTTGACTCCATAATTGGTGACCAACGGTACGACGACGCCACCAATTAGGAATTCATATGCTCCCATATCATTTCCTGTTGGATGTTGCCAATTAGTGATTGGAGTTCCCGTCCATTGATATAAAGTCAACAGATTTCCGCCACCACATATTTCGGTGGCTAGTGCATGTCAGCTTAAGTTTTTTATTGAGAGGAATCGAGATGACTTACGAGAACCAGTACAAGTAGTACCACATTCACTACCAGTCTGGTTAGTGGATCCAGCGAAAGTAACATCTGTCATGTCACCGCAATCTTGAATTGTCAGCGTATGTTCTTGATAACTACCGAACAATACTCACAGCACTCTCTACCATACTCCATTCCTCCAACCTCATAGCCATATTGAGAACATAATCCAAGACAGTTCTCGGCTGTGTTGTTGTCGGCTAGAATGATCTGCCATGGCAAGACCTTTACATTGAAGTCACTAAGCTCGTTAGCAACTGCTAGTCGGCATACTCTCTCATAGGCTTCTTACGTGTAACAACCTTGATACTCCCAATTTCCAGGGAGACCAGTAGTCTTGGGAGCTGGTACTGGGTAGACAGTCAAGTCGCCAGTGGCATAGACACTCATTCGGTTTCCAGCTCCACACTCCTCAGAACTATCACCACCACAAGCCATGTCACAGTCCGAGTCGGTAGTCAAGGTACCACCATTGGAGATGTAATCGTCACATGAGCACTGCACACTGTACTCCGCACCAGCAACTGTGTATCCGAGACCTTCGCAGGTGCTGATGCAAGATTCGATAGTGAGTGTATCATCGTCAGCTTGTTGGTTCGCAATGATACGTCCATTGGCATTGTCAATATAGCACCCTCTGTATGTCCAACCACTTGGTAAGTCAGCTGCAGTGCCTGTACCAGTGCTAGTGGCGGTAGATGTAGTGCTGACAGCCTTCTTAGTCGCTGTGGCTGTGCTTGTTGGGAATGTTCCAGTGAAGTTGTATACATCGAGTCTGTCACCAGCTCCGCAGTATTCGGAACTGTTGCCAGCTGCTAGGTTTTAGCAATGCTCCTAGTATTTGGGGGAATAATAAAAAATAACTTACTGCAGACTGAATCACAATCTGACAAGGTTGTCGAAGCTCCACCATTAGATATGGAGTCACCGCAGTCTTGAACCAATTAGCGATAAGTACAATAAATAAATAAAATTAACATACAGCATTCTTGAGAATACTCAACACCAGCCAGTGTATATGATGCTGCTTGACAAGCCGCTGTGCACAGTTCTACAGTCATGTCTGCTGCTCCACCAGTGACAGACATTGCGGTTGTTAAAGTTCGTCCATCAGCACCCTCTCTGTATTTAAAATCAGTCAGTAAATTTGTTCGGGTCAAAATTCGGAACTAGCCCAAATAAATTAATCTGCCCGTGTAGACTTCATCGTGTACATCGGGTCTAAATGCATGAGAAGATAACTCACGTGTAACATCCAAGAAGCTCCCAGTCTCCAACACCTGGGTTTGTGATAGGACCAGCGGGAGCCGCTTCCCCACTCCAGAAGATATTCAGTCGATTTCCATTTCCACATGCTTCTGTAGCATTTCCACTAAATCATAAAAGTTAGTTGTGTTCGATCCGAATGCTTGGGTTGACTGTGACATACGTGCATGGTGTTGTACAATCACCTGTTGCAAGAGTTGCGGCAGAATCAATTGAGTCTCCACAGTCTTTATCATCCACATCAGCTCCAGCTCGATGAAGCTAAAATTTTCGACTAGACTTACAGCATTCTTGGGCATATTCTGTCCCAGCATATGTGTATCCTTTTCCATCACAGTATGATATGCAGGACTCGTCGGTCATATCAGTAGTATCGGTATATGAGGCGCCACTAAGGGCTCGAACGCCGTTGGTATTATCTCTATGTTATCATTAGTGGATGTTGTGTACGATGTACGGAAACTTACACATAGCAACCTTCCGATGTCCAATTCCCTGGGAGGTCAGTTGGAACAACGACGGCTCTTTTGATATGGATTAAAGATGGGCTAGCAATTGAAACTTCAAGCTATTTCAAAGTATCAGTAAAAAAATTCAATGGCGACAGGGAATGATAACTACGTACAGCCGAAAGCAAAGCCAGGACTTGGAGCCCTTTGAATATGTGTGTCATGATTCAAAGACTAAAAAACGAATGACGATTATCTGAGTATAAAAATTCAGACTTAAAAGGGGACAAACATTGAGGTATAAGTATTTTGCATAATCACAAGCGTCAAGTAGATATGCTCCGGAGGCTGCCCCAGCCTCATTGGCACGCGGGTCATGCTCCACTTTGATAGATGAATCGTACGTATATTTCAGAGTCGGACAATATAGATACTTGATGGCCTCACAATTTCTCAGCTAGAATGCATGTCAGTCCTTTTTCCCGTCAGCAAATCAGTGGATAAGTCCCTAAGGGGTAGGTCATCCGACATGTATCTTCCCCCAAGAAAATAGTATGTGATAATTAAAAAAGAATGTGCCTGGTATCTGACTGCATGGTGTGAATAAACCTGACTGTGTTCTGCGAACATCCGGATTGGATGTTTTGGACGCTCTGTCTAGAAATTTAGCAAGGGTTGATATTAAAACGTGCAGGCTCAACATGATCTGTACAGGGTGCAAAAAGCTAATGATACTATTTTTGATAGAAAAGTACGGGAATCGCAGGCGATTTACCCTTGTCTAGTCCAATGTAGTTCAGAGTAGTCCTAATCAAATCCTTGGAGCTGCAGCAGTGCACTTTGGCTTGCAGATAAGGTTGCTGATTCAACGATAATTAATGGCCGTAACCACCCCGCCCTTTCAATGCGGAGAAAGGGTTCAGTTGACCAGCATATCTCCTCTCTATCCGGGAGTGGAAAGCGGGTGAAACAAGCAATCTAAACAGTGGTATAGCCGAAGGAGGCGAGTAAATCGACAGATCTCTATGGTGCTACAGGACGAGGCGGTACGAAGATGTCAGCCTCTTTGTATGAAAGTGGATAGCTCCTTTTCCAATGCTCTTCGTATTGCTAGTCAAAGCAGTTGTCATGGTGGAGACAGCAAATGCTTGGAAGTGATTATCTACCATGGTATAGGAGAGCAGTATGCAGCGTCACTTGGCTTTTTGACTTTGTACCCTGCCTCCTGCGTACATCGTTTCTGGGTGTGTCGGGCCTTTGGCGTTATGTATGTACTTCGTACCAAAGAAGGTTAACGAGGCAGCAAGCTCGTGTTATCGTGTTGAGCCGTCCATCATTTACCACAAACTGCGATAATTGGTCAGTATTCTGGCAGCAGGCTGTTGTCGTAGAGGCTTTTGTTTTTTGTTTTTTGTGTTTTTTTCTTCTTTTCCCTTCTTGTCCGGCACGTTGTGGTTGATGATCTTCCGAAGTATATTCTCGAAGTGGATTTACGCTTTAGACTTCCCACATAAGGCAGACGGTTTATCGCTGTTTTGGTAAAGGGAATATTGGGGGGGCTGACTATGATGGGATGAGGGAGGGAGGCGGATGGCCACACACTTCAGAGCTTTACCTTGTAGAACTTTGTGTGTTTTCTTGGGTCGACCACGAGGCATTAAGGGCGGCTAAGAGGTGGCCGCGATGGCAATCTACACCTGTAGTCACAATCACCTTGTTCGTATTATGCTTACCCATAAGGACGTTTATGCTTTTTCAATGAGTTTATCGTAACCCGCCTTGTCAGACACTTGCATATCAGCGGGGATCCTGAATTTGTTGGTCGATGCTGACTGACGCTGGTCGCCGCTGCGTACCCCGGCCCTGGAAATAAGCCGTACTACAGTACACGCAGTACCAGGGCGAAGACAAGGCATATTAGCCTACTCTGGCGTTCTAACCTTTGGATAAACTTTGGACAGAACTTTACAAACTCTACACACTTTCTACAAACTTTCTACAAACTCTCTAATACTTCGGTGCTCGGAATACGTAGTACGTACTACATGGACTGTGTACGTACTGTATACTGCACGCTGCCAAGTCTTGACATCATCAGCCCATTCTCTTCGTACTTGTTGTTTGCTATGCGAGGCTGTCTATGTGAAGCAGTATTTGCAGAAGTCATGGTCATATCGACGAGGATGTAGGACGAGGTACGAAGTACACAAAGCACTATGTACCCTATGTGTCATATGTACATACAAGTAATGCGCATCACTACTTTGCAGTGCATTGAATGGGGAGCTTCTACCACATAGCACTCGAGTTAATAACCAGCATTCTGTACAATCTTGTTGAGCTGACTAGGTTTCTCGCTGCTTCCTGTACCGATTGAACTCCGCGGTGCACACAGCAAACAGGCTTGTAGCCCCTGCCAGAGCTCCTAACGAAGCCAGCACCAGCAGGGGGTTGCTGGAGCTACGAGAGACAGAGTACATACAACATGTGAGAAACCTTGCAGCAACAGCGACGACAACATCCGTGATGACAGTGAATATGGATGCCCAAAATACTCTTGAGGTATAAGAACGTGGCTTGACGATATGACAGCCCACAGTATCGTACAGTAAGGCATATTACAAAATGTAACTCTACAGGTGTGTGATATTGATCCTCCCATTCCAAAACCGTCCTCGCCGGCGCCAAAAAAAAATTCCTCAGCAACGTTCCATTTTCAGTAGTTCTTCCCGTACTCTTTCGCGATCAATATATCTTGAGCCACAAGAATAGCTCGCATCCACAAGCCCGATTGAGCTCAATGTGGTCGGAAGGCACATTCACAATGACCATCTAGGAACCTGTCCACGACACCAGCTGATTCTTTCATCTCTGCGCGCGCGCATTTTTATCACCAGCCCTAAGACGCTTCTGGGCCACGGCACGATGCTCCTCGGCTTCCCAGACAAATGGAGGTGGATTTGAAGTTCCGAAAACGCTATTGAATCTGCTGGGATCTTTGGCCTATAGATACCTTCATCATGTTGCATCCCCGCTTGTGTCAGCGGGTATTGAGCCTCAGTACACTGGCCTTACTAACCATATGATGGCCTGCAATTGGTGTGGGGATGAGATGTGTACGCCATATCGAGTAGAGTAGAGTTCCAGTTGGATCATCTGAGAGTTTTCAAGAATGGCAATATATGACATGAGAAATATCGGAACGGCACGATGATCTGGCTCACAAGGCTGGGCATTAGAAAGTCTATCGGTCCTCTTTTACTTACGTGATTCCATTTGAAGTTGAATTCTAACTTTGAGATCCTCGGGTGCAGCATCTTCGCTTCTTTGTTAAGGTTAGCTGGCCCAGGGACTAAGGGTCGGTCGTCATCATCCCGGAAGTCTCAAAGAAGAGAATCCTTCCAGACGACTCCAATATGGCTTATATATATATATATCACGTGTATACCTAATAAATAAACTTATAGAACGCCATTCGATAGTAAATATGAACACTTCAATGCCACATGTTTCCTACTCATGCATCAGGTATTTGGGGTGTAGATCGTTCTATTTAGTACATACAAATGACTAGTATGGTGGTATGTGAAAATAAGCAACAACGCTTGAGCAATATCACCAATCAAGTGTGACCCCAATTATTAATTGTCCGCGTTCGTCAAGTTCATCACGTTCATCAGAATTCAAACTATTGAAAGAGATCTGCATATCAGCCTCCATCTTACACCAAAGTTATCACTTGACTCGAGATTTAATGAAAATCCTCAATATTCCTCCGGTTATTGAAAGCAACTTGTTCTTCAGAAATGTAAGAGTATCAATAATTACATGAGAATTTTAAACTCTGGTATATATCAATATCATGGCTTTGTTATTGACATCTCAGATGTATGTCTTGTGTTGGTCTGTCTCTCGTCGCCTCCTCCCACACCCCCTTGCTCAGTCCTGGGCTATCTGAAAGACATCTCTGCATGGCAACAGCACGAGATCAACACCTGAATGGGCACGCTATAAGGTGGCTCCACGTTCCAAGTTGTCGTGGATTCCACCAGCAAGTTGCTAGACATATTTGAGACATTTGTTACAGTATAAAAATTGAACGCCTCTAACGATCTCTTATCACATGTGGTTAGTTTTTGGTTATTAAATCTAGTAATGAAGTAAGCGCCGAATGTCTTTTAAGTTCATGGTTGTGGTAACCATTCTTTGCAAGGATTGTGGATCTAGGTCGTGTAACTGTATCATATGTATTAATTAATGTATACACATCCATCTTGGTTACGGATACTACTTATTGGGCTTCTACGTAATGAGTACTTTTCTAGCAATCGACAGAAGATAATAACAAGAAATAATCCTTAGGTCAGAAATGTAACTAATTGCTGATAGTCATGATCAAAAATAGTTTGAATGATTTTTCGTAGCACAATATACATAGTACTTATGATTCAGTTTTGTGAAGAAAGCCCAAAAAGCCACTGTAATCCCTTAATCATATCTCTATCCGCCCGTAAAGCTCGATCGAGATGTGGCGCCTTCAACCAAAATGTGTGTGGCCAGCCTTTAATAACGTCCACTTTCACAGAAACATCAGCCGCTGACAGAGCTTCGGCATAACATACTCCATCCGAGTAGTAAATATCATTTGTGCAAACCTGCATGAACGTATGGGGAAGACCTTCGAAGGTGGTGGCATCTAATGGCATCAGTGACGATGTACAGCCTTTATCCAAGTGCAGTAGACTTGTCTCGAAAGACGAAGACCAGCTGGTATGCATGTGTCGAAAACGTGTGGGAATTCTATCGCCATTCTCATAACTGTTGACAGTCACAGGACAGCGAAGAAGTAAACCATCGACGATCTTTGCTTTGGGAGACTCCCGAGCAATTTGAGAAACCTGCGCGGCAAGTTGACCTCCCGATGAGCTTCCTGCAACGACAAGCAGACCATTGAGCCCGAGGGCACATATTTCCACAAAAGCATCCCAAGCATCATCGATAGGCACATCAGCAGAATTCTCAGGAGTCAATCGGTAATTTACAGAGTAAACAGTACAGAAGGCCTCGATGCAGATACGCCTGCATGACAGGTCTTCGCTGTCCAAATCCCCAACTTTCAGACCGCCTCCATGGTAGTATATTACAGTTCGAGCCGGCGACGCGCCCTCGGTTGCCCTATATGCTCTGATGTCCAGGAGATGCCCATCACGGGCAGCAACGGTGAACTCTGTCGTCTCAATAGCTTGGGCGAGATGCGCGTCTCTTCCAATGAGCATTGCATCATTCCGCGTTCTGCAGGCTTCGGCGTACTTTTGTCGTCGATCGCCTATCGTGTATGTTGGTTGTGGTTTAAGTAATCCTGCGGCTTTTTCATACTCCAACCATTCTGGGTCGAGAGGCGGTGCGCATTGCAGAATCAGAGACGAAAACATATTGAGATATAGATGAAGTGCGAGAACAACAAAGATTGCGAGTCGGAGACTCTGCAGGCTTGAAGTACTTCAATGAAATATTGACGGAGATATAATAGATGAAGACAGCTGATGCAGGTACCATATGAAAGCCAATAGATCCCTCTTTCGCTTGTTTATTGTATGTTGTGTATATTTCAGTAAAGGCATATCTACCGGAAAATTAATACGTGTAATAATCGTCTCTTGAAACGGGTATTCGGATTTTGACATGTGTTGTTTGTAACATTACTGAAAGGGAGTTATTGCGATTCATGAAATCGGATTTCAGCCCTGGACTTTTTGTTGTGATAATGCTTCTTGGCACACATATGTGTCTAGTCAGCATTGGCTAGGTAGTGTTCGCAGAATATATTCAAAGACAAGCCGTTGAGACCTGGATTCGGCACTTTTTGGGCGAGTGAAATCGACGACTAGCGCAGCATCTGTTGTGGAAGGGACATATTAAATGGGTGACTATTAGAAGGAATGATAATTTTGGTGGGGGTGGGCATATGTTGCTGGGTGATATCGACCGATTAATCGCATGGTGAAAAGGTATCACGCAGCGTCCAACATCTGGGACATTAATGATTATAAGTCTGATTAACATATTATGAATTGCATCAATTTATGCTAATAGATATTTGAACAATTATCTAGCATCATAGCTATCTCAAGTCAAACCATTACAATGTCAGTCTTTCTGCCCTTGAGCGGGACCGAGGTTATCATCAATGGCCTGTGCGGTGTTGAGTTCAAGTTCCTACTCAATGTTTTTATCATCTCCGTTTAATATGACATAAATTCTGTACTCCCTTTTCATTGAAAATTATAACAACAACCGATTGAATCTTCATAACACTTGATTTCAGATCCGCGGCTCCATACTTTTTCCCGAATCCGTAGAGCTTCTCCGTTCTTCGGTCTTCAGGATTCAAGCGGCCGCCCCGCCTCATCGGCAATAAGCATTTCCCCTCATTCCTCGGTTGTCGCTCCCTCCCCATACCCCAGAAGAGTAGGCGGTACCTGATAGCTCCATATTATTGTAACGTCAGTGGTATAATCATATCGGTGAGCTCTTACCTCGAATATTCTTCCTTAAACTTCTATTTCTTTGTGAAATTCAATTATATCAATACCTTAGCTGATGACAATGTCGTCGCTCAATCGTAGTTTTCGAACAGCTACCAAGAACTTACGGTTATCCTCGGCATCATCACGAGCTTTACGAACTGGCACTCTTTTTGGCGCTTCTAGAGTGAAGCCTGTTTTAACAGCTCGTCCTTTGACTGCTAAATTCTCTACTATGTCTCCATTACAATCTGGTGCTCCAGCTCCTGCTGGCGACAGAGAGTATGATCCTGAGATCAAGGACATTGCCAGTTATGTCCATAATACCTCAATCAATTCTGATTTAGCTGTTAGTTATCCCACAAATTAGTTGGCATAAACTCATGTGTATAGTTTGACACCGCACGATTCGTTTTTCTCGATACTCTTGGCTGTGGTCTTGAAGGTCTCCGATTCAAAGAATGTACAAAACTTCTCGGGCCAATCGTTGAGGGGACGGTGGTACCCAACGGTACCAAGGTCCCTGGTACACCATTCCAACTAGATCCCGTCAATGGAGCTTTTAACATTGGCGCAATGATTCGATGGCTTGATTATAACGATTGTTGGCTTGCTGCTGAGTGGGGACATCCATCTGACAACCTTGGAGCTATTCTTGCTGTTGCGGATTGGATCTCTAGAACAAATCGTGCCGGTGGAAACCTTGGAAATGGCAAGGTCATCACTATCAAAGAAGTTTTGGAGGCAATGATCAAGGCACATGAGATTCAAGGCTGCTTGGCACTCCTGAATTCCTATAACAAGGTAGGTCTTGACCATGTTGTTCTTGTGAAGGTTGCTAGTGCTGCCGTGGTATCAAAGATGCTCGGTTTGAGTGAGAAACAAACTGCCGATGCTGTGTCGCAAGCTTGGGTTGATGGACAGAGTCTGAGAACATACAGACATTCACCAAACACCATGTCGAGAAAGTCATGGGCTGCTGGTGATGCTTGCCAACGTGCTGTCAACCTTGTGCTGAAGGTGAAGGCTGGTGAACCGGGAGTTCCAACTGTCTTGTCTGCGCCAGTTTGGGGCTTCTATGATGTCCTTTTCAAGGGCAAAAAGTTTGAATTTCAGAGACCATATGGTAGTTATGTTATGGAGAATGTCTTGTTCAAGGTTTCCTACCCAGGTATGTCTTATGAGTATTGGCCAAAGTAGCAAATTGGCTAACTATGATAGCCGAATTCCATTCTCAAACTGCTATTGAGGCTTCGAAGAGAATTCACGCACAGTTGAAAGAACAAGGAAAGTCTGCCGAGGATATCAAGGAGATCACCTGCCGCACTCATGAGGCCTGTGTTCGCATCATTGACAAGCAGTTCAAGCCTATGGACAACTTTGCCGATCGTGACCATTGCATCCAGTATATGTGCGCTGTGATGCTTGTATTCGGACGTCTCGAAGCGACTGATTACACTGATGGCGGCGAAGCCGCTACATCACCTCTTGTCGAGAGTCTTCGTCAAAAGATCTCGTGTGTCGAAGATCCTCAGTTCACTGAGGATTACCATAATGAACATATGCGCACTATTCCAAATGCTCTAACTGTCACTTTGAATGATGGCACCGTCTTTGAGGAGGTTGTCGTTGAGGCACCACTCGGCCACAAACTTCGCAGAGATGAGGCAAAGCCAGAGATTTTGGCTAAGTACAAGAGACATCTTGGACCACATTTCAATGAGGCGAAGGTCAAGCAGCTGGTAGATTTAGGTAACGATGCGGCTAAGTTGGAGAACATGGCGGTCGATGAATATGTAGACCTGTATGTCAGCAAGGACAGCAAGTTTGTTTGAGGGGAAGAGCTTTTTAGAAATGCATTTACGAATTACCTAGTCAGGATGTTTCATGCCTGTCTATTGACGAAGCCTCGTAGTCAGGTCTCTAATGTTACATCTAAAATACATGATGATTGACATTAAGCATATTGGTGATGGCTTTGGTAATCGTAGAAATTCGGTTATGGTGCACGCCCACACTAAAAACCCGCAACTTCAAGCTTCAATAACTTCACAATGCGCAAAGCTTATAGTCTAATTGTTTATTCAGAGGTGGTATTGCATCTTACTTAGATTTTCCAATAACAAAAAATATTATACATGCCAGAGTTAGGGTTGTTTCAAATCGGTGACCTGAGCGAGCGTGAAGAACTTAGAGGTCTTGACAAACACTTACAAAGGGCCGACCGACACTACGCAATGCCGGTTTTGAGTAAGATTGCTCTTTCTGGAAGTGAAGCAGCAATTCCAAACAGCTGGAATGCAAAAGAATGCAAAAAGAATGCAAAAAGAAACACCAATTGTGATGGGGGTCTAACCCAAGTGACTCCCGACCTGGGGCTCGAACCCAGAGCCTTGGGCTTTCATTGAGAAGTACTCATAAAAGGCCCACGCGCTAACCAATTGTGCCAGCCGGGACTTAGTGTTGTTTTTGAATGACTTGGCTTATTTTAAAATATGTAAGAATAATCTTAGAAGTGGGGTGGATACTCTCGAAAGAGCCGAACAAAGCTTGATCCACTTAGCTAAAGTTGTGATAACCCTAAGCCATAACTCTGTTTGTAGGCACTCATATAGATCAGTATCAACCATGGATGATTGCGATTCAATTGGAAGAAGGTATATATGCTCTGCGTTGAGTTGTGGTTGATTAATGTCTAAGTGTTGGGAGATTCGTGTGGGCGGGCCTGCGCCCGCTCATACCAATACCTGGGCACCCACCACCACACAATCATAATTAAGGCAATAAAAGTCGTGTACTGTGAACAGAGCATGGGATGAGATGTTAAGGAACAATAGTGTATCTCCCAGGAGGCTACATATTTCAAGTGTATCACTTGAATCCGTAAGGCTTTCGGTCTTAGGATTCAAGTAGGAAATCCTAGGCATTGATTAGACAAGGATACAGATATTCTTGAATTTCATTTCTGCAAATATTTTTATGATATATTTTCAATTATATTGGTCTATTAAATAAATAAGAATCAATCAATAATAAAACGAACCACTCCACTTCCACACTCCAGCGTACAAGAACACAAGAAAAGAAAAAAGAGCCGAATGAAAAGTCAGTCATCACCAAAATTTCAAACATCTAAAGTACACTTACAAGAAATTGCAATCACAAAACCAAAATTAAGATCGAATCATGGAGTCTCATAAGGCATTTGGGCATACATCGGTGGTTTTTGGATCAATACGCCGATCACCACTACCCCGCTACTAGTGCCTATATTCTGAATGGATTCACGAGTAGTCAGGATACAGACAAGGGTAGCTTCTTGCAGTTATGGATCACATAGGGTAGCATGTTAAGTATCTGGAAAGATCTCACAGAATAATAGATGTCGTCCAAATAACCTACAGTAGATGTTGGATTGAGAAGGAGCGTATTTTCCCTTGCGTGGGATACTGATTGTGACTGCCATACTGTATGGGCTAATATTTCGGTTCCCGGGCCGAGCTCGATCCGCAGGAAAGATAGCTTCGCGTCCGTCCTCATCATCAATAGATTCATAAGCAACGGTCTTCGAAACTCATAACTCTACATCAAACAATATTTGGATACCTTTTCATCTCATCTCGGACAGGAGAATCATGGCGGCTCAATACGGAAATCTTGCCTGCCTATTACCAGGACACTTCAAGACACAAATCACCTCGTGGCTCGCAGAAGACACTCCCAGCTTTGATTATGGCGGATTCGTCGTTGGCGACTCGATACGAACAGCTACACTCTTTGGAAAAAGTGCGGGTATAATTGCGGGTGTTCCATTTTTTGACGAAGTCTTTGCACAATGCGGCTGCACTGTTGAATGGCATATGAAAGAAGGCGATATCATTCCTCCAGATTCGAAAGTCAAGGTCGCCACTGTGACTGGACCAGTACGAAACCTTCTTCTTGGGGAAAGAGTCGCCTTAAATACCTTGTCAAGATGTTCGGGTATCGCAACGAAGAGCAAGGAGATGCAAGATTTAGTCACGGAGGCGGGCTACACTGGGATTCTTGCTGGAACAAGAAAGACTACTCCCGGGTTCAGATTGGTCGAGAAATATGGTATGCTCGTGGGCGGTGTTGATGGTCACAGACATGATTTGTCCTCTATGATTATGTTGAAGGATAATCACATCTGGGCCAGAGGTAGCATCACCGAAGCTGTGACGGCTGCCAAATCTACTGGAGGGTTCGCCTTGAAGGTCGAAGTCGAAGTTGATTCCGAGAAAAATGCAGACGAGGCTATTGCTGCCGGAGCGGATATTATTATGCTGGACAACTTTGACGGCCCTGGTTTGAAGGTCGCTGCACAAAGTATCAAACAGAGATGGGCGGGGAAGAAGTCCTTTTTGTTGGAATGCAGTGGCGGATTGACCACAGGCAATGTAAATACCTATGTTAACAATGGTAAGCTTCATCTATTGTTGTCGGAAAATGCTGACCATTTAGACATCGATATTATTTCCACAAGCGCCATCCACCAAGGAGTACCACACATAGATTTCTCACTCAAGATCAACCATTAGATTTTTTGGTTCACAAATAATCAGATTCAAGCTGGTTAGGGTCTCAATATTCCTAAGTAGGCCCCATGATTATTGTCTTGTGAATGTCTATAGTGGTGGATGGCCGTGAATAACTACAGTCCGCTCCAGACTATATATAAACTGTCCTGTTCCGACAAATCCTTTTTCATCTTCCCGAGTTGCAAGATTGTCCTTATTACCTAACTCATTGCTTGCAGATATTGTGATACTGGAATGATTTGCCACTTAGTTTTCCTCAAATCTATGCATCACTTTCAAGAGATGCCCAGGTTCGACCATTGAAATGTCATCGCAATATAAGCTTAATCCAGTGCTCGGTGTATATCATAAATATACGGTAAGCTATCCAAAATGTTTTCTTCTATTGAGTCTGTCTCCCTGTCAATTCATCTCCGCTATACATGTCTACCTGTCGCAATAACCAAGAAGAATTTCTTCTCGGATGATTCACTTCACATGTTTTTTCCTCAACTTTGCAATAAGACATTCAAGCAATGTCTCATTGAAAATAGGTATATAACTGAGCAATCGATTACTATGATCTTGTATTAGTACTGAGTTATATACTCTCCGAAATGAGCCAAGGAATCTCTATTTTGGCACCAATTATTGATCATTTATCTCAGCAAGGAGCATTCGTTATTAGAATATCCCCATTGGCCTTATATATTCAGTTTCGGACTTGTAAGATGTTGGTTCTTGTATTTGTTAGCCAGGTTGTGTGAATAATTACCATGGAAATGGGCCATCTAGGATAAAAAGAAAAGGCTCAAATTCTCTCAGCGTCTGTGAGATGATAATTATTGGATGAGATAGGTCTGTATATCCAGAAATTCTTCCGAGGAAAGTGTTTCTTTGCCACGGTTTGAACAACCCACAATAAAGTCAACAAATGCTTGTGCCAGAAACGTGATGCTATCGACTGAACACTCAGTTGCTTATTTCCTCCGACAAGATGGTCATGTTTGGATTTATCAGTCCTCGGGTTTACAGGTAACATTTTCAGCGTATTCGTTCCAGACTTACTCCTGTGTAAAACCAGCGAATTACAGCACTTTCCGAGCATAACCAGAAGAACTCCAACCTTCAACTATACAGCATTGGTATCTACCAATATGATACCCTTGGTGGCTTGAACCCCTACTTATGTATATATCAGTTTAGTTATCTTCTCACGCTTAGCTTAAAGCAGCTGTCTATGGTGGCTCGCTGACATGGTCCCCTCTCGGAGTAGTCACAAGAGACCAACGACATCAATGTTGACAACATCGTCAATTCACCAATCAATAATTGAATAGCTGATTTATAGATTGAACATAAGGTGATTTGATCAAGCCATGCATTCTCCAGAATATTTCATTGGAGACAAAAGGCCAAGGTCGACCTTATTTAGGGTTGTAGTGGCATGAGAATGTTCCGTGAGAGCTTTTGAGCAGATTAATCGAACCCCACTCCTGTTTACACCCATTCCCGACAACAACAAACACCGGTGCATACGCAACTCTTGCACAGAACTCCACTAAATCATTGCAAATGGACTTGTCTTCAGGCGTTGATCGATAAAAAATGAAGCATCCGCCAAGGCGGGATCCACGGTGACCGGTCCTTTCGACATTAAGTCTGACTGTATGGGCTGGTTTGAACCTTGTATGGCTGCAACTTGCTCAAACTGCGCCTGTATAGATATGTAGACTTAAAAAGAACGCACAAATGCCTCCTCTCGAGGAAAGGAAGAACGCTCACCTTTCAAGACGCAAGTATGGAGAGAAGAATGGATATGGCTACGGCCTCCGCGACGCCGATCAATCTCCCTCTCAGCGATCCTGGCTGTAATAGCTCGATTTGCACAGCTTATGCCGCTGGAGGGACAATCAGCCAAGCGAACGAGTCTTGGGCAAGTCAATTCCTGTATGCGAAATGGATTTCTATTACATATTGTATCATTCTTGGGCTATTCGCACTTGCGTACTGGATGAGATTTACGGGAAGGGTATGAAGTTCTCGAGGCATTTTCATGACCAAGCTGACTAGAAAGCCTTCACAACGAACTTCAAAATTCCAGAAACTCATCGCCTTCTTTCGATCCTGGCTGTATCGCCGCACTCCTGGAGGAATCATCTCATCTAAAAGCTATGGCGTCCTTGGCTTTATTCTATTTTCAACTGTGTTTCTGGCCATCATGGCCTTCGCTCAGCGTCCCTACTATCGTCAACACCGTGGCTATGGGTCTCCGCCTCTTGGAGTACGGACAGGAATGATGGCAGTAGCACTCACGCCTCCCGTCTTTGCTCTTTCCGGAAAAGTCAACATCATCACATATATCACGGGAATAAGCCATGAGAAGCTCAATACCATGCATAGATATGTGTCCTATCTTATGTTCATACTGACAATCATCCACACCGTTCCATTCATCGTCGCACCTCTCATAGACTCCAAAGGTGGCACTGCTCTCCTAAAGATACAATGGTCTCCGCAAGACCTCGTTGGTGCTAGCGAGTACTCCGGAATCGCTCCCTTCGCCATCCTAGTTTTCCTCTCCTCATTCAGCATCCCCTGGATTCGTCATCGTGTCTACGAGGTTTTCGTACATTTCCATATCCTTGCCGCAATAGGTTACCTGGCAGCTATGTTCTGGCATGTGGCGGATGAGCTCGATTCTTCAAGCTATCTCTGGGCGACCGTAGGTATCTGGAGTTTTTCCATACTTGCACGTTTTCTCACGAAGTTCAAGTCGAATAATCTCAAGGGTGAGGATGCACATATCGAGGAGATCGACGAGGGTATGCTACTCTTGACTATCAAGAGTCTCGAAATTGAGTGGAAGCCAGGACAGCATGTCTTCTTGCGCTTCCCTACCCTCGGCCTTCTCGATAACCATCCCTTTACTATTGCTAGCATTTACACTTCTACCTACGTTGTAGACAAGGAAGGGAACACTTCTGCGCCCCCGCTCAGGTTTCTGATCCGTCCACACGATGGCATCACAAAGAAATTGGCTAAGCACGCTGGGTCTTCTGTCATGGCATATATTGACGGCCCATACGGTCACTATGAGGCGCTTGAGAAGAAATACGAGAACATAATTTTGGTGGCTGGTGGCTCTGGAATCTCAGCCGTGCTCCCGCATCTAATTTATCTAGCCAAGGAGCTCAGGAGACGAGAATGTATTACCAAGGAAGTTAAGCTGATATGGGCAGTCAAGACGAAGAATGCGCTGAAGTGGATCGAGGAAGATTTACAAGAGGTTTTGGATATTGCGCCAGAAGGTACGGTTCGGGTTGAGTACTTTGTAACCACTGAGGACTTGCCAGAGCAGTCGAAAGAGAAGGAGGTGGACGAGGCTTCAATTGGGCTCAAGGGGGATGGTATTGAGGCTCATACCATAAGCCATTATCCTGGAAAGGGCAAGTTTGGTAGACCCGACTTGGCAACAATGATTCCTGATATGTTACTGGGGAGAACTTGTGTTTTGGGTAAGAGTTCCATGTCTATTGTTGAGATGTGTACTGACAAATGTAGCATGTGGCCCTGAAGGTATGAAGGTTGATGTTAGCAATTCGGTGGCAAGAGCTCAGAGTAAAGTCAGGCAAGGCTTGGTTCAAGAAGTTGCTCTGCGGACAGAGACCTTTGGATGGTAGCAAGGAGGTTTGGAAGGAGCCTAGTAATTTAGAAGAGTTCAATCGGCGATGAAGTTATGATGAGATGATTACGTTCCTTGAGGTAGATACTGTATAGGTATTTCATACAGTAAATTAAGCTCTATCTTTTTGTTACAACTTAGAACCTGAATTAAGGTTGTGGCCCTCAGCCATGTAGGACTGTTAAGGTGCTGACGTACATACATACATTATCAGTCAGCCACGGCTCCAAATTTATAGATGAATCTGTATTTGTTGACTGCCCTTCGATCACCTACGAATTTTTAAAATTTTAAAGCTTTTCAATAACCCACAGCTTCCAAGTTATTAGTTATCTCTTCTCATTAATCGCTGCTTGAGGATATAGTATTACTTGAACTACTCATGTCCATTGATACTCTAAACATCTTGTGCGATTTTCCAATTCTGAGACAAATACCATCGTCTTTCGCAGAAACCTCGAACGAAATGATCGCGTGCTGCTAGCATATCTCCCATTACTTATTGAGTAGTAGTCATCATGCAAATGTAAGAAAGTCTGGCACTGATACGAAGTCCGAAAGAGTTCATCTAAAGTCAAGAGCGAAGATCTTGACAACTAAACGTGCAGAGATCCGTTCCATCTTATCAGAAAGCTAGATTTTCATCAGATCATCTATATTTGTATATTACATAGGTTTCATCTCCTTACCTCGAACATCACCTGCAGTGCGGGGTATGGGGGGATATCCACATCTTCAAAATGATCGGCTGTTATGGTTATGTATAACGATAAATGTAGCAACGAACACCCTGTATTTACCTTTCTCAAATCGATCCAACTACACCCCGCACCAAATTTATCTGTATGTTGCTATGGAGTACATATATAATGTACGGAAACATAAACCAGTTCCCCACCCTACCTTATTTACATCGGCTTTCAGGTTGACGGCTCCTTACCTCGGTGGAAGATCTGCGTCTACCCGCAACTATGGCTCGAATCACTGCCATCGCCTATTAGCTTTCAATCTTTGACGTGTAGCAGTCCGCACATAAGCATTGCAGAAGAGTTTCTGATCTGATGTTGAAGGGGTCGAGATGTGCTGTGGTCTGATCTCTGTATTTGCCTCAGCTGTAGTTTGTTTATTTGGAAGGTGTTTCCTTACTTTCCTGCCGGGAGGATACGGTTCATCCGAGTGATCATCTAGACTTTTCAACGCCTTAGAATAGAGGGGTGCATAAATGTATGTATGCAAAGGTAGGCAGGTCGGTATTTTACAGTATTCCGGAGCGAAGAGTAGCTCTGAAGTCTATGTTAATGTATGTACATACAATGTACGATGTATGTACGCGCAGTATGTTCGAAGGGAAGGCATTCCTACAGGCTATTTTGGAGGCATTGATCGCAGAGAATTTTCGTGGTGCGTGAGGACTTTTCAGAGTCCTCAAAGTCGTTGGGCCTGGAGTGCCTGGATAGGAGGGGTCATAATATGTACTGTGAATTGCTGAGATGCACCTCGTAACCTTTCGTGAACGATCGTCAATGGATGCTGTGTGATCTCGATAACGATCGTATTGCGCAACGGCACTTGAGAATCTTTCCGGCTACCAAGTGACATGTCAATATTCATGTCATGCCTCCTACGGTACTCTACGTCAATTACTTTTCCAGGTTCTGAATTTCTTCTCGCCAGACTACTTTGTGCGTACGAGTGTGTGAATGGTTCGATATTCCGGCAGTGGCAAACACTCAACATAAGCTTCCCGACACTCAACATGATGAAAGAGTTTGTAATGTGATGCCATTGAGACTCTTTTACCTTGATTTTTGTGTGTTGAGATCCCATGCATACATACGGTAGGTAGGTCATCACAGTGTGCAATTCGGGCCTCGAGTAATGCCGTGAATATCGTACCTTGCTTGATTTTGCAAAAAAAAGCTTAGCCACCAACACCAACTGCATATACCAGTAGGACTGCAATGTAATGTAAATACGTATGCGTATTGTCTGTGTGTCTGTAAGTCCCTGTATGTGTCCTTGTTTTGCGCCCCTGTATGCCTGTATATGTGCCTATATGCCTGTGTGTGCTGCATATTGTGCCCAGTCAAAAGCCCATTGATACATATGAACGTACAGTAGCTTCTTCGTATGAATGTACGGTACCTACTTTTTACCATGGTTCATACTTCATAGTCATCTATCGTACATGTACTTATTATGGGCCGTTCCGATAACTTTCCGTACAGCATAGTGCAGTTGATAAGGATCTCTCCGGAAATTTCAATCTTATGTAGCTGTCCGGTGGGAAAGCATCTTGAAGGGTCGAAAGTCGAGGGGTCAAAATGAGAGCTTGAGCTTAGCCTTCTGGCGGTCTGATACGCGAACAATAAATCTGGACGATCAGTCAATGTTCTGCTTCTATGGATACCTCGGTGAGATATTTTCACAAATGTTTTGGGTCTCTTTTTCCTCAGCTAGTCAACAATTGACAATAATACGAGACACGTGCACGTAATCTACAGTAGTACTGAAGACCATTGTTGTAGTTCAAATTTGTTTATCATGATGAAAGCCCGATTGCGCATTGAGCTCAGCATTTGACCTCATGGGCTTTATCATTTTCTGGAAGTTCCGCTTGTAGCATTTTGGATGTTTCACCTCCTATTTTGAGGCTGAGGTGATCAAAAAGCTACGGTACTTGGTGCTTGGCGACGAAGCTGACAGCAATTGTTATGGTGTAGTGGCTCTACGATAACAAACATGTCTCCCTGTAAAGTTTTACTATTCAAAGATGCGCATGCAATAGCAACAATAATAATACTAATAACAAACTCCAGAACAGTGACGTTGTTTAGAAAGTATGCATCATTAAGCATACACGAAAGGCCTAATTTTTGAATCACCGGCAATTGTGCTTTGATAGCCCCCCTTTTTCGCCTCCTTCGCCTCCTTCTTCTCTTGATTGCTCTTGATTCCTTGGTTCCTTGATTTCTTGATTCATGTCACATCACCGATATCGTGGGGTTAATATTTGCCATTCACACTCCATTCACAAAACGCACTGTGAACATTTCATCTTTTCTCCTCTCAACATGTCCAACGGGCGGCAGTGAAAACGTGATTTCAGCCTCAATCTTCCAAGATTGCAAAACTTCACTTCTAGCAAGGATCGACGTTCCCATATTTATTCGCTATTTATATGAAAACTATCGATTACCCGGCCATTTTGCTGTGTAGGCATTATGATAGGCTGCGCCTTTTTTCAGTCGTCGCTTTTTCGACGATCTTATCCCTCCGATGAAAAACAAGGAGACAAAAGCGTGGGCTGTTTATGCACATACATATTATGGGTGGGGTGAGTGTAACTCCATCATCTGGAGTACGTGAAATGCGTGCGGTAAGCTGGAAATGCCTCTTGTATGTAAAGTACAATGAATGGCCCATAGATTTGATGGGGCCCCAGGTATCCATAAACATGTCTCCATGTGTATTGGATTCGTAAGCTCATGCGCGAGTACTTATCAGCAGAAAATTTGTAGGATGAGAAAAGAATTTTTTGTAGCGTATTACCAATTTCGTTGTATAGCTGGAGTACATACTGCAACCTTGAACGTGCTCCATACTCTTGATTGAATAATTAATTGATTCCATTCGGCGGAGAATCGGGGAGCCGGCGTGTCGCAATACAGGGCAGATGAGGCCCGTCGTTCACTAACGGACGGGCCTTTGAAATTTGTTCAGTGAAAAGTACTTTGCCCCCTACCTGTCATGGTGCCCCAGGAGGTGGGGGTGGCCCTACGGATCGAGGCTATGTGTAAGGCGTGCTGCTAGGATATATATTATATGTGTAGCTACTATAGTGCGAGGTACGATACCTCAAAGGATTTGGACGATTGTGGTGATGTTGATTTGATGATGAGGTGTATGATGTCGTGGTCATTCAATTTGATGTTTGATGGTGGCAAGGAACAACAAACTTTTCGTAGTGGCGGTTTGACAGATATGCCCGACAGCCTTTTTCTTCCTGCTTCCTGCTTCCTGTGCACCTACACAACTCCACAGTACATGTGTACATATATATGTGCTTGGCATATTTCTAGTCTTCCTTATCATGCTCCTTCAAGCGTTCTAGGATCCTTCGCTTCGTCCTCCAACTTCCCATTTTGCCTCTTTTCTAATACGCCGCTGTGGCCGCCATATGGAAGAGGTATGAAAGGCTCAGATGAACACCTTGCCTTGACCTTCCTATTATTCTGTACTAACCTTTCCAGGCCAAACTGAGTTAAACCTAGATAATGAGCTCTTTTGCTCTTTTGCTTTTTTATTGTTTTTTTGTTGAAAACATTTCACATACGCTTTGATCCTGGAGGACCCGTAAATAACCCGAATACCATTAAGAAATGGCCTAAGTACTGGAACTCAACAATGTACGTTCCGACAGTCTGGTCTGGAAAGTCTAAGTAGAGTATGTACAAGCGTAATTGGTAGATGTTGAGAGCATCAAGATTGTACGGCCTCGAACGGTATTCCGAACTTCCTATCAGAATGCTTCTCCACCCTAGATCTGGGTGTTTCTGCTCTCAGATGGGGACTCCTCGACGGTGCATGGTAACTGTTCATTCGGCAACTCGGGTCGCAGGTTGATTCTTCAACTTGCGTGCTACTATCACTTCGACATGCAGAAAATGTCTCGCTCCAAGAAGATTGGGCCATCAATGGTGCATCAAAGGCAGTAAGGTGTAGCTGAAGGTATTGGCAGATGTTTGAGAGCTTCGTAATAGCGACGACGATCCTCATCATTTCAATGTCCTATCGCCGACCGCACGTACGGAATACAGTCACGTGATACAGCGTAGCTTGCGTAGGATTGAGCTATGGCTTTCAGCCATACCGTTGTGGCTGAACACTATCGCAAATGGGGGAGCGCCCATTTTCTAAGTACGACTTGATCTGGCGAAGGTATGAGGTCGGTGGCAGTACCGTCTTGTCAACCGGAGCTTGTACAAGCTTGCGTATCCAAGTGCCCTTTTATTTGATGATACTTCCATATGGCTGCAAGCGCCGTGCAATCTCAGCCAATTATCACCATCATTTAACACAATATACTTTTGCCCAGATTATTCATGGATTGCATGTGTAGGAGTGTAGGAAGTAAATGGAAGCACCAGAAGGGTCAGGGTATGTATGTAGTGTACCTGATATGGATATTCACCTTTTCACTTTGCCTTCATTCTAGGAGAATTGACTCTTCAAGCTTTTCTGCTTTGGCTGGTACGGAAATATCTTGGTATTGCAACAAGTATACTGAACATCCCGAACACATCCTTACCTCGCACAATTGCCTCTCACTCGGAAGCAAACACTACTTTTTACGGATGCAATATCACAGATTACTATGCATCTCATCCATTTGCTCTGCCATGGTTTTGATTTACCTACAGGTAGTCTGGCCATCTATCCATCCGTCTATCGGCTAGTATCCATGTCTCCATGCATCGCTATCTACTTTCACCATACTACGAAGTACCACACACCTACGCCTACCCTGCCGGCAATGAAACAAGAGAAAGTCTTCTATCACGATATGACTACAGTTTAATTTGAGCCTCCTGAAGTAAGGTGCCTGCCATCTTTCCCGCTTCATGGGGTATGAATCTGATATAGTGCTTGTTATTTCGGTGGTATATGCTTGTCAACGTCTATCGGGTATGGATGATGTAGCTGGGCCTGACTGCGCCGAGTCAAGAGAAAGCAGCTGCTAAAGGTTTTGTCTATGTGCCGTAGTGGGGCTCTTCAACGGCCTGCGATTCTGGGAGGCACCACCACTGGATTCCTCGGCCCAAAGCCTCTCTTCAGGAACATGATTTCAACCCAAACGGCTGCCGAGCTGGTCTTTGCATCTCTCGCACGGCTTTCTCATTACCAAAGAGAGGCCGGCCACACAGACATAGCGACATCAACCTTGGAAGCACGAGATGGATCTGGTTGAGCACATGAAGATCAGAATCAGAGTGACATCGCTCTCGCAAAAGAAACTACCTACTCCAGTTTGCGATTTCAGCGCGTGCGGGTGTCTGGACACACAGCAACTCAGACAAAACTCGGAATTTCTCAGCGAAGCTACCCTCATCATAACACATTCGGAGTACCGAGTCGTACACGAGTGAATAAAGCTAACTAGATAAACGAAAAAGACAAGTTAAAAGCAAAAGCATAACTTCAGCCAGGGTCGATGACATATCCGCCGTCTTTGCTGTGCGGTGAGGGAGACGAGACGAGGCGAAGGGCAAAGCAAGGTGTGTGATCTGGTGTTCTCATTCTCGTATCAACTTTCAACAATAGACTCAATAATAGAATAAACACCGTCAGATCAACCCTCATCAAGCACTCCCCAACGCATTCAGTTGCTTTCGTCGGTGCCATGGGTATCTGCATTTGTCCTGCATTTCATATCTATTAACAAGCTGGATATGCGTGATGCCATGGTGGCTGCATCTACTCGATTATGCCTTCTCGCATATGACAGTTTCACAAAGATTTGAATCCATTTCCCGCAGTACAGTCCAGTACTTTAAATTTTTGCCATCGAAGGGTGACTGACGGTGGACAGGATGTTTCCTAGGGCCCCGGCCTTGCTGGCCACTTGCCTGGCTATCGGGGAACAGTAAATCCATTGCAATCCCTCCATTTACATCCATGCCGACGATCAGATTTTGCCTGGTTGGCAAACAGTCCAATCTCATAGAGTATGGCAATTTTTTTTGTGGGTCACGAAATGTCGACGATGACTGTGCACACTCGCCCGGAAGGTCCGCGCTCTCACACAGGTATACACATGGTCTACCGTACAGTCCACCAAAGTACTGTACATACACCAAAGTAACTCCACCCCCCAATTACTTGGAAGTGCAGTACCACCACTACTACCCAACCACCGCCCAATACAATCACAGCACCACCATACCGCGTCCATCTACACGCATATTCTGTACTATGTGTACTCCTCCGTACTATGTTTTTATGTATGTACTCTGCCTCTGCGCCAGAAACGGAAGCGCTTCCATAGCCTGCAAAACAGAAAAAGGCCCCAGCTTCTTGACATGGTTTTTATCTTTGATCTCAATCTGTACCCAAGCAGATTCATTCGTCCATTATCTTTATGTCTTACCCACTTTCGTAACATATTCCACTTCTCGTGGTCATCTTTCAATATGATACCCTCCAAAGGTTAGGCCTGTGTTTAGCTCTGTTGTTTACCCACCATCAGAGCAGTTCTTGGTTTCTTTCGTCTTGATATCCACTGAGCCGTCCTTTTGCTGTTTGCCCCGAGATTGACTAGATGATGGAGAAGGTTGAGACCATGTCATGGAACAATCTCCTAAGTGGCTCTTGGCCATGCATCCCATAAACTCTTGTCATAGTTTAGTAGTGTATCTTAGAATCCCATGAAGTCCACTCCACCATTTCCTCCATCTAGATATAACTGCCTTTCCTTTCTCCTCTTCTCAATCTTTTTAGACTGTTTACCCATCTGTTATGTCTTCATCCAACTTATAGTCTTTCGTTCTATTGATACCCAGCGGCAACCCTCAAGATGTTTTGGCCTATCAACATCGCCGCGGTGCTTGCATGTATCCCTTCTGCATTGGCCCTTAGTTACGACGCCGAGCAAGTTGGATACAACCTCAATGAGAACCAGACGGCTACTGTGGCCACGGACTATTGGGGAGAATGGACGGACCACAACTTTACAGCATCGCCATCGAATTGGCGATTTCCTTTTTACGCCGTCACACTTGATAGATATGTGAATGGAGACCCAACGAATGATGAAGCAAACGGCACTGTCTTCGAACATGACTGGCAGTCAAACCAATTCCGTTTTGGAGGAGATTTAGCTGGATTAACTAATGATTTGGATTACATACACGGACTTGGAATCAAGGTACGGATATTTCGGAGTTGATAATGTACTTTTCTAATACTGTGCAGGCTCTTTATATGACAGGAAGTCCTTTTATCAATATGCCATGGTCAGGAGATGGCTATGGACCTTTAGATTTCACTCTTCTAGATCATCACCATGGTATGATTGAAGACTGGAGAAATCTCATCAATGCAATTCATGAGAAGGGCATGTATGTTATTTTGGATAACACTATGGCAACGTAAGTAAAAACCCAAAGACGTGGATGATCCAAGTATAATGATTTCTTTTAGTATGGGAGATCTCATCGGTTTCGAAGGATATCTAAACGCTAGTACCCCCTTCAACTGGGGTGAATACAACTACATTTGGAAGGAAGACCGAAGATACCACGACTTCCAACCTGGCGATGTCAAGTTAGACAACGAGACCTGCATATATCCAAGAATTTGGAGTGAAGAGGGTTACCAGCTCGGCACTGATATCACTGATAACTACGATGGTTGTAGAGACAGCGAGTTTGACCAGGTATGTGGGAATTATGAATCATGATATTTAGCATACTAACTTTGTTTTTAACAGTATGGTGATATGAAAGGCGTTGGTTCCTTTCCATCCTGGCAGACCCAACTCTCTAAATTCGCCAGCGTTCAAGATAGACTTAGGGAGTGGCATCAACCTGTACTGGAAAAGATCAAGCGCATGTCCTGTATTCAAATAGCCATGCTCGATATCGATGGATTTCGTATGGACAAGGGTCTTCAAACGACTATAGACGCCATGGCCGACTTCACAAGTTACATGCGTGAGTGCGCAGCTGATTACAACAAGGAGAACTTCTTTATTGTGGGCGAAGTCGTTGGAGAAGTTCCATTGGCTGCTGTTTACATCGGTCGTGGTACGGAACCCGAGAATGCTTTTACGAACATCACTGAAGCTATGATGGCATCAAACACCAGCAACACAACGACATATATCCGTGAATTCGGTAACAGCGGGTTAGACGGTACAGCATTTCATTATCCAACTTATGGAGGCATGACCAGATTTCTCGGACTTGATGGAGATATCGGTGGAAATGGAGTTGATTTTGTCGGCTTCTGGGAGGCTATTCTTAAGACCGATGATATGGTGAACCCAAGCACTGGCCTGTTCGACCCTCGACAGATGTTCGGTATGACGAATCAGGATGTTTTCAGATGGCCGGCTCTGGCAAACGGCACACAACGACATGCTCTTGGTGCTTTCATTACCACCCTTGAGATGGTTGGAATTCCATTGATGCTCTTTGGAGAAGAGCAAGAGTACTATGTTCTTGAGAGTACTGCTGCCGACTACGTGTTCGGTAGAGGTCCAATGGCGTCAGCTCGTGCATGGCAACTTCACGGATGCAACACAGTTGGTGAGGAAGTTTATGTCGACATGCCTTTCAATAGTTCCAAGTACGGTTGTTATGACGACAGTGTCAGTCTTGACCATAGAGACCCATCCAAGCAGATGAGAAATGTCTATAAGCGTATGTTTGAACTACGAAGACAGTATCCTGCTCTTAACGATGGATGGATTCTGGAGAATCTTTCCAACAAGACCCACAATATCTACAGACCTGGAAGCGTGGGTATGGCCTCCCCTACTGGTCTTTGGAGTGTATACCGAGGTCGACAAGAAGTGCTCCAGGACTTTTCGGGAGATGGAGCTGGAAACCAAGGAGTATGGTTTGTCTATCAAAATGAGGACGCAACTATCGACTATTCCTTCGATTGCTCAAACTCAACTGATGCACTTATTTCTCCTTTCAGCAACGGCACTACTGTCAAGAACTTGTTCTATCCGTACGATGAGCATACTTTGGAAGCCTCCACTCAATCGCGAAACATTGAGGGTGCCGAAGGATACAATGGGTGTCTTTCTAGCATGACTATGCTTCCTTGGGCGTTCAAGGCCTATGTTCCAATTGCCAACTGGACCTCTCCCGCACCAGTGATCACTTCTGTTAGTCCAAGTCATGATGAGCGTATCGCATCTTCTGTTGGTGTCGACGAGACAGAGGATATCACCATCGAAATCCACTTCTCGACTTTGATGGATTGCGATTCAGTTACTGATAACTTCAATATCACTTCCGTCACTCTCAATTCTATAACTCCAACTGTCAATAAGACTAGCATCTATTGCCAAACTGTAGATTCTGATCCCCCATATCTTGTGGGCGCTCCCGCAGGAGAATGGACCTATCGCGTTCAGCTCCTTGACGTTGCACACGGTGTTCACCAGTTCAGCATCAACAATGCTACAAACCAAGCCAAAAATCAGTCTACTGCTGCACTTGACAAGTTCTTGTTCAGAATCGGTGGAACCGACAACCCTATGGTCTTCCCACAAATCGGCAACTACAGCACATCACTTTACAACCAGGACGCTTCGACAGGAGATCTCTACATAGCTCCAAATGCAGCTGGCGCAGATATGTTGCGTTACTCAACCAACTGGGGAAGCTCCTGGGGTGACTGGCAAAATTACACTGGCGGTAACATTACAGTTCAAGAGCAGAGCTGGAATGGAACTAAGGCTCAGGAGTGGACTGGTGAACACGTCGTTGTCCAATTCTGGAGCAAGTTGACGGGAAGTGCAGAACATATGCAACATGGAGATATCAACCGTGCGAATCAACCAGTTCGCCGATGGCCTCACGCCTTTGTTGAAGGAAGCTGGAACCAATACGGATACGACGGCGGGCTTTACAATGATATGAAACAGAACTCCGATGGGCTCTGGGAGTTTGACCTTATGGGTGACTGGCCTATTGAGACAATGTTGAACGTTTGGGGCATGAACCCAGATGGCATTCCAGACAAGAGCAAATCTTTTGGTGATGTTGATAATGATGGTGTCTTGGACTGGCTTCCACCTAACAGTTTGGCCACTAACGTCCTCAATATTACTGCCTACCCACCATTACCGCATCTCGGTTACAAGATCGTTGCCAACGATGGCAACCTCAATTACAAGCTTGTACCGGTTGGATCGGTCTGGTACCAAGCCATAGTTGCCATTCTAATGGCTATGCTACCAATCATCTTTGGTTGCGCTGCTATTTGGGCCTTCATGGGTTCCTTCTACCAAGTGAAGTTTAACGAAATTGGTATCAGTGAAAAGACTGGCTTGAGCTTGTCTGCATTCAAAGCAACAATGTCAAACCTTAACCTTAACAATGCTTCTGGTATCTGGGGCAAGGAAAACCGCTCTGAACTCGCTATAGGCGCCGGAGCATTAACCGCTGGTGCAGTTGCAGCCGATGCTGGGGCCCACCGCCGTACTGTTTTGATTGCTACAATGGAATATGAAATCGAGGACTGGGCTATCAAGATTAAGATTGGTGGTCTTGGAGTTATGTCTTCTCTCATGGGCAAGAACTTGGGTCACCAAAACTTGATTTGGGTTGTCCCTTGTGTAGGTGATGTTGAATATCCTATCGACCAGGTTGGCGAAGTCATGAATATTACTATTCTTGGCAAGGAGTATGAGATTGAGGTTCAATACCACGTTGTTCGCAACATCACCTACGTCCTACTCGACGCTCCAGTTTTCAGGAGACAGTCGAAGGCTGAACCATACCCTGCAAGAATGGATGACCTTGACAGTGCTGTTTACTACTCAGCCTGGAACGCCTGTATCGCAAAAACTATCGAGCGTTTCCCTGTCGATCTTTATCATATCAATGATTATCATGGGGCAGTAGCGCCGTTGCACCTTCTCCCAAAAACGATCCCTGTGTGTCTTTCGCTGCATAACGCTGAGTTCCAAGGACTTTGGCCACTCCGAACACCTCAGGAGATGAAGGAAATTTGTGGCGTGTACAACCTCAGCGAAGAAGTCATTAAGAAATACGTTCAGTTTGGAGAAGTTTTCAACCTTCTTCATGCTGGTGCATCATATCTTCGTGTCCACCAGAAGGGGTTCGGAGCTGTTGGAGTTTCTAAGAAATATGGAAAGCGCTCTTTTGCAAGATACCCTATCTTCTGGGGTCTTAATAAAATTGGTGCCTTGCCTAACCCCGATCCATCGGACACTGGTGAATGGGACAAAAAGCTTCCAGATCAGGACAAGATTGTTATTGATACAGCTGCAGAGGCAGAGCGCGGAAACCTTCGTGTTCAGGCTCAACAATGGGCTGGACTCGAAGTTGATCCAACAGCCGAACTTTTCGTTTTCGTCGGTAGATGGTCTATGCAAAAGGGTGTTGATCTCATTGCAGACGTCTTCTTCTCTCTCCTTGAAGAGAATCCAAAGGTCCAATTGATTACTGTCGGTCCAGTCATTGACTTGTACGGAAAGTTTGCCGCTTTGAAGTTGGCAAAGCTCATGGCCAAATACCCAACCAGAGTCTACTCCAAACCTGAGTTCACTGCATTGCCACCATATCTCTTCAGCGGTGCTGAATTCGCTTTGATCCCATCACGTGACGAACCATTTGGTCTCGTTGCTGTTGAGTTTGGTCGTAAGGGAGCACTTGGAGTTGGAGCCAGAGTCGGTGGTCTTGGTCAAATGCCTGGTTGGTGGTTCACTGTTGAATCGGGCTCGACCAAACACTTGATGGGCCAGTTCAAGAGTGCTATCCGAAGTGCTTTGGCATCGAAGACCGAAGTCCGTGCTATGATGCGAGCCCGTTCTGCTTTGCAACGTTTCCCTGTGGCACAATGGGTTGAAGATCTCGAAATTCTTCAGTCCACTTCTATTGAAATTCACCACAAACGTGCTACAAAGGCCCAGAGTCTTTTCAGCCACGCAAACACCAGTGGAGTTTCTACTGTTTTGACCTACGCACCTGGAATGGCTAGTTTGCCCCCTTCAAGAGTTCCAAGTCCAGAGCCTGGACAAGACCATTATTTCAGTAGCATCAATGAGACTATGGGATCAGAATTGGGCCCAAGTGCTGGTCCTGGTACTGGCGCCAGTAGCCCACGTATGAGCAGGTCTAGATCGGCTACTTTCGTATCAGGTAACCTCAGTAGAAGAGGATCTTCGGATTACGGTGATAGTATTTATGCAGATTCCGTCGTTGATTCTGAGTATCAGAATACTTTCGCTCCATCTGGAAGATATGACTATTCTTTGAGAACTGCACCGGGATTCGAGGCTCAATCTCCAAACCCTGCCTTCCTCAGCACTGATCCATATCCATCACCAATTGGATCAATTCCTGGCACGCCAACACCAAACGACGGCATCATGGGTGGTCAACATCCTCTCAACACTCTCAAATACAAGAGCAAGTCTCAGTTGAGCTTGGCAACTGTCATCGGCGAGAAACAAGATGATTTCAATCTTCAAAAGGTTGATCCTTTCTTCACTGATGCCGATGGTGCATATTACTCAAGATTTGAGAAGATGCTCGACGATGTCACTGGAAAGACTTCCGAGAACCAATTCTGTATTGAAACATTCTTGATCAAGAGTGAGAAGAAATGGTTTGACCAAAGACACAATGCTAAGCTTGGACGCTCTCTACCACCTACCCCGGCTGCCTCTGTCTTTGGTAGCCGCCGTGGCTCAGACAATGGAGGTACTGGAACCATTAATGAAAACTATGATGATTTTGGACTTGGCAGCGACTATACCCCCCCAAGTGGACTTAAAAAGTTCCTTGCGTACAAAATTGGAGACTGGCAAATCTATACCTTCCTTCTCGCTTTTGGACAAATCATTGCTGCCAACTCCTATCAAATCACTCTCATATCGGGACAGAATGGCCAATCAGCCACACAACTATATGCCATAGCCAGCGTATATCTCGGCGCCTCGGCAGTATGGTGGCTCATGTTCCGCCGTCTCCAATCTGTCTATGTCCTCTCTACCCCATTCATCTTCTACGGTATGGCTTTCTTCCTTCTCGGCATGGTGCCTTATTTCCACACCAGCCCAGGAAAAGCCTGGACGCAAAACGTTGCTACAGCCCTATACGCTGTTGCATCTGCCAGCGGCTCAATGTTTTTCGCACTCAACTTCGGTGACGAGGGAGGTGCACCTGTCGAATCCTGGGTTTTCAGAGCCTGTGTCATCCAAGGAACACAGCAAATCTATGTAGCTTTCTTGTGGTACTGGGGATCTGAGCTCACAAATCACACTCAGAGTGGTTCGACTGCCCCTCTCATCATGTCTACAAAGATCGCCACAGCAATCACAGTACCTATCGCTGTCTTGCTCTGGGCAATTGGATTCATTCTTTATATTGGCCTTCCTAAATATTACCGCCAGAAGCCTGGCGCCGTCCCCTCCTTCTACTCTGCCCTTCTCCGCCGCAAGATCGTCCTTGTAAGTTCCCCTAGGATTCTCCCTATAGATCTCAGCTAATGTATTCCAGTGGTTCTTTGTAATGGTCATTCTCCAAAACTACTGGCTCTCAGCCACCTACGGACGATCCTGGAGGTACTTATGGAGCAGTCAGCACGCACCTGTATGGGCAATCGTGCTTCTTATTCTACTCTTCTTCATTGGCGTGTGGTCCGGACTCCTGTGGACATTGGCCAAAATGACCAAGCAGCACTCCTGGATCATCCCCATCTTCGCCATCGGGCTCGGAGCGCCGCGTTGGTGTCAACAACTATGGGGTGTGTCGAACATTGGTCTTTATGTGCCATGGGGCTCGCCAGCCGGCGGTGCAGTACTGGGCCGCGCTCTTTGGTGCTGGCTTGGTGTTCTCGACGCCGTCCAAGGTGTCGGCTTCGGCATGATTCTCCTGCAGACACTCACGCGTGTTCACATTGCCGCATCGCTCATTGCCGCGCAGATCATCGGATCTACTATTACCATGATTGCAAGAGCCACGGCTCCCAACAAGATCGGACCCGGCAGCGTATTCCCAGACTTCGGGCTCGGCTGGAACGGGCTGGCTCATCCGTGGTTCTGGGTTGCACTGGGCTGCCAGGGCATTATTTGTGTTGGTTTCTTTACTTTCTTCCGCAAGGAACAACTTTCCAAGCCATAGACGTTTTATTGATTTATACAACCTTACCCTTACTTTCTCTTCTTCCTTTTTTACAATAGGGCTTCGGATTAGATTTTTACTTAGCGAGTTTGTAGTGTATATAGACTTATATAACAGGCCTCTCATTATGAGGAACATTGATGACATGACACTCTTTGGTATTCACTATTTCCATATTCCTTTGCTGTTATGATGTGATTCTTGATATACATTAATTTAGTACAAATATTGGCGCTACAGCTCTTGATAAGTGTAGTGTGTTGCTCCAAATGAACAAAGATATGGCTCTTGATAACTGCAAAAGCTTCGAATGGATGTGTGAACCTCAACGCCCGTATCCCATCTCTATAGCCACATAGCCCTCTCGATGACCCTGATGATTGCAGCTCTCAGTCTTCATAATGAATTTCCAAGCCATTGTCGTAGGACGCCAAACATTTGCTGCCCATCATCACCAACAAACCCCCACCCCTCCAATATCGGAGATAAATCACGTGCTAACCACGCCTCGACCTCACCCATCCCTCAACCCCAGGCTTCGAAAGGGCCTCATAAAAAACCAATGACGAAATCCCGGGCCGGGGAAACGCCGCTACGCAGGGCGGTGAAGGGACCCATAGATCACCAATTCAGAAAGTCTACTCTACGGTAATATGAACTGATACCAATACATAATCGGAAAAAGGTCTGCCTAGCTAAGTAATCACTTGACTCTGGAAATCTCTTACTGTTCTTACTCATACTATGTTTGTGAGCTGATGCTCGGCGGGAGTGAGCATGTCAGCTTGAGCCGTGAGTGTGAGCCAGTGGGTGTTTGAGGGTATTCGTGCAGTGGCGCGGGGGACTTGCGCGGCTTTCTAAGAATCTATACAGTATACAGTATACACACACATACACAGAAGTTCGTTCATTTGAGAGCGAGAAAGCGAGAGAGCGAGAGGGGTGATGAGATTTTTCTCTCTTTTTTCTTCCGTTGTAAATACGATGATATTCCGGGGTTGTAGGTTTCCTGTCCGCTGTGCGGAGTATGGGTTGCGGGTGCCGTGCCGTGGAGAGAGAGTTCTGTGCCTCTGGGATATGGAATAGACTGCGAAGTCGCATCTCGGCACTTTCGGATTGTTGTTTCTTTTGCGCTGCTGCACCACTGCAGCCACAACATCATGTGTCGACTTGTGGTTTGAGGCCGTGCTGAGAATGGGTTGAAGACATCTCAGTCGAATGACCATGTGAGAAATGTTTAGATGATTGTGTAGATATGATACAGTACATACATACATAGCATGTGTTCGTGGTCCTTGAAATATTATGTACTGCACAGACATTTTCACGCTTTTCTCTACTCTTGCTTTTCTCCCCTTCCACTTTCTGTACGCCGAGGTTCTAGTATCATCCAATCCGCATCTTTTCATTGTTCAGTGAATTCGTTATCGCTATCGCTATCGCGCGAAAGGCGAACGTGGCTGTCATGCTGAAGTACTTACTACTCTACGTACCTACGTATGTACATTACTGTAGGGAGGCAGTGTTCATTCGTTTACTATGGTGCTACGTAGTCCCGCACTTTTAAGCTTCTGTACGTGAGTAGGTTGAGTCTTAGGCTTCCATGGGAACTTAAGGTATGCATGCTTGGTGCTTGGTGCTTGGTGCTTGGTGCTTGGTTGACGGATAGAAGTTCACTTCACTCCATCTTGATGACGGGTTCAGTCTTGTTGCATAGCATATATGTATGTACGTACGTTTTTACTATCTCTTACTGATAAGTACATACACAGTAGAAGAAAGTTACACTATATTCGCCATTCTTCTTACACGCACCTTCACGAATCTTTGACAAGGTGAGCTCAGCGAGTGCATACCGGTTATCCGACTCATACCCGTACACTTACATACCTTTAGTGAGGATCAGCAGATTTTCTTCCCTCCTCCAAACAAACTCAACTGTATACCCCCGTAGAGCATATGGACATCCATTCAGCATCACATCAAAGCGTCATCGTAGAATAACAAAAGCAATACTCTCTCTCCTCTCCTCCGTATCGGCACTTGAAACTTTCATCACTGCCCCTCCCCCCTCACAGCCCATAACGCCATGGCGAGCAACAAAACAACCATATCCCAGGGGGGAGTAGAGGGCCTTCAAATGCACAGCATCTTAATCCCTCCCCTTCCCTTTCCCTTCTTCCCTCCCCACGCACAAAATACTTGGCAGCGAGATTTAGCATCTTGGTACCTTACCTTACCTTCTGCCTATGGCCGCGCACCTCTTCAAACTACTTCCCACTTTCTGCCATATCCTTCACACCCACAACTTCCATTCGCCCTCCAGAGCATACGTAAGTATGTAAATACATGTAGAGATGTTTTGATGGCTGCGCGCTTTATTGCCAAGCTTTTTTGAAAGATTGAGGGTCAGTGGATCGAGTGAAGCGATGGAGAGAGCCAGTGGGTGACTTGTAAAGTTGTGGGAGAGGATTATTGGACCGACGACCCCCTCCTCTCTCCTCCCCCACCCCACATATTTTGGTGATCTCCCCCATGCTTTGGTGTACCGTGATGCCCTAATAAGGTGTGAAATAGTGATTTAGCTGTGCCGTACAGAAGTGATATGCTGCTACTGTACTTATGATGTTATGTATGTATGTATGTCTGTATGTAATATGGTGATACATACATACAGTGCATACATACAATGCATACATACCACTACTGCATACATCAGCAGAGATAGGGAGGATCCTTATCGCCTACTCAATCCCATCTACAATCTCAGTCCATGGTCATGGTCATGGTCATGGTCATGGTCATCCAGACAACGACGATGATGTCGTCAACGATAAAGGGTCTCATGCTTCATAGGGCAGATCATTTATTTTCTCAGCCCATCGTCATTCATGTTCATCAAGACTCATATGCAATCAAGGTCACCGTTCAAAAAAAGGTCTACTGAGTTCTTGATCCCAGGCATTAGACATATTTTTCTTCTTGCCCTTCCTTGCGCAGCGCATGGATTCAGATGACATGTCATCGTGATGGACCCTAGAGAGGGACGTGATGGGTTTAGGGACCTTTTTGGCGCACCTTAAAAAATTTTCGTTTAATTTTTTTTCTTTCTTCTCCCTTTTGTTGGAAGATCGCTTTTGTACTCTTCTGGAATTTGATCTGCTTTGTTGGGCATTGCTTGAGGAGGGCTGTGAAGATTTGCCTCAGTGCCAATGCATGAGAACATGAGAACAAGAAGACGGCTCCATCTGATTGCTTGTATTTACACAATATGTACTGGGTGTATATGCTATCGCTCGAGGTCTATGGACCTTTGATGACGAGGTCAACGAGTGTCTTATTGTTCTGTGTCGCTTGTCATCGGACGGGGCTGATGCTAGGCACCAGCAAGCGAAGAAAAAAGGTTATTTTCTTCCGATGTGACTAGGCGTATCCATGAGTGTTAGGTATTAATTATGTAGGTGGTGGTGGTGGTAGTGCTGGTAATAGATTATTAACGTATTTGCATCCCCTTGGCCTGTACGTATACACATAATATGCACTTGAAGAACAACATTGAAGCATCAAAAGAGAACACTCAACCCCCCCTTTAATAGCTTCATATGCATTTACTTCCAATATCCACAAACGGTGGTGAGTTGTTGATGCTCTCTCCATCCTCTCTCTCGGTACTCTACTCATCCTTCAAAATCCTTTTTTTAGATTCTGTTTACTCATGTCATCATGATGTAGTGCTGTCCTATTGATCCACCCTACCCTTCGCGCTTTGACGCAGTATTGTCTCTGTTTCTGTATCTGTCAACAATGCTCACTGCGCTGCGCATAAAGCCACGATTGATTGAGGCCTATAATTCTAATGCGCATATACTGTGTAGCTTCAGCTGGTGAGTAAGATGGCATAATCCTAGAATTCTAGCCCGTGGCTCTGGCGCTTGGCTTTCATATGGTGATGGAGACAACGACAGAATAGGCCGCGCGACATTCCAACTTGGCCCTTTTCTCGTGGTAAGCACAAGTTGGAGTCCCCAATCATCGCCAGCTTTGGGCTCCGGTATCACAGTCAGGAAATGCCAAACAGCATGTAGAAGAGAGGTCGGGAATGTCGAAGGATGGCTGAGCCGCTTGGCTGGGACTGTACAACCTGTACCAACTGTACTTCGTATTACCGTTTACGTTGTTCCATTCCAGAGAGCATGCATTGTGTTGGTGAAGTATAGAATGCTTCCGTCGAGGGTTGCGTGGGCTTGGCTTCTCTCTCATAAGACTTTGCCTTCTTACTTTACTGTATGCATCCATTGGTTCACAGCCTCATAGGTAGTAGTAAGGTGCGCGCGCGGCCAATATTACTGTAAGTACTGCAAGTACACACTACTGGAAGCCGAGCAATAAGTGAGAATTCCTGAAACTCCATATTTCGAGCGTTTTTGGTGAGCCTTCTCCTTATTTGGATCGTGAAGTAGAGCGGGAGTGCAGAATGAGAGTTGAAATGCATCTTCTATTCGGACTTGAGCAGTGGCGTTCGTATCATCCATTCCTACTCCTCAGTGCAGTAAGGTCGGATATTCTAGAAAGCTGGAGTATGGAGTAGAAGGCTTTCTTAGACCCATCTCACAATAGGGTAGATAGGGCAAGAAAGGCGAAGAAAGGTGCTTGAGGGACGCGCGCTCTCTCGGAATACAAGCAAACCGAGCCCCCCTCAGTATCTCCAATCCTTGGGTCAGGTAAGGTAAGGTAAGGTACCCGTTTTGCCGCAATCTCCGGCTATGCTATCCATTAACTGCGCTTTTCTGGTGAGAGGATGAGTGAGAGGATGAATGAGTGAATGGCAGAAAGAATGGGTGAATGAGTGAAAGAAAGAAAGAATATCATCTAGCACGCAGTAATGATAGGCTAGAGTACGTACTTTGTCCTGATATCGTGAAGAACTTATTACCTCACCGTTGAAAGATTATAAATTGGGACTGGAGATTTAAGACAACCAGATATAAGACAGAGACAACAGCGATCCTTCAAAGATACATAATCCTCCGATATTCGACGTCTTCGATATGTATGTAGTGCATATGTACACCGACTCTGTCTGTCTATATGGATAATACACGTGTTGATGAATTATCTACATGAGAGAGATGTGTATATGTATATGTATGTATATATCTCTCTCTCTATATATATATATCCCTCCCTCTTTCAGCACCTCTCTGCATTACCTCAGCTCTCTTATAATATTCTTTTAATTGTTAATGCTCATTACTGTATTTACATATTGCTTACTGCTTACTGTCCTGCTCACTGCTCACTCTCTGCTCATTCTTTGCTCATCAATTCCCACTTAATATTCCACAATAATACCGACCCCAAGATGCCATAGAGTCAGTCGAGCGCAGAAAACACTACCAACACCAGCACAAGCACCATCACCAACCCAGCAACCAGACCCAGACCAGTCCAAAGCAGCTCCATTTCTAACCAACTTTGTAAATCAACTTACTACGTACTGTGTACTCGGAATACCTGACCCTACTACTGCAACGATGATTTCATGCAATTGACTAATATCATCAAACCCTCTTTTTATTCGTCTTTTTCCTCTCCTCCATACCTACATCCATACATATTCGCTCTCTCATCCAGTACTTACATATTCTCATCTATCTCAAAAGTTCAACTACCTCTTTTACCACTAATGGAAAAAAAGAGAGTTCTTACGTGACGCCGATACACCCGGACTTCCCATCCAAGCCACAGACCACCTGCGACGACTCCCGCAAGGATCCCTATGCAAGCATACCGACAAACCCCGGACGAGGATCTTGGATTCTTGGATTGAAAGTATTCTCCACAATTGCTCTCTGTGTGTTGGCAGTTTGGGCATAACTACTTCCTTGACCGATACTTTGGCACATTCTACACAAACTGCTTAGGATTGCTCTACTTGCCGCGCTTTGTATGTAGCAATCTCCTTGTAGGTAAGTCTTTTCTGTCTCGGCCTAATCTGCTTGTCTGCTGTCCCATCCTAAGCCTTACCGGCAAGCACCCTGTGTCATGTCACCGCATGACCATCCGCGCTCCACGTCCCGACTCGGGGTAGAGGAGCCAGTGTGTGTTCAAAGACCTCATAGTGCTACTCGTCGAGAGTCATTATGTGACAGACTCGAGGCAGGATGCGAGGTAATGAAAGTCTTGATCATCACTGCTCCTTCTCAGATCAACAACTCCCAATATCATAATCTCCAACCACCAAAAGTCGTTCGCAAAGCTCACCATAAGGAATGGCAGACCACCAACCCCGACAGCATCAACACAGGCGCACCGCATCTAGCTTCTCGCGAAGTGGCAGAATATACTATTTCCCTGGTGAAGATTCCATAGAAGACCGCTACAATTATCATACTTCACAGCCAACGCGTTTACCATCATCACAATTCCAACGAAGACAACGCCGACCCAATTCCATTCACGTTAGCCGGTTTCCCGCGGACTTCGACCAATACGTCTACGAGCAACCCCGTCTACCTCCCCCACCCAAAAAACCCTCCAGATTTAAAAACGACTTCAAAAAGCTGGCTTCCAAAGATACCGCAAAGCGTGTGCTCGGTTCGGTGTTCCCCTCGTGGTCTTTCATCTCTTCTCCCGCGAACTCACCCGCGGATTCCTCGACACGCTCCGCATCTCCCGAGACAGTCCCAGCTCGGCCATACGCCTCAGTCCCACGACACACCTCTTCCAGGACCTCGACGAGCCCAAGACGTAACGTATCAGAGAGAACTCGAGCAAACCGTCACAGCGCATACGCCACCATGACGAGACCTCCATTAACGGCAAACAACAACCTACACCCAGCCAGTGCGAGTCGAACCAGCCTTGGTGATATCCCACAATCAAGACCCAGCTCGATAAGCGGTTCGATAAGTGGAACGAATCCAGGCAGTGTCGACAGACCCGTATGCACGGGAAATGGTGTCTCGTGCCATATCATATTTGCGGAACCAAATCTATATCTCACGGGATTCGATCATGACAGTCGATCTACCAGTACACAAACCACTCCGGCCCTACTCCGTGGTAAGCTTGTGTTGAATGTTACGAAGACAGTGAAGATCAAAACTATCAGCATGACTTTCAAAGGGAGTGGCAAGACGGATTGGCCAGAAGGTAAGTTCTAAATAATCTAATACTTGCAGAAAATATACTAAATTTGATAGGTATTCCTCCAAAGAAGACTGAGCTGGTAAACGAGGTCAGCATTAGAACACAAGAGTTTCCATTCTTTAATGCAAGTTGGGAAGCCCAGGGTCCTGATGGATATGGTACTTTGTGCAACCATGTGTTGAGAGATAGGTCGGCTGCTGGATCAAGTACGAATCTTACAATCCCAGGGTCTTCCTTCGAACGACCAGGATCTCCGGCTTCAAATTCGAACGGCGGGAGTACCAGATCCAGCCGATCCAGTACATTAATTTCCGAGAAGGATCGAAAGCGATTATCTTTACAGGCAATCCAGAGCAGAAGTTTTCAAAAGGGCGAGGCTGCATTTGCTGGAGCTGGTCCAGCCCCGAAAGGCTACAAGAGCTTTCATCCGGGCATTTACGAGTACAATTTCGAGATCGCTCTGGAAAATACTTGCCCAGAGACAATCGAAGTTCCATTGGGCAGAGTGAAATACGAATTGGATGTTTTGATAGAGCGTGGATCGGCGTTCAGATCAAATATGCTGGGAGTGAAGGAGGTCAAGTTGATCCGAGTACCAGATCAAGAGTCTCTTGAACAAATCGAACCTATCGCCATTAGCAGAAATTGGGAAGATCAGTTACATTATGATATTGTTATTTCAGGAAAATCATTTCCACTTGGAGGAACGATCCCAATTGCTTTTAAGCTCACTCCACTGGCAAAAGTCCAGTGCCACAGAATCAAGGTCTTCATTACTGAGAATATCGACTACTACACGGAAGATAAGAAGGTTACGCGTAAAGATGCGCAGAAAAAGATATTGTTATTTGAGAAGCACGCTGGGAAGCCACTGGCCAAGGAATACCAAGACTCTGACTTTAAGTTTTTGATGGGCGGAGAAGATGAAGATCTTTTCAATCCTGGCCAAGAACGTGATCCAGTCGCTTTGAACCTACTTGGTAATTTGGCCAAGGGAGAGCAACATTGGGGCGCTACGGAAATTGAGATGAATGTCAGATTACCAAGTTGCGAGTCTATGAAGAAGGAGCGTCACAAAACTATCCACCCAGATACCACCTGGAAGAATATCCAGGTGCATCACTGGATCAAGGTAAGTCATTTCAGGCAAAAGAAGTTGATGATATAGCTAACGGATTTCACTAGATTGTGATGCGTCTCTCCAAAGTTGATGCAGATGACCCAGAGGGGAAAAAGAGACGTCATTTTGAAATCTCTATCGATTCTCCCTTTCACATCCTTTCCTGCCTCGCAGCCAGTGCGAATACTGCGCTCCCCGAATATTCTGGACCTGCACCAGGTGCAACCATCCAACCCAGCACAGTCTGTGGTTGTCCAGGTGCTGCTCTGCGTTCTACGAATTCCTCACCTCACTCATCTAGTGAAGAGGTGCCTCATTTCGAGAGCGGCTTCCGTGATCCTTTCAGCGGTAATCCCATCAACGCAAATGCTCTACCTGATTTAGCGGCTCTGAATCTCGCAAGGCCACCGCAGGCCCATTTGAGTACTAACGCTGCTGCTGGCGTCCAGAGGCCTATTCATATGCTCCGCAACCCATCCTTTAACCCGCCAGCCTTTGATGCGGAGATGCCTCCTCCGCCACTTGCTACACCGCCGCCAGATTATGAGAGAATCGTCGGCACGCCGAGTCATGACGGCTTAGCGGACTATTTTGCTAGGTTTGTGTTACTCTACCTAGTTAAACTTTTGATTTTAATGCTGACTATTTGTTGAATAGACTCGCAGACGCTTATTCAGATGATGAGCATACCGACGATGAGGATATTAGTAGAGCTACATCTCGAGGTGGCAGAGTAAATGTTGCCAATCCCCGTACACCAGGCGGCAGGGTTATCCGCAGTATGGATGTCAACCGCGACTTTATGTTCCGTCCCGAAGGCTTCGAACGTGCCGCTGGACGTAGCCCTCGTGCCCTGGGCGCCAACTCCTAAGAAACGAACATAACCGCAATATTTTTCACCACACATGGTGTTATCATGAGAAGATGATGTAATTATGGGTGTTTAACGACTAAGTGGTGGCTGCCCTCACCATTCGTACATAGCTTTTCACATATTTATTTAGTTATGTTTTGATGTTTCTCCCTTCTCACTCGTCATGTCAGTCAGGTTTTTGCAAATTCATCGGAGGAAAGGGCAAGCATTGAAATGTTGGATCAATTGAAACTTGCATATGCAGGAAGGGGGAATGGTTTTCTTTGGGACGCGTGCAAGATCATGGGCCACCCATGGGTGGTTGGTTGCCGGTGTTGGGTGTTGTGAGGTGCTGAATTCCTTTTGGTCTTTTGGATTCCCGTTCGAAACTGCGTTTTGTATGCATGTGTAGCGATTGACCTTTGCACATTAGAGGTGTATGCACATATATCATTATACTCGGAATTGTTTCTTATGACTACGTTTACTGTTGTGAATGCCATATACAGCTGTCAAGTAGAGTTTGGCATCATAATCTAATCTGCCTTGAAAAAGGGTATATAATGTAGAATACCTAACTCTGTGATTGTATGTGCTCAGATGAAATAAAAGTGTTTCCCTCTTCTTACCATAGAACTCTATATATATACGTGTACAATGGTTTTCGAGAACGAATTCGCTCCACAGTCGATAAATTGTCTACATTTTGTCGTAGTCACAGCCTCAACAGCCACTAGAGGAACAGTCATTTGCAAAGACCCAGAGCTATATTTAAGATAACCTTCAATGATAATCACCATATCATAGCTAAAACTATTAAATACCCAGCCCAGACAGCAAATTCAACGTTTTAGCCACATATGCCATGCTATGAAGAATTTTTTTTCTCAAGAACGCCATAGACCATGTCATGCCAGTTTCATAACAATGCTAAACCAGCTCAGATGAATGATATAATCAGATAAAAGCCATGCATGACAGTATACCGAGGAGGAACAGCAGATTATGAGTAGCTATGTATCCTCCTCAGTATCGCTAAGCTCAGGAGATACTTCCTCCTCCTCCTCCTCGGCCTCGCTATCCCACTTCGCACTCTTCTTACTCTTCTTCCCACCACTCTTCTTCGGTGGTCCCTTCGGCGTACTCTCGTCCTTCCTCTTGCCGGTCCTGGTAACCAATTGATCAATCGGACAGTTAGCATTGATGAAATCCTCACTGGCAGTTCCGGTATTCGCCCTACACCTTCCACATGTCTTTCCATGACGGATAAACAGTTGGTGGAGAGGGTATTTCAGATGATCTGGGACTCTAACCTCACAATGAGAGAATGTCTGATCACGAGTAGCACCCTCTGGAACCCACTTGAGCCATTTGCAGAGTCGCCAGACGTGCGTATCAACGGCAAAGCTGGGGCGTTGCATACAGAAGAGAATGACGCAGGAAGCCGTCTTGACACCAATACCTGGGAATTTTGTGAGCTCTGTCATAGCATCCTCGGCTGAGAGGGCGTGGAGATGGTCAAGAGAAAGAATGTTGCTGTCAGCTTTAGCAATTTCCAGATCTTTCTGGCCTTGAGTCTCGATATTTGCCCCGGCAACCTCTCCTGTCACTCCAGACTTCTTTTCCTTGATGAAAGCATCGCGGCGTTCGATATTTTGTGTATAGACAATATTAAGGATCTCTTTGATGCGCTGACTCTTGGTTTTCGCAAGACCTCCACTTTTGATGGCTTCAAATACGTCCGGGAGAGGAGATTCGTGCACTTTATACCAATTAACACTCCCTTTACCGATGCCCTCCTCCAATTTGCCATATCGATTGATGAGACCTTGGAAGGCACGTGAGGAGTTGGCACCACTTGTAGCTGCGCTCAACAAGGTCCTGATCATAGCATCGAGGACTGATGGAACTTCTCCACAGCCTGATACTTCTAAGGACGGAGCAGGAACCTTTTCTGGTTGCTTGACTTCGCCGTGCAATCCAGCTAGGAGATCATTGATTTGCTGACAAGCTTTTGGTGTTGGGTCTGGAAAATCCGGAAATGGAGTTGCACCTGGTGTAAGACCGTATGGGTTTTTCTTTGGGTTCTTCGCCTTTTTGGTGGGATTTTCGACTGTACTGATAATATCATCAACCTTTTTCTGTACATCTTCTGTCTTGATGACTTTCTTAGTTCTTGGAGCTTTTTTCTTAGGTTTCTCCTCATCCTCTGCTTTGATGGCGGCAATAACATTGTCGCTTTCATTAAAGGATTCTGGTGTGACGGGTGCACTATTCTTGGTCTTTCCGCGCGTAGATCTTTTAGGAGCAGGTACCTTAGATTGGATTTCTTCAGAGACAAAGTCCTCTTCATTGCCGTAATTCTCATGTTTGATCACTTTGGAAATACTGCTCTTGCCCTTTGCCTTAGATGCCCTAAGCTTGCGGCCTCGTTTGGTAGTAGGCTCGACTGTCTCGGAAGCATCTTCTGACTCATCAGTGTCCCCTGGGTTTGCACCAGTAATCTTGCCCATATTATGGGGGAGCTCATCCCATCCACCTGTTACTACCTCACCGTTGATAATCCCTGCATTTTTCTCAACGGCACGCTTTCTTTTTTTAACGCTGGTGGCTGGAGTCGGAAGCTGGTCATTGAAAGACGCTCCAGAAGTCCTTGGAACAACCTCACTATCTTCTAGAGTAGGAGCGCCAGTCATGTTTTCATCCCCAACTTCATCTTTGGTTGATATCCTTCCTCGGGTCTTCTTCGTACTGGATTTTGAAGTCGTCATACCGTTTGGCGCTATATTCTTTGTGGCTTTGACAGTGGCCGATGGCTGCTGGACAACGCTGTTGGCAATGGCTGCAGCCTCTCGAGCAAGTTGACCACGAGTAGGCATTTTAGCAGTTGTGTGAAAATTGACACAGGCGTATTCTTGCAACGTAAGATGTGATGTTCGTGAAGGAAGTTTACCAAGACGGAGACTGAACTGTTGGTTGTTGCGAAGAGTGTGAAGGTGACAAATATCCTTACAGACGCGCTTATTGTGTACAAGTATCACGCACGTACGTGCATGAGCTAACACTTTAATGGGACGTCTAGTTTGTGATATTTTGGGACTGATTACTGCTATTCGATGAGGAGTAATATTGTGTGCTTTCTCATCAGGTGGAGAGTTTCCCAACTTATGTTGCGTTTGTCGCCAAAGATTGAAGAAAGAATTGGGACAATCTATCACACGCTATTGGAAGATATCGACGTTGAAAGATATAGAGATAACCCCTTTATGTTTATTGAACATGCGGGAAAGGCTTTGGTATCGCTAGTTGGAAATATGTTCGAGGTCTCGAGAAGTTTACTACCATTAAATTCTTCAGCCGTAGTTCGATGAACGCGACTAAAATCCCCAGGAACTAGCTTAGGAGAGTGCTCGCAGTATGAAGCCCTCAATTTCAGTGATTGAGAATGACTTCGTGTATGAACGAGAAAAGTTGACCGGAATATCTTGAGGAGTCTTCGTGGATTGGGTTTGATGTTTATAATAACAAGATCGGTAATCAAGGTAGTTACACCACCCGGAGAATGCAGCGTACAGAGAAAAGTAGTTGAAGAAAATTGGCCGTGGATTCCAGCGTAAGTGTCACGCTCAAAGAGAAATGGAAGTCATGATATCACACAAAGCAAGCGCGTACTTCTCTTATCGCGTCTTATCACAAGCGATTTCAGAGACACGTTATCACATGACATAATGTTCAGCAAATTCACACACCAAAGATATTAATTTGGAAAAGGTTTGATTGATTTGATTTGTCTGATAGGGTATAGCAAAGTTCATTTAATATGATGGTGCAAAGGCTATGCTTATGCTTCTAGTTAACAGGGCTATGAAAAAGGATTTCCCATATATACGTCTAGGTTCATAACATTTGTGCAAGTCAAGTCGATCAATCCAGTTTATTCATAGCCTCTTGGTGGCTCATCAGCGTAGTTGTGCATGCTATAGCAACGTCAGTGTAAATAATGTTGAAGGGGGTGTTGAGCCATACCTGATATCAGATCTGTCTCTGACTGGCATCTCCGTCTCTTCTCTATCTCTCTTAGTGCGGGCACGAAGTCCGTTACCATTGACCTGTGTGCCATTTGCAGCATCCTCACCTGAGCCTGCGGGTATAACTTCACCAGTACTGTCAACCTCGACACCGTGTTGTACCATTTCCAACTCCTTCGTTCCAGCCACACCATGGAGAATAGCATCTTTGGCTGCATCCATCATTTTCAGCTTCTTGCTCTCGCCGCGAACCTTCTCGAGGTGTTCAAAGTATCCAGGAGTGACAGGAGTAACATATTTTCCGCAGAATACACCACACTCAAACTCTTGGGTCAAACCACGTGGAGACAGCTCAGCACAGGAGGCCTTTAAGTCGTCCAAGGTCTGGAAAATGACTTCCTCGGCACCAATGTGCTTGGCGATGGCATGGCGGTCACGATTGTGTGCAACAAGCTCAAGCGGAGAAGCAAGATCGATACCATAGATATGAGCGTGGGTGATAGGTGGGGCGCAACTAGCAAGAATAACCTTCTTTGCACCGGCTTCACGTGCCATGAGGACGATCTCGCGACTGGTAGTTCCACGAACAATACTGTCATCAACCAAAAGAACGTTTCTGCCACGGAATTCACTCTCCATAGCACTGAGCTTACGCCTGACACTCTTTTGGCGCTTGCCTTGACCAGGCATGATGAAGGTTCTGAAAACATATCGGTTCTTAACGAAACCTTGGCAGTATTCCTTACCCATACGTTCTGCAACGGCGGTGGCAGCCGTGTTGGATGTCTCTGGGATAGGGATGACCACATCAATGTCCTTGGCCGCCTCTCCCAAGGTCTTCATGATGGTGTCTGCAAGCTTATACCCCATGTTCTGTCTGCTACGATGAACACTGATACCATCGATGACTGTGTCTGGACGAGCGAAGTACACAAACTCGAAGATATCAGGGGAGTAGGCAAGTTGTGGAACGACTTGACGGAAGACTGGCTTGCAACCCTTCTTGATGATAACAGCCTGGCCAGGAAGGATATCCTGAACATCACTGAAGCCCAATTGTCGAAGAGCAACAGACTCAGAAGCCATCATGTAATCCATGGCGCCGGCCTTCTCAGATGGTCTAGAACCCATGACAAGTGGGCGGATTCCATATGGGTCACGGAATCCGAGGATACCGAAACCAGCCAACATTGCTGTACAGGCCCATCCACCGGTACATCTACCATACATTCTTTCCAAGCTCTTGAACAAATCTTCTTCATTAACACGAGCCTTTCCAGTCTCATTCAGCTCGTTGGCAAAAACATTCAACATAAGCTCGCTGTCACTGTCGGTATTGATATGTCTGTGAGCGTCGATATCCAAAAACTTTCGGAGCTCTTCGGCATTGATGAGGTTACCATTGTGAGCAAATGTGATACCGTAGGGGCTGTTGACATAAAATGGCTGAGCCTCGGCGCTAGCACTGCTACCAGCGGTTGGGTATCTCAAGTGCCCAAGACCCATGAATCCAGGAAGATCCTGGACTCTGGAGCCATCGTGGAATACCTTGGCGGCCATTCCGTTGCCCTTGCACTGGTAGATGCGTCCACCAGCAGCACAAGTAGCGATACCACATGCATCCTGTCCTCTGTGTTGCAGGTAGTACAGAGCATCATGGAGGTCTGCTGCGCAGGTGGTTGAGGTTGCGTCGTCGACGTCGCCGAGGATGAGACCGAGAATACCACACATTGTGATATAAGTATCAAAGATCTAGCTGAAAATTCTTTAATCTAGTCAGTAAAAGATCTAATCAGGTAGAAAGGTTGATTTGAAATGCAAAGACTGTATGTGTGTGGTTCAGAAATATCTGTTTCTCCGCAATATTGATCTCGGAAGTCTAACATCTAAAAAAGTTTTGTAACATCATAACCACTGCCGCAGGGCGACAGAAAAAGAAAATAACTTGTAGAAAAGGATTGGCCACTAAATGGAAACTTACAATTCGTGATCTTTGAGATTTCTTGGGAATCTTGAAATGGATTCGTTGTAGAAATTGTATCCTTCAAAAGACCGGAGAGGCTGGAAGAATTTGATGGATGCCCGACAAAGTTAGATGTGGGGTTAGAGATTGGAGGAATCTAAGACGCTTTTGGGCGGCTTAAGAAAGAAATTCTAATCTCAACCGATTGGAGTATGATGCCGGGAGAGGCTGACAGCTCTCGCAAACGATATGGGAGGCTGAAAAGCGCGGGGAGGAGGAGTATATCGGGTTGTAAATCGATACATGTTTAGGAAGAAGAGTTGTAATCCTCCCACTCCAGATTTTAGATGTGTGAGGGAGATTCGGCACGAAGTTTTCGAAGACGCTACGCACAGAAGCTGCTAAGCGTCGACACCTGGATCACGGGGCGCACACGCAATACCTTAATGTTAACTGGAACACCCTTGACCATATTAAGACGTCGCTACTCGGAGAAATTACTACTGCGTACACTACATACTGGTAGATATATCTGTATCATGAGCGCTGGATTATGGTGTATCTTTGACATAAGGAGTATGTATGGAATGCTCTGCAGAATATCTGGTTATATATGTGGGATATACAATTGAAGTGCCTTTCGCTCTCTTCTCTCTTCTCTCTCTCTTCACTTCACTTCACTGTATCGTAGGTTTTCCAACAGTTGCCACAAGGGCTTATCCAACGAAAATCATCTCAGGAGCCGAGGGATTATCGGGCTACATACGTCCGCTGTACGCCTCTTAGTTGGTGTTAACCCGAGCTTCTGCCTCTGATATGGCATGCATTGGTGCATAAACATTGGAAGCGAGCGGTGCACCAGTGCATCACTCTGACAAGGTTAAGGCATTGTGCATGTGTACAACTAACATTGGTTCGGAAGTGATAAGGAAACTTTCAATGTTGTTTATGGATCGAAATCATACCTATTGATTTACCTTGAATTTTGTCAGACAATGAGGCCAAATAGTAGGGATGATGAGAACACTATTGAATGGCCTCTTTGATCTAGGCTTACATAGCTATATCCTTATTCGATATGCCCATCACAGCTAACACTCTGCTGAGATAGAGGGTGAATCAACATGGATGTCCTACTGGCCTTTTTGGGGAGAAGAATGGAAAGAAATTTAGATCATCTTGCTACCATCAGTGATGGTCCATCGATTCTCGTTCATATTAAGATGCCATACGGGTTCCGTAGGTATGTTTCATAGCACGAGATCCTGTCGGTTTAGTTTTTCGGTGCATTTTCTTCCCCTTCTTTATGTAACTATTCACACCATCTCTTCTAGCTGGAGACAGTACTGGTACTGGTATCTTTACTTCTTCGTGTTAGAATATCGTTCTCTCCTTACCATCACACCCTCCTATAAAGCATTTTAAAGCCGCATCACGAATATCAAAGAACCTTATTGTCTACTTATCTTGCAAGTTGCTTCGTGAATGCAGACATCCACTGTCAGCGGTGACCAACCATTTAGTGAGTCACCTACGTCTTCTCATTATAAACCAGTCGTTAAACATCTCACGATAGACGGTAGACGTCTCAATGAACATCTGTAAGCGTCTGAATACAGAAGAGAGCTTCATCACTAAGCCATACCTGTATATGGTTAATCACGCAAAGGTTGATTAGGCTTGTATGAGTATATTGATACGCTAGTTTGCACTCAAAGTTTGATCTCTGAATAAGGAAAGGAAATATATCTGCCAAACAATTTCCCACCTCATGACAGAGTCCGTCATTTTTACTATGAAAATGAGATGCGAGCCACAGGGATTCTTTGAACGGAGCTTGCAAAGAGATACTAACTCTTTTTATATCCAGATTTCCCCACGAGCCTTGAAGTATATTCAACATGGACCGTCAGAAACGACTATCCTATCGAGCCCAGGAGAAGCTTCCGTATCAATCATTGAGAAAACTGTCGGGAAATCTTCCGGAATATTCAGACGACCTCGTTGAATTTACGGGAGGCTCAGTAGCAAGTAATTTCCGTAACTCGGCCAGAGAAAGTGTTTCAGGGGGTTTGGAAGACGTAGGGAAGTCCAAATTTCAAAATCAGAATGGTTCCACTGCTGAACCAAGCTTTGGTGCTATGAGGAGTAGATGGTCTACAGACTTGAGGTCTAGCCCTGCTGGATTCAAAACTTCTTGGAAAATCTGTTCACCACCCAAGTGTGCTTCGATCTCACAAACAACCCCTAATTCTCCGAAAACAAGAACCTTTCCTGGTTCTACAACCATTTCAGATAATTTAAGAAAGACTCAGGCGAAATCTTTTTGGAGCCACCAATATGACATTGCCAAGGCAAGCTCTGCTGCCTCCTCAAGTCAAGGTCTTGTATCAACAGCGCAACGTCAAGGTCACCAAGACTCAAGAGGAGCACTGCTTCGGGAGAGCCATCCTTTAGCTTTGGGAACTGGCACTACCCCATCAACAATTAATCATCCAGAATGCTTTACGTTAGCAACTAATAACTTAACTGAGTCTCAAGATATTGATTTTTTGAGTCTTGGCCCTTCGGCTCTGGATCAGGGCCATGATAATAGTTCCCCCAGAGGATCTCAAGGATTAAAGGAAATATATCAAGGTTCTCACGCTGCTGGGTGTTCGTCTGGTGCAGATAGACCATCTCTGTACTCCTCTCTAGGCATCTTAAGCCATTACAATATAGTCCAAGGTAACCAAAGAAGTTCAGGCGGTGGCAATACGCTGTCTCAGGTGAAAATGAATTATTCCACAGTTCATCCTGCCCGCACATTACCCTCGATTGAGTCGGTTGTTGACTCCGGTTATGATAACCAAAGGAAAACAGCCGAAGAACGAACAACCATCAATTTGGAAGAAGAAGTCAAGTTTGATTGGGGGGTTGATCCTCGGCCGACGTATGGAGATGACCCTGAATTCCCAGGAGAAGGCAAGTCTTTATGATCCACTGCTATTAATTTATGATGAAAGATCAGCACTGGATCTATCTGGAAAATGCAGATGATCTTCGTCTTTCATAATTCTATCTACTTTGTCTTTGAGAGAATATAAACACGAGAGCTAACTTGTTGAAGAACGCTGCAGCATGAGCTGGACCCCAGTAAGTTCACATTACTCACATTCGACGGTCGAAAATCCTCTACAAACTACGCATGATATCTCGACTATTCGGAAGCAAAGCACTATGAATCATGCCGATATCGAAGTCTATGAGATTGTTGATAACGACTATGATGAAGCGATTCAGCTTCAAGTCAACGGGAAATCTCCTCACCTTAAGACCAAAAGAAATGCTAGCCCAATAATCCTCGTTGACTCGCCTTTAACCGTGGACAACTTTCTACAAAACCCAGACAACGAAACCATCATTGAGAATCTAAGCAGAATGAAGAATACCAGCATCGAGATTCATGAGGTCGCTGATGACAGTGATACTGATAACGCAGTTCAAGCTCAAACAAAATTAAATGGGTCTCCAAGCACTCAGAACAGACAACAACCTTCGAGATTGGTAAGCATACCATTTTTCTTTTGACTTGTTCACGGTGAAGCACTTTATACACTCTTTATGTACTTCAGTGGCAGGAATTGGTTAATCCCTCCTCTCCATCTCCATCATTGGTCTTTTTAGTCTGTCATTTGACCTACTTGCTTCCATTTCACATTATTATAAAGTCTGCGCAAATCACCCCCACATCCAAAAACAAAAATACATGGAATATAAAACTGACAAAACATATCAGGAGTCAATATACATCAATGATCGTGAGGTAGAGGTGATTGAGCTAGACGAATCAACATATCAACAAGCCCGCAAAAATATTGACAATTCCACACCAAACACTGATCCCATGAAGCGCCAACGCATTGAGAATGTTATCAATCTGGACCCGGAAGAAATTGAACAGAGTATTGAGGATGCTCTGAACGCAGCCGAAGAAGCGGATAAAGCTCGATTTGACTGTGGTAAGATTCGAGTACCACTTCGCAATCCTCCAATTTGTTTGCCGCTACAGGAGCTCAACACTTTCGAGCACTCAAAGGGCCGTTTTCAGTGCGGATGGACCTATGAGCTGCATGACGGTAGCTTTTTACTTGTCCGAACAATCGTGAAGAACCTACAAACCGACAATGTGATGCTTCGCGGCCTGCGCTTGAAGCGGACTAGGGAAATTTATGGCTACTTCCCCCCAAAACTCAATGAAGTTGTTTTTCTCATTGATATAGACAAAGATGATTCACGCACAGCCATGGAGCAAGGCGTATTTGAAGTTCCAATCAATCAAGTCTTGAAGCGTCGCCAACTGGTCATTACAAACGCCCCTTTCCCCGCACATCGGTTCTGTCACGAGGATTGGAGAGATTCACCCGATGTTGCGGAGAATGCACATCTCGTTGCTCGATGGAAGTTTGTTCGAGTTTTTCCAACCGCTGTTGAGCGTTTTGTCTCGGCTGGAGGGGTCAAGGTCGACCAGATGGCACAAGCTATCAGAGAGAATGAGTTTGAGGGAATGATATCTATGTCTGATAAGGAGTTGCGTTCGAAGTGGCGTGGCAAGACGGTTCTTGGGGGTGCATATCGTCCAACAATCGATCCGCCTCAAGAGGCTGGTGTTTACTATTCCCACGATAAAGAACTAAAGAGAGAGATCATACCACCAAAGGGCAGAAGATCCCCAAGACAAGCTCCCATCAAAGATGACGAAAAGTACGAGGCTTACGACCCAGAATGGCTAAATGAAGTAGTCAATGTGACCGTTGTCGAAGAACTCACGCCGAACAATTCCATCACCATTGATGATTCTGACGATGATATGCCATTTCGAAAGTCAAGAATTCCTTCGCTAGCTGATATTTCAATTGCTCGAGAAGTCAGCGAACTTAGTATTGAACCGTCGCCCTACGAAGCACCAAACGATTTAATTGAGAAATCTCAAGGTGTGTCCCAAGGAAAGGCTTCTATCAAGGTCACTAGCCCTCATAAAATAAAGCGTCTACCAGGACAAACATACACTTTCGCTGATGGCTTTTGTGGTGCTGGAGGCGCAACTGCTGGCGCACAAAAGGCGAAGCTGAAGGTATGTATGGGCTTCGACTGCTGGGCACATGCGGGAACGTCATGGACGGCGAACTTCCCGGATGCTGTTTTATATCTTATGACAGCAAATGAACTTTTTGATTTCGTCAAGAAGCACAATCACAACGTCAAGATTGATGTTCTGCACTTGTCACCACCATGTCAATTCTTCTCCCCAGCTCACACTATCGAGGGGCAGAACGACGAAGCCAACGTAGCGGCCTTTCTTTGCATCGAAGAAGCTGTTACCACTTTCAGACCCCGAGTTGTGACACTAGAAGAGACGGCTGGGTTAAGTTTGGCACATCATTTTATTTGGTTGTGCAAGTTGGTCAATATGTTTACATCCAAAGGCTACTCTATCCGATGGAAAGTCTGTGAACTCTTCAAATGGGGTCTTTGCCAACCTCGTAAGAGATTGGTTGTGATTGCGGCCTGCCATGGAGAGTCCGTCCCTGAGTTCCCAGACTACACCCATGACGAGGATGGAAGAAATGGACTTAAGCCGTGTACTACTGTTGGTGACGTTCTTGCTGGTGTCCCCTTCGATGCGGAGGACCACAATCCAGACACTGTTGGTATGGCACCCAACGGTTATATTCCGTGCTCTCCAGATGGCATGCTCCGGCGTACCATTGTTTGTCATGGTGGACACAATTGTCATCCATCAGGGAGAAAGTTGACTCTTCGTGAGTACGCCAAGTTTCAAGGATTCTCAAACGGACATAAATTCGGAGGCGCTTCTATCTTGAAGCAGATTGGAAATGCGGTACCTTCAATAGTGGCAGAAACACTCTTCAAGTCGATCAGAAAGCATCTAGAGGCTGAGGATGGTGTGGAGGATAAGAGAGAAGTTATTGATGTTGACCACGACTCCAAGAATGATCGCGGGGCTCAAGGTCGCAATGGCTTGTTGAAGATTAACAAGGGAAAGGAGATTATTAGCATTGACGATGACAACCTCCAGAAGGACGAGGTGATAGAGGTTAGTCATAGTGAAACAAAAAAGAAAAAGGGGAAGGAAAGGGCAATCATCATCGACTGAGATCTTTGATGGACTATAAGGTGATTGAAGCATACATATCGTTTCAGTTCACGTTTAAAATTAATGCTTCGTTTTGTGTACGGCCGAGGGGTGATTTACACTTATTTCACAGTCAGGAGGCAAGTCAGGCAGGATAATTTAAATCAGTCACAGTTATGAGGAAAGTAATCATGAAAAATATCGTTTATTTGAATTATTATTGCTATGAACATGCTGGACCATATTATGGTGACAAACAGATATGCTGAGGACACATTAGCTTTATTCATCAAATATGTTTTGATATATTCAAGAATGAATGTGTTATTTTTTCTCAGAGATCTTGGTAGAAAAGAATCAATATGTTTTTTTTATAAAAATAAAAAACCATTCAGGATTTTCAGCTGCATTATCTCGGAGTCAGTTTTCCTTGGTTAAAGATGTCTTAGGAGTACCAGGAGAGTATAATAGAGAGTAAGAATATTATGCCCCAGATCTTACATGAGGTTTCGAGAGTCAGCATGAGGAAATAAAAGAGGTAGGGAGAACCCCCTTAAATATATATGTATGTTTTCAGCTCTTGTTCTAGAATTTCCTAGCACTTCTTCACGAGATAACTAGAGCTCAATCTTTAAGGATGCGTGAAGAATGAACCACTCTTGAGCCCCTTGTAGGACATTCTTTACACTTCTTACCAATACTAGACTTGCTACCCGTATAAATATATAACTAACAATGCTGAGGAATATTTTATTTACCAAAGAAAACAACCCTTTTTATATGTAGCTGACGAGCACATATAATATGGTTTCTCGATGGAGAACACACATACACCAACATCAGCCCTTCTCATAACTTCTGGAGGGTGAAATATAGAGCCACATCTCTAGAATATCATACCTACAGTTAATACATTGGACGAGAGATGAATCTAGAGCGAAATACATCAGAAAAGGACCACATCGGGAGAAGAACGAACACACAGCAGGAGAGGAACACACATATCTGGAGAGGACTACATCGAGAGAAGAGCGCAGTGTGGGAATCTATCAAGAGGTACAAATGCTGGAGTTGAAGGAGACTTCCTGCTTACTTTCAAGGGTCTGGCCAGCCTAAGATTGTAAGCAAGTAGGCACCTTTTTAGCGAATGTCCCAGCCCCTACCCTGATGATATGATCAGATCAAGATATGATTTCAAATATGAATCTAGGAAAGAAAGAAAGAAAGAAAGAGGGTAGGGGCTGGGCGAGTAGTATTAGGAGTCTACAAGCCTAACTTGAGATGAAATGTAATAACATATAATGAATTATGAATGATGCTCTAGTGATATATATTGAAATCATCTCAGTTTCCAAGCAAGTACCGAATCCCACGTAAAATTATCGCTTTCAGCTTGCATTAATTTCGATAATGTTGGATCTCGCCGCTTGCCTCCATCACTGTAAACTGACCAGTACTTATGCCACTGCGTAGCAGTGTATTTGATCTCTTGCAACCTAGTAGCATCCGGAACATCTCGATGTCTATGTACAAAGTGTGACCATAGCCCAATGATGCTCTTAAATGATTTGATTCGAGTACAGAAAGAGCAAATCAAATCGGGTCGTCCAACTTTACCAAGTGATTGACTTTCATGTGTCAACTCTGCTGGATCCAGTGTGATATATGGATTTTGATGACAAAATCTTATAGGAAGCTTCGTTTCAAATGTTCGATAGGGGTGCCTTCGAGGGCGGGGAAGGGCCTCCATTGGGGGCAGTCCTTTTGCTTGACAAAGGACTGAGAATTGGATGTGATATGCCTCAAAAGTAGTCAACGCAGCATGCTATAACCAACCAATCAGCACAAGAAAAGCATGACCTCTGCTAGCATCACATACTTGCATTAAGCAGCTTGGATTATGTAAATTGCAGAATTGTGGAACCTCTTTTCCTTCTTGACGAAGAAAACGCGCCTGTTGATGACATCTTTTACGGTCTTGGTTGACTGCTGCTGACTCATATGTAATATGTTGAATACAGTGATCGTGGTGGCAGAGATGTGATGACTCCATTCGCTGGAATGGTCCACAGTCGAGAAAGTTATCTAGTTCAATGCCTTTTCGTGGCCAGTGGCCATCTAGAAACCATGCTGCTGCCCGGGTGAAGGTTGTAGAATGATCGGAAAGCTGAAATGGCTTCCCCATTTTAAATCAGCCATTACAGATCAGCAGTTCAATACAGGTGAGATACATACCAGTCGGTCAGATTGTGCAAGTGGGCACGTCTCGAAAGAAAATAGGCGAAGAAGTGTAGTAGGATCCAAATCACCCCAGTCAGCAGGGTGAAGCACGCAAGTGCCTTTATGTGTAGGCTTCACTCCCCAGTGAGAGGTAAGAGTAGAAAAGCACTCCTCAAACTGAATTTTTGCTGCTATTGTGAGCCATTCGACTGCCTTTTGTTGGCCAGGTTCCTTCCGTGATTGCTTCACCTCATACGTTGGGATAGCTACGTAATTCGTAGGCGCAGGATCATAAAATGACTTCGATATCTTCCTCCTTTTTCTCATATCAGTCATATCATTATCATCTTCTTGTGAATGTGGCTGGGGATCCTGTAGGGTTTGCAAGGAGATATCGCTAATTGTTCGTCGCCTTTTGGACATGTGATAACTGAATCGATCTTTCTCGCAATCTTGGGAGACTTGGAGAGTGGGTGTAAGAGCTATTAGAGGCGATATTTTTGGACAGGTGATGTTATAATCTAAGGATTGACTTGGTGTTTGATTCTGAGGAAACCGCTGGATGATTGTTGCTGTTGCAGATGGAGGAGTCGAAGAGTCTCTGTTTATAGAGTTCATCTCAAAGCGCTTGGGGATCTGGTCGATAGAATAGGGGGCTATTGAGGAATTTTCGTCGGAATGCGAAGGCTAAAGAAGAGCTAGTGAATATCATAAAGTGTGAATCATTGGGTTACACGTACAGCTTGGATCAATCCATGTTGCTCCGATGCAATGTAATTAACAAACACTGCTTCTTCTAGGTGTCCTTTTGCTCGATGTTGTTTTTCAATGTGGCGTTGAAGGTTCCATTTTCGAGAGAATGGATAGTTGCACAATGTCCCCAATGGTGTCCTCCAGTGGCATGTATACATTGTGGTAGGTGAGGATCATCATTTAAAAATATAAACATCGAGATGTACGGCTCTAATATTATGTTATTGGTATTTGATATCTTACATATCGTAGTTGTAAGATAGTTCTACTCTTAAGAATCATGTCGAATACATTCTTGAAACCTATAAAGAAACTTAAAGAAGTTTCACAGGGAGCACTGCATGAAACTTTTCTCTTAGAAGATGAAAACAGACTACTACTTCTAATAACGTGAATAATATCTACTCTTTATGAAAAGAGAATAGAATCGAATCACTATCTAAGTATAGTAATATCAAGAGATATGTAGAAACATCTTCTTTGATAGAGAATCTTCTTCGGAATTGAGATTAGTATTTTATATAGATACCATGTCTATTTCAGAATAATCATCCATTCACCACCACCATACGTCTTCGGCTTGTCTACTGTCGTCTCTTTAGCCAGCCACATTTCCTATACTCAGTATGAGTCGAGTTAGTAGTATCAGTGACTCTTGGGTTGTCAATGAAAACACTTCACCGGTATGTATATATTCATATGCATAAATTATGCGCTTACAAGCCAAACCAGGGTAACTCACTTGGGAGCGATTTTCCACGTCAAAATTTGGTACCAAAACCTGTCGAAAAATCTTCACACGTTACCTATGCTACGAATTCTCGGTCACTAAACAACTCGCACACACTTTCTGACATCGAGATACTTCAGCAATATTTGCTCGAATTGCAACATCAGCGTCATTTAGCTGCTGAGCTAAACAAAAAGATGACAGTTATCGCAAACGGACGCACAAACGCTCAGTACCGGGCTGAGAACATCATAGCCTATCAGGATACATTGATGAGGCAGGTCAGGGAGCTACGCAAGGAGATTCGGGGAAAAGAAGCGGAGATGGTGACTCTGAGAAGGGACATTCATTTTATGCACCAGGACATATGTGCAACTGAGAATCAAGTGGAGGCTTTGAGGGTGTCGATCAACAAAAGACTGAATCAAGAGAAGGAGCTCCTCTCCCAGGTAGAGGGTCCTCATTAGCAAGAAAACAATCAAGATTCTATGTTATAAAAGCCTAGCTATATTCAAGTCATATAAAGCCTTTTAATAAACAATCCCTCCTTACAATAAAACTACCACAGTAAAATAAATAATATAAACTAGGTACATAAATATTAAATTTGCATAATGGAATCCATTAATTAGATGATAGGGTCATATTATTATACTTCATATATGCATATTTAATTCGCATTCATAATTTGTAGAAGGTTCTACAGCAATGGTGAAAAGATTCTACATCAATGATGGGTGCATATCGAAATCTCTACAAGGCTACTGTAACACATAGAAAACACTTAGAAGTTTAAGTGGTAGTAACCTATGGATATGTGCAATAATATATATTTCTCAATCACTAAACCGTATACTTGATAAGTATTGTGTTTTTCGACCCTGTCTAGTCCTTCGGCTTACCTTATATTGCAATCAATATGGCAGACCTCGCACACCATCCATGTGGAATGCTCCAAGACTTTACGATTATCCGGAAGGATATGCTGAAAGAGATGTGCGACCACCGTGGAATCAGATATCCTCACACCGCTGATAAGTTCCAATTTATTGCCCTCCTCTCGTTATGGGAGTTTCAGAAGATAACTGTTGACGGCCACTTTGATGCAGAGCTGTTGCACCAAGTGAAGCTTTGGTGGATGAAGAGTGCACAAGAAATCAAGCAGCTTGCCCAACAGTGCAACCTTGACAGCAATGGCTTCAAGTACATCTTGATTGGTAGACTGATCCGGTCCTGGGGCTTAGGTATCATTCATTGAAAGAAAATCTCATAATTAGCATGCTAATCGGTTACAATGGTTAGATGTCTTGAAAACTCAGAATCAATCCGATCTTCGCCAAGACACTACAAATCTCGTTACAGATTCCGAAATCGAGAAGAACCTGAGTATCCGACTTCATCAGGCCGATACTTCAACCAGTCAACAAACTGAGCTCGGTAACCAGACACAAACGAACATGAATGACATCTACCAGGCCACCAGGGATACACAAGACGCTAAACTTAGAGAAGAACATCAGAGCGGGAAGAGCATTCGTCACCTATATCCAGCTAAGAAGGAGTGTAGCCGCGAAAGAACTAAAGATGAAGATGAAGATGTGAGTATACGAGTTAGTTCATATGGCTAAATCTAATCTATTGTGATATCTTAAGGACATACAACTCTTCGTAGCTGCAAGTGAGGCAATGTCTCAAGCAGAAGCCGCCTTCAAACAAAAGATTGCGGCACATAGCAGAGCACGGCAAAACCAACTTGCAAAGCAACAATCCCTTGACGAGATTGACACGATTATCAGCGAATCCTTTGAAGAGCTAAGCCAGTCTATTAAAAAAGTCTTAGAAAACAAGAAGAAGTTAGAGCAACTGATGGTACAGAGGGACAGACTGAAGGAGGATATGAGAGACGCGATAGATTGAATAGTTTAGGGCACCTCATCTCGAATTTCATTATGATTCAAAAGCAATAAAAGTAGAAATTAGTGACATGGGATGAAATCTATATAATAGAATATTGAGTTAGTGGAGTTGGAAAAAAATATCTAGCGAATCTATAGCCATATTCAGGAGTAACTCAATGTAGTTAAACACACTCGTAGGGTTAATAAATAGTTAGAGTTAACATGATGAGTAAATTTCTATTGCAAGCATACACATGCGGACATGTTCTACATTACGAATCTGCAATAAGTTGAAGATCTTAACTTATTTTTATTTATTTGATTGCCTCGACTCATTTGTACCTAGTCTAGAGGTCAATTATATCTCCCCATCTCAAAGTAGCCCTTCTCAAAAATACAAGCTTCAGTTACTACCAAGAGGCTCAATTGCTATCACCCTCACCCTCACCCTCACCCTCATCCTTATCCTCATCCTCATACTCATCCTCATCCTCATCCTCACCCTCACCCTCATTCTCACTCTCGGTATCTCCTCCTATAACTGACATGTTGCTTTGCCTCAATTCATCCAATAAAGCTCTGCAGGCCGATCTTTTCTGATTGGTGAATACTGAGAGCTCTAAGGCATAGTTGTATGCGCGCCTCGCACTCGTCGTTTGACCGCGTAGCGTTATAATGCCTGAGTCCGTGTATAGTGATAGTGTTTGAGCTAGAGCTTTTGGAAGATAGCCAACCTGCTGACGAGTAGAATTGTAAACACCAATGGCGTTAGCATCAGCCTGATATTGATCAGCACAAGATAATAATAACATTGATCGCATAGACTAACTAGGTTGTCATTATGTCTGTCAAGGGTAACATTTTCTCCAAATGCCAGTCGACCTTCGAAATGTTTGATCGCAACAATCAACGTATCTAAGAATAGTCAATAATAATAGACCATATCAAAGAATCAAACATACTGATTGTGCAAAGAAGCAATGGACTTGATGTTGACATAGTTGTTGATAAGGTACAGATGTTCTGCTTGTAAAAGTTTTGTATTATAAAGACTAAGGTAATAACTAAGTTAATATATATAACCAGTTACTTGTAAAGATTTATAAATAAAGAATGTTTCTATATTATAAGGACCTTCTACAATCTACTGCGACATCCATTCACCTTCTTTAATGTCTAAGAATGTTCTACTTTCTACTATAATATCTACTCATCCTTCTTCGATATCCTAGGGTATCTAAGGAAATTTCTAGAGTTATTACTATTTGATTCCTCAGAATGATACCGGCATTGAATTGTGCTTACTGCTTACTAGAATATAGGTGAACATGTCTCACATGACAAAGACTAACATATATACTACTGGGTATAAGGAACTCAAGGGTTGCGTTCATAGTATCTCTGCTCGTCATCAATCTAAGGTAGATTATCATCCGGTAATTTTGCCCTATTTCTTGACACCTTTCCAATCTAATCGCCAACTAACAGATGTTTATAGGGCAAAATGCGAGATCTACAAAGTATAGTTATCCTCTATTCTCTTCTTTCTTAGGATCTATTAACAAAATGCTAGGAAAGCGCCCGCGAGATATGTCTGACTTGCCAACACATGATCATCCACGAATACGTCGCTATATCCCATCAAAATCCTCACACTACAAAGTCGACTTAAACATTGTAGATGATAGCAATGACGAAGGGGAAGATTGGGAGAGCTGTAGCGACGGGGAAGACGATAAAAATATACAAGTAAGTCTATTAGTATTTTGGAATGCCACATACTTATTGTTTAAACAGAATCAAGAGAGATCTACGGGATCTGATATGTTTCTGCCATCCAACATTGAAATACGAAACCCCACGGAGTGGTGGAATGAGCGACCTTTGACCACGATGTGTAAACGTACCGATAACATGGCAATATTCCTAAGGCTGTGTAAGAGCTACTTGGACAGTAGCATTACCTACACACAGCTCAAAGAACGAGTCCCGCAAACGACGAATTGGCTCCACAAAAGCGAGAAACAAAAGGAGCGTTGTAGGAATTGTCAAGACGTCCTACTAGTCTTAGGATGGTGCCCAATCCGCGACGAAGTGCTAGATCTTGATGCAGAGGATCTTTCTAAGATTCCATTCACAGCTCAATTTATCATAAGCATCGAGAGTGCAGCAAACAAAAGGGTATGCATGATCAATCTTTACTCTGTAAGTTCTAGTTCACTCTGGCATTAAAGATACGTCTTACATATAAAATTAGGATTGCCAGAGAGGAAGAGATGGAACGTCCTGTGCAGGATCAGACGCCAATAGTCTCGAGAACTTGGTACACATGTTCGCTACGCTTGTTGATATTGCTGTTGCAATTCGGGAATTCAACATCACTTTCACAGGGATCTGGGGCTTCACACGGCTTTGGGCAACTCTCAATTTTGCAATGCTTGACAGTGTTTCATGGCTAAGAGATATCCCGCGAAGCTTTTTACAATTTCACATTAGCATGGTGTCAGGAGGAAATCTTGCACTACGGAAACTTGCTTTACATGAAGCTATCAATTCTCTATGTCTGGTATTGCATCAGGATCCTAAGGAATTGTTCGGCAAGATAACGCAATGGTTTGCAGACCGGCCACAGCTTAAATTTGCAATGCAGCTGCCGGTAGATGACTCTTCGCAAATTGTACAGCGATATCGAGCAAAATATGCTAGTCTAATAAATGCCTTGCAATCTAGTGATGATGCTGAATTTGTTGCACAGTTACAGGAGACAATTCCTCGAGTATATGGATCTAGGACATCTTTGTCTTACAAGGAAAAGCCTAAGTTCAACTGTACTGATATTGGTTGTCAACGCATTTACACAGAATGGTATTCGTTGAGAATGCATTTTCAGGATAAGCATGGCGGAATTTTATGCTCAAGAGTAAGATGCTACTCAAAGTTCTCGGACGAGATTTCAATGATCGAGCATTACGAAGCTTCCCACCATCGTCGTGCGCATAATCGCAACAACAAATACCCCTCTCAAAAGCAGCAAGTGTGCTCAATTGATGGTTGTGGCAAAACTCTTGCAAATAGCGGTAATCTTCAAAGGCACCTTCGCTCTCAACACTCCCATCGTCCAACTCCCAGATGCTCTGCAAGGTCCACAGCGAAACGGAAGGGGCAACATCTCCAGAAAAGCCATCCAAAGTCTCAGCTTAAACGGAAAGGGCGACATCTCCAGAGAAGCCATCCAAAGTCTCAGCAAAAGCCTTCTCAAATCAAGCGAGTGATCTACTGTCCAGTTACCGGGTGCACAGCCAGGTTTAAAACAAGCAGAGCACAAAGGCGTCATACAGCGAGATGTGGGACTGGGGAAGAAGACAAGATTAATCCCAAACACTGGCCAACGCTTCAGAGCATTGCCAAAGCTCTGAAAATCACAAAGGCACAACTGTCAGAGCTACGAAAAGCTGTTGAAGAGTATATGCACGATGAGGGATTTGATTTTAACCTCAATCTCAGGACTCCAGCCAATATGAAACTCGCTTCAAGATTTTGTGCTCCTGCCCTGGCAAGGTTTGAGGACACTTTACAATCTTTGAAGGAACCACAATCACAAGAGGTTACTGATGCTATATCTGACCTGATCGTCTTCATCAAGAAGGATCTGCGGGAAAAGAAGAACAAGGAGTCAGCCGTTGAGTAAGATCCCCAAGCATACCGTGGAGTAAGCGACCTGCAATAAGGAAAAATTATTTTACAAAGTTCGTTTGTAGATGATTATGATCTGTTGAAGCCTGCCTATAATTCCAACCTACGCCTTAGCTAGGAAAATAGTAGCATCTATCGCAAATTGTAATGACCAGAGTAATAATCAAGGCAACATACAGTGTCACGAGCATGTGGATGTGCGGCTAATCGCTGCTATAACACTAGATTTTGCAATGAGTTGTTGCCCTTATCCAGGACATCGCACGATTGAGCACATGACAACATGCCTCAGGTACGCGGCGCCGATGTTTGCTTACCCATCTATTTCTTTGACACTTCGCACAAATAGTTCATTTGAAAGCTACATGTCTGGAATGACTGATTAATTCAAAATAGAAACAATATATAGTTTAATAAATACAATGAATTTTTTTTCTTCTAATACTATCAAAAGCTATTGCCAATAATTCTATTCTAGAGTGCGGAGTCAGCATGTATTCTCCGATCATATTATTGGTAGGTAAACGGAAAATAATATTGTCCAAATCAGTGATCTTGGTTAGAAATTTTCATAGCAGTAATGCTCATTATTTTCAGTGCTGTTTATAATCATATAGACATGTGTGTGCATAGCAGAGAGATGGCAACTTACTCGATATAATGTATTTGGGATGTGACTCCAGAATGTTCTACTCCTTAACTCCAGACACCTATCAAGCGAGGAAAATTAGCTCCGAGATCATGCAGGTGTTGTTTATTCGTCCTTATAAAATGAATTTGATAAAAAGGGAGTCGAAGGGAGCTTACCATGAAGTAAAAATTGGGTTGAAGTTTGATCAACACGTTGTGTTACTGTTCGTTATTACTAAGGAACCTGTTTGTCTATGCTTTGTTAGCAAGGATTCTTTAAAGAAGACATATTCAAAGAGGTATGGAAGTTCCAATATCAGGATATGTAAGAAAGGTATATCTCTCTCTCATGCCGTATAGGTACCCCGGCGAGGGTCCCACGACATAAGGTCAATCGCAAATTATATCGTCATTTCAGGAATAGAGTGAATGTTGAAGAAAGAAAGAAGTAACATACCAATTAATGTAGAAGTCGAAATGAGCTTGTCATCAGTTTCCTGAAGCAAGCTCAGTTATACATATTTCGGTGAATATACTGAGCACCAGCATGCATCTAAGCAGCTGCATCAACAGATGTTCACATAGATGTGATCTCTGGATGAGTTAACTGCCAGATATTTGTGTTGTTGTGAGTGTGAATTTAATTCTTTACGCAAGAAGAAATTCTGAGGTTCGCGATACAAAGTTACTTGGGGTCGTTGCACTAGCGCGCGCGTGCTGACATAAGCAGACTAGAACAAAAGTTTGAGTGCCTTTTCTTAGGGCTTGCGCACATCGGTTAATCGAATCTCTCGAAATCGCTTTGGAGATTTGCAACATCATCGACAACGACGACAAACATCCCAACGACAACCACCCTCACGTAGGTTACGATCACATCCTGCGACTCGATATACAGAATTCGCGAAAGCTGGAAATTCCAAGCTGACAATATCGCATAGAAACTTCAAAATGGGTGACGCCGACATCAAAGCCTCGCAATGGAGATTGGTCGAAGTTGGCCGTGTCGTCTTGATCCACGGTGGACCATCCGACGGCAAGCTCGCCACCATTGTTGAGATCATCGACCACAAGCGCGTACGTCTCTCGATCTCGAATATGCCGAAATAAGGAGGATATGGTACTAACATGTATTTCAGGTTCTCATCGATGGACCAGCTACCGACTCCAAGACCTCCGTTCCCCGCCAGGCTGCTGCCCTTTCCCACCTCATTCTCACACCTTTGGTTCTCGCCAAGCTTCCAAGAGGAGCCCGCACCGGTACCGTCAAGGCCGCATGGGAGAAGGCTGGCATCGAGGCCAAGTGGCAGGAGAGCACCTGGGCCAAGAAGCGCGCCCAGAAGGAGAGAAGACGAGCATTGACCGACTTCGAGCGATTCAAGGTTTTGCGTCTGAGAAAGCAGGCACGTTTCGAGGTCCGCAAGTCCTTGGCCAAGGTTGTCAAGGCTGCGAACTAAGGTCATGATGGTTGGGTTTGGGAGCGAGAATTTCAATGCATAGGGTTGCTGGATTCCTTTGCTTCTCTGGGTTACTTGTATGCTACGTCAAATAAAATGACGGGCGTCAAAATGCATACGGACTTCAACAGCAAAAAAAACTGGTGTTATTGGAGTGCTTGCACTCTTGAATTTATGATTTCATGTGAAAATGGGAATTGCTGAAATATGTACAAACTATGCGGAGTAAACATGATATCAACCAAAGCAAACAAAGTGCGCCTCCGTAAACTGCATATTACATGCATATGGAATGACATGTGCAAACTGGGGGGTATCATATTATGGTTCCAAGTGGCCAATTTTCCCAAGTGCAAAGTACGGAGTGTAATATTATGGCATGCCTGAATTATTGAGAATCAACTCTTTTGCCTAAGGCCTTAACCGAACTGGATGGAAACCCTAACACTTTTCGACATATCGACAGCAACAGCACGTCACGTTTACCACAAGTCTCTGCCAGTACATCACTTCAGGTCAGTACATGCAATTGAACCCAGCTGTCTCTAGAATGCTTCATGGAGGAGTCTCCCAGAATTTCCTGCATGTGGTGCGGGACAAATTTTCAAATTCTGTGCAGCTTTTCGCATTTACGAACGCACAACACGCAAATTCACGACGGCAATATTTAAGCTCAAAATACTGACGGAATTCGCGATCGCAGATACCACAAATTTTAAAATGTCGAACCCACGCATCGAAGAGCTTCCAGACGAGGAGGTCCCAAAGAACGTCACAGCTGAGGATGACGGATCTGATAGCTCCGACTCTGAGATTGAGACTGGTGATGCTAGCATCCCAGCTGGTTCCCAGGTTGGCGTTGTCTCCCGCAACGAGAAGAAGGCCCGCAAGTCCATTGCCAAGCTCGGTTTGAAGAGAGTCGAGGGTATCACCAGAGTCACTCTCAGAAGACCAAAGAACGTATGTGAATGACCCCGCACAAGGCTGGGACTGGAGAGTAGCAAAGCTTGGTATAGCTTGCTTTTTTCAGATCTCTCCAAATGCTTATCCTGGGTTTACTGGAACTGTATGCTGACATACACATTAGATCTTGTTCGTCATCAACCAGCCAGAGGTCTGGAAGTCTCCAAACTCCAACACCTACATGTACGTTGCCATAGCTCCAACTAAAGATATTATACTAATACGTTCAACAGCGTCTTCGGTGAGGCTAAGATTGAGGACCTCAACTCCCAGGCTCAGGCTTCTGCTGCCCAGCAGCTCGCCGCTGCTGAGTCTCACGACCACGCCGGTCACGACCACGCTGGCCACGACCACTCCCACGAGGGTAAGGGTAAGGCTGTTGAGGGTGCTGAGGCCAAGAAGGAGGAGGAAGAGGAAGATGAGGAGGAGGTTGATGCTACTGGTCTTGAGGACAAGGACATCGAGCTTGTTATGACCCAGGCTAGCGTTTCTCGCAACAAGGCCGTCAAGGCTTTGAAGGAGAACGACAACGATATCGTCAACTCTATCATGGCATTGAGCATATAGGTTGATTGTTAGCGATTGTAGGATGAAACAGGGAGTGAGGGCTGAGACGCAAGTCGATACGCACTCTTTTGCATTAATTCATGACAATGTACATTAATCTGTCTTGTCATCAAAGATACATGCATCAAAATAGCAGTGCATATAACACTACTATCTCCGAACCCGTATATACCTGTAACCGTCACCATGCATAAACTCGTGACAAATTAGACTGTGCAAGAAGTCCTCGAAATTAACAATCAATATTTTACAATCGGGTTGCTTGAGATTTAATCCCATAAAACACGTTGTTGAAGCGGATAGCTAAACCATATTCCATATGTACTAAATTACCTACCTAGAGCTGGGCTGGGCGTGTGCCGGGAATTCGAGGGGCTCCAAGAATCACGTGATGTGAGGAGGCCATGCCAGAACGAGGACTTCCGAACCGAAGTCAAATCGCAGCTTCACGAAACAACCATTCCATCATCTCCCCTCATCTTCCATTCAATACCGTCACAATGGCAGCTGGAGTAAGTGCTATGAGTCAATTGAGTGTTTCTACCATCCTGGCGAGCTCGGCGCATGTTGATGAAGCCGTCCATCCCCGTGTAGAAGCACTTTTGTCCGATGTACCTAGTGAGAATTCCCAGCTAACAATTGCTGTCGCAGCGATCCGCAGCTCTCAAGCTTGACTGGCAGGCTGTTACCACGAGCCTTGGCCTTCGTGGACAGACCGTTGCCTCCCTCCAGGCCTTTAAGAAGCGCAACGAGGATGCCCGCCGCCGCATTCAGTTGCTCTCCGAGCAGCCACAGAAGGTCGACTTCTCCCACTACCGCTCTATCCTCAAGAACCAGGCCGTTATCGATGAGATCGAGAGCCACTACAAGACCTTCAAGCCAGTCACCTACGATGTCAACCGCCAGATCAAGGCCATCGAGACCTTCGAGGCCCAGGCCATCAAGAACGCTGAGGAGACCAAGGGACGTGTCGACTTGGAGTTGAAGGACCTTGAGAAGACCTTGAAGAACATTGAGGAGGCCAGACCATTCGATGAGCTCACTGTGGTAAGTTGGGATATTTGCGTGTATCTGGTTAGTGGATTTGAATGAAATCTGACATATAATTTAGGACGAGGTTGCTGCTGCCCGCCCAGACATCGACGAGAAGACCTCCCAGCTCGTCTCCAAGGGACGCTGGGGTGTTCCAGGCTACAAGGTACGATTTTCCATAACGAACACATTTTTTACATTACTGACCTCCGATATAGGAGAGATTCGGCGACTTGTCCGTCCTCTAAGCCTGATATCCGCATTCTTTCCTTTGTCTTATTGTACCACTGTACATAATGGATCGATATTTCAATAGAAACGAGATTTGACGAGATTCATTACTTATAAGTTGCTGATAACTTGCATAACTACAACTAAAGCCTCAAGAGTAAATGGAGTTTGCACCTAGTGAGATTTGGAGTGGGGATACTTGCGAACCTATAAATCCTTAATCTCCGGCATATGGCAGTCTTCACTTCCAGCCCAGTTTGATTTGAAAATGTTCTATTCGTGAAAGCCGCTACGTCATGTTAGGGATGTGGCTTTGTTACCTTTGATGGATCGTTTTTGTTCACATTATTTCTATTCAGTACTGAGTTGAATTGGTTTATGCTAACAAGGAAGAAATGATGTGTTTGGTTACACTGTAGTGAACATATGTTGATGCCTCACACCTATGCTACGCTTTTTGGCAAAATACAATCATAATGACCTGCCCACATCTATGTCGACTTTTTCACGCCGGTAGGCACAAGGAGCCCCCGATTAGTGTCATCAGCGCCCTCTTTCATAGCACTAACTCTTTCCTCTCTTAGTCTTCTGGTACGCTCTCTTCTGCCACTCTCGATGAGTTCTTTGGCAACCTCATCATCAGTGTTTCTCCAACTGCCTCTGCCGCTCTTGGGGCCAAGTCTACCATCCTCACCCCACATACTAACTCGCTGGACCTTTCTCAACTTGACAAGACCCCAACTACAGACCAAAGCGGCAAACAAAAATGACCAAGTACTGACGCCAAGGAAACCAAGATCAGACTCCTCAATGAAGTTCTTCAAATTCATACCGTAGAGTGCAGCAATGAAGGCTCCAGAGCCTATGCCCAACGTCCCAATGGAGAATTTAAGGTCGAGAAGCATGAGTGAGTTTCGGTTTGCATCTAAAATAGCTTTTACGCTGTATAAGGTGTTAGTAAAGGACAAGTAGAGATGGAAATGGATTAAGCTTACATCTCTTCAGTGTTACGGATGTTGGAGACCAAATTGCCAGAAACCTGTACAATCTCATCACATACCTTGTGGTAAGATTCAAGTAACATCTCCACTTCAGTATGATCATCTTCGCCACGCTTGATATCATGAGCCTTCTCTGTCAAGTACATTGAGGCTAAATCATCATCGGCTTCCAATAGTTCATCAATTGCATCTCGTACAAGCTTTGCCTTCTGCTCGTATGTACCCAGCTTCTTCGAGTAAATGAGCAGGTGACGTAGCTTATCTCTATCGATATCTTCCTCGAGTTCCCGAAGAACACGAACAACAGGATCTCTGACACCTTCAAACTCGGTTTCCAATGCTGAAGTAACAGATATGAGCACAGATTCTAGTGCACGGAACTCATATGGGAGACCACCAGCAGACGGAGATCCTTGTTTCGCTTTCAGCTTATTCTCTAGATCGTAGACAAATAGCGACTGGGTATACGTGCTTGCTGAACCGTATGTATCGAAAAGAAGAACTCTGTTGTGTTTGATAAGGCAGCGAAGATGTAACAGGTTGATCAAGATTGCAGAGGGGCGGACGAGAATATGTGGTAAGAGAGAGGAGTCGATCTTTCTAAGATCCCGAGGGAGGAGTCCATACTGTCGCAATATCAGCATTGAAACAATTGTCAAATAACATATACACATACTTTCTGGATAAGCTCTGTCTTCTTGAATTCCGAGTTTACCAAAACAACATCTCCATTCTCATTGAACTCAGTGCATCTGAGCTTTGGTTCGTTCGCAGTCTTGACCAACATATTTCGCCCTAAGCTGAACATATTTTCGTTGGAGTCTTCTCTGAGAGGTAGATCGTCAGCTCGGAGGCGTCGTCCACCTCCCTGTTTGTAGCCCCAAAGATGTTTGAGCCATCGATACGCTTCGCCGTGAAGTGCTCTTTGATTTGAAGAGGAGCCACTGGGTAGCTGAAGATATTGGTTCGAACGAGAACTGTTTTGCGCTTGCGACTTCACTTTTGCCGCGCGTGGACGCAGAAAATCGAGGTTTAGTATATTAGACTCGAGGGGTACTGGCGCAAAGGTGCACAGCTGTCGCTGACCTGGCGATGATTTCTGAGATCTCGCAGAGGATAAATGCGTCGTTCGGGTTACATGGTCGAAAGTAACGCCTGCGCGCGGATTGGGCTTGAAGAAGCAAACCTCCTCGGATTGCGCTTTCAGGAACCTCAGGAGCCTTGTCGATGGAGCGGCAGCTTTCTGGAGATTATTAGCAGACCGCATCTCAGCGAGGAGAATGCTTCTTTTGAAAGGCGTCCAGTATTCCTGTGGTGGCCAAGAGATCAAGTTGCGGAATATATTTTCAGCCTCAGGCGTGAGAATGCAATGACATCGGTGCTTTCCTTGACGCTTGGACGGATATTTATTTATCAACCCCAGCAAATACAACAATGGGTTCATGGATTTGATGACTTTATTCTTGAATTCAAAGAGATTTAGGTCTGCTACTATATTGTACCTAGTAGTGGTTTGAATGCCTATAATATCATGATAAACCAAAATTCCTTCGAGTATCAATTCTCATTTGTATTTCAAATTTTAGAATTTAGAGGTGTAAATGCATTGCGTTTATTATGAGAACCAGTGAAATTTTACATCTCTATTGGTACATGAGTTAGACAATAATACACATAACTTTAAGAAAATACGGGCACTATATGTTATGAAAATCAAGGTTGAAATATATTACTTCATTGATCTAGAAAGAATTTAACAGTCATCAAAAATATTCATTCATTCATTGATCAACAAAATTATTTAACTATTGGGTGTTCGCAAGCAGTTTGTCTACTGCCCACTTCACAGAAAGGTTTCGCAAGTCTGAGTAATGCTGTCCAACACCAACGAATAAAACAGGCACTCCTGTACTGTGAACCATTGATACCAAAGTCCCGACTATACATTTATTAGTATGGATTTTTTTAGCGGATAAGGGGTTGTGCTTACCCATGTCACCAACAGTATCACACTTGGAAATAATGAATCCATCAAGCCCACGACCTGCTCCAAATGCCTCGTTGAAATTCCTTGCTTGAGCAACTGAATCTGTTCCGACAAGTGCCTCACCAACCATGAGGATCTTATCGGGGTTAGCAAACTTAGCGAATTTCTCCAAAGATGACATGAGGCGCTGATCGTTGTGTCTTCTTCCAGCAGTATCAATTAACACAACATCGAAGCCTTGCTGGCCAGCATAAGTTACCGCATCCTTGGCAATAGTTGCTGCATCCTTTCCATAGCCCTTCTGATACAGTTCGACCTGCCCACCTTCACGGGCACTGAGCTCCTTCAGGTTTCTGGCGTGAACCTGCAGCTGCTCCACAGCTCCAGATCTGAAAGTATCACAAGCCACAATCAGAACCTTGTATTTATTCTGTAAAAGGAAGAAGCAAATCTTTGAAAGATTTGTAGACTTTCCAACTCCATTGACACCAACGACGGAGATGACATATGGGCGAGGCTTCGTCAAAGATAAGGCAGATGGTGAAGTGACCGCGTCGATCTCGCGGAGGAGATCAAGAGATGACGTTGGTGTGAGGATCTTTCGAAGAGATGCCTCCATAGCTGTGTGAATCCTCGCCTGGATACTCTCAAAGCTTCCAGTCTTTACTCCAATCAACTCCCGCTCGACACCCTCGCACAATCGTATAGCAGCTTCCCGAGCCACGTTTTTCTTCAGTAAGTGGTCCTCCATACCCTTCATAGCTTTATCAAGATCCTGCTTGGTAAGAACCTTGCCGCCAACAACATTTCTGAACAAGCCACCAATGGCACTGACACCGGACCCAAACATTCCCTTGGAAGCAACAGATTCAGTCTTCTTAGCATCTGCCGATGCTAACATAGAGTGGACTTCACTGTCTAGGTCTTTAAGTACGAACTGCCCCTTTCCAGTCTTTGTTCCCCAAGTCTTCTGGTCTACTTCCTCCATAGCACCAGGTCGACTACCCTCTTCGTCATCGCCATTGGAAACAATCGAGTAATCCAGAGGAGTATCACTATCTTCGTCTGCAAGCCCCTCAGCATCCCATCTTCTGCCTTTCTTTGCTGAGCTCGATTTCGCAGCTTTAGTTTTCTTTGCCGAAGATTCCTCTCCGGATGAGACGTTCATTGGACTGTTGACCCCCTTTCTTGCACGACGTGAAAGCTTATTTCCTGGCCCACCCTTTGCTGTAAGCAAATGTCCCGATCCCGGAGTTGCAGGTCGGGAAACGTCTGGGCTTCCGATAGGCGTTGAACCATTCGATGTCAAGTCTCGATTGTTTGTCTTGGAAGCTCCTCTCGACAGAAGGCCCGGAAGTGGTGGCGGCTCATCATCAAAGTCTTCGGGGTCCACATGATCCCTAGCTGGAGTGGCGATAGACTCTGTGATACGTCCCTCTGACTTTACTGAGGTGCCTTCAAGCTCTTTTAGTTGTTGGTCGAAATAGTTATCGAAATGGCATTCCACAATGGTGGTATGGGGCTTCTTAAGCTGATCTCCATATAATTCGACAAAAATAATTCGAATATTGTCTACAAGCTTGTCTATCCATGAAATATGAAGAAGTGATCTGTAAACAGCCTGTTTAATTCGGTCAGTACTTCTCAATGAGACGGAGAATATGCAAAATTGCAAGTTTCTAAACTCACCACAAAGATCAGACCAAGTTCCTTTACTGTGGTCCATTTCAATGTATGCTGATCATATTTGTATGGGGGGTTGTTTGCGGAAGACACATCGTCTGCAACGCCTGCACCTGGTAATGTTCGCTCTTCAATGAACACATTTGTGATGAGGCTGTTAATAATTGCAGGATTCGTTGGAGTCAATGTCCTCGACCATAAAACCACCCCAGAAGTTGTCAAAATCTCGAACGTATCTAACATTTTGCAGATATTAGAATATTATGGAGTTGCTTGGAAAGACGAGGCTGTCGCTGTAAATACGCCGATGTAGGTAGGGTCTCAATAGTCTAGCTAAGCACCTAAGGTCAAATGTTGGCGGAGAGGAGTGGCAGAATCACTATGACCTTAGGTCTCTGGGACACATTTCCAACGCGACGCAGGCTACGTAGCTTCAGTTAGCCATTTACCTCCCAACTCTTGACTCTTCCTGTATATTGAAGTATATCGCATTTGTCGCGCAAGATGCAGAGACCTACTTACGGGCAGCCTATACCGGCGAATTCACCTCCACTTCATCATCCAGTCCCACAACATGTCTCGACAGTACCTCAGCTACGATCACCTCCTCCACCAGTACCGCCCCAATCGCAAAATGGTTATGGCAGTAGTCCCTACCAACCGCAGGGCTCTAGCAGCGGTAGCCATGCCTTTGGACCATATGCAGGATTCATGAACGACCAGACGGCGCAGATGGGATTTCAGGTTGGCCAGACAGCTTTGAAGCATGGTCAGGAGTATGTGGAGCAGAACGTAAGTTTGAGCCAGCAAGTTGCCCAAGAAGTGGAATTCTGACAGTTTATCTAGTTCAATCGCTATGTCAACGTTTCTGCACTCAAACACTACTTTAATGTCTCAAACGCATACGTTGTCAATAAACTCTTTCTGGTATTATTCCCATGGAGACATGCACCATGGTCCAGAAAGCAGTCTATAGGCCCATCGGGGCAAGAAGGATGGTTTTTACCACCAAGAGAAGATTTGAACAGTCCAGATATGTATATTCCTGGTAGGTCAAGCTGAGATGCCCGATTTTTGAATTATTATAACTGACTATTATAACAGTAATGGCATTTGTCACTTACATTCTTCTCTCCACATTGCTTGCCGGGTTGCGGGGGGCCTTTCAGCCTGAGCTTCTAGGATACACGGCAACGACAGCTTTTGCTGTTGTCGTTTTCGAGATTATGGGTCTCAAGCTTGGATGCTACCTTCTTTCTATTTCAAATGAGTCACAATTACTCGATCTATTTGCGTACTCTGGCTACAAATTTGTGGGCATCATCGTTACTTTAGCCCTCAGCGAAATTCTCAATGGCGGTCAAGGCACTGGAGGTTGGGCAGGTTGGACAATCTTTGGATATACTTTTCTAGCCAACGCATTCTTCCTAGTAAGCGGCTCTACTCCAGAACATCAAATGAAGAAAGCTAACCTAGATAGTTACGTTCGCTCAAGTATGTGCTGCTTCCAGAAAACTCTGGTGACAATGCAAGGGGAACTATGCAAACTGTGGCACGGTCACAGAGAAACAAGCGAACACAGTTCCTCTTCATCTACTCATACGTTGTTCAGTTTGTCTTCATGTGGGCTCTAAGTCGTCCATGAAGCGGTCAGTGAACATGGTATTGCATTCAAGGCGTAAGGACAGTGGATTTTTAAAGCAGAGATGAAGATTTAGGTTAAACAAAGGGACAGTGAACTCCAGCAAGGCTTCCAACAACAACGAAGCGATCTAAGGACGAAACCCTATTATTTCATGATAGACCAAGATCGCAATGTACATTATTTATATCGTCTGGTATAGTGTGCTTCAAATAAAGAAAAGGCTATGCCGAATACGGTGCAAGGTGAGATAAAGTGAGGCACTGTAAGTATATACATATATATGTAAGTGATAATTGCATGTCAATACACATCCTATCACGGAGGGAGTACATACTGTGTACAGAATACTAGAAGGCATTCTAATCCATGAGGAGCACGACTGAGGTGTCTTGAGTAGCTGTTGTTATTTTCTATGCAATATTCCATTACGGGACAATGCTACCTGACGCATGCCGAGCGGCATTGCCGTCCTTCCTCGGGTCGTTCATCGGGGATACCTGAGGCGTGGAAGGCTGCATCCCCACATTCCAGTCGTCGAACGCTAATGTCAACGCTATTTCAAGGCACTCAGAGTGCGATCAGTGCTATAGTCTGGGGTTCTCCAGAATTTTGCCGCTAAAGCCTCGGTCTATTGAACATTGCCGAATGAACCATACAGTCTACTACGTACTACGTATCAAGACCAGCATAGTAGGGAAGTATAGATACTAAGGATGCATTTCCCCTCATACATACTTATTGCCTCTCCTTCTACTGTTTCCTCTATTAAATACAATACATTACTTTGTTGTAGTGCTTGCTTTTTCAAGTCGATTCATCCATTACTTTTTACTTTTCTGTCAAACAGCCACTCATATTCTATAAGCATTTTATCATGGCGTTAGGTAAGCTTCGTGTACTACAGAGTGTACTGCCCTGCTGTATTACCATGCAGTAACCAATTCTTTTACTGACCCTTCAAGTCACAGCAGCAGCTGTTGCAGGCACAGGAGCAACTGCTCTATATCTTGATGCGAAATTCCATCTCAGAAAAGATCTTCGAGGGCTAGTTGGAGGAAAGAGAGCAAGTTGGGAATGGCAAAAAGCTGGTTAGGATTCCATCAAGCTATCTTTAAGTGAAGTGAATAATGCCAACAAAAACACATCTAGTCAAAAACCACCGCGAATGTCTATACTACCTATTCGAAGAAAATGTCAAGCTTCGGGGCGATGATGATTGTATATGGTCGCGCGAAGGAGAATACTCTTGGAATCAAACCTATGAGATGACTAATCGCTATGCGCAATGGTTCCTCTCACAGGGCGTCAAACCACATGATCTTGTGGGCTTCTACCTACAAAACTCTCCTCATTTTGTCTTTGCATGGTTGGGTCTCTGGGCAATTGGGGCTGCCCCAGCAATGATAAACTGGAATTTGAATGGGAAGCCTTTGCTGCATTGTCTAAAGTTAAGTGGAGCCAAGCTGTTATTAGTGGATGAGGATGAACAACTTGGAGCTCGCATAGCAGAACAAAGCGAGGTTCTTTCATTAGAATTGGGCATGACATGCGCCACGCTAGATGAACAGTTGAAGAGAACAATCTGTAGTCTTGAGCCAAAGAGACCAGATGATGCCTACAGAGAAGTGGTCAAAGGCAATTGGCCAATGTGTTTATTCTACACAAGGTCGATTAACTCTACTTGCTCCGTAAACTATATGTACTAATCTTGTCTCAGTGGTACAACAGGAATGCCCAAGGCATGCGTCTTCCCTGTAGAGAGAGTATTTCAAGCTGCTATCTCAGTAAGTCAATACCATCTTGTAACTTCTATAATTCCTAATTTGTTTCAGCGAAAAGCGGGGCTGTCGACACAGCGGCCAGATGACCGATGGTATAACTGTATGCCCATGTACCATGGAACGGGCGGTGTTACATCAATCGCATTAATGGGTAGCGGCATCACTTTATGTATCGGGAAAAAGTTCAGCACTAGCAAATTTTGGGCTGAAGTGCGTGATTCAAGAGCCACTTGGATAACATATGTCGGGGAGACAGCTCGATACTTACTAGCTGCGCCGCCTTCACCCCTAGACAAAGAGCACTGTGTTCGAAGTATGTATGGCAATGGTTTAAGGCCAGACGTCTGGAAGAAATTCCAGGAAAGATTTAATATCTCTGAAGTTGTTGAATTTTTCAACTCAACTGAAGGCATTTTCTCATTGATAAACTTTGCACGCGGCGAATATCTTACTTCAGCGGTGGGCCATCAAGGCTCAATCGGTCGATGGAAGACTAAAGATGTTTATGTCCCTGTGCTCATTGATCCGGTCACAGGTGATATTGCAAGAGACCACCGAACTGGCTTTGCATACAGGCAGCCATACGAGACTGGAGGTGAAATGATCGTGGCAGTTCCACATGAATCTGTTTTCCCAGGATATCTTAACAACCCTGAAGCCACGGAAAAGAAGTTTGTTAGAAATGTTTTCCGCAAGGGTGATCTCTACTTCAGAACTGGCGATGCGCTGAAGAGGGATAATGATGGGCGATGGTATTTTATGGACCGTCTTGGTGACACCTTCAGATGGAAGGGAGAGAATGTCAGCACAGCAGAGGTATCAGAGATTCTTGGCAAATTTCCAGGGGTAGTTGAAGCCAATGTCTATGGCGTTGCCCTCCCGAACCATGATGGACGTGCAGGCTGTGCAGCAATCTTTATAGATCCTGCCCATAAGCAGCATTTTGATTATGCTGCTTTACTACAGTAAGTTTTTACTAAAGTTTTTATGATGGTTATTAACGGTTTTAGACATGCACGCAAACACTTGCCCAAATATGCTGTACCAATCTTCATTCGCAAAGTTGCTGAGATGACTCCCATCCACAATAACAAACAGAATAAAATGCCACTTAGAGAGGAAGGTGTAGACCCCGACAAGGTTAAAGCCGGCGATGAGATCCTATGGGCCAGCCAGAACGATGCTCTCTATGATTCATTTACGACGTCACATTGGGAAGAACTGAAGGGTGGAAAGGCCAGGTTATAAATATTGGGCAGAGAATATAGGACCGCGAGGGCCTAGGGTTTTGGTGGAATTTGAAGCCAAGATCAATTATGCTTATTATCGAAAGTATATATGCTTGGAACGATGGACATTGTTTCTGGTTGTTGGCAACACTGATATATTATGTGGTTGAAGTGTCTATAATGATGATATAATTAAAGTCGTCTAAACATTTAAAGACCAAGATGTAACTTCGTACCTTCCCCCATATATTGGCTCTAGAATCCAACCCCAATGACTACTCAGGATTATCTTACTGTTTTAGCTTCGTACCATAAGGTTATGTTAGCTGGTTCTAGGAAAATCACTTAAATATAACAAAGTAGTCTTATATCTAAATTATTATTTGTACATACATTTAGTATCTACGTATACAAACAGCACCAACATTATATAGAGTTGCTCCGCCATTAAAATGCACCAATCAACAGGCGTTCTCTCACAGCATTTCCGCTCTTGATAAACAGCGTGAAAATCATACCAATACCGGTCAAAAAAGAGACGCTTCTTGCCATAGCGCGGCTCTCAGTCTCGCCGGTGATATAGAGGTAGTTATATGCGATTCTGCTCAACAAGTAGCCGCCGCTGAGAGTATTCAGCAAAGAAGTGCTGAGTCCCACCATGTTGCCAGCCACAATCGCCGAGGCGTACAAGCCGATATTCTCATAGCCATTTTGCTGAGCACTCTGAGAACGGATAATCTTATCCTTGGTCTGCAACATCTGTTAGCTTTTGGTGCTCGGAATGCAGCTTGAGATTGTGAATTGGGAGGAACGAACCGCCTGGTCGAGAGTTTGGGTCTCAGAGACCTTATTGACAAAAGTGCGTGGGTGTTTGTTGTCGAACTTGACGTCGAATCCCTTAGAGTAAAAGAGAGGAAATGCTGCAACAACCCAAGCTACCGGGATCTGTGTGAAGACTGTCAGTAAATTGATGTATTATACATTTGGAACAAACCTTACGGTGTAGAGTGAAAGGTTCTTAGAGTCAATGATGGAAGGCATTGTGAAAGTTGTATAAAAGTTGATTGATTGTTAACAAGGTGATTAGATAGTTGAGATATTGTTGGGATCAAACGAGAGACGTGGGAACTTATACATAAGTCTGTTGACATCATGGGCTTAGCTCTTGAGCCTAGACCATGCTAAATGCCGACATAAATTTGTGCATAATCGATGAGCTAACGAATAAAGCAATTGTTCAGTGCCTGAATATATGACTCGCGAACTTTAATCCACCCTAGTACTGCCCGAGCATGTGCATAGAAAATATGTTGTGAGATTACTATCTTTGGTAAATAATTTATATATACGTACTAAAACTATGGCTTGAGCAACAATTTTCCGGTGGTCTTTCTTCCCTCCAAATCCAAATGAGCTCGTTGGATATCCGCCAAAGGATAGACTTCATGGATCCTGACATTCAACTTATCCTTGATGATAAAGTTAAATAACTCAGAGGTGTAGTGTTCATACTCCTCTCTTGTAGAAATGTAGCCGTATAATCGGGGTCTTGCAACCTTCAAGTTCTTGGCTGAAAGACGAGCGATAGTGAGAGGAGGAACAGGTCCAGAAGCGTTGCCAAAGGACACGATTGTTGCCTTGCGTGCAGCAACCTCCAGATCAGCCTCGAAAGTCGACTTTCCAACACCATCAAAAATGGCCGATGGGCCTTCGCCGTTGGTGATCTCCTTGATGCGAGCAACGATATCCTCGTTAGAGTAATTAATCATATAGTCTGCGCCGTTCTCCTTCGCAAGAGCGATTTTCTCCGCTGTGCTCGCAGTGCCAATAACCTTGGCACCAGCGGCATGCAATAATTGAACGAGCCATAGGCCTACACCTCCAGCTGCAGCATGAACCAAAGTCCACTCTCCTTTTTGTACATAATGAGTCTCGCGGATCAATGTGAGTGCCGTTAGACCTTGAAGCAGGGAGGCAGCTGCCTGACCTGGCTTAAGCTCCGATGGGATTTTGTGGACTCTATCGGCATTGCAGACCGAGTATTCGGCATAGGCAGAAGTTGCCATCCAGACGACTTTGTCACCGACCTTGTTGCCGTAGAGATTTCCTGACTCAGATGTTGATACAATTGTGCCTTCAGCCTCACAGCCAAGGATCTCAGGTTTAGGTGCAGGGTAAAGACCGGTACGATAATAGCTGTGTTAATTAGTAACCTGAGATAAAATGGGCGAATGGCTGAGGGTTTGAACATACGTATCAATGAAATTAATGCCGATGAAATCATTCTTGATTAAAACCTGGCCTTCCTTGGGAGTGGGAACCGGAAGATCAGTCTTGTATTGAAGAACTTCTACTCCACCAGTTTTCTCAACCAAAACCCCCTTCATAGTTGTGGGAATGCTTGAGGAAGCCATTGTGCGTTGATTGAAGTATGATCGAGGCGGTGATAAATGGTATGAAAGCTGCGGAAGACGAGCTGTGATAGCCGGTCTTGTAATGACTCGAGATAAAAGCGACATACGAACTCAATGTTTGTTGAACGAGCGCATGACCAGGTATTTATACTCTTGTGCGAAATTACCTTACCTTACCATAAATACAATCATGTCACAATGATTTCTAATGACGTGCGGAGGAACCCCGCACTCGGAGCTCTTATCGATAAGCTGCCATTGTATTAGCATTTTCGAACCAATTGGATTTGTAAGGTAGCAATAGAAGATAATATTAATATTTAGACTATCCTACAATTCTATTATTAGGAGTATGAGCTATATAGCTCTTTACACAATTCAGTAAATTGTTCAATCTTCGAGTGAGTTGTCCTAGATTTTTAAAACCTTGTCGTGAAAGGTCCATCATTCTGTGTCTATAACGAGTCTATGTATTTGAATAATACTTCTAACTACTACATGCTCTAGCATCCCAAGTTTCGCTGCTTAAAGTATTTATTTAGTATCCTCAAAACTAACACTCTGTACATCAAACTCCTCATATCTAGTCCCCGAAGAGAAAGGAAAGAAAGAGAAGCAAAGGTCAGATGTGTACAGACCATGATAGAGGCCAATGGCCAAGGATTGGCTGACGGATACTTTTTTCAACATCATACTATCAACAACCAGCCAACCTCAAGCCTATAAATATCTCAGAAGACTTACAACTGAAGACTAGCAATATTACATATGTTAACCTTTTAGCTAACTGTTCGAAAGTGGTTAAGATATTCCGATTTTGCATAGGCAATTGTACAAATATCCGGTTTATCACTTGAATATAGATATTGGAGGATGAAAGAAAGCCGTAGCTGAGAGAGTTTGATGAGAGACAATTGTGCTGCAAAAATGGTTTGCTGCCGATTTAGAAAAAGTCCCAGTGAAATCTGTGCTCAAAAACTATGCCCTCTATAACTATGGTACCTCCCGACCAAGAAAACAGAGCTCTTCTCAAGTTTCCAGTACTTTTCATGCCCATCAACTCCAATTCCATTATCTATCCTATCAAATTGCCTCCTGCCTCTGGCCACTTGCCCCAGATCAATGGACGATCTGCAAAACCACCACCAAGAGGTGCCAGAATCTTCAGCCTCCTCTTCTTCTCGTCAACCTCAGCAACATAGACAAATCCCATCACGGACGCATCGCGAATAGCTTCAATACCATCATGAACACCTGCATACATGACTGCCAGAACACAGTGCGTCAGAGCCATATATCCTTCCCCTGGCGTCAACTTCTCGTACACAGCCGTGTCCGTATCCTTCACTTCATCTTCATCGCCTCCTGGCATGAAACTCAACACAGTAGAGTCTGGCGAGGCAACCTTATAAATTGTGAGAGCATTGAAATCGATCGATTGTGTATGTGGAGAGAGCGTGCGTTTTACTGTTCCAAAGAAATATTCGCGGACGCTGGCGTGCTGCGTCTGGGTCATATAAGACTCGTCGCGATCTGCGCATCCGCCAGATTTGGCGAGCTTGAGGATTGTTATTGGCGGAGTTTGTGTGGAAAATCGTTTAGTCATGTCAGAATGAAGTCGTTCCGAACCAAGAGTTATTATTATGTTTACTGAGAATTCCGAGACGATGTGTGAGAGGAGCTCATAACTGTTCTTGCCCTGGGAAATTACGCCTGGAGTATCAATAATGATCCCCGCAGAATGCACGGTTGGGTCATCTGCCATTCGACTTGTGGCAGCGAGTGCCAACCTTGTGATGACGGGTTTATACAGCTTTGGATTGTCTTCTGGGTTGGGGAGACCGTAGTGATATACGAGTGGCAGTTTTACCGGCACAGGACTGGGCCCACTAGTCGGACTACTTCCCCAGCCTTCCTCGACATCCAAGATGCTGCTCATAACCGTCGCCGTGACCGTCCCCGGTATACTAAGCAAAGCCTCCCTCGAATCCGTATTCACGACCATTGGCGTCTCGCCTTGTCGCGTCGCATAACTTGCTAGGATCTTCACCAGACTCGTTTTTCCGGCATTGTTTGGACCTACAACCAGAACTCGCGGGCCATCGTTAGAGGTGGCAGAAGCGGAGGAACGTAGTCGTTGTAATGCGAAGTGCGTGTTTACATATGAGACCATCGGCGTCTCTTCTGCTGTATATTCTTCGCAGGTACCAGTCACTTCCAATCGGGCACCATGGTATGTGAAGATCGCCGCTTTCGTGCCAAAGAAGGTGTATGTATGGTTGAGGGCCAATTCTGTTCCGAAGATTTCGGCTGTGCCTGAAAGGACCTTGTAAATGATTAGCTACATTCGATTTCTACTTCTTTACTAGATATATGTCGGTACGTACTCGCACAGAGATCTGTGTGCCAATTGGGACTTCAAACCGCCATTCTGAATTCGCAGCAAGGTCATGTATTACAACGGTGGACGTGGACACCGCTGTTGGAGCAATGGTCGCCGACTGCAAATTGAGACGATGTTAGTTTCATGTTCTTTTGAGATCATCGATACACTTACTTACGCTGGGTGCCGCCAGTCCTAGTCCTGGTAACGACATTGTGAATTTGTGATCGTGAGCTTTGTTATTGTTGAAAGTTGAGCTCTGGAAGCTTTCGTGCTGTACATAAGGTACCTGAGGTAGCTTCTTGAACCACTTAAGTAGAATGCAGGGGTATGGTAGCCTTGGCTCAGCCTTGTGGAGCGATACGAAGCAACGTCGATCTTGGCTAACGGTTTTTGGTTTATCAACACATTTTCCAATATTTTACGGATGGTATTGCATGATTGATTGATAGACTGTATTCGTAATTGTTCATATTATACAATAAAAACTATTTGTCCATCATTACTTGGATTGAATTGTAACATCAAATGAAAATTGGTAATCTCACTATAACTATTTATAAACTTAAGAAATTATTCTGAGAAGGCCAAATCCTTGATTATATATAATTCGATGGGTATATTTGAGTACATAGTATCGCAGATACCGTTCCTTGGCAAACCCCAAACTCCCAAGTCTTTGAACCCCAATGCAATGCCACAATAGGTAAACAATGCTTTACGCCCCATCCGACTCCCTATAAGTATCCCTCTCTTCAGACAATTGACCCATTATCCTCACTAAGTTCTCTAAGAATCTTGCTCACGCTTCGAATACCAAGCAGAGCATTTTCATCGGGACCTTCACCGGGAGTCCATTCCGCATGCGCAAAGTCAATAACCTTGACGGCGTATATCTTTGGGCCGGTATCTTCATCCTCATCTTCGTCCTCATCCTCACCCTTATCCCCGTCCTCATCATCTTGGTCTTCGTCCTCTTCAACATCCTCCTCTGAGGTAGCAGGCGTCTTACTAGCCTCTTCCATAGCGAGTCTCAGTGCTTCACCATCACCCTCGAACACAAAAAGAAGACTAGCAGAGTACATCTTGCTCTCTTCATTCTCCATGACCTCCTGTATTCTCTCCACGTCCGCAAGAAATGCCTGAGCTACCAAGGAACCCAGTTCCTCATCTATACCTGCTCCCTCAATGAAAATGAACTCTCTCATCGCATCGACGATATTCTCAGTGTTGACATCATCTTTCCCGTAGTTCTTATCATATATTTTGTATCCATCCCTTGTGGTTGTAATGCAATGATTTATCCGTACCGATGGTTGTCTTTCCGCTTCCCGGCCCTGCCAAACACGCATCCCCGCAATCCTGAAACCCAAATCCCTGTGCGTAGTCTCCCGGGTAACTAAGTCAAAACGGTCTTTCTTCTCCTGTTTCGCATCGTCTGCCCAGAGTCGTACGCCCAACTTGATGTCCATGATGTTCGGCTTTTTGAAACCGTAAGCGGCGTTCTCGAGAACGAGCGCAAGATCCGTATCAATGGGCTTTGTCTTCGCAGGCGCAAGCGTGGGCGAGGTCGGCGAAGTAGGTTCAAGTTCTAGAGGTGGCGACACCACGACTTCTGGAAGACTGTGTTTTGCGATTATTGCGGAGGCCTTTTCGTCAAAGGAGGTGTTGGCCCTTTTATCCAATTCGAGTGTGCCAAGGAATGTAGGCATGAACTCAGCGAATTCGACATGATTAACGAGGGAGTCATTGTAAAATTGTACTTCCGCCGGTGTACACGGTTTGATAAAAAGTTCCCCGGAGGCGTCTGAGAGGGTTCCAGCACTTTATATGTACATGTCAGGTGGGAGATTGTCTTTCACAGGGGATATTAAACTTACTGGCCTGCCACTGCGTGGTCGAACCCAATTAGGTCCGCGTGCTTTGGAAGTATTTTCCCCATTTTATGCATTTGATGTTGGAGGTTGCTATGAGCAAAGCATATTTTGGAGAAATGAGCGTTGGTGGAATATATTTTACGGGGTAGGTGGAGGTTTTTGAATGTAAGTCGTTAAGTAAGTAAGGCTGAGTCGATGCGATTGATTCGAGGTGCGCTGAAATTGGGCAGCCGGGGCAAAGAGGTAGGGATGTTGGAAGTTGGGAGGCGCCGTTGTGGACAGGTCCCTGAGCGTTGTGTCTAGGTGTTACGGCAGTGGCCCAGAAGCACCCACGCACTTTGGATGAGAAAGCAGTAGTACCGCCACACACAATATAATGCTTGTCACCAGTCTGAGCCACGACAACGATCAGCAAAAATGTCTCTGTCAACTGTGTTTCTGCAGGGGAGAAACACTGGACAAGTGGAGTGCAGAGATGTCGCTTTCTATGCAACAAGAAAGATGATCCGTGAACGATGAGGGTTGAAGACTCGACCGAGCGAATGGAGCTTTATATACCAACACCCATACATCTTAAGTAGGTGATCTATCAATACGGATACATATCTGGTGGAGTGCATGTGTATCACCATACTGTCGTCCAGCACACATGTACATACGTACAGAGACAAGTGCATCATACCTACGGTGTGTACGCGGTACGCAGTTACAGACTTTGTACTGAGTAGATGTGGAGATGGATCACAGATGCATGATCTTCGCCCCGCTCTGCAATGCTCAAGTCCCTCACCTAAGAAGAATTGGCTTTTGGGATACTGACTTACTTTGTACGTATAAATAGCGTCTTTCGCGTCTTCTTCGTGTCCTCCCATAAGATAGTGAGGCAGGGCGAATGTCTTCGTTATTCGTCATGCAATGAATTTCTTTGGGGATTACCCACAGTGAGAGGCACAGCACAGATGCGTAGCTCATTCGGTCCCTACACTCGTCCCTAAAGCCTAAATGTGTATAGATTGGCGAGGCGTTGCGAGGATCGGAATGTGGACCTCAATATGCTCGTATGTCGGTAGCCTCGTCGTCGTCACATCTTCACATCGGATGGTTTGGATATGGTGCTGATGCTGCTTCCGCCGTTTGCTACTCTCTCAACAGATGCTCATCATTACCATCAGCTATAATAGCAGCGTTAATACCTACGCCATCATTCGTAAGTTTGCGCTTCAAACTGAACATGGAGGGGGTATTTATATGCGTCTCCTCGTATCCCGAAAGCCGCCCTTCTCCTAGTCTCTTTCCTTTCCAACTCAACCAACATATGTACAGTACGTCTGTGAAGCAAAAACAAAACCAAACAACAATTTCTTTGCAAAGAGAAAAGTTGAACTTCTTGTCATTTATCATTTGTCTTTTTTCCTCCTCCTTTGGCATGCGATAAACCTTTCTCATTCAATATTGTGTCAGCATAAGCTGCTCACATTGATATTCATTGGTACGTACGTGCATATCTAACTGAAGTCTTTTCATTACATTCGCTGCACCTCCAGAATATAGCATCCATGCTTATTCTGTAGCAATCAGATGTTCGTATATTTCTTCAGCTTATAATTTCACCTGACTCGCATCTCACTCCACTTCCCACATTCCAATCCAGCACCTGTCATCCACATTAGGTACGCTGATCCTTGTGTATCACATTGATCTTGATACACAAAGGCAATCTCTATGTCACAGCAGACTAACTAAGAATGCTTTCAGCACGACAGATTGCACAACATCATCTGGTAATCATGTCGTCCCCGAGTGCTAAGTTGGGCGATGACACCAGAGATCCAATCACATTGGCCATAGAGAAGGTCGAATTGGACGGATTGATCAAACCCGATGTCATACAGACCACAAAGTCTTCCGCATCCTTTTCCGAGAACACTGTCTCCGCAAATCAGCAGGCTAAGACTTATGTCTACGGCAAGAACGAGCTGCTTAGACTCCGAGCTCTTGGTATCAACAATCCAAAAGAACTAGGAGACTTTATTTCTCAGCCCAGATCCATTGCTCAAGATGTTCCAAAGGAGGCATACATTGAACCTGCTCAGAGCTTAGATGAATTGGGTGATCTCAAATCGCCCACCAAGCTTCTGGCTCTTGGTGTCTACCAGACTAAGGAGTCGGATGACATTTTGTCACACTCGAAGGGTAAGAATATTGTTGAAACACACCCAGAGAAACCTATGGATGATGTTCAATCGAAGGAGATACCAATATATAAAGGCCCAGAAGCGGAGAAAAAAACCGATGTTCACTTCCCAGTGAATATGGAGCTGCCAAAAACAGTATCCTTCGAGGATAATAAGGGTCCGGACAATGAGCCAGATGATGAAGTCAATGATAAGCCTGCACCAGATACCCAACAACCAAAGAAGAAGAAGAAAAAGAAGTCAAAGAGCAAGAGCAAGAAGCCTACTGGTTTCGAAGGTAAGTTTGCAGACCATCTCTTGCTTTGATGACCTTTCATAATCATTACCATAGAGTACTACACAGATCCACCAATAACTCCACAGGAGTACCAAGAGGAAAGCCAGGATATATATAGTCCGTAAGTAAACACAAACTTCTTTGGGGCTGATATGCTGATCATCTTCATAGTATCCGCTCTTTCAATGAGTAAGTCATCCCTGATCAATTTTGAACATACATGGTGCTGATTAATAAACCTAGACGTATTGAGCTATGCATCCAGAGATATCGTCAGAAGAGAAATCTTGATGAGTTCAGGGCACTGGTGTACACCAAGTACCTTACTCTCGGCGGGGTTGACACTGGAGCAAAGGTTGGCACCGGAGGTTTGACCAGTGCAGATTTTGAGGACGTCGATGCACAACAGATAGCCGCCTACACCGCCACAGACCAGATCAACTCGGCCCAAAACAGTAAATACTATAACTCTGCAGACAAAGACAGCTGGGTCGTCGATTTCACCGCAGTTGTCAAGGGTTTCCTGTATGTCAATACACCTTCTGTTTTGTTAAGGTTTTCTGACATGTCACAGTTCTTACAGAGCTCCCCTCATGTTCAGATCCAGCGACAAAGATGAAATCAAGGACTGGACCATGGTTGTTCGTAACTTCCTTAACTACGTCCTTATGCACAACGTTTGTCCAGAATATACCGACGAAGTACTTGAAGCTCGTAGAATATGTAACGTCGCCGATGACGAACACCCACGTATCGCTCTTATTGGATCATCTCTCCCTGGTGATTTCAATAAGGCGTGCTCCACATTTTTCGGAGGCCATTACAAAGGTCTTTGCAATCACGAAACCTTCACCACTATTGACAACGACTCTGAATTTTCATACATGACGGACAAGGAAGCTGAACATGTCATTATGACAGGCATTGCAATGCTTGGTTCTGATGACCTCTATGATAAAGCTCTTGCGACCCGTCCCAAGCTCACCAAGTCTGGATTCTGTTCCATGCAAGTCGCTGAGATTATCCCGGCCACCGTGGAGACAATCACCAATTATAGAGCTGTTAAGGACGCCCAAGGTGAATTAGGCAACCTGCGCCCACTTGGAGTTCTGAAGCTTAAGCATTGGGACAATCCCTCTGCTCTTGAGGAGGATCTCACCGAGGATGAAATCGCAAACGGCGTGGCCATCGAGCATCACCCTGACATGGAAGTCTGGCTTGAGACCGACCTTCTGGAACTTTGTTTTGTTGGAATGAAAATCGAGGCTATATTTCATGAGTTGGATATTGGAATGTCATATTTTGATACGGTAACTGGATTGTACAACTCCTTTTATACGTTCCTTGAGAACGAAAGGATGTCCCATTGGAAGGAGCCAAAGATTAACGAGAGACCACCTCCTATGGTTGGCGATGATATGGACATGGAGGGAGGTGACTATGATGATGATGAATAAGGTGGTGATTGTGGAGGTTGAGATGACAAGGGCGTTTGCAAGGGTGTAAAAAAGGCTTTTGAGACAGAGTTGGCGATGATATGGGAAATACTCGAAGCAAACGCTTTCATCTTGAGAAAATGGCTTTGCTTTTAGATTTCAACCTTCAGAAAAATTCGGCAATTAATTGGCTTTAATGGCAGGATGGTAGAACGTGAAAAGTAAAGGTAAATATTGCAAATTAGGTGGTGCTTTCAGCTCCATCTTTCTAAATGTCACATCTACTCAGACCATAACAAGTACCATCTACCCTGAATTTTTCTGACTTTTAACCCGCAGTGATATCCCATTACGCCGTCCATGCACCAGATTTTCCTACCTATTCCTCATCCTCATCCTCTTCGCTATCACTACCATCCCCCTTCTCCCCCGTCTTACTTCTACTCAATCTTGCGGCATCTCTAGGCGCACTGATAGCATCCAAGTATTGTGCATCATCCATCGTGCTAACCAACTTGACTGTTTCCGCAAGGCCCTCAACCACTTCCTCACCTTCCTCAGCATCCTGTTCACTCTCACCCTCGACCTTCTTCTTCTCCTTCTCCTTCTCCTTCTCCTCGCCATCCATCTCCCGATTAGGCACAAAAAGCTCCTCAAATGCGTCCCATGCCTCACCGCTGTTCTCATCCACATACCGCAGCTTTCGCCATGGCTCCTCCTGCGCCTGCCGGATGCGCGTCGCCATAGGGATCTCGGCGTCCTCGTCGTTGTCCGTTGCTTGCTTGACAGTCATCTGTACGGCACGTGCCTGCGCAGGTGGTGGAGCCGGGGCACCGGTTGACTGGCGTGCGCGATCAATGTCAGCCGCTGCATCGATGTGGTGGAATTGTGGGCGGAGCTGAACGATGTTCGTTATTGGTGTGAGATGGAGTTGGTCTGTGACAATACTAATTAGCTCAGCTCACCACCGGGGTCTCATGCACGCAGGCACGTTACTCATTCGACTCACTCTTTCTGAACGTTCCAACCATATACTGCGGCTCCGTCGCCTCCCTCGGCACAGCCTGTCCTCCAAGAGTCTGCTTGACCAACACCCTCTGCTGCGTAACAGCAGAATTATAATCCGCCAAAATCCTCTCTCTGTCTCCCGCCTCGTCCTCAGCAGCCTTCTTCCCCCGTACAGCATTGTTACCTCCAATACCGAAGCCACCGGGCAAGCCATAGTTCCCACCGCCCTTTGTCATGCTGACTTTGCGCATGGCCTCTCCCCAGTTCACGCCCTTCGCGCGGTCATAGTTCCGCCACGCGTCGACTGGAACATCCAGTTCTACCAGGCCAGATTTCGGCTTAATTCGAAGTTCCATTGGCTTAGAGCTGTTGGCTTCACTGTAATCTTGCGTCGAGGAGCGGTTTGGGAACTGGAAGACATAGACCTGGCGCCCATCTTGGATTCGTGGTTTTATGTAGACATCGTACGACGCGCGGATGGGGTCGGCATCGTCGCTAGAATCAATAATTGCCGGGGCCATTTTGCTGCAGACCAATTGGTCTTTACGCTTTGGGTAAAAGTTGTGTAATTGAGTCAATATATATGAGGTGCAGTCAGCTTGAAGCCATTGTGACTTTCGCGCCAATTGATCGGGGTTTGCGAGAAAAAAGTACCGGGTGCTTATCGATAAGGATAAGAGTCAGGACTTTGTCACGTGTACCTAATACATAGCTGTGGCGCGGGGATGGGGACGTGAGCGGCTTAGCGTGCTGCGGCTTACGAGGCTCAGCTCATGACGCAGAAAGCGAGAGAGCTGCACAGAGCGTATCAGCAGGCGGCAACAGTTCACTTGACACCCACGACCTTTCTTTCATCAACATCATCTCACGATACATTCTTGACCATCCAACCTCATCTCCGTTAATTTCGACGCGGAAAAAATTATCCGGACCCAAATCAAAACACTCTCTTTGATACTATTATTGCGAAGCCGTTGCTCCACAAGTCTTATCAACCAAGATGTGTACCTCCGACATCTTCCTCGGCCTCCTGGCAATCCTCTTCCCACCGATAGCCGTCTGGGTGAAATGCGGAATCTGCAGCGCGGACTCTGTCATCAACATCCTGCTGTGCTGTCTGGGTTTTGTGCCGGGCCTGCTTCACGCGTGGTACATTATTGCCAAGTTCCCCGATCCCGCCGAGACCTACGATGCAATCCCACAAGATGCCGAGCGCGGTCGCCGTGTTGTTTATGTGGTGCAGGGCGGTGCTCCAAAGAACAACAGTACTGGTGGTCAACCCCAGAGCTATGGAACTACCGCGCCGATGGCTCCACAGCAGCAGCAGCAGCCCGGTGGCGAGTGGGCCGGCGAGAGCTCAAGTGGCGTGCCGCCTACCTACCAGGAGGCTATAGCTGGCGACCACAAGGTCCAGACGAAGTAGATGTGCTTTGATGGACGAAGGATAAAACTGATACTTATGGTTGATTATGGCTGAAGGGGTTGTGGCGTATTGTTAAATCGTAGGGAATTGGGCATTGCAGAGAGCTGTTTCGTATGTTTATTTTATTTATGTGTGAGGAGGGACTCAAGAAGCCAGCTTGTAGCGGTTATAATTTCTAAGCTCAGAGAAACGATTATATTATCAGATTGACTCCTTCAATGCTGTTTGTTACTTGCTCAATGTGCGAGCGTAACATCATTGTTCCTAAATACACTAAAAGCCCCATTAATTATCTTCTATCCCTTCAGAACAAGATGTGTAAGAATGAGAATAAGTGCTCTACCAGCTCAAATATACACAGTCCATATCAAAATTACTCATCCTACATATTACTTGACGGATCACCGAGATCAAAAAAAAAAAAAAAAAAATCAACGACCAGTAAGCATATATCATAAGAAAAGCGTGACACAGAAAGGCAAAAAGGTTTCAGGTGAAGGTTCATATTAACTTGCCTTTACATAAATCCGTAAACATGACAAACAAACATATTTCAGCCCAGAGCTACTATCTTCCCGCATTGGTGCCAGAGCTTCAAATAAACCTCAAATAAAACCAAAACCTCTCTTCCTAGAGATGAGACTTTCTAGTGCTCAAGTAAAAGATTCCTTGATACTATTTTACGCTGCTTGAATACGGTATACAGAGATCACCATATTGAGAATGGTGATCGTCCAGTTGGAGTCGTCAGCACTTGAATAGTGAGAGAATTGAATAATAGCTGTGGGCATGCAGATGGCTTTGATGGATAATGACACTCAAATGGGGGAATTTCTTCATATATCAGGTTTGGTTATTGATATCCAATGTTAGTGCTACGTTTTCCTTGAACTAGCAGTTGAAAGGAAAGATCTGTAGATGTCTAGTTCAGGCTGAGCCTCCAAGCCTTTCACAAAAATGCTTTTGGGACTCCTTCTACTGCTGAGATAGTCAATGATGTTAAACAGCTCCTAAGATATATTGACGCTGATCACCAAAGAATGGAAATATGTCGACAGGACAGCTAGTTGATAAGTGCATACACATACACATTCACAATCATTATACCAAGGTCACAGTATCTGCACAATTCAAATCAAATCATTTCGATAACCATATTAACTACCTTAACAATGCCCGCTTGCCGCCACAAAAATTGTTGTTGACAGGTCAAAAATATAATATGCTTGAGAACCCGCATGCGCATGCATGAATATATGTGTAGTATCGAAAAAAAGGAGATCCCTTCAAGAACCCTAATAACCCAATCGAAAGACAAACTTATAATTAAGCCTTCCCTCCTATGCTATGAATGGAACAGACAAGACGGCCATGCGTTCTTGACAGTGCCTCTTCAGCTTTGATTGAGAAGTGCGGTGACTGAACCGGCGAATAAGCAGTACTGAGCCAATGATCCAAGGTCCAACAACCATATAAGCAGCTTCAAAGCCTTCCATGCTCATCGCAAGACCTGGCTATGTGCGCTACACAAGCATTAATCTTCGTCCATTTTTGGTATAGGCGATCGTCGTTGAGGCCCAGCCAGCTCCCGTGCAGTGTACCGGAAACAAGAAGCATAAAAAGACACATGAATGATCCCAACAGACAAGACACCACTTCTAAACTCCCATCACGAACCCCTATTCTGCCCAAGCAGAGAGTCTGAACCCAGCTAATTACCTCATGTCACTTTTTCCGCACCGTAGACGACGAAATGGAGCATACAGGATAGAACGGATACACACAGATAGAGATGACGAGGGAATCAAGGTAATTGAATAGATCATGAACAGGCAAGCCGAGCCAGTCCAAAGCAACGCGAATGTGGGGGAATCTGGTAAGCAAAGTAGGAGAGGAAACCAGAAAGAACATCAACATAGCAGCGCAAAAGACAACCCCTTAGAATAGAAATAGCAAAACATGATAAGCATGCAACAAAGAAAGTGAGAAGAAAAGAAAATGACATGAATGAAGTGTTATAATGAAGAAACTAAAGGACAAGCAAAGGTGTAAAGTGTAATATAGGAAAGAGGAAAAGTCGAAATGAAGTCAAGCTAATTTGTTATGACGCCGTGGAACAATGCCCCCTTTCGTCCCTCCACCGATATGATGCCCAATTGAATGCATGCAAGCAACATAAGTTAAGCAATCCACCCTTCCCTTTGAACCGACGCACCAGGGCCATGATGAACAAAAACCACAAAAAAAAAAACAAAACGAAGAAACGAGAGGCAAGTTATACCAGTCCGAAACTTCTCCAAAAGAAACATAACAAGTAAACGGTAGTCATACGCATCGTTGTTTGTTTCTAAAAGAGAATTGCTTTCCGCTCCTCAAATGCAAGAAAGTAAAAGGAAAAGAAAAAGAAACAAGGGGGAAAAAATAAGCGCCTTCTTTGCAGATAATAAGTTCCTTTGAATGCCCCGTTGCTGTGCCCTAGAAGTAAACAAACTCCTCCCAAAGCCAAGAAATATGCAACAACTCCTTATGCTAGCCCCCAACCTTCATTCAGCACCAATTTTGCTTTCTTTTCCAATCTATCGTCCCATCATATAGGCGGGGGGGAATCCCGAGTTGACGTTGCCAGCCATGGAGGACGACCCACCCGCTGTCATGGCTCCGGAGAAGGAGCCTCCATTCCACCCATTTCCGGAGAATCCGTTGGCTGTGAATTGATTTGCGCCTCCATTGAGTGAAGGCAAGTTACCGCTGAAGCTGGAACGACTTTGAGCAAGGCCTGGCGGAGCACTAAGTCCTGGTGGTGGACCGTTTGCTGTGCCGAATGACATGCCATTCATCATGCCTGTAAGTCCTTGCATACCGATAGTAGGGGTAATAGGGCCTGGTGTCCCAGCACCTTGTCCAGATCGTACACCCAACGGGTTTTTAGAGAAACTAAGGCGAATTCCACCCTTGACACTGTTATGGAGAGGATGTCCATAGAGTTCATGAAGGGCCTTGGTAGCAAAAGAAACGTCCTCAAATTCTACAAAACACATTGGTCCATTCTGCTTTGTTCGGAAGCAGAGCCTCTTATAACCTCTCTGCTTTGAGAACATGGCCTTCAACTCATCTTCAGAAGTATCGATTGGAAGGTTTCCCACATACAGGGTATTGCAGGGTGGATTCTGGTCCGCCGGATTGACCGGTGGGAAATTATGCCGCTGATAGTGCTGGCTACCCAACTGATAGTTGACTGGTGGTCCTCCGTTAGCCATTGCAGTTGGTGTCATGGCAGTTGGTGACATGGCTGATGCTTGAGATTGCACGGCACTCATTGTCTGGGTAGTGTATGCCGACATGGCAGCGGAGGTTCCATTGGTTGTATTCGTATTCAGTGATAGACCTGACATGCGACCAATTGGTAACTGTGGGTTTGTAGCCCGGCGAGACAGTACAGATGACGGCCCATGCTCAGCGTAGCCCACAGGGTCCTTGAGCAACTCTCCAGTCTCATCATCCTCCGTAGAATCATTATTGATAAGTGATTTGCCACTGATGCGGGTGCGTTCATTCAAGTGGTTTCCAATAGGCGATTGCGGAGAAAATATATTCTGATAATGAGTATTGGACTCTTTCGGGTTCGGCAATTCGTTCGCATGATATGTGCTGCTCGGGGGGGAAACTCGCTCCATGCTTTGGAATGCACCCGTAAAGCGAGATGACTGTCGTGGTGTTGGGCCAGCCGATGAAGCCGTGGAGGAATTTGAGCTTGCTGGTCCAGTGTTGGTGGTGACAGGCATCTCCGTTGGATATCGGCGCGGGACAGTTGGACTGTTGAATATCAACTCGACGGTCATCTTCGCGTCGTTTGCGAGATTCGGCTTTCCGTCAAGCATGGACTTGGCCTCTTGAGCACCAGCCAACGTCTTGAAGCGTAGAATGGCGGAAATATAGGCAGGATCATCAGTTGAATTGACTGGAAGGATATCCGAGTCGACCAATTCCTTGGACCATATCAGCATGGAGCGAAGGGTCTCCGGTGTTGTGAAGTTGGGTAGCTTGCGGATGATGACCGTGTATGGTGCATCGCTCATGAAGCTGCTGTTGGAACTTTGCGACATGGCGACATCATATGATGGCTTTCTCGCGGCTGACATGTTGTATGAAGATTGCGACGATGCGTTACTCGGTCGTGAAGGCCTTCCCTGTGGTTGAAATGCCGAGGGGTTCATATCGCATACTTTGCTGCGACGTTGATGGGGTTGTGTTAGGATGTGCGACTGTGATGCGATGCGAAGGATGTAAGTAATATCGAAATGCGACAAATATTTAAGAAGGTGATGCCAGGGGGGATGAAGTCGATTGGAAACGGGTCTCAGAAGTTCGAGGGAAATGCGACGACGATCACAACGATTCTATCTGCAGGTACGGTGCACCCGACAGTGTGTTGGTGAATGTAAGATGCGGGCGATGCGATGCGATAGGACAGGATACGATAACGCCGGACGGGATCTGCTGGAATTTGAAGGCAAGAATTGTGGAATCTTCTTTTTTTTCATAAAATAGATTGCGCTGAGACCTTTGGGGATTATTAGTGTAAGTCTCGGGAATGGGATCTTGCGACGAGGTGATGTACTTTTTGGGGTCGGTGATGGGGGTTTATTTGGGAGTATAGTTTGTGTGTGAGATGTGAGCTGTCAAAATGCCCGGGAGTGCCTGTCGATAGGTAGATAAAGGCGGGTGCACTTGGACTGAGCGAGAGGTGCTGGATGTGGGTTTTGGTGGATTGTGGATTGTGGATTGTGGGTGGTGGGTGGAGGGTGTGATGTGTGGGTGAGTTGAGTTGGGAAGTGTGGGAGTTGCACCAGTGGTGCAGTAGAGCGTGGGTGCGTGCGGTGCGTGCGGTGCGGTGCGGTGCGGGTGTATGTGAGGATGTGTGCGTATGTGTGGGTGAGTTGGATGGTGATTGTGCGAGAGTGCGCGAGTGTGAGTGCTTTTGCCTGGGCTGTACTATTTCTCTCGCGTGTCAGAAGCCTTCTCACCCTGTTGTCTTTGATCCTTTGCTTTTTGCTTGCTTGACCTTCATCTATGTCTTTGCACGCGGCTGACTTCTTGGGCGAGGACTCGATGAAAGCAGTGACTAAAGTGATGTGGGGAGGCAATTGGGGGGTGGAAAGGCTGTACTGACTCGGCTGGATGCAATAATTTTGATGATTATTCTGGATGTTTTATGCGACGCACAGCGATCGATGATGGGGTGGAGGATGTTTGATTTTTGAAGGTTTAGAAGATAAAAAGGAAGGCGAAGGGAAGAAGAGCGGAGAAGAAGTAGAAGAGTGAAGAAGAGGAGAGAGAGAGAGGAGGGATAAGAAAATGCAGTAGTAGTGGTGGTGGTGGTGGTGGTGATGGTGGTAGTAGTGGTAGTTGTTGAAGTGATACTTAGTAGTTGTAGTAGTAGTAGTAGTTGAAGTAGTAGCAGTAAGTAAGCAAGTAAGTAGTAGTGGTATGTATGTATGTATGTATGGTGGTAGAAGAAGGAAGAGAAAGAAGATGGGTCGATGAGTGTGAGTGCAAGTAGAATAAGTGTGTGGGAGTGTTTTTGGTGTGTGTGGACGCAGTGTGCTTGTGGTGGGAAGAAAGAGAGAGAGGGAGAGAGAGAGTGTGTGTGTGCGTACGAATGGGAGAGCAAGTGATTAATTAGACAGAGTGAGGGAGCAACAGCGACAATGAGTCAATGAATGAATTGGGAGTGTGGCAAGCGCTGAATTCAGAATTGAATGGGGTTATTTCGATCAAATGGAGTTGAGATTCATTGGATTTGGGGATTAGTTAAGAATAGTAGGAAACAGGTGAGGTTAGTTAAGGACCACTTAAGGATAATTCGGGAGGAGTTATTAATTGCTTGACTTTATTCTACCAAGCACCAAGTTAGAAATGTCACAACGGTCAAAGTGCAAGGTCAGGTAGGGCAGGCAGGGCAGCTAGGTATGTATAGGTAGTGTATAATAGGTCATGTCTGTACTATATTACTACTGTAGGTATGGTCATGTATTGGATCGAGAGTTAAGAGTTAGGAGTCGAGAGTTGAGAGTCGAGGGTGGAATGACGAGGCATGGGAGTGGTGTATGATATTACGCAGTAGGAAACCAGACCGATGGGAGCGAATGCAGTTGGAGGAAGAAGAGGAGGAGGAGGAGGTGATGGTGGTTGAAGGTGTGAAGGTGAAGGTGGAGACGGAGAGAGCGGATGAGGAACAGGAGTGGTGGGGAGCAGGTGGTGAGCGATGTGTGGGAGAGTTGATTGAGTGAATATGTGAATGAATGTGAGGGTGAGGGAGAGAGAGTAAGAGGGAGAGGAGAAGGAGAGTGAGGTGAGGATGAAGGGTAAGAATGAGCGAGAGAATCAATGAAAGAAAACGGGCAAATTGGTGAGGGAGTCGAAGGTGAATGGATAAGAGTCAGACTGACTGACTACTCTGTATCGCTGTGACTGGCAGATGCGGGACGCTGCTCCTCTTTGCTCCTCTTGGAATTTGAAGGATGGCTCAAGAGAGTGTGTGTGCATGCGCGTATACTCTTGTACTCCTGTATACTTGTTCTTGTTCTTGTTCTTGTGTGTTCTTCTCTTCCGACAAGCCTTTACATTGGTGGATATTGATATCCTTACTTATCGGCAACCATTCAGACCACGATATCACGCAAGATAGTGTTCTCTTCGATCTCTCTGCTCCCCCCTTAAGTCCTAGTGGGTGCTTTTGCGGCTGGTGGGAAGCTCAAGAGAAGGCTCTTCGGGAGAAGATGGTGTACTGAGAGCGAGAGAACGTGTGGAGAAAGCGTGAGGGAAGCAGCAGCAGGTCCAAAAGAGAACCAAAACTATTTCGTGTAGGTGGATGGGGCCTGTTGTGTTCCTGGACAATGTGCTGGTATATTATACGTGGATAAGCATTCTATGAATATAACATTTAAATTAAGACGATCTGCCACTAGGCACAAACGTTGACTTCTGTACAGTAGCACCGGCCAGTGTGGAGAAGCTCGAGCTCAGAGACCAGAGCAGACGTCGACGGGCATAACCATCTATTCAATCCTGACTGCATCGTATTATTACCGTACCGCCGAAAATCCTCTTCAAGTCTCCATGCCTCATATTATCTCCCACTCTGCTACACAGTACATTTCGCCATGTACGTACATACAGCTACTTGACGTGAATGAAAGCCCATTCCGTACAGTACAAGCATAACCCACATTACCCTGCCTGGACTTAGATCTTGCGCTCCACGTCCACGCCTTGGGACTCCAACAGCCTCTTAGCCACTCTTCACGCCTAGCTTAGTGCCGCCTTAGCCTCCATTAGCTCTATCGTCCATTGTGGATTCCCGCAATGTCACCACTGTAGTCCTCCGTATCGTGCTCCAGAATTCTTATGAATAGCACAGGCTCCGCACTTGTGGCACATTTGGCCTCGTTGTGTTCAGCTGCGTTCAGCATAGTGGGCACCGCAGTATTAAGTATTCGGATGGCTTGAAACAAAAAAGGGCATCTTCATCACGGACGACGTTGAACTCTTATGGCTCCGAGGAATCAATGAGGCATGCTACTATAGACATGGGTCGTGGGTGTGCCAGACGTATGTATGTATTTGATTGAACACAGCACCATACCAATACCTAGGTATCGTTGATTGTTATGTCCAATGGGTATCATTCCTGTGGTCCGAGGCCTCTGGTCGCATTTGTCAAGTAGAAGCGCCGAGTTCTCGGAGATCGACTACGTCCTGTGTATTGTAAGGTTTGGTCAAGGTACCTTGACAGCTTACAGCTGGATAATCGATAAGCATTGGATACGAAACTGTGTCGACTGGATGGGTTGATGATGATGAGAAGGAGAATGTGTGAGCACAAGCCAATGCCTATTTCCTGCAGTAGGAAACATATGAATTACATTCGTCAATCATCGAGCAATCGACTCTAAGTATTGAAAATATGTTAGGATAATCCATACTCCGCCCTTTCGTGCATACTTTTCTCACCTCACCGTGCTCGCACATACGAATAATAGATAACCTCTCACCCTCTCATCCGAAGCACTTCACGCCTTCTAACTACTCGACCGTTGCCAGACAAGTCCAGCCAAGTAACTCATACATCAGATATGATCCTTGACAAAACCAACCACACATTGACACATTAGCCACTCTGCTGAACAGTCATTCCATGCACGGATAACTCACGTGAATTTTAATTATGGAATTGTACACAGTAGGACTTGATAAGACTCGACCTGGAATCTCGTCCCAGGAAATATATGCATATAACCGAAGAACATTAAAGCTGGATCCCCGTGCACTCATAGACTTCTAATAAAGTATCTGTGTAGTAGGATATACAGAGTCAATAGGTCAATTTCATATCAACTACTCCTCATCTCCTGTTCATACCTGTCCTATCCATCTTCATCTTCTCCTCACTTCTCAATCGCCCAAGCCCAAGCCAAAGCCAAAGCCAATTCCCGAGGCAAATACCCTCCCAAGCCACGGACCAGGAAAGCACCAAGATAAGGAGCCTAATCATAAGGTCAGACAGCACGACACCACATCGACATCCACGGCATGGATGGATATCTGTAACGGTCGCAGCACTACCACAGCAACCCCAGGACCAGGGGCGGGGGGAGGGAGAGGGGGCGTGGCCGTGGGCAGGGTGCTAGTAAAAGCTGAGTGGTAGGTAAGGCATGGTGAGATGAGGCAAGGATGCTATCCATAGGTAGGAGACGTTCTAGTAGATATGAGGGTAGAGAGCTCTTCAGGAATCCAAGAAGCCGAGTTTAAACGCCATGTATTTCTCAGCAGAGTCGCACAGCTTTCTTGTTCGCAGGCAAAATATAGTTGCAAAATTCCGGATAGCCCTCAGTCCTTGCCGGCAAGCTGTTGTGCGTCTCTCTGCTTGACCCGACAATAAACGCTGTATATGATGAATGATCAAGTAGATCTGATTCTTCTGTACTCAGATATTTTAAGTTGGATCGCCTAATAGCGATTGATGATAATCTTACTTATACCTATCTACCCACCAGCTGTCTCTCTACCTTTCTCTACTCGACCCATATTCTCAGACAATTCTCAAACACAACACCACACACCCCCACGAGCCCGACAACCAAGTTTCGCCGGCAGGGTTCACCGTCCTGCCTGTGGTACCTGAGCTGAACTGTGAGATGAGGTGAGAGGTACATAGAGGAAATTTTGTGGATTCGTGGAGGAGCTTCAGCTGTGTGGGAGGAGGAGCTATGACCAGTTTCGACGATCTTAACAAAAGAGTGAAGAGGCCAGAGGGAGAGAGAGAAAAAAAAGCGATTTGACTACCTTTACCTACCGACATGACGATGAGAGACAGGAGGACCATGAATGAACGAAGTAAGGTATCTATCTCCACCTCTTCTAATGCCACCTTTGGAGTTTGGTAGATCAATTGCGACGCTAGTCTTTCCAGTAACACTGAGAAACATGCCCAATGAAGGTTAGATTCAACACTGACTAGCGATTAGTTTACCGATTGATTTCCAAACCATATAGCACTACTGTACGTACATACATTGGACATTACTCAACCAAACAATTTGGTGGTTTTGTGGTTGATTGAAAGTTGCTTACTAATTCGCAGACAAAGAAATGGGAAAATAGGTAGAAGAGGCATGCGGTGCATGTGCTTTTCATTCATCCTATTTCGCAGGTCAGATCATTGAAGTTTTCCCATCATCTTACCTTGCGTTCCGAATAATCTTCTCTTTATTTCATGTGGTTCCTTCACGCCAGTCCTGCTACTCAACCAAGGTTGGCGTGAGATTCGAGTCCTCTACAAAGCGTACATACTTGCGATCTTGCGTGCTTGTGTGCTTGTTAAGCTTCGGGGGTTAATATGCGGGCACGGGAGATTGCATGTGGGCATGTGAACTGGCATGCTGATTAAGGTACATGAGAGGACCTCGTACATGAGTAAGGTACGGAAGGCAGGCAAGAAGAATTCCTGCTCGTCTGATTTGCTTGTACACATGAACTCCCTGCAGTACAAGGCTTCTACTGCGTATGAGAATGAGAATGAAAATGATAGGTATTTATATGTGTGTATATACATACGTACGCAATATGTATGTACATAAAGTAATGCCATAAGTAATAATACATACATAATGTGCAGAGTAAGTGGCAGGTGTGTGTAGCATGTAGTGATGGCACAGAGACTTAGAGACACACAGAGTACATGTACAGAGTATTGCGTAGAACATGAAATACCTTCTTTAATGCCTTTGTAAATCCTTCATAGTTACTGGGTACTGTGCATAGGCATGTAGGGAATATGTGCGCGTAAGTATGTATGTACATGTATGTATACATACATACATACATACATACATGGAGTTGCATTTCACATACACTGCTGCACCTTTTACTTACACCTAATCCTCGGGCTACATTGCAAGACTACTTTTCACATCGAAACTTCACATACATACATACATACATACAGACTACATACATTCACAATCTTAAACGAAATTCTCTACTCTCTACTCACCTACTTACGTATTACTACGTACCGTATCCCATGCGTTGTCCCTCCCTCTAACAACGTTCAAGACCTGACCTTCACCCGACTTCTACTATGGTGCTATGTAAGTGGCCTGGTGGCCCATCGTCCAAGCTCAAGCTCCCAGCAAACAGGCAAAGAGCGTAGACCAGCATGGGGCCTTCGCCCTCTACGCACCAACCAACCACACCCCTCACACATCCCAGTTCAGCGCCTATCTGTCCACCCGCGCCGCCGTATCTTGAGCGCCCAGCACTAGCATCCCCGCCATGAACAAGGTCGGGCCGTGCACTGTTGAATACCCAGCAAGCACTTCACTTCACTTCACTTCACTTCACCAGAAACTCGGGGTGGCATTTATGAAGTATAAAGCACGAATCAGAAGTAAAAGTTTTGTATGGAGTAGGGAGTATGTGTGTAAGTATGACTGTGCGAGTACGCATGTCATCCTATCACAACATGTCAACGAAAGCCGACATTGCCCTCCTTCAATGTCTTATTTGTCTTCATTCATGTCTCTTCTTTTCGCCTTGAGCATGAAGTCTGTCGATTCTGAGACCTTTTGCCGACACTCATGTCCATGTGGATGTGGATATACTCCGTAACCCGTCGACGAGGATGCGACGTGTGCAAGGATGTACATTCCGTATCGTTGGAGATGCATTGGATGGGATGTGAATGGCTGCAATGACATAGTATCATACCTTGCTTGAGTGCACTTCGCGGCTTCTAAGACCCTGCTGCTTGCCTGCACGCAAGAGCTCGCAAAAAGAATGGCAGTCAACATTTGTTATTTGACGTGGCCTGCTGCCCTGGATGATTCAATGATAATACACATACACATACGCAGGAGTGTCACGGCATGTCAACTGATAGCCAGCCTTACAACACCCAGGAGATATCTCCATGACATGAGCCAAAAAGCAACATCACAAGTTGGGATGCTCTATATAAAGTATCAAGTGAAAGAACCTTCGCATAAACATGGAGCAAGGCACCCGTGTAATCCAACATCCCCCAACGATCAAAGATGTGCCAGTCGCCTGCACACCTAGCTCAGCAAAGCAAACTTCTTCGACAACCCCCATCCTCCCACCCTGCATCTCCCTCGAATACAATCCGTCCTCCCGGCCTACCAACGCCTCGGCCCTCAAGTCAATGGAAAGAGGGTGGGCGCATATGTGAGATTATGCAACTTCATGGGTGCCAGCGGGAGACATGGCATGGCGGGCTTGAAGAATCAACACTTTGGTCCATACCTTACCATACATGACCATACCATAAAATACCTAACATAAGGAATCAGATACCGATACTATCACCATATGAACTTGACGGGGATCCTCTTTGGGAGCTCATGTTTATTTTCTCTTGACCCCCGAGTTTTGGGTTTGCAATTCGCTGTATTATGGGGGGCCGTACAGGAAGAATAATGAATCCTTGAGCATCACACGATCGCACTCCTCCCGACTACTTGCTGTGTATGTATGTATGTATGTACAAACATACATACATATGTATATGTCTGTATAGGTACGTGCAAAACCCTCCACCCCAATATCCCAGCCAGAACAAATAACCACCTAGTACTGCGTATGTATATACATACATAGAAGAACATTTTCTTCCCATCATTCATCCTCGATCCTGAACTCACAGCACTGTGTTGATGCGTTGTCACTATGCGAACCCCGCCCGCCTGCACAACGAAACGGCTGCGACGCCGACCGAGCCTGCATGAGGATTGTACATATGTATATGTACAAAGTACCTCGCGCCGCGCGCCGATTGATTGATTAATTGATTGATTGGCATAAATTCCGTGCATTTTCTTCGCCATGTACTATGTAGAAGAGGTAATGCACTTGGTAGCTGAGACGTAGCGTAGCTGATACCTGGATTCTGCGACGAGCCATATGAGAGGGAGAGCTGGACTGGCGCATTGTATCGCGAGCGAGGAATGCGCGAGCTGGAAACCTTTCGCCTGGACACCGCAAAGAAGTCGATCTGGGGAGCCATGACGGTCTGGAGATTGAGCTGCAATGTTTTTGCGCAAAAGGGATACCGAGAAGAACCAGTCTCTTGAGACATGATACAGGAGCTGGCGAGATGAAACAGCAGTTCCTAATATATTTGATTCCATAGTTTTGCTGTAGGCTTGTGTAAATTGAGGAAGTCCGTCGTACAATGTGCGCTCTCGGAATTTGGGATAAATAAAGGCGTCGGCTTGGTAAGAGCTGAACCCATCAGCCGCGAAGATGAGTAAATAGACTGTTGACTTACTGCTATATTTGACCTTTCAGCATGGCATTCTACAGCTCGTGAAGAAATTCCCAAGACAGAAGACTTCAAGACGTACAATTTTTACCCATTATGATACTCAGGCATACGCCAAAGTCTCAGGTCTCAGAAGTTTTACTTCATAGGAAGTTTCTGGCCCCCGCTGTATCAAGGGCAATGTTACGCCCAACACTGAATTAAAAGTCTTGAATACCAGTCTGGCACTCCGCACCTACAGCACTCTCCTCCTCCCCATCAAACCAAGCCTCTTCCTGATCTCGCCGCTCTTCTACGTCCAAAGTCTCATCGTCATCCACGGCGCTATAATCAAAATCCGCATCCAGACCTTTCAAGAAGCGTCTATCTGAGTCAGTAACAATGTATAGGTAACACAAAGAATGATACCCCTCTTTCACAAGGTCAAGCCTCTCATCTCTAGGTGAAAGAAGAACCCAAAAAAGGAACAAGGCGACAGCCCCTAACACAAAAAAAAGAAAAGAAGGGGATGACATACTCCCCAACAACATCATTCCAAAGCCTCTCTCCTTCCTCTTTGTCTTTCACCTTCCCCCCCTCCTCTTCATCCTCCTCATCCTCATCCACCTCAACCAACCCCCTCTCCTCACGCTCCCGATCCCTATCCCTCAGCCTCTCCAGCCGCGCCTCGCCCCTTCTAAGCCCAGCCTCGAGCACCGCGCTCCAGCCGCGCTCTTTGCCCGCAGCCTCACGGTCCTCAGCCGACTGAAAAGCGCGCACGCATCGATCGTACAGCAGGGGATTGATGTATTCGAGGTCTGGGTTTGTGAAGTAGTCCGGGTGCTGGGCGAGGTATGTTCGGCGGCGGTTGAGGGTGCGGAGGGAGGGGGAGGCGATGCCGGGGAGGGTTGATGGTGGAGTGGTGCTTGTGGTAGTCGTCGTATTGGTTATGGATGGGTCTACGGACTCGGATAAGGGTTGAGATGGTGCTGAGGGTGATGGGTTGGAGGTTGTGGAGTGTGGCATTTTGATACTGTTGTGATGGGCGTGAGGTGAGGTTGGGTAGAGGTTATGGAGGTGAGGGATGAGGTCATTTAGTCATGGATGTAGATGAATGGCATCGCAAATTTGCCACGAGGATTGCACGCGTGAGTAAATGCACTTTAATAATACCACAGAGGATCTTGATTGTTGATTCGAAGACGTTTGATTTAAAAATGGGAGCAGACAGCACTCGCGTATATATGTGGTGTGGCCTCAAGGTACAGTACGACATGTCATATTATATCACATCAATCAAAACGACTCAATGATGTGTAGTGTCCACAGATTTAATTGTGGGTAGCAGTCTGTAGCTGCGGGTATTCATCACCATATCCCTTCCTACCATAATACGCTCAAAATACACAAGTCCGCTAAAATGCAACCAAGCCCTGACCCATAATATACATATCATACACAATTCCTTACTCTACTCTTGTAGGAATTTTGACTTGGCCACGGGTTCTGTCCATGTGTGGAACACCGTAACGCCATCCAGTGCCCCTGGCACCTCTACCAGTTGGGCCAGCGTCATCAACAGAGATCTCAGTGAATCTGAAGTTCCATCTAGATCCACTCTCAACGTTCTTGATAGCCGCCGCTTCACGTTCAGCACGTCGTCGCATGGCAGCAATCTTCTTAGTCAGAGCGGCATCACTGCGAGCCTTAGCCCTTACAGCTCTCTCCTCGGTATTAAAACCATCAATTCTATCTCTAGCCCTTTCAACGAGTTCAGGATGAGGTACTCGTTTGTCAGCAGGAAGAAGATTCTCGTCAAATACTTTGGCGGCATCCTTTCGGGTGAACTCTCTGGATTCTGATGTAGGATAAAAGATTTGTTGCATAGTTGCGGAATGAACCGGTAGCTCGTTGATATTCTCGTGAGCCCTTATGCTTGGAGATGAGTCATACTCCGTCGTAGGAACCATGCTCAAGACAGCTTTGGCATATGGCCTAGCAAGTGGCTTGCCCTGTACAAACAATTGTCAGTTGATATATAATATATGTGGATGACAGAAGTAGTAGTAGATGTTTCTTGTATCAGAGAGGCTCGCATGCTAAATTTTGTAACCATTATTTTTGTCTTAAAGACTAATCGATTTTTTATAATATCATCATCAAGAATGGGGAGGTAGGAGGTATAGTAGAGAATTGTGAAACTTACAGCTTGAATCCACGCCCTTTCCACCTCTTTCAAGCGCACGACGGCGCCTACACGGCTCATCTCAACACCAAGCTCGGCACTGACTTCTTTGACAGACAAGCCATCTTTCATAACCTTCGCCCAGATAACCTCTCGAAGTTCCTCGCTGAGGACAGCTTCGCTTTTGAAGAATGGGTTCATAGGGAATGGAGTGCGTGCTTTCTTCGACTCCTGATCTTCCCCAAGGTATTCACCAGACTTCGCGTCATAAGAACCCAGGTAGTTTGTAGAGTTTGGTCGAGGATCCCTCAACTTTTCACCCTGGGTGTTCATCCATGCCCACATAGTGCGACGGTTGAGCGACTCATTGTTTTGTGTCGAAGAGAACGATCTCGACGACTGGGATATGTTCTTATAACATTGAGAAGGTTGAACAATGTCTCGGAGGACAATGGTCGGTATTCGTGGTGGCATGTTTGTAGATGTGTGTTGAGGAAGAGCTCAAATAGCTATCGAGGGTGCAGAAAATTGTCGAACCACAAGCGCCAATTGTTAAGCGAATTGGGTTTAGGCGATATTTGTGCCTTATAGCCTCATATAATAGGCAAGATTCTCATGATACTTCGGAAAGCCTCAGAGTTCTAACGGCGGCAGGCTCGGGAAAACGAGAACCTTAAAAAGGTATTTTGATTAGACTAAAGCTTTTTTCTTGACCTGGAAGAAAGGATGTTCAAGACTACTCAGGAAAATAATCCTGCTCCCAATTGATGCTTTACAAGTATCATATATGAGAATAGATCGTGAACTCTTGATCCATGCCTCATTAAAGCACCGGCGACGCCCAGGTCTGGCCGTTCCCAGCCTGCAAAAGGCCTTCGTCTAAGACAAAAAAAAAGCCACAGTCCTTACCGAGGGCTTGCTGTTGCCATTTCCCACGAGGACACAGAAATATTCTTTTCCATCAACAAACACCCATCCAAGCATCACTTTCAAATTCCTCTTTCCTCAGATCAGTCTCTCAAGAGTCAGATTATGGGATGTGACGGGATGAGCTTGACTACCAAAGCCATGACATACTTCGAATACTAATACATTGATCAGTTCAGCAACTTGCCCATTCTGACTTTACCACCCGAAGTAGTTTTACACCAGCAGTCTCGTCAATCAACAACCATGGTTCTGAGCGGTCCCCGTCGGGTCATCGGTCCATTTACTGCGACCTTGCCATTTCCCCGCGAATTCTCGGATATAGTGTACTCGCACATCCTGGGGTATGGGGTCATATCACTCCCAGAATCTCGTCGTTGAAATGGCATAACTACAGAACCTCTAAACTCAACTGAAATGACTAACAGCAACATGATTTCTTCTTTAGCCACATTCTCGAAGCCCCTCTTGAAGAGCGCGCAAAGGCGTTCTTTCTCAGTTACTTCTCGATCTCGAGCAAATTGGGGTTTCATAGGCCTCGGCCAGATGGGTATGTACAAACGAACACGCGACATCATTCAGACGATTGACATTTTCTCAGGATATTCAATGGCCAAGAACTTACAGGCGAAGCTTCCTCCTACAGACACGCTTTATATTCATGATATAGATGAGAGTGCATCGAAACGTTTCGTACAGGAAGTGACAAGTGGAAAAGGCGCTGCTATTCACGTTGCAAGCAGTATACGCGAAGCAACCGAACCTTCTGTATGTTTTTCTTTTCTTTTTGTCTATATTCCCACTCTCAAGTGATGAGTTTGTTCCAAATCAATGATCTAAGTTGGGGTCGCCCGTTATGGGCGATTTCTCTCGTGATTTTATATTATACAACAAAGCCAATCCTCTGATACATGCCAATAATCTTACATTTTTGTCTCGAATTCATAGTTGGGTTCAGTTGCTGACATCTCATGTCTCTAGGAAGTTACATTCACAGTATTACCTCAGCCTGCCCATGTCAAGGGTGTATTCCACCAGATTCTCAATCCAACATTGCCCAAGATTGCCTCCGACAAGAAGCGATTGTTTATTGACTGTTCCACAATTGATCCCTCCTCCTCGAAAGAGGTCGCAAGAGCTGTGCATACAACCCAGCAAGGTCAATTCGTTGATGCCCCAATGTCTGGTGGGGTAGTCGGGGCCAAAGCTGGCACCTTGACTTTTATGGTTGGTGCGCCATCATCAGACATGCCCCATTTAGAATCCATCCTCTCTATGATGGGAAAGCGAGTCTTGCATTGTGGAGAGGAAGGTGGATCTGGACTCTCCGCAAAATTGGCGAACAATTATATTCTCGCCATCGCAAACATTGCTACTGCGGAGGCTATGAATATTGGCATTAAATGGGGTCTTGATCCAAAAGTTCTCGCAAACGTGATCAATGTAAGCACGGGAAGATGCTGGCCGAGCGAATTTAATAATCCCGTCAAAGGTGTTGTGGCTGAAGCTCCTGCTGGTCGGGATTATGCTGGTGGCTTTGGACTTGGTCTTATGAAAAAAGATCTTGATTTAGCTATCATAGCTGCAGAGGAAGCTGGCGCAAAGCTCGAGCTTGGTCACAGAGCTGAAGAAGTCTATGCTGCAGCTATGCAAGACGACAAATGCATTGGGAAGGACTTCTCTGTTATTTATCGACATATTGGTGGAGCTGAATGATGTTTTTGTTCATCTTAGACGTTGCATTTTCTACAGTAGACAGATAGAAATTTAAAGCTCATACTTTTGTTAAACTTAACTATGAGCTGTTATTATTATTGAAGTATACATTCTTACATGTATGTTTCTTTTAAGGTTACAGAGTGCATTTGATATTTTGACTTGATGAGAAGGAGAAAGTTGCAGTGAACTAAAGTGATGTTGTAATGTTTGTCACTCGGTCGACCCCACATTCGGCGAAAAGGCTTATTTCCGATATGATACGCGCGCGATAAGAACGCGAAGGTCAAAGGTCGGAGAGTTGAAAGTGCCACTGTCATTCACAGCTGGTGGGGTTCTGTTTTGTGCTGCGTTACATCAAATTTCAATAAAGCTCGTCTCTACCTCACTCATTTAATACATCTCACTTCAAGATGTCATACCTTGCGCCCGTACATCGACCTAGCGCAATACGGCATGCTATCAAAGCGAGACTACTCTCAGAGGACGAAGATTGTTTAGTGGTCGGGTATGATCATCTTCAAGAAGCTCTGGGACTTACATTGCTGATATTCTTGTCATGATTAGGAAGGCTAGTCGCGTAGAGATATGGAAGCAAACTCCAGAGGGCATGGAGATGGTGTCATCAAAAGCAATACATGGTCGTATTTCTATGCTTTCGAAGCTGCGTCCTCAAGGCTCGTTAACCGATCACATTTTCATCGGAACTGAACGATTCCAATATTTTACACTCTCATGGGACACCTCTACACAACAATTTGTCACAGTACACTCGTTTGTTGATATCGCCGAAAAGCACATGCGAGACAGTCCAAATTTAGACCGCATCAGTATTGATCCCGAAGGCAAATACCTTGTATTGGAATTGTTTGAGGGAGTTTTGAGCATTGTACAAATTGTGAAGCCAAAGCGAGGCAAAGCAGAATATCTCACAGATCCTGAGCAAATTCGAATTAGTGAACTATGGGTCCGTTCAAGTACATTTCTCAACACACAAACCCGAATACCGAAATTTGCAATACTTTATGTCGACTCAAAGGAAAAGGTTCGATTGGCTACCTATCGAATCACCGACGACAAAGGCCAAACCAGCTCGTTTGATCATACCAAAGATAGAGAAAACGATATTGATGATTTGGATCCAGGCGCAAGCATGTTAATACCTGTACCAAAGAAAGAGGAGGGCAGCAAGAGATACCTTGTCAGGAATCAAGACAGTCATATGATGCAAGCACAAATGGGAGGTGTTATTGTTGTTGGGGAGACAACGATGCTATATCTGGATGATGAGAGCAAGGCTGTTGTACAATACGCACTTGATGAAGCAAGTGTCTTTGTGGCATGGGAGTCATTGGATGATGAAAGATATTTGTTGGCTGACGAATATGGCCGCTTACATCTTCTCACCCTTATTTTAGATGGTGCTTTTGTAACTTCAATGGATGTCAGAAAAATTGGACACACTAGCCAAGCTTCGAATTTGGTCTATATGGGAAACAACGTACTCTTTGTAGCGAGTCGAGTGGGCGATAGTCAGGTTGTACGATTGAATCTTGATCAAATAGGAGCTGATGTGGAGGTTCTTCAAACGATGCCAAACATAGCTCCGATTACAGATTTCACTATTATGGATATGGGCGGTAGAGGGGGCGAAAAACACACGAATGAATACTCCTCGGGTCAAGCCAGAATTGTTACAGGTAGCGGACGCTTTCAACAGGGCAGTCTAAGAAGTGTTAGAAGTGGTGTCGGTCTGGAAGATATCGGAATACTAGCTGAGATAGACAACATCAGAGCACTGTTCAGCTTGCGTGGGGCTAAGGGTTCGGAATTGGTAGATACACTGGTTGTGTCTTTGGTCACAGAAACAAGAGTGTTTAAGTTCAGCGCGGAGGCAGAGATTGAAGAGGTGGATGAATTCCACGGATTTTCCCTGCTGGAGCATACTATATTAGCCTCGAACCTTTCAGACTACCGCCTACTACAGGTCACCGAATCAGGAGTTCGACTTATAGACAGTGATAGTGGAGTAACACTATCTTCGTGGGTTGTTTCAGATGGACAATCAATCACCACAGCAGCGGCGAATGATCAATCGTTAATGATTGCTGTGAATGGAACGCTTCTGTTATCTTTGGATCTACAAAACGACCTGCATGTGATTGCACGACAAGATCTGGGGGCAAACGATCAAGTTGCGTGTGTGCATGTTCCTGCGGACATTCCGGGAATTGGCCTCGTTGGATTTTGGAAATCCTCAACCGTTTCGATACTCAACTTGGCTAATCTCGATGTCATTCATGGCGAGGAATTGACCGAGAAGGACAGTGCTTCTGTTCCACGAAATATTGTCCTCACTCAAGTGTTGCCAGAGGAGTTGTCTGGACCCACATTGTTTGTCGCAATGGCAGACGGGACTGTGTTGACATTCAGTGTCAACAAGCAGGATTTATCGTTATCCGGAAGAAAAAGTATCATCTTGGGCACCCAACAGGCTGGCTTTCAGATCTTGCCGCGCAAGAATGGTCTTAGCAATGTCTTTGCAACCTGTGAGCATCCAAGTTTAATTTATGGTGATGAGGGAAGGATTGTCTACTCTGCTGTTACTGCTGAAGATGCTATCTGCATTTGCCCTTTCAACTCGGAAGCATTCCCAGATTCGATTGTGGTAGCTACAGCTGAGGGCATCAAAATTTCTCAAGTAGACACCCAACGAAGAACACATGTTAGCTCACTCCATATTCCGGAAACTATACGAAGAATAGCTTATTCAGCTGAGGAGAGGCTTTTTGGAATTGGGTGCATTAAGCGTGAGCTTATTCACGGGTCAGAAGTTCTTACAACAACTTTCAGACTGGTAGATGAGGTAACATTTGGAGAACTCGGTAAGCCATACGATCTCAGCAATAGCCAGAACAACTCCACTGAGCTCATCGAATGTGTAATCCGGAGTACCTTTCCAGATATACACGGGGATATGGTAGAACGCTTTTTAGTAGGGACAAGCTATCTCGATCAACAAACAAACAATAGAGGACGTATTCTTATGTTTGGGGTTGATTCCGGTCGAAGTCCCTATCTTATTCTCAACCATGCACTCAAAGGTGCATGTCGTCAGCTCAGCATCCTTGATGGAAAGATCGTTGCTGCGTTAACCAAAACAGTGGCAATGTTCTCCTATACACCAGAGACAGCTACCACAGGGTCACTCGAGAAGCTTGCTACTTATCGAACCTCCACTTATCCAATGGCCCTAGCAATCGAGGGTAATACCATCGCCGTCGGAGATATGATGCAGTCCGTTTCTTTATTGGAATATACGCCTGGGCGTGAAGGCCTACCCGACACGCTTATAGAGGTGGCAAGAGACTATCAGAAGTTCTGGACAACGGCCGTGTGTCATATTGATGGCGAGACTTGGTTGGAATGCGATCATGATGGAAACCTGAACATGCTCAGGAGAAACCTCGAGGGAGTAACAGAAAATGATAAGAGGAGGCTGCAGTCCGTCGGTGAGATCAATCTTGGAGAGAAAGTCAATACAGTTCGTAAAGTCGAAGTGGAGACGTCAGCGAATGCCTCGGTGATTCCAAGAGCATTCTTAGCCACTGTAAGTATCCCTTATTCCCTATCCCAGACATGTTCATGCACTAATATGATTTAGCTCGAGGGATCCATCTATCTCTATGCGAGCATTAAACCTGATTATCAAGATCTTCTCATTCGATTACAGAACAGCATGGCACAGTTCGTCCAGACTCTTGGTAACATACCTTTCAACAAATATCGAGGATTTAAAACGGCTAGTCGGGAGGCCGAGGAACCATTTAGGTTCGTGGATGGAGAATTGATTGAGCGGTTTTTAGATGCAAGTGAGATACAGCAAGAGGAAATCTGTAGCGGTCTTGGACCAAGTGTGGAGGATATTAGGAATTTGGTTGAGGAGTTGAAGAGATTGCATTAATTAGAAATACTAGTGTTGAGTATTCTAATATACAGGAAGCTCGTATTCTGTCATGTAATTGTGCAGTTTGGCTACTAACCTATTGGTAGGTTGGAGTGTATCCCTCCCTCCCTATTCGATGTCGACCTCACAAGGCCTACTAAAATGAGGGCAATCAGAGAAGAAAATGCTATAGCTTATCGTTCTGGTTGAGATATGATATAGTAACCTATATATTCTCTAGTAAGGTGATCTAGCTAAAGACGTGGATCATAGACCAAATAATGCGCTTGCTTGAGAGTGAAATCATCTTGGTAGAAGCTGTACATATTGAGAATCACCTATACACTAAGGCTTACTCGACCAAATATGTCATTTTGACCGTCAGCTTTTATCACAGCATAAATTGGTACATCAGTGTCATGGATTAACAGTCCATAGATTTGTGTTTATGTACGGTATAAAGCCTGCCTAAATTATTTATCTCTTCCACAAACCCTCTGTCCAACTTCAACATATTACCTCAAACCGCAGAGAAAAATCCACCCAAAGGTTTTCATGATTCTTATATTTCTTAATCATTTCGTGCAACAGTTCCAGCTGTCTGTGCAGCAAACACATATTAAACCCCAAAAACGCCTTTTGCTTTCTTTATCAACGAACACACAAGGACAAAAGGAATGGGAAGAGAGGTGAGACGGAATACCCAGCTCAATGAACAAATGAAATAGGATCCTTTGGGGGTTTCCAGGTTGAGGGGAAGTAACAAACATTATAACGCTTGAACAAGACGGGAAAGACAGTTAACACCACCCATGCATTCCATTCCGGTCCTCAATTCCAGACCAAGTCCTCCTTTAGTGTTCGCATTGATACAGCTTCACAAGTCTTGATAAAGCGGAAATCTTCTCCTCGTGCTTAAGCAGCAATGCTAGTATCTGCCTCGGTCTCCTCATCAATACGACGAGTTAACGCACCAGCTGTGATGGTGCCACCATTAGACCCCATACTAACTCGCTTCTTCTTTTTGGCTGCTGCGGTGGTTTTCTTTGCAGCTTCGGTCTCAGCGTTGAGCTGCGAGAAGTCCTTCCATTTGCGCCAGCCATCGAAGTCAATGAGGGCTTGCATGCATCCCCATTCCATAACTTTACGTTCGAGCCAGACAAAGTTGACAGGCTAAGAAGGGGTTAGTTTTATGGACTGGAAGATAGATAGAGGAGGTTGGGGGATGATCTGAGGACATACCTTTGTCAGGAAATCATTACAACCAGCAGCCAGCGCCTCGTGACGATCGCTTTGCAGAGAGGACGCTGTGAGAGCAACGATGATGACCGGACTCTTGAACAGTAGCGTTGAGGGCAACTTATCCTCACCCTCGGGTTCCTCGCCCGCAGAACGCTCGGGCGCACTACTGCTTGCGCTGGATGAGAAAACACCTATGGAATTAAGTCTCTCGAGTCGGCGAATCTCACGAGTTGCTTCAAGACCGCTCATAACCGGAAGTTGAATGTCCATAAGCACCAAATGAAAACCGCCGGCACGCCATTTCGTCACTGCTTCACGACCGTTCATAGCCGTTTGCCAGCGCACTTTCAGCCGCTTCATGAAGGCCTCGAGAAGTTTCAAGTTGATAATGTTGTCTTCTACAATCAAGACATTGATAGGTGGAACAGCGCCATTGAGTAGTCCGGCAGGGAGGTTTGGATGATCACTTTTCTTCTTACTTTTCTTGGGGCGAGGAAGAGGTCTAGGCGATGCCACTTGAGGTGGCGGAGTAGCTGCTCGTTGGATTTGGGTTTCTTGGGCTGGAGGAGTTGGTAAAAGAGGTGGGGCGCTCGGGGCAGGGGCCGACGTCTCTGAAGCACTGGAGTGAGTTCTTGACCGTGGAGTTCGTGCGAGAGGATGCGTACCGTTCGGGTTGGCCAAAGGAGTCTGTACATGGCCATTGATTACAGTTGGGGAGGATGTATGTGTTCGACCGATTCGTGGCCGATCACGGTGATGTCGTCGTCCACCAGGGGATGGGAGATTTGGTACGTGACCCGTTGTGAGCACAGACATGGCATGTGCTGTCGATGCTGCGTTATGTCCCGAGTGCTGATGAAGCTGGGGAACAGCAGGGGCAGTTACACTATGTGGAAGATGTGGTGAAGGGACAGTTGGTGGTGGTGGCATTGGAGGAAAATAATCTGAGCCACCTTCCACGGGTCGAGAATCATCAGCATAGTAGCTGACCATGTGAGGACCAGGACGAGGAGAAGGCTTTGGAGTTCTTCGCAGAGGGACATCGATGATCAAAGCTTCCTCCACTGACTGGCCACCTGGATAATAAGCATCGAGTGTTCGTCCCATAGGCTCTTCTGGTCCCAGGGTGCGCTCCCTTTGCTGCTCTCGAGGGCATATCCGTAATGTGACATCTGGTGAATCAAAGCTTCGTCCTAATGAATTGGCATATTTCTTCAAGATCATATCTCTAACATCATCCACCAAATCATCTTCATTGATGGTTACCAACGTGGCCGAAGCGCCCGGGCGACGCACCCATATCTTTCTGCTGACCATATTTGCACTGATTGTAGAGGGGCCGTTGCCCAGAAAGTAATCGAGATTGCCAGCTCGGGAGGGCGGGGGAATTTCAGTCTCGAGTAACGTCTTGATGAGTTTTGTTTGTTGTGGTGGGAGGATGCTCTGACGTCGTGGAAGGACTGGAACCGGACGTTGTGGAGCTTTTGGCAGACTCGCTGGAATCGGTTCTGTCGATAATGGGTCTGCTGCTATTGCTGATTCTTGTTCTTCTAGTGCCTCTTCGTTTTGCTCTTCTTTTGCTTCGTCTGGGCTTGCTTGTACGAAGCCTATCTGCGGTGCTTCGAGGTGTGGTGGTGGAGGAGTATTTTCTAGCTCAGCATCATGAGCTCCTTCTTCCTTCTCTGCCCTTTCCTCCTCGCTGGGCTCTTCGGCCACCGTGTCAGTATCGGTGCGCGGAGTCGGAAAGTCAGCAGTGGATGTGCTATCGTGTTTACTCTCGTCGTAGTTGACCTGTAGATGGTTTGTGGGCTGTGTTTGCGTGGTATCGACAGTCGGAGTGGTCGTAGATGGGCTCAGTTGATCGAGACTCTCACTGCGAACATTTAGGCTCTCGCTAGCACCGTCCTGTTGACCAACGGTTTCTAGCTTCCCCTCCGAATCCCCCCCAAAGTCACTGTGGTCGCCTTTCAACTCCAGATCAGCATGCCGCGGCGACGATGGATTTAAACTGCCTCTCGAGAACAATGTTCGTACGGACTGAGCTCGTTGCGTTACGGAAGCTGACGATGACTCTGATGGCGACATGGAATTTCGTCGGGTAAATTTGGCCCTCAGGCGTTCCTTGAGCTCAGCAATCGCCATTCGACGCGAGAATCTCTGAAGGCTGCCCTGGAAGGCGCGCAAGCCCCTTGACCTTGCCAGAGTTCTGCGAAGGGAACGAGATGATACAGTGGAAGGAGAGAGGGTTCTTTTTACACAATGGACGACGAGCGTTCCAGGCCGATGCGTAGGACTTGCTGGAATTTTTGTTTTGGTTGTGACCTCATGGGGCGGACTTGGGCGGCCAAATTGCGCTCAATGCTGTGTTTGCTGGCGCGGCATCACGCAGCGCGGGAAATTGAGAAGGAACTTCCCCGAAAGTGAATCTCCAGAATCTGCCCTTTGGTTTTTCTCTGGACCGACGTGTGTGGACAAGGTATGTAAGCAAGTGTAAGGTACCAATACGCAATAAGATCAAGCAAGGTAAGGTAGATAAGGTAGGGTAGTAGTAGTGATGGTGGGATTTGTGACAGAAGACCCGCAACTGTCTTGAAAGTATGAATTGGAATGTGAATGTGAATGTAAAGATAAAATAGCTGTATGTACGGGGCACGAGGATGCGAGTATGTACAGGGAGGCAATGGATATGGGGTGCTTTTTGTGGGATGGCTTGATGAAGACGAAGGCAAGGCAAGGCAAAGCAGAGCAGAGCAGAACGACAATTGACCTTGACTACTGATTTAATTATCCGGACGAAGATACGATGGATACGATATTGAAATAACAAGGTAGGAAGTAAGAACTTGACAACTCAGTCATGTCTCGTTATTTTTTCTTCTACCCTCCTCTCCTGGGCTGGCTTCTGGCAAGTTGTGCAAGCAAATGTACGAGCACGGAGTAATCTTGTTGGCTCGACAGGGGCTAAAAGGAGCCCACACAAAGCCTCATCCTTGCCAGCGAGGTATAGTAGTAACGAACGACAGCTACCTAAGTAGATCTATCTGTGCCAACGGAGTAGTATGTACATGTATGTACATATATTCTACCGGGGCACGTTGGTGATCGATCTCAAGAGGCATCGATTCGTCATTTTGGTTTATGATTGCCCAACCGTGGAATGACTGGGTAATGAGAGCAGTCCATATGGAATGTCAGTTTGTGTGAATTTGTGTCAAGCAGATCATGTTTGATGTTCAGGGATGACTTACATATAATATATAAGCGTATTTGAGAATACCATGCCCATGGAAACTCTGGAGTATCCCATTCTCGTCTCGGGGAAGCGCGGCTTCCTGCAAATTAAGGCAACCCATGTTGCTTCTACGTACTAGGTACGGTGCAACGGTGCTACGGTGCTATTGCTCCGGGCATAGACGGTATTATGCACAGACTGACTCGCCGTCTCGAGCCATCTTCGCTTCAGTTTATTTCACCTCCACAACGTCCCAGGATCTTGAGTGGGCAAAGGCCTCAAGTGACCTTGCCATCATTCCCACGTTGGCACACTTCGGAATCGTCGGGATTCTAGGGGGAAGAAACTTCTTTGGGCAATAACGGATCTCACGGAAAAGGCTAACTCGCAGGTTTCTTCATTTGATATTTATCAACCTGTACATGTGCATCTGTGTCTATCAACGACTGATCCATCATCACTCTCTCCCAACGCACGATTACAAAACTAGTAAACTATAAGGACATTCGCGGCAACAAGAAGGGCAAAGCGTGTAAAACGTAAAGAATTGAAATGGAAGGGAGAGAAAAAGAATGAGAAAAAGAGTATGCAATGAGCCCTCATAATGCATGTCGTATCGATCACTCCAAACCCATGAGAACTAAACCCAAGTGCCCAATAAACGCCCCGCTAAAGAGTTGAATCGACTCCCGTTCATGATGGTGGAAAAGAAAACAAATGCAAGAATAGGAAATTTGATGGTTTGACGCCAGGTCAAGTATCTCGAGGTGTGCGGACACTGAGGTTCTTCGCGATGTTTCCTCTCATTGTAGCTACTTTCGAAGGTGGAACATGACAATGCTTGACAACTTTGTTGGTTCTGACATGCGTACAACTCTTGGTGGCATCGATGATTGTTGTAGGCTCATCATAGCTATCGAGTTGGCAGCATTCAACATTCTTCAACCACCGATTCTGCGCGACTTGAGCAATAGTAAATCGCTTCTTGGGATCCGGATTTAACATATTGATCATCAAGCGTCGGAGAGCGGGAGGGTTGACGCGCGTGTTGAATGAGTGAATCTGGGGATAATCGACGTCGGATATCTGGTCATCTGGTTCATGGCTCGCCTTCCATACATCCCATGCTCGTACAAAGTCGTCAAAATGCCTGTTGCCTGCCCCCAATTCTGCTGCGTTCCAGATTGCGCCTCCAAATACCAAATGGATCATAACGACGGCGGTACCCCAGACATCGAGTGGACGAGGATCATATGGTTCTAGAAGATATTAGCATTTTCTCTGTCCATAGTATTGCAATTTCTGTCACATACCCTTTCCCACAAGAACTTCCGGCGCCATATACGGCCTGCTGCCACAGATTCCAGGATCACTCAGTCGTACTTCTCCCATTTCACGACCACATTGACCGCCAGCTCGTCGCAGGCCGGGGTGGATGCCACTGAAAACTTCAGAAACTCCAAAGTCAGAGATTTTTAGTTTGCATTTGTCCGTCATAAGTAAATTTTCCAGTTTAATATCCCGATGAGCAATACCATTGTTGTGAAGATAATCGATACCCTGTATAAGTTGTTTAAAAAGGCATAATTTGTCGACCATTTTCTCCCAAGGGGGAGAAAGATATCCTGAATCAAGCAACTTGAACAGATCTCCACCATCGCAGTATTCCATCACATGATTCCATTTACCACGATCCGTGCAAAGTCGGAATGTCTCGACGATATTTGGGTGATGCAAACTTTTCGAGATGGTGTATTCAGACTTGACTTTTCTTTCATATTCTTCAGCAGCCTCTGAACTTGATTTACCGCGGAACTCTTTGACAGCATACAACTCTGAGCGAACCCCTTTTCGCGTCATTTTCCTGACTTCTGCTGTGCCGCCGTCGCCGAGTTTCCCTCCACGCCTGTTGACTATCCTGCTCTCGTCATCAAATTCCGAATGAAGGTTTCCAACATCGACTGTAAAGTCGTCCGGTAAACTCAAACTAAGACGGCGAGCTTTAAGTCCTGTTCCCGATGCGGCCGGTATAGCAAATGGGATCGGCTTCCCAAGTGAAGGCCGTGGCACTTCCTGATCGGCAACTGATATGGTATTACGGGGAATATCTGTGCTCCCCGAACGATGGCGTGGTCCTGGTGGTGGTCTCTCGCGTGTGCGGAAGCTGATTCTTGCGAAACCTGTATGCGACCTATTCTTCTTGTGTCCGAAAAGGTCGCCAGCTTGCGGTTCTGACGGCAAACTCCCTGGTTCAATGGGAGTATCATCGTGGCCGGGCGAGGGTGGACTATTAGAGCGCGTGGTGGCCGGGGTATATGTCTGAGGAGTGGTGTTTGTAGACATTCTGCGTTGTCCGGGAAAGAAACTTCGGCGAGGGGGAGAGTTGATGTAGATTGCATCACTGGTAGATTGATTTTGTTCGTTAAAAACAGGATTGAAAGTTGCCTTTGCAGGTATCGGTTGTGGTGCGGCTTGGGGGGGAGGCACTGCCTGGTGGGAATTGGACCGACGAAAGAGGTTGGAAAAAGCACGTTTAATTCCTGGTGTAGGTTCTTTTGTAGGTGATGATGCTGGAGGTGCTGGTGCAGTTGTTCCATTGCTTTGGTCTGGATTGACGGCTTCGATATTCGCTGAGCCGCCAGCACTAGAAGGTGGTGTAGCCGCAGTCTTCAACAATGCTGGTGTCTTGCCATTCGTTCTCGCAAATGGTACATTGGAGCCATCCAGGTGATGAGGAGCAGCATTTTGGGAATTGGCATGAAAATCTGTAGGTGTGAGGGGCTCATTGACGGCTTCACTCCCAGTCTCATCTTCATCATCCTCCTCAATAATTGGACTGTGTAATTCAACCGGTCTCGATTCTGGTGAATGCGAGGCACTTTGGTTGTTACCGTCGGTCATGTCGGTTTGTATGGGCAATGTTCGTGTCTGGGAAAGAGCATCCTGATTCGGTGTCGACATGAGCATACTGACGGGCTGTTGCTGCTGAGATACCTCTGGCGATGACATGTTGGCGTTCAATGTGGCGGGGTCCCTCGTTCGTCACTCTCTCTTATAGTGTCTTGCAACACCAAAAAGAGTTGTTGGGAAATGCGAACGCGAAGGTCGAGGGCAATTGATAATATATCTTGAATAGTCTGTTTCGTCCAAAAATTATTCTGCCAAGATGTCTTGACGGTGATCTTCCAAGTGCTTAAGCCTCCACAACAAGTTTCGCAAGTTTTGTGAGCTTTCGTTATAGTGGTTGTCGCAAGTCAGTCGGTACCAGACGTTTGTTCGCGGTTGGTGGGATTTGAGATACACAACTATCGATCAGACGACATTGTGCAGCACAAGAGTGAGATCTGGGAGGAAGTTCGAGGAGGGAGGAGGATGTAAATGAACAACGGACAATCTCTGAAAATTGGCAGAGTGTAACGTCCGACCTAGTCGTGCAAATCCTCTCTTTTTTTTCGTTCCCTTCTTAATTGAATCCGGAGTGTGGAAAGAGGCGGGGGGTGGAGGATTATTTGACTTTGGCCACTTAGCTTTGGCTCTGATTTGGGTTTTGAGGTGGATTTCCTGGGCGAAGATGGATGGGTTGGTGGGCGTGGAGGGCGCGATGGAGCCTTTCTTTCGGTGGGGTGGGGAGTGGGTTGCTTTATCACCCTTCAGCTTTCGGGACGTGTGTTTACTGGAGTAACTGGAGTAATGGAAGTGCTTGAGCCTTTTGTGCGGAGCTGCTGAAGAGAGAGCACCGGAGGAAGTTGAATATAATCATGGAGATGCAGTAATAGTACTGTCTCCTCAGCTAGTGATCGATGAGGAAATGGGAAATGGAAATGGGAAATGGGACATAAGGGGGTGATTGGGCGGAGGATTCATTCTGAAGTCGTGAGTGAGAAATCAAGTCTGGAACCTCATCAACAATACTTACTGGTACTGGAGTGAGTATGCAGATTCCATTGTGACGAATAATGGGCGGGGACCTGGCAGTACCAAGGCTGGGCACCCCATGGAACATTCTCTTGCTCGAGTTGCTCTATCTTGCATGCTACGCTTCATTGTCACTGCGGACTCTTGGAATCTACTTACTTGTACATACTTACTGTACAGTACATACGTGCCGCAGAAAGTGGAATAGAATATGACCAACTCAAGCAAGCAAAGAGTAACAGACAGCAACAGCGGCTTCCTTACATACTCGCATATGTCCTCTCTCGTCTTCTGCCCACTCCCCTCCGATACCGTACTTCAACACACTTCACCACACTTCACCACACTACACATATCAAGTTCTTCATACATACACATGTACACATGCACACTATCCTGCGTCCAAAGCATCGTGAGCATACACAAACATTCTGCGTACATCTGTACTGCAGGTATGCATGTATGCATGTGTATGTATGTGGGCCTAGTGAAAACAGGTGCACGAAGCACGGAAAGAAGATGCCGAGATCCGCCGCTGTACTGTATGGGGAAATTTCAAAATTGATGACTGGGTGACATTAAGACACCCGACCAGATTCAACATCGTGCCCATCCGCTCATCCATTCAGACGATGTCTATGAAGTATGAAGGGTTGTTATGTATTGTATTGTCTAATAATGGGCCAATCCCAATCCCTTGTCTTGACATGTATTCAGTTTGGATTATGAATCTTCATCTCATTGCCCCATACAAACATACTACTTACTACATCCTACTTCCTACTTACTACGCAGTACTTACTGTACGTACTGATGGTACTAGCTAGCCAATATCTCATCATTATGGTATTATTTCTCATCTCATTCACGTCCACGAGGTCACATACTCATGTAATCAGCAACCCTCACCCAACTCCCAAGATGATGAAAGACGGATGGAGAAAAGGAAGTACCAACGATGAAGCAGAAAAAAAGAGAAGAAAAAAAGAAAAGAAACCCCGAAAGAGGCACCAGATGGTCAAACACAAGTCGGTCCGCCGACTTAGAACCTACTCTGTACCTCCATCGCGTATGCCAAGAGCAAGGCAAGCTTTCTATAATTATTCGCTGAATTGTGTATGGGACCAGGCCTTCCAGAACACCACACCCGTCATTCTTTCACAGGGCTTGGGGTAAAAATCCAAGGAAGAGGCGCTATGGAGTGCTGCTCTCTGCCTATGAAACCACACCCGTTTATGCGACCACCTGTCTCGTCCGACCATCAGCATCCGCCAACTTGTCGCCGAGAGGTCTACCCATAAAACAAGACTTTCTTGAACGGCCAATATCCACCCGTAATCTCAGCAGCAGGACCGAGGTGTTGCTTGTGAGGGAGTGCGCTTTGGCAGTTCATGCCAAATATTGCCAGTGCCGGCGTACTTTTTGTTGAGGAGATTTGATTTGCCCTGCATGATCTGTCGGCATTTGACGAGCTGCTGTGCTCTGTCCCAGCTGTACGTAGAATATGTAGTGCGAGTGTGAGTGAAGATGTGCGGGATGGGGACATTGATCTGACCTGTGCGCGCCCAGCTTGTGGAGAAAGGATTCAGTGGGATGGAGCAGGTCCCTTCACCTACACGGCAAATGCAGGGCGTTCATTCATTTCAATCTCTTTTCATGGCTCTTTTCATTCCAGTACGAATATAATGCATTGATTTATTGAGTGGGGGTGGTGGGCACCGGTACTGACTTCTCATTGCAGCGTCAATTAGAAGGGCCCGAGTGACAGACTCGCGGGTAATTTATTTACAATTGGAGCAGCAATAGAGTTCAACGACACTCTATCCCACTGGACAGAGTAGTCTGAGAGGTCGACAATGACTGCTCTGCACTGTACAGAATTCCTTTGCCTTGTGCAGGCAAAGCCAGGGATGCCAGACGGATACCCAGTATGGGCGATCCGACAATTATCCAGCGAATTGAGAGAGCATCATCAAGGAGCATCGTCCAGGAGCATCGTCCAAGGACAAGGTCAGAACTGGCGGCGACTATGGTTGACTAGGTTTGCGGGGGATCAAAGCCAATGGGAGATGAAGTGGGGGTTCTGATCGTTGAGCGTCGCGAGAAAAAAGCGTGGCGTGCCCCAATTATCTTCCTGGCCCATTCTTCAGTCTCTCTATCTCTCTCTTTTTTAGAATGAGTACTGCGTACTTCGTACTTTCTTCGACGTCTTGGTTCGCATTTTCTCTTGCCTGCATTGTGCTGCCACGAACTTAGTAAGTACAAGGTAATGCGGGCTTGGCCTCCGACCGCCGGAAATATTTGAGTGTCGTGAAATATACTCACACTTGAATTGGTGCAGCTCAAGCTTTGCGAAAACGGAGACGGCGGCAGGCAAAGAGACGTTCACGGTGGGTTAATATGGGGATGTGGCTAGTATCACGGTATCCCGTACTTTGAGCAGCCAGTAAAGAGGCTGGTGTCGGTCACCCCGCAGAGTGAGAGTGAGCCGCTTGAGAAGCTTTGGGATGTCATCGGAGATGCGGTGATGACGATGACGATGACGATGGGCCTTTCCTTCGATTCTCATGCTAATTCCCACTGCAAGAATACGAGGTAGAGATGAAGATGATAGGCATGTATTGAGCATTCCCACCATTCATGGCTGATGTTTGCTATTACTTACTAAGTACCATGTCATACGCCAACAAGCTTTTCTACGATGGACTACTGTGTAGAGCTAGAGTAGGGAGGATACTTGGGTATTAGCTACGGATTTGCATGGGCATGGCATAGCATGGCATGACATGACATGGCATAATGAGAGTCAAGGAATGAGACAGGACAACATGTTTTAAGGTATGGAGAACCGAGAGAGATGGGCGGATGCGGCGCTTGAAGATCGAAACAGTGCACGGAAGGACCCTTTGATACCCACGGCCACCTCCATTCTCCGAACAAGTGGGCCATTTGGATTCCGCAGTATGTATGTATGTATTACATACAACAGGAAAAGGTAAATAATACATATTCATTGCTGTGCGCAGCCAATGTCTATTCCCATTGGATTTCCGAATTCCCTGTCTTTTCTCCAGGAGCCCGAAATACGATGCTGAATTTTCAACTTGCACTTTTCACGTCTGTGCCTCTCAGTGATTCGAGCGCATGTAAGTTCTCCAGATCGCTCTACCAAGGGATAATCTTGAACTTTTAACTCTCTCAAATACGTAGTACTACTTGTACGTAGCTAAGTATCTATCGATGATCTTTCGTCATCGAGGCAAAAGGTACAAAGACAATATAGCCGTTCTCAACAAGTCCAAATCCTCCTCGTTCATCTTCCTTCCCTTCACGTCGGCCTCTACGAAGCAATTCTGCATTCTTAGATTTAGAATCTATCAAAAGGACCGAGTACACTCAGACAAGCGCAAACATCCAAGTCACCAGATGCTGTGAGGACCGGCATACCGTATCCAGCAATCTACACAGCACAGTCAGAGGGGGTTGGCCGCTCTGGCGTCACACAGCATGGCAGGCCCATGTTACCGTGCAGGGCAAAGAGCCTGTTTGAGGCGGGCATCGACCAGACAAGCTTCTCTGGCCTACTCATGATTTTCTGCATCCAAACCTTGTGCGCGCACAGCGTTCATCCCGCACTCCCCAAATCCTCCCTGCTGCCCCCGTCATTGGCGCCGTGGCCATGTCGACTATGCAAAGTTATGCACGTCAAATAGATACCTGCGCTTCTAGAAGGAGATCTCGTGCTCGCGCAAGTATCCCAGGGAAAAAAGGGGAAGAGAGAGCATTGTAGGAGCCTTGGGAGGAGAGGGAGAGTGGGAAAGTCCGTCGGCCAGAACTGGATACTGTGGGAGGCTTGATGTGCGAAGCTGATGAACGGCTGATGTAAAGGTGAACAGGTATGCGGCATTTACGCCGCTGCAGCTTCTGTCTTGTGTGGCCGCCGTGTTTGATGCCACATGCGTCAAAGACAGAAAGGTGCGGCATTACTTCCATGAGTGGCATGTATTCGAATGTATCATTGTACTATCCTCCTTTTTTGCGGGGTAAGTAGAGTGTCGAGAATCAATATTCAAATATTGCGGATCTTGTACACCTCACTCATCTCGTACGACATATACAAATGACATTCATTTTGAGTATACATTGTACGCTGAAGGAGTTATAGTTATAGTTTAAGGGGTAGGTTTAGTCAGTCCTGGTCTAATGTAATAACTGTCACTATCATCGCGGGATTCATTACGGTGTCGAGATGGCTCTACTGGTGAGTATTACATGGAAATTGTTGGTATCAAAGAGAGAACCTAAGCCATCAAACTTGGATATTATTTGGTCCTGTATGATTGAATACAAGCCAGCTATATTTGAAGCATCTTCATAGTATTAGAATATCATCGGCCTGTAACCCAGACTTAGTGGAGGCTTTTTATTTTATATTTTGTTTATTAAAAAAAAATCAATTTCAATATCATAAAAATAATATTACAGCATCAACATAAATTAATATAAGCCTTTGAAAACTAGTAACGTACAGTCATCACAATCTTCTTCACTTCTAACCATCATTACAATTTCTTTATTGTATCATCTCATATACTACGAGTGAATACTGTGATACAAGAGTGATCCCATTAAAGACACGCTCGGCCATAGCTACGCCGATATACGACGCCGAATCGTAAGCTCCCGTCCGACCATCTTCGGAATGTACATCCACGAATGAAACGTAGATAGACGCGGTGACTGGCCAGCAACGTCTCACGGGATCTTGGGCGCCGGTATTGTTACACTCCGAAGGGATTTATGCAAAGACAAGTATATGAGGTCTCACAAAGGATTTGGAGGTATTACGGCCCGCCCAAACACGAAGCATTCAGCCTGATGTCCTTCTCTCCATCGGCCCATTGTTGACGAGTCGAGGTTTAACTGTTCTTTCCTCATGATGTTAAGCTGGCCGAAGTATCACCTAAAGAAAAGGTAAGTCAGTGCAAGGACTTTGTGCTAAAAAAGAACCATTTTAGGGTTCCATTTTCACCGCTGTTCTGTTTCGTGCTTCACCTCATGATTTCCCTCACCTCATATCTAGCATGTTGTCAACTAGATACGGGGACCCTGGTAACGGGGTATTTTTTTATCCTTAAAGCCAAAGCCAACTGCTAAACTGTGCTTTAGTAGTCGGGATGGAGCTTCCAAAACCCCAGCAAAGTAGAAAGCCCATTCGAACAGTCTCCACTGTTTACTGCTGTACTGTGTAAATGTGCAAAAGATTAGTCCTGCATTCCAGCCTAGTTTGCGGGATATCGGTGCATATTACATAGTATTGATCTGTCAGAGACGTGGAAGATAGTGTATGGCCGTACGGGCAGAATGCTGACGTGTGTGGAGAAGAGGGAGTAGACGGCGTTTAAGGTAAAGGCGCCACTACTGCGTTGGTATATATGTATATACCACCATGCTGCGAGATGATACTTAGAAACGAGCTCTTAATGAATGGAAACAGCCTTATAGTACCCTCGGAAGTGTCAGACTTGTGGGGTAATTCGAAGTGTGTTCTCTTGCTGGCAAGGTAGACATGATGATGGGTCAGGGGAAAGCAGGGGAAAGCGGCTTATTCCTGGGGATTTTGAAATGAATTCGGGAGCTGGACCTGCATCCTCTTTCACAAGTAAAGGTGGTAAGACCCGATATGGCCCAATTGAATATGGGGAAGAAGCACCAGAAGGTACAACGCAACTTGGCGAGGCCCGATTCTGCCTGATACTACTCTCCTACGCCCCAAAACCGCTGCTTTGCACCGCAAGAGATATAGCCAAGGCCGATGGCACATCTTCATTCGTCGTGACCCTTGGTGCCTGTTGATATTCATGCACCTACACGGTCCTATCCGCTGGTGTGTCGTGGCCTGCTGTCTGTCTGCAGCCTGAACAGAAAACCCCCATGGAAGTTCCCCTTGAAGCGTGAAAACGATGTTGAAGATCGTCTCAGCCGGTGGTATTTCTATTCCACAGAAGAGCCGTGCGTGCGTGGTCTGTGGTCTGTGGTGCGTGAAAATGATATTGAGTTGAGACAACGGAGGAAAGAAACATTTCGATAACTCAAGCATCGTTGCCACGTTTTGATCTTCTCCTCGACTCTTCCCTCCTGCACAATCCCCCAAGAAGCTTGTCTTCTCTTCTCCTGCTACTGCTGCTGCCTCTCCTCCTTGTTCTCCCCCTCTGATTCTTCATGCTCAAGAAATATCTCCTTCTCACCAACAGAACCAGCCCTCTATCATCCACTCATTTCAGGGAATCATCAACATCGGCTTTTGATATCACTCTCTCCGCTACGTCGCGTGCGAAGCCAAAATCATCGTCATAGCTACGACACCACTATTTACTCCCACCTTACGGAATACGAAATAGCCCACCAGATAATATTCAATCAACAACAAATCAACGTGGAAAGTCGGTCAATGACCTCGGCAACATGGCTCGACATACAAGTGCCTTTGAAAACACTTTCCTGCCTTCCGGTGCAGTAGATCAGGCACGGCTCTCGCCTTTTGGCAGTCAATCCAATTCTGTGCTTTCCTCGCCATCCTCATCTGCGCCTCGAAGTGTGCCTGCGAACACTGCGCCCTTGCATGCAACCAGTAGGCCTTACTCGAATGCCTATCTAGCTTCTGCCACACAACGCTCAGCTACTCCATTATCGCCACCAAAGACACGTTCTACTTCTGCAGATGAGAGTGCTGCTGCTCGGATCGAAGATTGGAGGGCCTACACAGCAAGGTTGAGAGAGCAATCAAAAGGCGAGATAGCACATATGGTAGCAGATAGGGCAAGATCGGAGGAGGTCATGGCAGATGAGCGGGCTCTCTGGGATACGGAAAGGACTTATCTGCAAGAACGACTCAAGCAGTTGGAGGAAAACAACAAGCAATTACAGGACGAGCTGGCCTCGAAAAACGCCATCATTGCCGCATCAGGAGCTCTGAATGAGCAGAATGATCCAGTCATTGTCTCACCACATCCAATACCATCACATTCAACATCTCAAGCAATCCCACACTCTCCTACCCTTACCGCTCTTCAGGTAACCTCCCCCCCAGACGTTCCCAGCCGCGACTCAGCAACATCACATCGCTCCGTACCTCAAGAATCAGGGCGAGATAGTGATGGTGTTCCATGTTGGGCCCCAAAACCTCAGAACCCATCGCGTACATTCGAAAACGACAACAATACCCTGCGGGTTGGCGATATCTCCATTCCGAGAGAAACACCAATCCGAGTTGCATCGAATGAACTGAAACAGACAGACTTTGGATTAACGACTCCAGAAAATGCTCCTAGTAGAGATTCTTCAAATGAGGCTCATGAAAGTGTTGATATATCACAGATACAGCCAGACCTTGAAGGTGTTCTTATCAAAGCTACTGCCTTGTCACCAAAGTTTGCTGCTAGAATCCTGTCACCACAAATCATATCACCACCAGAAAAGATATTATCTGAAAGCGTATCACCAACGAATATACTGACTCCAAATAATGATGGCGAGCATATCACGCCCCAGCCATCAAAGGCTACCCTTGGTGTCATTGGCATCGATGAGAATCGCAGGCGTACTCTTCATGCTGGTCACACTCCAAGCCACTCGATTTCGAACATCAAAATCGATCTTGAAAAACCAGAGGCGGTCGACAGCAACTCCCCCACTCCAACACAAGCCAAAAAGTCCCATCAACTGTCCATCAGTGAAGATGCAAATCAATTTGATGGCACATCAGACGAAGATCCAGCACTCACTGGTCCACTTAGCTTGACGAACGATTTTGACACAGACTCTTTCTTTTTAGAAGAACTCACCAGCAAGCTTCAGGAAGTTCGGAACAGCGCACCCCAGTCACCCAGTGAAACGAGCCTCGGGGATATAGAAGTAGCTGACGGCCTGGGCAAATTGGACACTATCAATGGGTTAAGTCCCGAGTCGAAGAATGAGGATAGTGATGAGCAATCTGATGATGGACCTCCCTTGCGGCTAAAACCTAGCACAAATTTCGGCAGACCCCTAGGACAGTTATGATTTTAAAAGGTTCAGACCGATCAACCGCCTTTTGTACGATGCCTCTACACTACACAATCTATCATTTTCTTCAGCTTCACTATCCAACCAAAAGCACACACAAAGATGTGTAAATCCCGTACGGAAAACATTTCATTTTATACAGAATTACATCGCATGGAGTGGGGAACTATTGTTCGGAAAAGCCTTGAGGGGCATGGCGCAGAGTTTTGTTTATGATACCAAAGGACTTGCAAATCACTGCGTCCCGTTTAGCAAAAAGCAGATCAGGTTGTTCAACAGTTCGACTCAGCGAATCTAGCGTGTATTGAAGGGTGGAGGAAGATTATGGATGATTTCTAAGCAAAAAACATGAATCCCTTGTCATCCAATACACATATCTGCCGTTACTTTATGAGTGCTTGCAATCGTCATAAAGTGAGAGTTAACTAGTGGTTGGTCCATCAAAAAGGGGTTCCTACACCTCAGAAGTCTATATCTATGAGAATGTTAGGCAACTATTAGTAGTATCCGTCTACTAATATGAGGAATATGCACTACCAAAGCTATCGTTTAACGAGTTTCTATACGTACGCATTTCTGGGGGACTGCCTTAACCTGGAAATAACAAGTTTGTAGGCATGTTTGCAAGAGAGTGTGTACTATGTATGATTGCGCACGAAAACAAATCTAGCCATGATAATTCCATATAAGTCTTGGGCTATTGCTATTCTGGGCGTACTCGTGGTAATACATGTCGCCCATTCTTAAAAGCTTAAATGACACCCCTTGGCGTCCTCATGTTTGTAAGAAAATTCAAAATTAGGCCCCTCAGCACCAACCGGCACAAGCATCCAAGAGTTTCTCGTGCTGTTAAAGACGGCCAGGGAAATTAAGGATTGGCTATGGCTTGTGGACCTAAGTAAGCAGTGTATTCAAGGACAATTTCTCCGATGGCTTCACTTGAGGATTGTAGCCACTTCCTCTTCGGCATGTGTTCCCTCACTTCTCAAAAAATCCCCTTGAGGTATGTTAACTCGGGATCGTCAAGTCTTCCTCCCGGAGGGATTATTCGGTGTGCAAAATCAATTATCTTGTGGAAACGGAGACGGGTTGTCCACGGCACGGCTTGACGCCTGAGGGCAAATGTGCGAGCCCATGAAGCTTAAGGAGAGCCTCCGCACGGATGCCCTTCATCCCATCACCTTGAATGGAATGCGTCCTTGTAGCTTCAATTTGATGCCAAGGACTAGACTTCCGGCTTGTGTTGTACAATACCTGTCCAGCAAACGTATCACAACTTTTTGGGTCGCTTGGACGCTAGGGGAATGTAGTGGTGCAGCTCAGATATGCAACATGACATTGTTCCGAGGAATGTCGTGATACACGTTCAAGAAACTCTGATAGAGACGGCAAGAAATAATCTCATGTTGCTGGCAATTTTACTGAAGAATATATAATAATGTAGGTGAACCACCTTTCGGAGGGCATTCTTTTCTTGAACTGCTCAGTATCACATTTGTTTATCAGAACACTTGCGATCCTCTTCATCTTTGTCTTCAATTGGATTTTGGAACTTACACTCTTTTTGGATATTTCTATTCATTCGATCTTTTTTCCCTTCTCACCATGAAGTCTTTCACTAACGCTGGCCTCATGGCCCTCATGGCAAGAGCCGTCATTGCGGTTCCCCATCCAGCCCCCAATCCCGAGCCCCAAGTAAGACATAACAGCATCTTTTTAGATAACATATAACACTGACTGTACAAGCTTTTTTTCACTCTTGGTAGTCAACCAGAGACCATCGTTATCTTCCCGCAGTTGGAATTGGGAGGGTTACCAACCAGTATTGTCATTGGACCATCAGGAATATCAACCATTCCCGCAAACACAAGCCCTGTCTCTAGCCCAAGTGGGCCGTTCCAAAACGCCTCGTCAACGGCCACAGGTACGTCAGGCACAACATCTACTTCTACAGAAACCATAGGCAAATACGGAGAGCAAATCCCACCATCATCTTATCCCCTTTCCTTCCAGCCTGGTGGACCTGTAAAGAAAATCATTTCAGCTAAAACAGTCACTGTCTCAGTAAAATCTCTGACAACGGCTCCAATAGCTATCCAACTCGCCCCTTTTGTTACGCCGCCCGCAAACCTCAGCCTCTCGCTCTCCTACCCCATCATCACAAGTGTCGTCACTCCCTCTGTCTCACTCAGCACCGGTGGCAGCAGTGCTATCAGCCCCGCCCTCCCAAGCAGCACGGGAAGCATCTCTATCCAGCCCATCACCCCTTCCCTCCCAGGTGGCACGGTCATCAAGCTAGTCATCGCGCAAATCAACACAATCCTCGATCAGGAGACGCAGCTCCAGTTGGCACTTGAAGCATTCCTCGAACAGCTGAAAGGTTCCATTCTTCCTGCCAGGAAGCGCCAGGTGCAGAAGAGAGTGCTCTAGGTTGATGCTCACTGAATACTGTGAGTACCGGTCGATTCTTCTATTACAGCATGCTAATTCTCAACAGCTATGCAAATTCCGTCACCTCCAACGAGAAGTATATTGGTAGTGGAGAGAATGGGGAATGCTAGAGTCAATAACATCACGTCATGGACTGAATTCACTTCTAAGGGGGTACGACGAGGTCTAATTTTCATTTTTTCAATGTCTCTTGAAATTATGCTTTTGCCCTCTTAGTTCATTTTGATCTTTTTTCATTAGAATCTAGAGGGGATTGGGGGGAGGGAGGGGCTTCTAATGAGTGACGATTGGACGAGGATTACGTTTTGCCCGGGACCATTGCCATGCTTTTATATCGATTATTTTATCTTTTAACGACTATAGAAACGACTGTTGCAGAACTGGACTTTTCTAAGTGACTTAGCCTTGTATAAAAGCCTTAGTATGAAGTGCTTTACTGAAGTGAATTCATGTTCGTGTTTGGAGTTGTAAATGGCCGGGAATTTAGTGGGGCTTGGCCAAATAGCATAGGTCGATTTCAAGTGTTTGCGGGATGAAATGGAACGAAATCGAGATGATGTGCAGGAGGTGGAGCGGAGGGGCATTGAGGAATGTATCAACAAATCTTATGCCATTCTGTCTTTGCTCAAAGTCATTAAAAGATGTCCATTCCAATAGTGAAAATGGGAGATTCTGTACGACTCTGCTAAGTAAACACAAAGAACGCCTAAAATCCCAACCCAAAACCTCCCAACCACGCACGTGGATTCATGCTCAAAAGTAGTAAACGGTCAACTTAGACACCCATGGTGAAGTCATGCTCTACGGCTGGCATCAGCGATGACATAAATTTCAGGAAAACAACCAGATACTGATCAACGCGGATTGCAACCTCATCGTCGCCATCAGCATCGTGTTGCAGAACCTCCCACTCATCGTTGCCATTTCCGCCAGCTTTAGCACCCTCACTGAATGCGTTTTTGTCTCCAATGTTGGCCTGTCCCATGTCGTCAATAAGACCTTCCATGCCTGTCTCAACACCGCTACCACTCTTACCGGCACGATGCTTGTCTTTTCTGATTTTAAGAGCAGCATCCGCGCGATCGAGTAAAGTCTTCATAACACTGGCGTGCTTGCATGGGTGAACAGAGGCCATCTTGATATTGTTGGAAAAATAAGGGAAGTCTTCAAGTGTTACGGTCTTGTCTTTGTAGTCACCAACAATATCTTCCATCATAAGGTGTGGTGGAAGAGGTTGGTTATTTGGAAGATAGCCGGAGAGATAGAGTCGTGGTGTTCGATAATAGTTTGAGTATGTGATGTAGAGGGTATATGTTCGAAGTGGGCTGCAAATACATTAGAATTCTATGCGTAGATTGTATCATACTTGCGCAAGACTTACGCTGATGTTCCAGAGGTCTTGGGATCCCTGATGATAGCTTCCTCATCATCCTCTTCGTCCTCCATGTCAGGAATATCATCTTCGTCGTCTTCTTGCTCGCCCATATTTCCGCTCTCATCAACAGTTCGTACATCGCGAGCTCTAGCTTCCTGGCTAGCAGCTAATCCACCAGTCCTCAACCAGCCATCCTCATCATCCCCAGGAGATCCAGATTTTCCGTCACCTTTGAAATCTGCGCCATCTCCAACCAAAGTCTCGTCCTGTCCAGCATCACCAGCAAAGTTGTCGTCGAGTCGTCGATGGCAAGGTACTCCACGTGTTACGAGAAACTGTTTTCCGGGAGGCAAATATGACTCACGTCGACTGGTAGGATCGGCATCTGCCCATGACCAGGTAGGAAACTTATAGACAAGATAGTCGCCTGCAGCTACGAACTCTTCGGGAGTAACTTGGCCGGTGTTGCGGAAGGTCGAGGTGCGCGAGACTGGAATGATCTGCTCGCGCACCTTGTTTAAAGTGCTGTAGAAAGTGTTCATCTTGCTGAACTCACAGTCTGGCAAAGAGAAGGGGAAAAAAAATATGGCTGTTGATATGGGTGGAGATGTGAATTATCAAGTCAAGCTTTGTTTATTGAAGGTACATGTACCACGATGATGTGGAAGCTTTAGGAGTGGACAGGAAGCACGGCTGAAGTGGTCATAACTGGTGAAGGCACGAGCATGACGATAAGAACGGCGATAGGCAGGGTCGTAGCAGCCTTGCTGAATAAGCAGTTTCGTCACATGCTCAAATAGTATGTTAGGTATTGGTAGACATCTCTCTCTACTTACCTTACCTTACCTTACCTTACCAGTACTACGTAGGTAGGTAAATGGAGTGAATATGACCACACCACGTGAGAGTCAAGTGAACATGTCATCATTCACATCCCCATATAGAATAGTTAAGTATTATGTACTGCGTAGGGATCGAAATACATAGGCACTTTGTAGATCATGGCCATTTTTATTTTTGATTTGGTTACAGCATACCTCAAGAAAAGTATGCAGCAAGATGCAGAATAAAAACAATCGAAAATAAAAATAACAAACAGTCTGCTGAGTATTTCTGGATTGAGTATATGTACTCTGTACTTGTAATGGGTAAATGCCAATACAAGGATCTGGAAGAGTATTTTCCATTCCGTGCAGGTGGTATGATAAACATATCACCCTACCTCAAGAGTACGTGAAGATCCATCATACCATCATCACACCTGATTCAAATGGAAGGTAATTGTTGATTTACAAGTAACGAATACACATCATTGAAATGAAACTCAATGTCATACAGGTGTAAAGTCGCGAACGTTCAATTAAAGCTCGTAGTATACAGGGAACCCTTCTCCCCAGACCCATTATCCGTGCGCCAAGTCATGTCCTCATCAATGCTGCAAACTTTCCTTATCCAATGTTATTAATTTACTTGCCACCAAACCAGCTGAAGAGACCACTCTTGGCCTCAGCAGCCTTCTTCTCAACGGTGGCATCGAACTGGTCGATCTTCTTCAAGGCCTCATGCTTTGCCGCCTCGCTCTTGGCCTCAAGTTCCTTCTTGTAGTAATCCGCCTTGCTCTCAGCTTTTGCCAAATTGGCCTTTGTTTGCTCGGCCTAAAATATTAATCAGCTTCAACAGACATGATTGGGATTGGAATACAAAACGAAACTAAACAAACAACAATAAAAATAAAAATAAGACTTACAGCATAGTCGACCTTGTTACCAGCTTCAGTGGCCCATGCCTCACCCTGCTTCTTGGCTTGGGTGCCTCTTCCTGGAAGCTCACCCTGGATCTTGGAAGAGAATTTCGCAGCATCGGCTAGAGAGAACATGAGCACATGCAAACAAACCATCACGTACATCATCGAGATGGAAGTACTAACCTTCGAATTGCTTCTCAGCAGCCTTCGGAGAACCACCGGCACCGTAGAGGTAGTAACCGATTCCACCTGCTGCGGTCAAACCGAGCGCGAGAGGAACACGAGACTTTGGTTGAGCCATTGCGATTGATTGAGTGAGTGGTTGTTTGTAGATGTAGGTTGAGTGTGGGTGAGGGTGAGATTTGAATAAGACTTCGAATGAAGATGGAATAGAAATTGAATGTTATTCGAGGATGAAGATTGGTTTAGGTCGGAGGGGCGACGAAGATATATAAGTAAGGTGACAGATGTTTACTGCGTTACTATTGCCTGTCCTCTATGATGCGACCTGGAGAGGATGAGGTATGGGCATTCAAGCAACCGCACTACGTCATGCAGCGCCATATTACTCTGTCACTCGCTTTTTCGCGGGGTAGAGCTGGTGCAGTTGTTTTTGCCTGCCTTGGAAGCTTTGACATCACACAGCAGCCACAGAAGCGGCCAGTGCTTTCGCAGTGCCTTGTCCACGACCATGGAATGGACGTTGGCTACCTTATGGTGCTTGGTGCTTGGTGCTAGACTGCGCAGTATGTACTACGTAGATGCCTGCTTGGAGATGAGCTCCCCTACGCCTGTCATCCTCCGTGTGCACACTAAATGTCCCTTAGAAAATACCATCATTTCTGGCCATGACATGAACCCCAATTTCTCCCTTTCTTGCCCACTCTCCATATACTATACAGTCGTTCATTATATGATTCTCTCCAAGCTGTGAATACTCTCTTCTAATTCATATTACCAGCAGACATTCAATATTCCAACAGTACTGTCTCTGTTACGACACCGGACTGAAACCGAAAACTCCCTCTACTCACCCCCCTGTTTACTGATCTCCGAACGACATTATTCTTAGGCAATTATGATGCTCATCAGCGCATTCCCTGTCACAAAATAATTAGGAAATGTCGCTTTTCAACACGGTGCACTCTTCTCGTCGACCATCAGCGCTGAAGGACTCCGATTACGACCATGAGATCCACTTAGTGGACCATACACTATTACGTCCCTCAGCTCATTCTTCGCCAGGGAGATCTAGAAGCCTATCACAGACTCCTAGCTCACTACCCCAAAGCTCTGACGTATCAACATCGAGCCGAAAACACAGTGATCTCATACTGCAAAAGAAAGCTTCCATCCAGAAGGAGATCCTTCGAAGAAGGTACTCGAAATATCAGGATCGACGCTTGAGCAATAATAGTAGTGTTGGTGAAGGAGAAAGCGAGGATGAGGGTGTGGTTCAGGTCACAGTACCGACACCGATCGATGAGAATGATGAACATCGTGGTAGACAGCGACCGAAGTCTGCCCCAAAGGAACGCGAGTCAGCCATAGACGTCCTTTTTGAGAACGAGCGAGGCGGCTTTTTATGTGGAATGCCATTGTTCTCATCAAGAGCTCTTGGCAACCTCGATCCATCCCCATGGACCAACATCGCCTTTAAAACGAGTGCGACCAATACTACAAATGCTCAAGTCCCAGACCCAAGCTGGGAATGGGTGTGGAAAGAATGGGTTGTCAACCACAGCGATGAAGTGGACGAAAACGGCTGGGAATACTCATTTGCCTTTTCAAAGAAGTTCTCATGGCATGGGCCTTCGTGGTGGAATTCGTTTGTGAGGCGAAGAGCTTGGATTAGGAAGAGGGCAAGAAAAGCACCTAACCATCAGGTGCAGGAAGCTCATATGCTCACGTCCGATTATTTCACTATTCATCCCAAGGCAAACCCGAGTCGAAGCTCCAGTAGAGTTGATAGTGTCCGAGACAGCAGATACAGTGTGGTTAATCTGGCGAAACAGGAGATGGAGAAAGAGGAGAAGGAGGAGATATGTGATATTACACATTTGTTAGTGGCCCTCAAAATGGCCAGGATAGACCGTGAGAAGACGGAAGCCGTAGAAAGCTTTGTGAAGCACGGGGGCGAGGACTTATTCTATCTGCGTGATCGTATGCACGATATCATGGGCCATTTTATTTTCCAGGCCTCACGGAAACTCTTCTTGACACACTTATCCCGCATGTACGACGAGGCTGCATTGAAGCGAAAGGCACATCAAGAGACTGGGGAAGAGGAGACCCCTCAAGAGTCGAAGAGATTCGAGAATTTGGAGGCAGCGGTCAAACATGCAGATGAAGAAGTTAAACGACTTGAATATTGGAGTGACCAGCGAAAATTGGTGTGTGATGGTGACACAATAATAGCTATGGATGAAAAAAAGGGATGGAATGAAGGATGGGATGGATTGGACAACAGTGCTCCCGCAGATGAAGTCGTGCAAGAGAGACCAACCCTACGGAAATTCTTTACCGCTCAGGAAGATGTTGATAGTAGCGGAGATGATGATAGAATAAACAAGGGAAAGGAGAAGGAGGAAATATAGGGGGATGTTTTGTCCTGGCGTTATTAGGTAGCATACTGGCGTCAAGCGTTTATTTGGCATTGGGGGCGTTGGGTGTTCTGGAAGTATTTATTCGTACCAGAATTAAAAGCATCATCGAGAGACTCGACCACCATGAACGTTCCACGATAATCTTCGGAATCTTCGTATCTCCTAGCATCACTAGTTCTACGTTCCGTCTTCGGAGCACCCAATTGAGATAGTATTCCAGATACATCACGTGACCAGAATTCTGGTATGCCTAAGCCGGGGGTTACCAGAATTATTTGAACGAGACCAAAAGTGCTTGAAACAAACAAATACTACAACACCAATTTTTCAGCATGAACATCTCATGACAAATGTCCCAGGGCAGCCGCATGATATCACATGGCAAGGCCGCGATATTAAACTGCGCCAAATTCGCCTCTACTCCCAAAGAACCTCTGTACTTTCTCTATCCTAGATGCTTTGCGACTACAGCTGCTGTTCCTCCTCACAGGGACGACCGATATACCACTACAAGAAATGACCAAGACCAGTCATTGAAAGGATCATCAACAGGGTCAATTACTAGTCAATCACCGGAACTGGTACCTGAAACTGCTGCACAGCTGGAAGATGACACCGTGGGCTCAACAATCGACACCAAAAGATCCCTCCATCGCGATTCAACGAAACTCCAACATGGTCGGACCAGATCGTATCGAAAAACACTAGCACCAATTTACATCCGCAGAGTTGAAGGGGAAATACACAACAGAGCTGAACGCAGGGCGTCATACAAAGCCATCAAACTTGCATGTGCAAAAGCATATCATCAAGAAAAGCTCGGAGATGCTGGCTTGGTACCAGATTGGCGCATTGTTTTGCAGGACTTGATACAACGTACACCTAAGCAGACAACGATTTGGCATGAGAATGGACTGAGAATTCTTATCCCAGATATCGCGGTGGGCACCCTCCTCTACAGCGCCAACAATAATATTTGGATGATAAAGGCAAGATGTACCTGCGACATTGAACTTCTCGATGCAAGCTACAAAGTAAATGGTCATCGAGTGTTGATGTTATCTGGACCGGCGACGGGAATTCGAGATGCGACAATGGAAATTTTGCGCATTGCTGGCGGCGCAGTAGCCAGCATAGAAGATCTACCAACTACTGATTATGGGTTTAATACGTCTTCAGCCCGTAGTGATGAAGATGATGAAAATTCCCAAGCAGTATCCAGGAGAGTTCGCGCACAGCAGTTTGAGGAAATGAAATCCCCTAAGACCGTTGATGACGTTGAAAGGCCTCGGGTATGGACGAAAGAAAACTTCGAAGAATACATTAGGCGCATTACAAACATCGAGATCTACAGCCATCGGGCAGCTCTGCTATATGGTGAAGGCTCCACTCATCAAGAAATTGCGCAAGAAGCTCTACTCTCGACTTTTTTGGACGATTCCTCAACAGAGTTCATCACAACGGCTTCACTGAATACTGCATTGGCATGGTTGGCAGCACGGGGTCAGATCAAAAACATACGCGATATTTTTGTTCACGTGGATAAGCAAAATATACCGGTCGATGCCGAATGCTTCAATATTATGCTTCGAGCTGCAGCCAAGCATGTGGATCTCCGTACTTTTGGGTTTCTTTTACGAATGATGACTGAGCGAGACATTCGTCCTAACTCGGGCACCTGGTTAGCATTCTATAGGTGCGTCGAAAACCCAATAATTAAGCGATATGTCCTTGAGGGAATGAGGAAGAAGGGACTGTTGCTCGATTGCACGACCATTAGAGCAGTCTGCTTTGAATTGGCACCCCATGAGATGAGATGGTCAATTAAACAGAACTACTCACTACAGCAATTTCTGAGCCATATGGATGCTAGATATGGCACTAGCTGGATGTCTGTTGACTGTTCTAATGTCATCCTTCGTGAGCTTGGAAACCGGCACATATCTCTATCTGAAGTCTGGGAATATGTCGAAGCAATGAAGACTCGCAATGTCAAGCCGGACAGCGTAACTATCAACACAATACTCAGTGCCTGTCTGGACAGAAAATCCATTGACGATGCCATACGTCTGGTCAACGAAGTTGTTGCTCTCAACTCTTGGAGGCCAGATCAAGATACATACCAGCTACTTTCCTCAGTTGCCCGGTCTTTGGGAGATCTTCTCAACGTAGAGAGCGTTATTTGGAGATATGCTTGCTTAGAATCTTTGACGACAAACTCTATGAGAGAGAAAGCTCTAAAAGCCCTACAGCATATCACCGAGAAGCGGCCTATACAGAATACAGAGGCTCTTGTGGAAGCCCTTGGCATGTTTCAATTTGATAAGAACGTTAAGAGATTACTTCAAGGATCCCCCATCACAAGGACTACTGAAGATCTGCAAAATGGCTGTGAAATCCAGGCAGATGGTACACCTGGAAATAGACGTCGAAAAAGGATGGTAGATGAGGTAATGCGGATGCAACTTCAAATCTCAACGAAATGGCGGGCGGAAAAATCTTTGCATGTTGCACTTTCTGAAGCTCTTGCTATAGATAGGGAATACAACTCTAAGGCACTAAAATCTAGGATACGGCGCTCTAAACCCTTGAATTTCATGCAGAGCTCTGTATTGATGTCAGTTCCAATAATTGAGCATGGCCCCTTTCCCAAAAAAGGCATATGGGGTCAAGACTCTCTTCCCTTGAATAAGGTGCATGCGCCAAAGCCTAAGGCTAGGCGCAATATCTGGGTTCCAGTGCGGAAAATATTCTATTAGATTTGTAATATATTATTGTACGTAAATACCAACAGAAAGAGAGTACATACTGGGTTCGAGAATTATATATTGAACTATGTAGACTTGGAATATACATTGAAATAAATAGAACAGTCCATCAACGAGAAGCTGGATAACAAACCAACAACATTGAGGGTATCAAACTACCAGGTGTTAACTTACACGCATGGTTGAGGACAATATTAAGCTTTCCGTTAGGACAACGCAGGGAGACAATGAGTTATGATTTCCATATGAATGTACATTGACCATCTAATGAACTTTAGTTTACCCATAAGTTTCAACTACTAAGTAGAATGCATCTTTTATATCCACCAAGCCACATTAATTATTATGACTCGAAAATTGACCCGTTTTGTTAAGTTCTTCCCACGTTGTGATTCTTACGCATGAACGAACTCAGTAAGTCTTTCCAGAATCTTATATTACAAGAAAAAGTGTACTCCAATCCAGCGCTCCCATATTATTGATGCTCCCTAATCACTATCTCACCCCTCAGCCAGCCAATCCATATGAATTTGCCCCCACAATCTCCTGCACTCGCCATCCCCTAGTCAAGAGATACTCCAATCCCGATCACGTGAGCGGCGTTACTAGCCCATCGCACTTGGCCGTGCAGCAACGCGCCGATAAAGCCAGCAGATAATAACCACAACTCCTGTATTCCTTATCTATGTGTGGAGGGAAATCCTTGTGCTGGGGGCTCCAATTGGCCCCTATTCGGTATCTGATCCATTGCTGCCCGGTGCATAGACAGAATGGAGTGCATACATATAGACAACGCACGCGACCACCCTCGAAGTATCCTTCCCTCCCTCAGTTTTACGCGTACACGTGATCGGACTTCTTGGAGGTTTCTTTGAACTTGAAAATTTGTATAAAGTCGTCGATTTCCTGGATTAGACGGGGAGATTTTCATTTCTATATCGTCCACCTTGATATTGGATAGGCTTCTTGAATTTCGAAACCTGAACCGAATCATTCCTTCCCTTTAGGGGTATCTTACGTACAATCTGGCATACTCTGTTGCACCAACATCTTATATCAAGCACTTTTGAATCATTTTTAGTATCTTTACTCTTAGCAGGAATGGGTTCTATAGACTCAGTAGAGGTCACTTTTGACCCTCAGGTAAGAGCGTGGGATGAACAGAATGACATCGAAGCAAGTGCTGAACTGTATACAGATTCATCTCCACTATGAGCCACCCAAGAGAAAGATCACCATGGCGGAGCTCAATTTACCGGCAACCGCAACTTCCACACCTGTAGCCGGGACAGTGCCTTTCCCACTCCTGTCTTACGAAGGAGTTCTAGAATATCGCAAGGCAATATTCGCACCAGAAGTGCTAGAAAATTGCTCCCATGCTCCATTTCCAGGAACGATGATGTTACGAAACGCTGCTAAGTATTCAAAGTTTGTTCACGACTTTTGGTCTCACCCAGAGACAACTCGTATCATCTCGGAGGCACTTGAAACGGACGTGGAACCTGTCATGCTTGTTGAAATTGGACATACGAATATCCAGGGGCGTGGCGATACGTTGGCAGAAATTAGGACTGGTTTGAAACCCGAACCATCCGCTGAGCCTGTCGAGTTAAGTCCTGAAGATCTCAACTATGATCCTCTTAATGATAAAGCTATTGTTCCTTGGCAGTGAGTTGTAGCTGTTTTTGTTGAACGAGTACCGTACTGATATGTGTTTTCAGTTATGATTCTTACCCATACGTTTGTGTGTTGATGATAAGTGACACAACTGGTATGAAAGGAGGCGAAACGTATATTCAGACGGGCGATGGGGAGCCAGTCAAGGTTTGTACACTTCTTATAAGTTCAACTCATACTGACTCCTGATTCAGGTTGAAGGTCCAGTAATGGGTCATGCAGTTGTCTTGCAGGGTGGCGAGGTCCAACATCTTGCAGCGCGCGCCAAAGGAGTTGTTGAAAGAATCAGTACCATCACCTCATATCGGTCAACTGCACCCGGTCTCTACGACTCCAGCTACACCAGCAACATCCGAGCCTACTCACCACTACAAGAACTGTATCCGGAATGGGCGCAATATCGCCTTACAAAAATGAAAGATGAGATTGAGCACATGCAACGAACCATCCTAGAGTCAGGAGTTGACATCGCCAAATTCGAAGAGTTTTCGACCAAGCAAATAAGTTACTTGGAACGCACCACGGCACAACTGGTACCGATTGATCTCCACAAAAGAGTAACCGCCAAGTTTGGCATGCACGCATACTACTACTCATCCCAGATGTGGACGGAGGTCCAGAAGATATCCAATTTTATACCATTAGCGACAGGCGAGCGTAGTTGTTCTTGGAAACCTGGGAGCCAGTATTGGATGTTGTTTGCCAAGACCCTGCAGCTTATCGCCGCTGGTCAGGTGTTGGAGAGCCAGAAAGGGCGTTTTCTCTGGGAGGGGAGTCGGCCGTATACAATGGGCGATGAACTGCTGCGACAGGGACTACCGGAGTTGTTTTTGGATTGGTTGGATCACACGGGTCTTTATGAATTGTACGTTGCAAGAACAACGGGCCCAAGCTAGATTTTGACTCGATATGATATATGAATTAATGAGCTGTTTGGGTAGAAACTGGAAGCATTAAATGCAAATCACTCAGATGAAGGCCAATTATATATGGTGTATGCCAACTTTTTCCAAAACAGCACTGCTTCGACTTAACCTATCGGTGTGTTTGAAGATGCCAATATCTAGAATGGGGGCATTAGATAAAGGGTTACAGATACCCTAGCAAACCGACCATTCTAAGTGGTAAGTATAGTATATCGGATATGCTTGCATGGACTTGAAGACGTATCGAAGTCAATTGATGGCATATGTATGTCTGTTACAGGGTTGATGAATTAACGATGTGGAGATAAAGCTAGTCCCGCCCACGTGATCGGAATATGGATTTCTTTTCCTAATTTGCGCTTAGTGTGTAAGTAAAACCTACAAGCGTATCTTGGATTTGCCGATTAGATTGTAAGAAGAAAGAAGAATAGAATTTGTTAATAAGATAAAGGCCTGATGGTTGAATAATCGATTCTTGAATGTGACCATTCTCAGGGTCTGTGTACGGTTTGTAGTGGCATATGTGCTTCCCCACAGCTGCAAAGCTATTATGAATGAGCAATTGCCAAAAAGAGCACGCTATGCCTGTCTAGGATGCCGGTAGGTTCCAGAAAATATAACGCTATACAGAGTATAAGTCACTGAGTATTTATCTATGAAGGCGGAAAAAGAGTAAATGCCCTGGGGAGAAACCAGGATGTTCGTCTTGTTTGCGGTTGGGGCAAAATTGCGTGTATTCGACCTCACCTAGTTGTATTGCTTCAGATCCATCAGAAGTATGTACTTGTAATCCTTTCAGATTCTATGTCTTTATGAGAGTTACTATAACATAATTAGGCTACAGTCGCACCACAGGACAAAGTTCATCTGATCTCTGGGCCTCAAAAGGCCGTGAAGCGTACTTACGAGGATATTAGTCAAGAGGAGATTATATATTTACCATCTTCTCCTGTCACCCACACATTAAGATCTACTGGCGTCCCACAGCGCTCGAACCAACAAGCCTATGTTCCAGTATTTGATAACTGGGAACGGTATGTAATATCTAGGACGATGCCACCACGTTTATTGACTTAATCACAGTCATCTCCCACCTGATGAAGTACTCGAAGAAGTCCTAGCAGTATATTTTCGGCTTTGTCATAGCCAACCATTATCATTTTTTAGTTCTAGAAGACCATATCGTCATGTTAGCGAATGGCCTGATGTTCTCCTCCTTACCATCCTTGCTGTCGCTGCGCGGTTTTCCGACCACCCCTTTTATAAAGATAAGAAGACCATGGAAATCGACAGATATGCCCAAGCCGCACAAACTCTCATACATGAGAGAGTGGCCTCAAGAAGATTTGAATTGTCAACATTACAAGCACTTTGTTTGCTAAGTCTGGTTGATTTCACTGGTATGAACCCTCCATACTACAGAATAACAATTAACTGATCCTGATCCCAGCGGGTAGGACGCAGAGTGCATGGCTCAATATTTCTCTTGTCACACATCTGGCACGAACTGCATGTCTTGATGCTTCAATACATCAAGTGCCCGAGCAAGAGACGCTGGAACAAGAGGAACGGCGGCTATGTTTCTGGAGCATATTGGTTCTCAACCGAACATGTTCTTCAGGGGCATGCATAACGCCCTCCCTGCCGTTCCAGCCAGATTACTGCAAGCGCGTACCTCTAGGTCCGCTTTCTCATATGATGGCAAATCCTAGCAGCATAATACAGAACAAGAACCTGGCTGAAGATGATATCAAAGACCTTGGTATCCATGTGTATGTCATGCAATTGACTAACCTGTGGGCCAAAGTTGTTGATTATATCATGCGTCCTGCATCCCTATCCACAATTCCACCATGGTCTTTGGCATCTGAGTACACAAGCCTACGCTCCGAGATTCTGAACTACGAACTCACTTGCCCGGATCATTACCGTTATGTTAATATGTGCTTTCTGGATCATAGTGCAGAAGATCTGAGCAAGAACCGGAGTTATTGGCAGGCATGGATATTGAATCAGATTCTATATCCTACGATTCTTACTGTATTAGATCACCCTGTCCTATGTTCTACGCGCTTCCGCTCATATTTTGGACGTGTGCCAAGCACATGGTTGGAAAACAGTCTTGAATCGGCAGTTGTGAACCCACAATATATCCTACGGACCATCAACGAAGCCAAAATGCGAAACTTCCCAATCACAGACCCATTCTTGGGTCACTGCGTTAGCATTGCCGCGACAGTGTATATTTACCACAGCCACACAAATGATAAAACGCTTGCGTCGAATGCGCGGGAGTCGGCTACACAACTAATCACGTTCTTGAAGGAGATGGGCGAGTATTGGCCGAATGTGCAGCACATTGTAAGTTCCACCCACCAATGCTCTTTCACCTCTTCACCCATTTGAAATACAGCGCTGCTCATTACTAACATCACACCAGGCTGATAAGCTGGATCAAATGGCGCAGAAAGCCACCGTAATTCTGGAGCCCTCAACGGCATCGAAGCGCACCTATCGCGCTTTCAACAGCGATGCCTCGGAGATTTGGCAGCTTCTCGACTACACCAGCATTTCGTCATTCTCAGCCTCCAACAGCATATTCGGCGATTCGCTTGTCGAATCCTCCACTTTGCAGAGCATGCCGACGGAGATCTCGGCTGGGTCACGGCCGACTTCAAAGGATAGGATGGAACAGGTTGAAGCGGACGCGCTGCTTCTGGATGATGGGTTGGAGGTTGATGTCTCTTGGGAATCAATCGTGTCAAACCCGTGGTTCTTTGATATGTTGGGCTCTGTAGAATAGCCTCATGATAGTCTCAATATTCTATAGAATTTGAAGTGGCTTTCATTTTGGAATCACGCGTATCCGCGCACACTTGCCTAAATCTCATGAAAGGCAGACAAAAAGCAATATGTTGGGACTTGGTCTCAAATGGGTCGAAGCTCGTTACTCACACTTGCACACATGAGTTGAATACAGATTTATGAATCTATCGACGAAGAGATCGAAAATGGCAATGCTGATTTAGTATAACAATTTACGTTTTAAGTTGGCACATAAGGTAATCCGAATGAGGAGGCCGGTGTTGATGAGGCGTACTGTAGAATTGCGGCGTGTGTAGCATAATATACCATAGCTCTTTAGTTCACTCCAGTCAAAGGATTCCATAGTCAGATTGCATCCCAGTGTTTTATCATTATAACATTGTTAAGTTTCAATAAAGTGACAAAGAAGGTTCTTGTCAACCCAATATACCGGGCAACAGCAATTGCTTTCAAGTGGCCGATCAGAATAATGCCTCATAATTCATTGTCCAAAACCAAACACAATAAAGGCCTATAACAAACCACCCTGTGCCAATAGATTTTCTCAACTATTTTTTCTTAGACTTGTACCATTTTTTCGAACTTCTGGCCTAATGAGTAAAGTCAGCACTGCACAGACTACACGGTATCCCGCTTGCCAACAAAATACCTGAGCTCTAGTCCTTTGTCCTCTGGCTGGAAGACCTTTACGATGTCTCATACCCCTATACGCGCCCAGTCCTATCAATCGCTTAATATTCTCTATCCAACCTCGTCTCGGACCGTTATCAGCCATGTTGATGAGCTCGGCGTTGATTGCGAGAGTCGTCTATAGCGGGATGGTATAACGCCCTTATTCGTTGATAAGGTAGCAGCAGATTAGATTGTTGATTAGATTATGATGACAACGCTCGAAGATGTATATGGGTTTAGCCGCAAGCCAAACTCCATAGGATTTCTATCACGATACCCCGAAATCAACCGAAATGAAGATTTTGGTCTCTCTTTTTCACTCATACTTGAATGTTTCTTAAATATCTACTTCTTTTTCTAAAATATTATGTCACCAGACACATATTCAGACGATAATAGGAATTGATTTCCTTATATCCACAAGCCTCGACCTTGAAGTCATCGAGACCTTTAGATCTCATCAAGCAAGCTATAAAAAGTGACAGAAGTTTATTTTCCTATGCTTATTATAAGAAATATGCAGCACAGAGGCGTATTAAAATATTACAATACCGTACCAGTAAGAACCATTTTAGATCTTAGTATATCTATCTATACACCGTGGTTGTGTTACACAAGCACGTGGTGGCTTATCCTATAAATAGATGTCAAGATCCCAGTGGACCATACAGTCAGCTTAGACAGACGGCACAGAAGCACAGCATTGCCCATTCATCGCAGTTATGTCATTCAATATACCAACGTCACATTCAGCCATGTTAGCCTGCATTGCAGCAATGGGTGCACTCTGAGCAATTTGAAATGTATCTCTCAATTCGATTTTGAACGCAACTCGCGTAATGCATACAGATGATATCTAGCCCACTGCGATGCATAATTGAACGAATGAAACTCCCAAGCCAAACAATGCCGCAGAAAATGTGAGGTAACAGATATCAATACAACAAAAAGCAGAGAAGAGGTGAAAGATGTAGAGCAGACACATGAATTTGTAAACAAGAATGATAAACGAGCGGCTCATAGCACAAGGCATGAGAAAGACCACCATGCAGATAAAGACATCAAAACGCCGCCCAAGAATCATATGAAAAATTGACAAACAGGTACGAAAGAGAAGAGAGATTGATCATCAGAAAACCCAACTAAACCCCAAACACCAACCTGCCCAATTGCTCTCGCTTTTTACCCTGAACATCAATCAAAAAGCGTGTATATTCATGACCACGCCACCAAACCCAAAAGCGCTCACTTTAAGTGCGCGTATATTTCCTACGCGCACCGTTCAATCCAAACTCCGTGCAATATGCACATGCAATGCAACGCTCGCTATGCACCCACCAATAAATAAGTAAATCATGAAACGTAAGAAATTAGGAGCTCCACCAGTGTCGCTCAGTGTCCTCTCCAGACAGTGTGAGCATAGGGTACTGCTCGGGAATGACCATTGAGTCCACATTGTAATCCATTCCTAAGAGGGTATTGTCCAGCTCTGGAGCAAAGCTCTCGCTGTGAGTGTTCATTCCGTGCCCGTAGCCGGATGCATGTGGATTCATGCTATTGCCCAGGCTGCCCATACGTGGGGAGTATTGGATGCCGTTATATCCCCAGTCAGAAACTGATCCAATGGAAGCGGAGCGTCCTCGGTAGGAATAATCTCCTCCCTGTGGACGAGATGCATCTGATGGCGTAGAAGTGGAATCTGAGGAGTACCATGGTGATCCCAGAAGGGTTGGGTGTGGGTACTGTTCTGGGATTTGAATTCCAAGTGGGTATGAAGTGGGACCTGTGGCCATAGTTGCAAAGGTGCTTCCACCATAGATGTTATGTTGACGTGGTGAGATGTTCCCATATGGGTATGGGGGAGTACTGTGTGAGAACGTTGGAGTACGTGGCGCATTAGATACGGCAGGCATTGAGATTTCGTTGGCCATATCAGTACTGTATCTTGAAATTTGGATGTTGCCATAGTGCGTTTCTGATGGTATTTCTCCTAACATAACTGGGCGGGGTGCAATGTCTGTGGAGGCTCCATCACTGCCACGAGAGGTTGGGTAAGAGCTAGAAATGTTCATATTCATGGAGGATGTATGGCCTGGCTCTGGAGAGCTTGACAGAGATCGGCTACGGTGGTTGGGAGACTTGGAGGATATTTTGTCGCCTTGAGTTTCACTAAAAATCCGTTAGTAAATTGTAAAATTTATATGAATTGGCTAACTTACTGTCTGTTCATGTGGCGATCGAGCAAATCCTTTCGGTGGAACGCTCTTTCGCAGTCTTCGAAAGTGCAAGGAAAGCCTGCCTTTTCATGGCTTTGTTGGTGACGTCTGTGGAGTGAGTGTTAGTTAATTGGTCAATCAAAGAAAAAAGAACGTCATGAGTATATACCTCAGGTGCTCTGCTCGAGTGAATGTCTAGATCAACATTAGTATGAGTCTTATATATCTAACAGAATAGAAGACTTTACCTTTTGGCAAGTGTCACAGTTATGTACACGCTCGCCCTTCTTGGCTCTACTGATACGTCGTGTGACTGGAGTCAACTTGACACCCATCTCCATACCTTCTCTTGATGATTGACGAGTGCTACTTGAAGCACTTGGGTGTCGATATGCTCTTGGACGATGATCCATACCTTCGGCACTGTCACTGTCTCGACCTTGGCGTGAGCTTGTCTCGGATGATTGACCGTGATGTTTGGGAGAGCGATGAGATCTTCTATGTCTGGCAGGCTTCTTCCCTTTTGTATCTCGAGTTGGTGATTGACTAGGGGAATAGGTGATCTGTGGCTGAATGTCTTGAGCGGCCCGTTGCCGATGAGATCTGATATGAGCTTGATATTGCAACGGCTCTACGTCGACGTCGTCTATGATATCCTTGAGGCTGGACATGATTTATTATATATATATGTTTCGAATGCCGAGAATGACGATACCGTCAGTTGATGAATAGCCCTATGCAAGACTGCCGAAATAGATCTCAATTGGGGTCGAGAAGAATAAGCCAAGGGCGGTGTCGTACCTGGCAAGGCAGATAGATCTCCTGGCAAGATATTCAAGGAAGTTTAGATGGGAGGGAGGAAGAGAAGTTTGTGACAGAAGGGTGTCGCGGCTCTCATCCAAGCACTCGGATGTCTGGAGGTTTGGCGAACACAGATGATAGCTAAAGATAGAACGTGGAGGGAGGGTTGCTTGAAAATCAAAGTAAAGACGATGATGATGAAGGACGGAGGAGGCAGGTCAAGAGATAGAAAGTGCTACCAACCATGTTTAGATGAACGAAGGTGGGCATATGCCCATGTACATAAGCAAGCGTCTGTCGGGAAAAAGCACAATGATAGCAGCACAATGGGATATTGCCGAAAATAGCGAGATGCGCGCAGGCGCTTAATGTGTTTTTTAGTAGCGGGAAAATTGGATGAGAATACCAAAGATCGAGATGCAGAAGATTTAGAAATGGTAAGATATGTGGTTCAAGGTGAGTTCTTTCGAGGGTGTAGTGGACAAGGTACCAAGGCGTTCCTGGGGTGAGCTCGTTTGAAATCCACAGCCTCGAGGGCAACCTGTAAGCTGGAGACATTTTTCTGACGGACTGTGCCAGGGCTGAGAAAACCCAATAAAGGTATCCTTGATAGGTACATGCAGAAGTGACACCGGCAAGGCAGAAACGTGGGGACGCATAGAGTGATGGGCCGTCTGCCCAGAGGCATTTGCAGGTCTAGGAATGGACGTGGGACTGTCGAGGATCATTTGATGGAGGGGGTAGGGGGGAAGGGTGGTTGGTGGTAATGGATGGATGGGGTGGTGGAGTGAGTGAGAGAGAGGGAGAGAGAGTTGAGTGTGTGCGAGTGAGTGAGGGAGTGACTGTATGCGTGGGTGAGTGGTCGAGTGGGCGGGTGGGTCGGCGATACAGTAGATGCTCAAGGGCGTGGGTTTGCTGCTGGGATGTTGTGTATTTGGAGCATTTTGCACAGATTAGGCGAAGTCTTGTTGGCTGCTTGTTGCTTGCTTGTTGGCTGTTGGAACACTTTCGGCGGTTCGGCGTCTGTGAGAAGAGGATCAGGAAACATTAACACAACAGTCTCGCAATACGCACCAAGCAGCGCACGGCGATGAATGGTGAAATGCACATCAGCCTACGTCTTTTGGTAAACCATACATAATGTAGCTCCAAAAATGGACATCTAAATTGTGCTTGGCTATGCAAGTTGGATCAATGAAAGGGCTGCAATGGGTGTAATGGCTGATGGCTGACTAGGGGGTCGGCCTTTGCAACCGAATGAGCACCCAGAGCTGACACTCTAAATATGGAAATAGACATGAAGATGCCATGAGAAGATGAAAAGAGCCTATGCCACCGACTACACCGAAAGATGCTGTTATTTGGTGCAAAGGCATGCTGACATGCAGTTGAAAGTAGACTCTTTTACTTTTGCATGCAGTGTGATCTCACAACGACTTTCTTGAAACAAGTGAATTCTCCATGCAAAAAGTCATATTTGGAGCCGACTCAGTGGCCGGCCGAGATGGGGGAGGGGGGGAGGAGACTGTGCACAGTCGTAGATACATACACAGTACAGAAGTCGTAGGACCCGAGCACAAGGTGTGACCTGGGTCCCGGTCGTGTAGCACATCAGGCTGACAGCTGGGCTGTCTGAGTATCATCATATACGCCCATGTCCATGCACTGTACATGCGTGTTATAGGTACATGCGCAAGATTGATGCACTCTATGAGCAGGAAGATATCGCGAATCCCTTGGGTACCTTGGGTACCTTTACCAAAAGGATACCTCGTCTGTGCTGTGTTTGTTCAGAGTTCCCAGTCGTCCTTTGGCCCACTGCGTGTGCTGGGTTCAAGTCATATTACATTGAGTAATCTAAGTATTTGTTCATCAATACTTTGCGTCAGGAGCGTGACAGTATTTACTGTACGTACCTTGTACCTTGTATATTGTTCCTCTTCGTCTTTCTATTGCTTCCTGGCTCTCCCCGTCCTCCTCCTCCTCCTCCTAATACCTGGTATTCCCATATAATAGTCCGGACCTTAACTCATACCGAAGGGTCACAGTCCCCCCACCAGGTCCTAGATTTTCGAGCTGGCGTTCTTTGGAGCTTGGGACCCATCGCCATGTTTTTGCAGATGTGACAGGCATACCGATCCTCCGGTGGTACTATGTACAGTGTTTCGCACATCTACCCAGCCTGCAGATTCTCCCGTGCTTCAGTTTAGACATCATCAGAATAGTTATGATTCGATCTCAACTGTCCATCGCACCAATGGTCTCCCATAAACAGGATGCCACAGAACAAATCGCATCACTGCAAGGCTACACAACGACAAATCCGACTGTGCCAGATTTATCGCTGAGTATTCTATTTGTAGACTTGCGGCACTTAGTCCGTCAGCAGATACAGAAAGTTTTGGAAATGCTCACAAAAAATAACAACACATCAATTATTGCCCTGCTCAGAGGCTCTCCTACCTCATGATCGATATCTGCTCTTCTTAGAAATGCCACGGCGCTTAGTAGCTTGTAAGTTCGAAGCAAGTGTCCCAGTTCGGTGCGTACCTTAATAGTAGCACCCTACTCCCTCCCTGTTGCTTATCATTTAATGCATAAATGCTTGTCGGGAACTGAGGTCCCAATTTTGGCGCGTTTGTTGCACCGTGCCCGCTCATGGTACACCATCTTTTCGCCCACGAACCACCCGACTGTCCTGTGAAAAGACACTCGAGCCCTCGGTGTGCCATTGCGCTCGAATCCTTAATGGTAGTGTTGCGCCTATTGCGCAAGAGAACGAACCACTCGATTATCCTTTTTAGCACACAGACTTGGTCGTTGCTTTCTCGACGGCCCGTTGAATCCTCCCGCCGCCTACGGGAACGGGATGTTTTATGAACCGATCGCATTGACAACCGTTATGGAGCATCATGAATTACTTTCACGTACAACCTCGAGCACGGAATTTGACAAGAGGACATGCTAGCAAGCATGTCTTTCTCAAATCAACTCAAACTCGTCCAAATGTGGAGTCAAGGTTTTTGAAGGCTTTTGCTCTTTGGCTCCGCCATGGCCCATGGCCAACCAATACTGCGGGTAAAGTGGAACCTCCAATGAGTCCGCAATGATTCCCCTGTCAGCTCAGCACGGAATCATGATAGCCCGAACCAATGTTATTGGCATATTTCCGGTGCTTTGCAGGCTCATCTCAAGACAGAGAAGTAAACGAAACCGGTTCTAGGAAAGTTGGTGAGTAGATGAGTGAGACCTGCATGCGACCCTGACAGGCCGACCATATTGAGCAGCGCTGTAGTTGAGCATCAGGATCTTAAGCAGTCCGTTGTGACTGTATCCCAGTGGCTCCATGCTACGCTTTCCCGGAAATGAAGCAAAGGCCAGATGTCAGTCATATGGAGGGTGCCCTTGCGTGCTCGTGGATCTCGAAAGGTTGTCAGGTCTTGCGTGGTTTTGTGAATGCAGAATTCATTCATGGAGTGTATTACCAGGTGCACAACTGTCCCAGCTCAAAGGGCTTTGTACGACGTGCCACACAATGCCCATGATACACAGGACACAAATAGAGATAACAACGTGCTGATCATGCGCTCTCAGTGGTTTGATAATGGGTAAGGTTGACTTTGGAATCCCGCAAGGCTCTCCGCCTACCCAGATGCCCGTCTCAATACATTTGCTGGACTGCATCTCTCTCCATGCTCTTCCCCAAACTCCCCCGTTTCCGTAACATACCCCGACCACTCCAAAGTCTCTTCAATATCCCTCGATGCAAGAATCACTAGAGTGTCTTGCTAGCATGCTCTGTGTCCCCAACGATACTACATACATGTATGTACATATGAATCTACGAGATGGGTGTCTAATTCATAGCCGATCCTAGCAATTGAGGGTCCTGGTGACTGGTCCCAAAAGCCCACAGTAGACCCGTGGCTACCCTGTCGCTCGAGGGTAATCGGACGACTACTGCGTATTACTACTCGAACCAGCAACAACCTTCGAGAGAGCACACACCTGTGATTGGTCTCAGTCCCGAGCAAATGAGTGGTCTTCGAGTCTCGACGTCGTACAGTGTCACAGTGTCTTGTGGAAGATTACTCAAGTATGTGTGCGCATCGCACTACTTCGGAGAGTCTAATAGAGTGAGGACCGAAGAGTACAGACTATGCACAGTGACCAACTATCTACACCTCCAATGCGTACACTTGAGCGAATTGTGCTGGAGGATGCATACGACGCTGTGAATTGCGCGTACATGCAGAGAAGAAGCTGGTGAAACGTCGATAGAAGCCATAGAAGAAGTTTGTGTACCGTCAATGGAAGCAATAGCTTACATGTAGCTTACAAAATATGCAGAGAAGGCGTTAGTGCAACGCCAATGGAAGACAAAGAAGAAGTTTGTACAACATCAACAGTCATGATATCTTCTACGCAGGACGCTGGCTTACAAAACATGCGTAGAAGATGTCGTGCAACGCCAATGGAAGACACAAAGAAGAAGTTTGTGCAACATCGATAGGCATGATATCCTCTATGCAGTATGATGGCTTACAACACATGCGTAGAAGAAGTTGATGCAACGTCAATAGAAGCAACCTCCTGGCCAATTCCGGACGCACTTGTCAGATGGGCCTACGCCAACTCCCCACTCCTCCCGGCGGACACGTGGCTGACATCTCCTACCACGGATCGTCCCGTGCAGTGCCGACGGGAGCTCCAAGAGTAAGACAGCCCCCAAAGACTGTCTGAACATCGACGACGTTCGTTAGAAAATGTATTTTAGACGCGCCAACGCCGCACCGCCGCGTGAATGCCGCGAGGTGGATAGAATCCCCGGATGAGGCAGAAAAGAGGTGCCACTGAGGTACATCGGGCTTAAAATATAGGTGGTCAGCCGGTAACGCTGCTGTGAAGCCGGTAGTCGGTAAACAGACCTTTGGATTTCTTGTACCTCGCATTGTGGAGGAGGCAAGGCTTTGCTGATGGAAGGGGGTCCTTTGCTGCGGCCTGCATGTGGCTGAATAAACATTTGCACCGGAAGGATCTATACATGCACCGTAAACGTTAAGCATGAGCTATCTATCCTAGATACTTTCCACCTTCCTAATAGCTGCTGCCCTTGCCTGGCAGGTTTCAAATATTCTTTTGTTTTACGTAGTAAGCCTGCAGATGGTTCGACTCTTGATAGAGAATTACACATCCGTTCCCAAATGCCGCTCGTATGATGTAGGTATGATGTAGTCTACCTCATCATGAAAGTATACTAGAGTGTGGCTTCATGGCCGCACTATGTGCAAGGCTGTGGATTGAGGATTGATAGATTCATATGCTGTGAGATTTGATCCTTGAAGGATTGTTGCTCCTACTCGTGTAGACTTAACAACTGAACTTCGTGGTACCAAAATAACTATGTTGTATGTTTTTTCAAGATGTCTCTGGATGATATTCTTTATCCACGCTCTGTAAAGTTGAAGAAGGATTCCAATTGCCTATAGTTAAAGAATAGCAGAGAAAGCCTCTTCATTGTAAGGTCTTGTAATATGTTTAGACTACTGCTTAGCCCATGTGTATTTTGAACTGTAAAAATGGTAATATAATATCTTGTCCATGTCTTGTCAGGTTCAACTATGTTCCCAATCGTCAGAAACCCACAATGAAGCAAGAAAGTCCTCGTCAATTGTCACTCAAAGATTATTTGCTATTGAATTTGCTAAAGAATAAATTTAAATGCTTGAGAACTCCAGCCCATGATTTTACACATGAATTCATCTGAATATTTGCCACGAAGTATCTCCGTTGTTCAATTTTTGGCCAGTGAATATTCTTCAATCCTACGTATCTTATTTCCAAGCCCGCTCGCAGATGAAAGTAAGTACGACTAAGATATCTTCCTTCAAAAATCCTATTCCTCGTCTATACTTCCACAAAAGAGATTTAAAGTGCTCAACCCTCAACGCTCTTTTCACAACGCCTGTAGAGTCAAAACCCGAGCCAACTAGATTAGTATCTTTCTACTTTAATACTAGTATTATAATGTTTGACAGAATGCTTCTTCCATTGCCCCTTCGAATTTGGATCATAGTATGAGCAATGCTTCATTCTACCCAACTTTTCATTCCTATGAAGCAGTACTTGTAGGTAAATTTATACTTAAAGGCAAATGCAACAAGCACATGATTTAAGAGTCGTAGTCTAGGAAGACCAAAAAATCCCTAGGTAAAATGGGAAAAGGTGAACTGATAGAATTGCACAGTTATATGAGCTCCCTTATGGCGTCCAGTGGATAATGAGGTTACTTTCTTCGGGACTCTCCCTGGTTGTAGATGGGAAAAACGATATCAAGTTTCCATTTTCAATCTCTCTCAAGAGATTCAAACCGCCGTATTTATGCTTTAGAGGGCCTTAAATCTGTTTCGTTCTTTGCACTGTTACCGGCTCTTGTCAAATGTATAGGGTATTTGAGAACATGAAGAACACACTTGAGTACGTGGAACTGGCTTGAGTCAGAGAGATTCGTTGTATTTAGATTACCATATCGAATTGAGCATGCTTCTTACGCATGATGTTATTCTGCAATCATATGTGGGACATAGCACGCACCAGGTTTACAGGATATTACTGATTGTCTGGCCTCACACATTATTGTGGCTTCGCCCCTATATGGTCAAGACGATGATCAAAACATGATACAATTTCACATCATAAATACAGGAAATAAGATATTTAGGAAATGCATTCTGGTATAGTTACACTTCGCGAAGGCAACAACCTGTAGGGCTTAGGATATAAAGAAATAAGAAGAATGCCATCTTCACCCAAACTCCTCCATCGAAAGGTAATAATAAAAAGAGCTCTCAATTTACCACACTAGTATTTACTACTTCTCCCTTCCCTCAGCGCCATTTAAGAAAGGGTGAATGTCCCACTCGTCCCATTGAACGCTGTAATAGTGCCAGTAATAGCAGCCTTACTATCACCAAAATACCTAATTCGATACTGACCCGCTTCAACATTGTCATCCTCACCGGTAATCCAAGAGATAGTGACATCGCTGGTACCAAGGATGGAACTGACACGTGTCCATTCGTAGACAAGAGGCCAATCAGAGTCATCTCTAACAGTATTCCAGACGCCAGATGAGTCAAGCATCTCGATGGCAGCGAATGTGCCCTCAAGGCGCAGGTTGTTGCGAGGGTTAGCACCAACGAAAGTGGCGATCACAGTATCGCCAATTGCGTATGAGGATGAGACATCGGTTTGAATGTCGCCAAAGGAACTTGAGATAGGGGCAGAGTCATAGACGACGCCTGTAATGAAAGAAAGGGAGACGTTGACATTGTTTGGTGGGAGAGGACCAACGGGCGGGGAAGATGTAGAGGCGGAATCGAGATAATGCAGATTGGACGTCGTAAGGTTGATATAGGCGTCGAGAGTATAGGGCCCATAGAGAGTGGAAGCGCCTTCGTAACGTTGGATGGCATATTCTTCGGGTGTGGCTAGGTAATGCGTGTAGCTGTTTGCTGGCCCTCCAATTACCACTATTGGATCGGCGGAACCAGTCAGGGATAGTGATGTAGCTGTTGAGGCAATGGCAGATTTCCAGCGTCGACCCGACATTGTGGTTGCTTCGCCTGGACTGATAATCATAATGAACTGGCCAACCCGTAGGACTTGAACGTCTACTACGTTTGGAGTCCACAAGTAGGGGGTTGAAATTTCACCAACATCCAAGAGAATAGGCTTGGGATAATGACATCGCTTCTGCTCATCACTGGGTGCTTTGAGAAGTCCGGAAACAACCGCCCAAACTGGGGACGCGTCTGAAGCGTTGGGATCATTCTGGGTGAAATCAAATTCTCCAGGTCCATCAGTCGTTCCGGCAGCGAAAGAGTATCCCAACGCCGCGGGACAAGTATGTGTATAAGATCCGTTAGCAAGAGGGAAAGTGAAGTTTGTCATGTCCTGGAAAGTGTGGAATGACTTGACAGCAGAACCTGTCACCGCTGTCCCGCTTGTTGATAGACTATCATACAAGTCTTTTGCAGGAGCAAATTGACGTCGACCAATTTCAAAGCACGATGAAGCCCCGTTATCCTTGACGGTGAAGAAAGGACCGCGAGCATGGCAGTATTGGCTTGTGCCATCACTGCAAGTACTGTTTTTGAAGCTGCATGGACCACCAACATCATCTTCGCAATATGCTCCAAGTACGTTTGGAGATGTATCACCAACGTTTGCTTGTGAGAAACCGGCGACGAACCCATCCGCCGCATCGTCGTCACTAGCAACACTCTTTTCGAACAAATCTGCAGCGACGCCTTTGTTGTCACCCGATATCAAAGTGTTGTTGCCCAACATTGATGTACCGTGGACCGGGAACCAGGTCAGCACACCGGTATTCTTTCCATCCGATGCACGCTGGAACTTTAACATTGTCAAAGTCTTCTCCACAGATCCGTCATCCGAGGTAGTGTTGTACTGTGCCCTTTCATCTTCCGGATTTGCGAGGTAAGCATACAAGCTGCGGTTGATATTGGCACCGGTGATAGTTGTTGTACCGGCTGTCAAGTACCCTGGCTCCAAGCTTTCATGTGCTCTCTTGATTGAAAGCACGGCACCATCCACAATGGCTTGATAGCTCTGCTTGTCAAAACCTTTGCTGGTGATCTGAGGTAGTAGATAGTTGAGCCAAGCTCCTGGTCCAGAATGAGAATGCGTGCCTGTCACGGCCACATTGTGTTGTCCATACACAGAATAATCAGACCCCAATGCCGCAAGTGCACTAAGAATTCCATAACGAATAGCAGTATCTCCAGACTGAGTATCTAGTACGAGATAGACAAAACGATCATCCGAGTTGTCCAGGTCTCCAAAGATGAAAGCTCTGGAATATATGCGCTGTCGGAGACCTGTTCCAAGTTGACTGGCATTTGCATACCCCATCAAGTTGAGTTCGACGACGGGGCTTGTTTATTATTAGTGATAGACACTTGCAAAATAATATAGGAAACACAACTTACCCAGTGATATCAGCTTTTCCCACGCCAAGTAGGTAGTCTCCTGTAGAATTCGCAAGTGCACTTTGAGTGCTATCCTCTGTGCTCCGGGAGATGTTGAAGGTCGGCAAAGACGTCAACGTCAACATGCTCTTAACAAAAAGCAAAAAACAGACGACCAGTATCAGGATGATGAAAGCCCTCATTCTCCGGCCAAACTGGACTCTCTTCTCTCCATGGCTGACTTCCTCCCCGTCTGGATTCTGCTCGAGCTGCTCATACTTGGCGTCCATTTTTTCGATGAGAAACTGATGGCCATTTCTCCACACTCCATCGCCCTGATACTTAAACTGGGGATGCATAGCTCAGATTAGATCACGGCTCATGCTTAACCTCGATAAGGTCCCGGGTAATCTGGATCTAATCCTGATCTAATCCTAATCAAATCTCTGGATTCTTGCAAATACCGGTATTTGATGCAGTCGATGGGTTGCTTGATAGACAAAGCGTGCATACAACCCGTCCAATAAGTCCTGTAGGAGGAAGGTCAAGTAGCAAACGGTCTACGCACATGGCTATCGGTAGATGTGCCGACAGAGCTGTCACACGTACCTGCCTGATCCGCACGTCACCAGTACCTAAGGTACTTCACGTATCACGAACTACGGTGAAGTACAGCGATGCAGTATGTACTGAAGGTACAGAGCGACGGATGCGCCGTACTTAGGCGGGTGTACCACATACTGCGTACAAGCAAGTACAGTAGTAGGTTAAGGTACCTTATCATTGCCGGGCTGCCGTGCGCTGCATGTGACACTGTCCGATCTGGACGCCTGATGCGCAAGGCTACAGACGGAATTCACCCGAGAAGAGAGTCTTGGCGTTTTTGGCAGGAACATTGAATTTAGAGTATTCAGACGCGAGGCTGAAGGATCCCATCTCAAGATCTATCTACCTCACCCAACCCGAGCCAATTCAAATACACAACCAACACAGCAAACATCACCACTACAGCCACAACCATCTTCGAGCTACCTATCTACCGCATACAATATCGCAGCTCCTCTTTCTCTACAAAGCATTCACCGTCACCTTCACCACATAACTCACCCACAATGCCTCTCATAACAGAGTCTCACGACTCTCTTCCTTGTACGTATAGAACCTCACTCAGTCCACAGTCACCAAGCATACAGCAAATACTAACCCCAGCACCAGACATCGACAGCGAGCCGACGCCCGCAGAACGAGCCGCCGCACAAGCCCTCCTAGACGCCGAGATGCCCACCGACATAACCACACACCCCCTCCTCCCACCCATGCCGACGCTGCAGCCAACACCAGCCATGGCAGCTGAGTACGAGCGGCTATCGGCCTCGCAGCCCTTCACAGGCGGCATCGACACAACACGCTACGAAGCGGCCGACGAGCCCGACTCTGCATCCTCCGAGGGCTGGAAGAGCGCGCTGCAGCAAGCGTACGTGACACACACGTACCTGTCCGGACGCTCGGTGCAGCTGTCGCTGCTGGAGACCTTCGGCAAGAACGCGTGGCTGATCTCGAACTCGCAGCTCGAGGCGGTTTTGGCGTCGCTGGAGCGCGAGCTGGCCGAGGCGAAGGAGGCCATTGATTTCGTGGTGGTTGAGAGGAAGAATATGCAGGAGGGCGTGGCTGGTGAGGTTAGAGGGCTGGAGGAGACGTGGAAGAGGGGAGTGGGTAGGATTTTGGAGACGGAGATCGCGGCGGAGGGTGTGAGACGGGAAATTCTGGAGAGGAGGAGAGCGGGGATTTGATGGGGGTTTCGGTAGGGCTGATGGGATGTCATTTGTTGGCATTTTGGGTGGCGTCTTTGGTTGAGATTTGGGTTAGGTTTGGGGGATAGCATTTGTATCAAAAACAGGAATTAAGGTTGCATTGCGAAGTTTGTTGAGTAGTGACGGTAGCAAGGTCTTGACATGTTCTAGACATGGGTGAGACGATTTCACGTACGACACAATTTAATCATATAAGGATACCACAAGTTTCATGGTAGAGCCAAGCGTTCTATTTCTTGTAAGATTCCGATGTTCAGTCCCATTCACCCATCATAAGACAAGACAACTGAAGTTATATGAAACACTTTTTTTTATTTCGCATTTTGAATCATTTGACTGGCATTCGTCCATTGTGATTTGTACTGTATCAAATACTTCGCTACTGACCAACCTGCCGGCCTATCACGAAAAAAACAGAACAGGAGAAGGGACTCCAAGAACGCCACAAAATTTGAGTCAGAAGCAAAACCATCCCCCTCCGAATTCCTCTATCCAGCCATACCGTCCCAGATCCGATAGCGAACATATCACTTCTGTAGAGGATCAATATCATCATCATGCTTGCTGGGGTCGTTTCTTCGCATGATACCCTCAACCGGACCCAAAAGTCTTTGAAAGCCATCCTTGCCGAGTGTTGCAACCTTGACTTCGCCCTTGCTAACTACGCTTGCAGCTCGTGGTGCATCGTTAAGCAGAGCCAATTCTCCAAAGTAATCACCCTTCTTGTAGAGCTTGACTGGCTTATCACTGTCCTTCTTGTACGCCTCGCATTCTCCGCTCTCCAAAAGGTAAAAGGCCTCTCCAGGATCACCCTCGGTAATAATTGATTTCTTGGATGGAAATTTCTGTGTCTCAAGTGCGTCGGCAATCTTGGAGCGTTCGTAGGCGGTAAGGGTAGATAGAAGTGGTACTTCCTCAAGGAAACTTTCATACATGCGTCTGCGCTGGAAAGTCGAGTCCATGAGGATTCGGCGGAAGGTCACACGATCAAGTGCCCAGAGTGTACACCCTGACTCGGCCGACACGACCGTTGCGGCACGAGGCGCATTGTACATGAGTGCAAGTTCACCGAAAGAACCACCGGATTCTATGGTGGCTACCTTTGCCCCAATTCCATCCTTTCCAGACTCATGGGCACCAGACTTGTTTACATATACATCGAAGATTCCCTTCTCCACAACGTAGAAGAAGTCACCTTGGTCACCCTGGGTAATAACCTTTTGATATGCAATTAGTCTCTCATCTCTATAATCAGGTTTCCTTTAAATGAAACATACCTTAATGCCCTTGGCTGGAAGGGGCTTCTCTACGAGAGCCCCCAAAATCTGATTGCTCTGCTCATCATCTAGATGGCTGAAAAGGAAGTTTCCAGAAATGGACTTCTTGAGTCGAGTTAATTGGTCGGCAGTCTTCTTGTGGAAAGGAGGCGTCCAGTTGTCGTTTGAAGAAGCGGTTGGGTTGAGTGATTCTGCAGAGACTGAAGTTCGTCGGCCCATACCGTAGTTCGATGGGAAGCCTTCTGTGGATCGATATGAAGATGGGGGACCCTCGCCAGCGCCGTCATTATTAGCCAGAGCAGCACTCAATAAGGTGTCATTGTTGCGGTTGTTAAATTGTGGGTTGGTTGGCGAGGTGAATGTGTCGTCGTCCTCATTCTCTTCTGTGAGCTGATGCATAATTCCAGGACTGTGTGGTTGTGGGATGGTCATTGGGCTAGGTGCTCCAAAAGGATTGCTGTTCGCACCGAGGCGACCAGGAAATGTGGTTCCAGACATGTTTGCTCGTTATAAAGCCAGGTACAGGGTGTGATGAAGTATATACGGCGGGAATATTCGTGTTTTTAGGTAGGTTGATGGGAATCGAATGAGTTGTGTTGCACTTCGAAGCTTTTGGTGGTTGGGTAGATGAAAGAAAGGCGGGGGGAGGGGGAGGACGATAGCTTAAGTACTGGTGAGGAAGACGATGCAAATCAAAATGTGAGTCGGTGTCACTAATTTGTTTATGAGGGACGAGGTAGCAGGAGAGTATTTGAAGGGCTTCAGGATAGGTGTAAGTTGATGATGGTACTAGGAGTCGGCGGCGCTATGTTCCCTGCGTTAAGGTGCTGCGGGTATCCACATCAACATCGGAGATCAAATGTCTAATATCAAAGCATCGAGGTATGTGATTAAAGGGACCAGGAGTCAAGCACGTACCTGAGAGACAATGGCATGAAAGGATGGAAAGGAAATTGAAGCTTTGTTTTGTGGGGAAAAGTATTTGACTTGGCGGGATTGAGGTGAGCAGAGGGGTTTATGAGAGAGATGATGGTGGTGGTATGAAGAGAAGGAGGGCGAGAGTAGTAGTAGTAGTAGCAAGTAGGTAGAGTTGAAGAATGTGTGAGTGGTTGAGTGGTGAGGAGTATGTGTGTGTGAGTGTGAGTGTGAGTGTGAGTGGTAGGTAAGTGGTGAGTGGTAAGTGGTAAGTGCACAGTAAGAGTGAGTAGGTAAGTGAGTAGGTAAGTGAGTAGGTGAGTGAGTGAGTGAGTGAGTGTACGTGTGTGTGAGTTGTGGAAACATCAAGCAGCAGCTGCGGGCGGGTGGTGGTGGAGGGGAAAGTGTCGCTCCCAGGCAAGGTAGCAATGCAATCGCTAAGGAATGCGGGGGGGTGATTGGCTGCAATTGCCCCGTCAACATTCTATTTGGTCTTCTAGAAGGACAGCGAGTGCCACAGGGTGCTCCGAAGCTTGAGCTTCTTGCTTAGGGGGACGGATGCTTCTGCTTTCCCTATGCTAAGTCATATGAATCACGCTGCATTCGTCATGTGCTACCTGCCTGTGCAGGGTCTTGCGACGGAGAGGTGAGAAGTCGTCACGATCCTTCATCAAAAGCAGCTTTCTCTTGTCTGTTTGCGGATGAAGCAATTAGCTGACCTTCGCATTCTCCTGTACGCAGCACCACAGTATTAGACACTGCTGCTCTTCACCGGCTACGGACGTCATCATATTTCATATACCACCAGGCCATCAAACCATCAAACCATAAAACTACCAAACTACCAAACCACCAAACCACCATGCTTCTCCCCATTTCATATTGCTCTCTCTAACACAGGATTCTTTCTCTCTTTACCACTTGCCTTGAACCTTCAAGGCCCTTCTTGCTTCCTCAAAAGCCCTCTCATTTGCCTTTTCGTCATGTCCCAACCCGTATGTTTGGGTGATGTCCACATTTCATTACCCCTCCCTCTCGCCCATGAACTCGGTACTGAAGTTCAAATTGGCACTCTATCAACCCATGCATCGCCATGTTATTGATCCAGATAGCCGTTGTCTTTCCTTCGTAGATCATCGTGTGATAGCTGTGTCTCTTCATTTACTGGAAATCCCCTGATTCAGAAAAGGCTAATAATATCGCAATGCTCTTTTCCGTAGGGCTTTTGTCTTACCTTCTTATTTGTTTTCCTTTGCCCCTTACTTAATGCAAGCGGATAGAAATGAACCTTGATAATAATATAGCATGAACGTCTCTCTCTCTCTGCCTGAGGGAAATTCAGCATTCAATTTCACGAAACTAGTTAAGGTACCTTGGCCTAGGGAGCATAACTCCTGCTGTGCTCCAGTTTTATACAATGTCATGAGATCAAGTCCAACTGATTCTGATATTATAGGGCCTACTCTACAAGTGGTGTCATTATACTAAGAGATTGTCACGACAATTGCTGACTTTCTAAAATTACTCAAAGGCTCTGTCCGTATTTCAAAAACCTTTGAGCACGATCTACTGCGTATTGCTTTGGAGCACAAGTGCTTATGCCAAGTCATTTGTGGAAGAGATCAATAATTATGTCCAAATTGGATTTATCATTTAAAAAGCAACCACTCCCAATACTCACACTCACACTCGATAGCTGTGGATATTGTCAGCTGTCGGCAGGCACCTATCAAGACTGTTGAATTTCATTGTTCTTTTTGAGCTTTGCGATATCGAGACATGTATCTCAGGGAGCTATCATGAGTCTCATGAGCTTCATGAGCTTCATGAGCTTTGGAGTCTCATCCCCAATGATATTATAAATCATGTGATCAATATCAACAAAACGTCATTATCGGGAACTGTCGAGCTTTCGTTCTGTCAGGCATACAATACAACGAATAAGCATTGAGTATCCATGAAGTCAAGGTAGCTTTTGCAAAGAACAGGCATGCTATCGAGTGGAACTTCGAGAACGAATAGATATCCACGATTCAGTCAGCCTCACTTGCCTTACAATCTGGGAAGATGGGAAGAGACCACACGCGACATATTGAATTTATTATGATGATACTTGCCACTGCTTACTTACTATGAGATATTCCTTGGAAGAGCCATCGTCAGAGCTGCAACGTTCAGAGCTTGCCTGCAGTCAATCGTGCCTTAGCTCACCTAACCGCAGATGTAGTAGTGGCTTACCCGCCTCCTCCTCTGCTCAATTTATGCACTTAAACGGCTTTCTCTTCAAACATCGCGGTCAGACATCTACGACACTCTCTGTCTTCAATTATCACATCCATTATCATCGTGTTTCTTCAAATTCAGCATCACTGTTGAATCACTTTGTCAAGATATCTTCTAGTAAATTAGCGCCTATTCTATCAACGGTTCTCTAACCCCAGCATCCCGCGCGAGGACGACGCGCAGTGTTATCGCTCGAGACCAAGCCGGCTGTCCTGCATCTACCTCTTCGAGTCCAAACTACAAAATTCTAACCACAACATCCAACGATATCTTCGAAACCTGAGACCCTTTGATATCACACTCGCCTGTCGATTACATCAATTCGCTCTAGTACTCTTCGCAGTCCACTTAATACCCCGCGCCTCTCAGGAAGCTCGTTCCGAAACTTTCTCCACAGTTATTCAACATGGGTAGCTTCAATTTCAAATGGTAAGTTTACTGAACTCTCACTCATAAGCAGTCATAGGGAGAATTGTCCACGACGACGACGATTGAATACTTCACTTGCCAGCCCGCTGCAGGAAACATACGACACGCGTACTCTTGCGCATTGTACAGTTTGCGACAATCTGTTGCGTGGTTCGGCAGGCGGCAGGTTTTCTTTCGTATTCGGAGTCGGGCGCGAAAACTCCCACAGCAGAACATCGTGAGCAAAACTAATGGCATCTGCCTGTACATTAGGGAACACCCAGCGACCGACGTTTACGTTACTGGCACATTCGACAACTGGTCAAAGAGTGAGAAGCTCGCCAAGACTGGGCAGGTCTTCGAAAAGACCGTCACTCTCCCCGACTCGTCCAGCAAGATCTATTACAAGGTACGTCACTTTGCTTGGTTATCTGTGTGTGAATTCTCGCAATGCATCCAGTGACGAGTACATATTCCAAAGTACTTTGCACTCCATATTGCGCCTGCATTTCCCCGCTGCTCTGGATAAGATGGAGGTTATCATCGTTGTTTTTGTAGCCTCAGTTGCACACTCATGCACCCATTAGTATGGCAGTTCGTCCGTGATGGCGAGCTTTCTTTCCTAGTGGAATGTTCTAAGTCCAAGGAACGTGCGCTCGCACAGCCATGGAAAAGCAACCGGACGCTGTGGCCACAAATATGACGCAGAATTTCAACATCTGTCCTCGAGCGGTGAGCAGTACTAAATGGTACAATTTTGTGCCTCCTGGTGCACACTAGGCTTGTCAGCAGACATGGGCTTGGTCGGTGTTACGCATTTGGTGCACTGATTTTTTGCGTTATGCGGGAGCTCCAACCCACAAACTGTCACCACTGCCCACTGGTGGTGTACCAACCCGCAAAATCAGTTTGGCCGAGCAACCATAACAAACTCCGTTTTACGATCTTCAACCCACTTCCTTTTCCAACATTCAATCAAACCCTTAAATTGTTCGCGAACACCAATCGCTAATACTCCCACTCACATAGTTTGTTGTCGACGGAAATTGGATAGTAGACCACACAGCTCCTCAAGAAAACGACGAGTCAGGCAATCTGAATAACGTCCTCACTCCAGAACGAATCTCCAAGCACACGACCCACTCAACGCCCGCAGCAGCAGCCGTTATGTCCTCTGTATCTCCACATTCAACTACTGCGGATCTAGCAAAGGATGTTCCTCTAGAGAAGACTGGTTCCTCGGACCTTCCAGGAGCATTCCCAGAGACTCCTTCTCTCGATGCTGGTCCATCTGAGTTCTCCGTCAACCCAATTCCCGCAACAGAGGGTGCTGGCAACCCAATTAAGCTCGCACCAGGAGAGAAAGTGCCAGAACCACACACATTGACCTCGAATACCATCAATTCCACCGTTAAAGACGACCCTACTCTCCTCAATGAGGGGTCAAAGGAGCAGAGCTTTGGTGTAAACCCAATTCCAGCCACTGCTGGTATTGGCAACCCAATTAAGCTTGCTGCTGGAGAGAAGGTTCCAGAGCCAAGTACATTCACCAACAACACCATCCAGTCGACTGTGAGCCACGACAAGTCAGCTTATGAGAATGGAAATGGAGGCGCGCCATTCCTTCCACCTGTTGTTACCCCAGCAAACGAGCGAGCCGATAACGGCTCTGGTGGTGTCTTCGATGTTCCAGAGGTAACAAAGCACCTCATCCCTGAGTCAAGCTTGCCAATGGGCAGCAGTGGTGAGGGAACTTATGATGCCACTCCAACCATCCAATCTGCAGGACCACAAAGCACAACTGCCGCACTCGCTGCTGATGTTCCCCTCGAGACCACGAAGATGAGCAAGTCTAAGAAGAAGAATAAGAGCAAGAAGAAGAACAAGAAGGCTAGGGCTCAGGCTGCTCAGGACTCTGGTAAGTCCAGCGAGGCTGAGAAGTCTAGCGACAGTGTCCCAGAGGTTGTCAAGGAGAGCCAAGCAAAGGCTGGTGTTGCTCCAGAGGCTAGTGCGGTTCCAGCTGAAGTTGCTGAGAAGAGCGCTGTTGAGAAGGAGCTTCTCAGTGAAGTCCCACAGGCTCCATCCACTTCTGAGGGTACTGCTGGTGAGGGAACTGATAAGTCCGAGAAGGGTGTAACTGCTGGTGAGGCTGCTGCCGCCGTTGGTGGCGCCGCTGTCGCAATTGGTGGTGGCCTCGCAGCTGCTGCTTACGCTGCCAAGGACAAGGCTCTTGATGCCTACAACCACTCCAATGCTACCGGGGCTACCACAGAGACAACTGAGGTTGTTCCAGAGGTCGTCAAGGAGAGCCAGATTGAGGCTGGTGTTGCTCCAGAAGCCAGTGCTGTCCCAGCTGAGGTTGTTGAGAAGAGTGCTGTTGAGAAGGAGCTCCTCAAAGAGGTTCCAACCGCTGCATCTACCTCTGAGGGTACTGCTGGTAAGGGTACTGAGAAGTCCGAGACGGCTGTAACCGCTGGTGAGGCTGCTGCCGCCGTTGGTGGCGCCGCTGTTGCAATTGGTGGTGGCCTCGCTGCTGCTGCTTACGCTGCCAAGGAGAAGGCCGCTGCGGCTCTCAACACAACTGGCACTACGGACACTGCAGCTACTGGTACCAGCGAGACTGTTCCAGAGGTTGTTAAGGAGAGCCAGGCAGAGGCTGGTGTTGCTCCAGAGGCTAGCGCTGTTCCAGCTGAAGTTGTTGACAAGAGCACCTTTGAGAAGGAGCTTCTCAGTGAAGTCCCACAGGCACCATCAACCTCTGAGGGAACTGCTGGCAAGGGTACCGAAAAGTCCGAGTCCACCGTAACCGCTGGTGAGGCTGCCGCTGCTGTTGGCGCTGCCGCTGTTGCCATTGGTGGTGGTGTAGCTGCCGCTACCTACGCAGCCAAGGACAAGGCTGTTGAGGCTTACAAGACAACTGATACTACTGAAGCGACTGAGACTGTTAAGAGCGTTCTCCCAACATCTGTTCAAGAATCTATCAACACCGAAACTGCCGCCACAACCACTGCAACAAGTGTTCCAGAAGTTGTCAAAGAGTCCATTGCCGAGTCCGGCAAAGGCCCAGAGGCTGCTGCTTTCCAAGAGCCAGTTGCTGAGAAGCAGGCAATGGAGAAGGAGCTCTTGAGTGAGCTTAAGCCTGAGACTGCCACTGGCGAGCCAGCACCAAAGATCACAGAGACAGATGGTCTCAATGCTGATGCTTCCACAAAAGCTGCTGGCAAGCAGCCAGAGATTGCTGCGGACGCTGCCCCAACTGTCCCAAGCACCTCTACTCAGACTGCTCCAGTTGTCACTGATGGTGTGACATCCGCTGCCACTGCTGAGACATCTGCACCACCAAAGACCCCAACCAAGGACGCTACACCGGTTACTACTACTAGCCCAGAGAAGGACTCTACTGCTACCCCAGCTAAGGCAGAGACTTCTACTCCCACCTCTCCATCAAAGGGTACTGAGGTCAAGAACGGCACCGATTCTGGCTCTGCCAAGAAGTCCAAGCGGGTAAGCTGGTTCGGCAAGCTCAAGGCCAAGTTCCACAAAGATTAAAGAAAAGAAGGCGATGAAGTCTAAACGATGAAATGGGTATGCATGGAAACGATTGTTCTACTTGTAAGATATTCGTATTTGTGGAAGGGGAATGACCGTTAATCTTAGTTATGTGGTGGTGGGGGTGGTCATATTTGCTTGCAGTATTTATTGTTTGATTCTGATACCGTTGCGAAGCTCTCTATGTTTTTATGTTTTTGTCATTTTTCCTTATTCTTTCTTTCCTTTACAGGTTGCTAATAGTACTAGCCAGTTTCTCTGGTTCATTTGTGTGGCTTCCTCTTTCTTTATTCCTGCCAGGTTCTTGAGTTCATTTGCTCTTCCTCATATTTTCTCTTTCCTAATACCATTTGAGGTTTTTAAAAACCTGGCATCGTGTCATATCGTACTGAGAGAATGATTGCTGTATACCGGGTGGGAGAAACGTGGTGGTTGAGTTGTATGTGTAGATAAAAAGAGAATTTATGGCTTGTATAATTGACTTTGTTGATGGTTGTGAGACCGTGTTAATGATACTGAATAATCAACTCCAGCTCGAGCTTTCATTCCTGAAGTATAGTTATTTATTCTGGGAATCTAGCTGCAAATTTACTCTAAGGTATCAAGGTTGCTTCATATCTATGCTTGATCTAGCTAAGTTGTTAAGCTTTGGTCGAGAGCTGTTTATCTTAACTTGATCAAATCGATGATTGCCTCGAGGTCAGAAGATGATTTATGAGTTCAATTTACAAGCAGATTCATAAAAATGTGATGGAATTGAAGGTGACTTCAGTTTCAAGTGTATTTCCAAAGTCATGAAGCTTAATAATATTGTGCACCCCGAATACTTCCATGATTGACAGACAACATGAGGATTCTCGTCACTACCATTGGGAGATGGCACCAGAGATAAGCCACCGAAAACTAATAGGGAATCCTTCTACATACTCCAGCCTTTCTTTCTCAAGTACGCTTGGCAATATCCGTGTAGATATTTATAGACTGCTCTTGTTTTCAGCCTCAACATTCCGCTGGGACATCCAAATTGTAATCTCTAATGGCAAGAGCTGCTGTGATGGCGACGAGCTTAGCAAAAGCGAAGAGGGGCTTGATGATGATGAAATTGTTGGCACAGAGGACGGGCCGGGAACTTTTGCAGCATATGCTACAATTACATTCAATCTTATACATGGTCCTGCAAATGCACTGTGCATCCTTATAAGCCCCCAAGGGCCAGGGCGTTTAAATCCCTGGCTCATGCGCGATGAGTTGCTGCGAGAAAGAATAAATCCCGGCTACAAAGATAAGGATCCGGGGCTGAGTGGGGTATTTGTTCTCCGAAAAATGATAAGTATTTCGACTTTCGCCCTAAGGACGAGATCTTAAAGAATATGGCAATTTAATAGCGGCGGTAGATTAATAGATGAGTATACTATTATAAATGGCAATGTTCTTGGGTTAGAAAAGAGTCGGATGGGATAGACTCTGGGAACTAGTTGAATGATTTGTAGAACCAATACACACATGAACGACCTCTATCTTGAAAATACGAGAATTGTGAGGCCGTTATCTATACATATTAGAATATCCTTGCAGCTTTGATTTCATTGTCAAGAAGGAAGGTGAACAGACCCGAATAAGACTTCCGTTTAAGCTTAGCCTGTTCTGCTGCTTGCATTCGGCATCGCTGACATTCCGATTCAAATTGTGAAACACTTGGATGGCATTCATTTATTTATGACCAGTGAAATACCGACTTTTACAACTGGAGTTTTGAGTTCATGCTTTCGGTATTTATACCATAGTCCTGTACACAGTACATGAGTAATAGTGGATTGCCAGTGCTCTTAGTCGTTACTTGTCATTGTTTTAGTTCTATGAGGAATATAATTTCCTGATGTGATGATAATTTTCTACGTGAGAAAAATATGGTTGACGCTTTTCTGCAAATGACTATCTGTGACTACATCAATTTGATAACATGTAATTCAAGATCCAAATACCGTACCGAGGCAAGCCTTGATAGCACAACTTTCAAGATAAATTGATCTTGATTTCAGACGGTAAGGACTTTGCGAGCAGTAAATGACAGGGATATAGATTAAGTGAACTGAACTAGAGGACCAGAATATGAGGCCATCGAGTGATACATAGCAAGAAGTTTGTCCCCGGTCACAACGATCAAGGCGAACAACCCCAACAACTTCAACATAGTTCGCTTGGTCTATGACCAACAAAACGACGATATAGTGGTAACCAAATCTGTAGTCAACATTAAGGGAAGCAAGTACTCCGAAATGAGCATTATACTCCGCGTCGAACACTAGAATGCCATCAATTAAGCACTACAATTACCGTACACAGATATGTGCCGCGTGATGGGTAGCAAGGTCGAATTCAAGACGTTCATTTTATGGAACGGGGTAGTACTATAGCGAAAGCAACTCGACTTATAGTTTGTGGGGTAATTATACTTCACGATATCTTGGCTTGTTACGACGCAGACGTGATCCTGCTCGATTTGCATGCGGGAAACCTTTTAATAAGCGACAACCTCGACGCTTGCAAGATATATTTCGACCGTGCCGTCGACCGGCGTGATACTGTGTGAATCGAGCTAAATTTGATGAAGCCAGTTTCCCGACAGGCATTGTAACATGTTGAGCAAAGGCCGGCCCAGCATTGCCGGATACCTGTTCACGGAGGCCAACCAGGGTGCCATCTCCAAGGAAACCGAAGAATTATACAGCCTCGAGCTGCACCCAACCAGTTTCAGAGCCAATGCTGCACGTGTTCAAAGACGCCCGTTCTTCAATCAATTGGCAGCCGTAGGTTTTGTTATACGCTCTGGTAAAAGGTTGGGTCTCAATTTCCGCGAACGTCGCTCGTGTATTGCATCACCAGCCACACAAGTTCCTTTGTGGCGGCTACTTCTAAATCGCCTTTTCGTTCGTTACATATCGACTTTGAAATTACCGCCTTATCTTTCTCGGTTTTGGTAATGGAAAGCTTTTTCCATTTTCTTACTTAAAAGTCTTGCCACGCACCATATCCGTCTCCATTTCCGAATCCTACCTGTCACAGCCAGATGGTACGTTCGGTGCTATCTTGGATGTCTTCGGCTGAGCGTAACAGAAGAGGTACGCTTTGAAAAGGTACACAGTACACCTTTAAATTGCGGGCCAAAAATCGATATATTACAAACGTGCGTTCACATTGAGTTGTGCGACAGTGGAACGGAAAACGAGGCCGCAACCGCATCGGGGACGAGATTGAGCAGGCTTCCGAGTTCGCTGAGCTCATAAATTTTGCAAGTAATCCTTTTGGATCGATTCCTTGAAGTATTGTAAGTCGCCTTGGGGGGAGTTCGGCCTAGATACGCTGCCCCAGCCGCCGTTTTGCCCGCAACAAAGATGCTTATGCCCATGAGCTGTTGCATAGGCACGCGGAAACAGCTTGCCGACGATGCCATGCATCTTCAAGTTGCCGCACATCCATGGGACCACCACGGGCAATGTAAGGCTATGAGCTGTCACACATTATTTGGTCTTTTCTTTGTCCTGTTGACTCGACTTTGTGGCATCGTTGATATGAGATGAGAAACGGGTGCTACCGGTGGTGGACTTATTGGGTAACGCAGTGCTCGCGCCGGCGGCCGACGAACAGGCAGTACTCCCTGCAACTGGGGTGTAAGCGTAGGTTGTGGGTCAGTCGCGCTTAAATTAGTGTCAGCCATTGCGCTTGCTACATAAGTAGCGACGTTTCTATTAACGACCCGCCTACTTCGTTTAGATGATATATATCGTTTGAATGTTAAAGAAACAAGAGAAAAGGCCTGCCAACGTGTTGCTCATACAAGCAAAGAACTTGCAACGAGCCTTACGAGGAGTATATACGATGGTTTGGTAGTTAAAGGTTCCGTTGGTGGTCATAATGATGAATCAGCTATTAGGTGGATTGAGCCGAACTCCTTAGACTTCTTCCGAAAAATGGCAAATAAATTGTAGGGATGTCGAGTTAGACATAAGATAAAAGTAGGCTACCTTTACCAGTATTAAGAATAGAGGTGTATTTTCTTGTTATGTTATATTGTATTACGCAGCACATATCCTTATCATTGCGAGCAGTGCCTCGTAAATCCCTTTATTAACACCAACCGTTCCTAGAATGTTTTTACATTAATTTTATATCAATATATTTATTCTTAAACTATATTGAGAACATTTCCAACTTTGACTACATATGCAGTACTCAGTATTATACTTGACTCTATAGTAAGTGGCAATACTGGACGCAAAAGAGCTTGAAGCATTAACTAATAAGCTGAACTGCCTACCACACTCAAGTGAAACTGTCAAGAATGTGTGAAGCCCAGGCCGTACCACTCAAATGAGTTGCCTCTACCTGCTAAGAATGTTTATATGCCAAGGCCAAATAACCAACGGACTTCTTGCCTCTTCCATCTACCACTTTGCGAGATTCGACGATGAGATTGTGTTTGCAGGAACGTTAACGATCTTTTCTTTGGCGGTGCTAGCGTTCTATTCGGCAACTCCGTCAAATAAACTTTCTCTCGGATTCAGATTCAGATTCACATTCAACGTTAGTATCTATGCAGCATCGACCCTCAAAGACCTCGAAGATTCTCGAAGTCCAACAGATTCATCTTCCTTTTTGAGTGTCGACGATATCGTCTCCAGACATGAGTGAGACAAAGCATCCACAACGAGATACACGGAGTAGTATCAGGGATCTTCCTGACAACCCTTGCCGCCATCAAGCCAATCACACCGCAAGCGACCATCAACCTCATGTTCCATTCGGACTTTGCAGAGTGCGGTGATGGAAACTGTTAGTGTACAGGCAAGCATGCTGCATCGCACTGTGTGAATTCTCGGGAGAACGCAGCGTTTGTATCATCGATTATCTCCAGCAAACCGCACACATCATGCCAAGGATACATGATTCAGGATGTTGAGGATACCAATCAACTAACTCATCAAGGCTGCCAGCATCCTATAGAAGCATAGTTCTTATCGATGAAGAGCCCTGTCTTGGACAGGACTTGGCGAGGACCACCCCTGCCCCTGTCGAAATCTTAAAAGTGCCTCCCACATGCCGCAATGTTAATTCGAGTCTTTGTGAGACGAAAAGTCGCATCTAGTGCAGGACATTCTCTGGCGCCGGCAATGTCTAGAAACTTGTGTGCACAATGTGTGAAAATCGTGGGATCTGCAGCGGAGACCTTTCCGTTTTTCGGGGCGACACGTCAAAGGACACGAATCGATGACGGTGATGAGGCTGTCTTGCTGTTTTTGGTGCGGAAAGACTCCCTCTACAGAATGCAAACAGCCACTGTGCCGTCTTTCAGCTGTCACGGCGTGTAGATCGGGACTTCAACGGCTTGCCACAACTTTAATGTAGGCGCGGGAGAAGACCGTAGCAGCATGTCGCGATGCAAACGGTTCTTCGCTTATGCGTTAAATCGCCGACATGGATAAGCTCTGCATGTTAAGCAACAACAGATGTGTGAATGTTTTGCTGCCAGATACGCAGGGCAGGATTAAGCTTGATTGGGGGACATGTCAGTTGCCCTTGTTCTTTTGGAATTTAACATTCCTTGGGTCAGACATACCAGTATGGCATATGTCCGCGTGGTCCATTGGAGAGGCAAAGGCAAATACATATAGACATAGAGTATATGCACAAGATGATGGGGAACGCAAGGTAATCAAACTCCATTGAGATCTCGACTCTTTTGCCCTGGGCCTAAGCCTTATTGTTTTGGAAGGTGTGCAGCTATTTGTCTACCCATCTCCCACATTTGATCGTCGACAGGGAAGGTAATGGATCACTCATATCGCTAGCTAACGGCATTTGGGTAAAAGTGTGTCTTCGTGTCTTCCTTCTCCACAACCACTCTGGAAGGCCTGCAGAGATGGAAACCTGGAACCTAAGTATATGGCAATCCTTGGCAAGCCTCATGATATTTTGACATACTCTAAATAGAGTTGGTGGAACCTCATCCATACCCTAGACAACGTCAACCTATCTTATTGAGTGCAGAGAAAGGGGTGCTTGGTGGCTGGCTGCCAGGCTTGAGGTATGGAAGGATTGCTAACATCTGAATCAGCAATGAACCATTTCTATGTGCCGATGATGACATGTCCGCATCTAGTCTATCACAGTGGTCATTGACAGATCTATCAGTTGAGTTTGTCTGTTCCCTTTTGTTGACTTCTGTCATCTCATCATGAAGTTGTTCCCGTCTTGGCTCTTTGTCGTTTTGTATTTGTACCTCCCCTTCCACCCTTTTCAAGATGTAAACTTCTTGTATTTCCGATCATTAGTATTCCTTTATTCTCACTTTTAAATCACACTTTCAAATCTAAAGATCATTTAATTCAATCGTCCTTGGCACTTACACCTCAAGAAGTATAGAGGGTAGTCCGACTCCTTTCAAGTGTATGACTATATATCATCGCCACCAAGATGAACTACGCACTAATTCTTGCTCTTGCATCACTTGGTAAATACCCTCTTCTTGAGTGCCTCAAATAATTCTAACAATGAAATCCAGTTGCACCAGCAGCAGCATGGAGATATAACCCCTACCTCGTAGCCCACGCATCAACAGGCTCAGTAGCTTGGATTTTTCTTATCCCACTTGGTGCCATCCTCTTCACTCGATCAAGATATCCCGAATCCAACTCCACAGACCACCCCGCAATCCGCAAGGCACGCAGCAGCATATTCTGGATTCACACAACCATCCAAACACTTGGCATCATACTCGCCATTACCAACTTTGGCCTGGGCACTTACATCGCAGTCAAGTACCACAAAGAGCTCGTCAATCCTCACACCATCATCGGTACTATCGTCTTCATACTCATGTTTGTACAGCCGCTTCTCGGCTTCGTACATCACCTGCGTTTCAAGTCCCTTAGCCGCAGCTCAAGACTGCCTTCTCCCGCACCGTGTGATAAGAGTATATCATCTAGCTGGACGACTTCAGGCCTCGTCCATCGCTGGCTTGGCCGTGCTATTGTCGTCCTGGCTATGATAAATGGCGGTCTCGGTTTCCAGCTCGCTGAGAAGGTGCCTCGGATCTACAGCCGACAGGGAGAGATTGCTTATGCGGTCATGGCCAGTGCTATGTTTGTAATATGGATGAGCTTTGTGTTTGTCGGATATCGTAAACGTCAGCAGAGAGTTACGAAGGCTGGTGTCTTGAGAAATCGAACTGGTAGCCAGGATCCTGTTCTAGCTGCTGGCGGCGATATTCGTGGTTCTGTTGATCATGAAGATCCAGAAAAGGAAGCTGGAAGTATTCAGTGATTCGTTCTCCCTCTTGACTGATATTTGTACTTTTCGTAACACGTCTTCAGATTAGGCTACATTTGCTTATAACTACCTTTAGAGTCGATATGTACTTAGTCATTTAGTTCATACTGATTTAGTTTCTTTTTTAGATCTTATCACTCATGAATATATTTTCAAGTGTCTGATGCAAATTCTATTCCACAGTAAATTTCAGGGCTCTTTATAAACACCGGTCAGTTCTTGAGTAGAAAACAACTCTCAAGATGAGTATATATATTCTCGTGTTAAAGTAAGTGATTAGATACCTGTGAACATTGCTTTTAGATTTACTTCGTCTTAATTTCTTCGTCTTATTTTGTTTTTCTTAATTTTATTTTTCTTGCATTCTCCTTTACATTGGAGTTTCTGGGACATAGCAATTCCATTCGCAAACTCAACTTAAAGGCAGACATAATAAAGTCATATCAGCCACAAAAAAATGATGAGCAACCTAAAAGGCTAGAATTCTTCATATATACAGACTTAGGACTATCTCAAATACTCTGAAATAAATTTACTGATGCGTTCCCTTAATCAAATAACATCCCTACATCAATCTTCAAATTCCCAACATCCTGCAGACCTAGCCGTAGAAAGTTATCCAGGACCTGATAGACAAAATTAAATACCAGTTTTCGGTATGCGACATCTCCAGCGATGGCTTGAACTCGGAGGATCACCAGCAGGTCATGCGGCTCTTGTACACGTACCGTCACTTGAATGCATCCGTTCTTGATCAGGTCCGCACAGCTGACCTTATAACCACAAAGTTCGCATAAAGTCATGCACCCGACCAAACTTGGACATCATGCAGAAGAGGTGGATTCTTCTGGAAAGAAAGCTTGTCCTCATAAGTAAGAAAATGATGGATGACTGGACCGGCATATCATGAGAATTCTAACAGGTTCATTTTCGACCCCAACATTCTCATTGCCGTAGAGTTAGCTGCTATAGTTTGGCTAGCCATGGCTATTTTACAGTTTTATTATCCCTTTTCAAATTGTGTAACCAACATACTTAAATGTAAAACACAACGTGATAGCATCAAGTGAGCAAACTGTATATATATCAGCACTCCCAATATCTTTAAAAAGAACCATCTTAAGAACAAGTAGCTCTTTCTAATTTCATGATTTTGAATTATAGGATATTTTGAGCAATTATATGGTCATCGGATGTGTCCCGCCTTATATGAATACACAGCTCTGAGCGAAAAGACTATCTCCGAAGGATCTCAAGGTTGAATATAGGGGAGGGAAAGAGAATATAACAATAACTGCACACGTCTCAATAATGACACGGCTCTAAATTCTTATGTCGCTTTTGGTGTCTTAGACACAACTGTAATACTGAAAATTATACTACAGCTCTCAGAATTAAATTCGGTATGATATCAGCAAATGTAATACGTGCACAGGCCGATACTACCCTTATATAAAACACTTGAATCTCACACGATCTCTCCTCATTCCTATCTATAGTCAGCACTACGTTGTACATACCACTTGTCTAAGCTTTGTCAGGATACTTCCATTCTTACATTCCAGTGCACGATCACATGAACTTAAACCTTATTATTTCTGGTAATACCCTAAGAGCACAAGATCATTCGAAAGAATACTGTGTACATTGAAGCCTTGGTCTTTTGATGATTGTCATCAAGTGACACTAATGAAGATGCATGACTCCGAAATAAGTACATACCTTTTACTTACAGTATGGCTATTGATAAACATCTGTACAACTCTAAATTATTGTACAACTTTCGATGTAACACCGTAGCTTTCAATAACCATTAAGTCAAGTCTTGATTGATGTCTGATCACGATGACTATATAGCTCTCAGCATCTATAGTTCCCAACACCACAATGGTATCTGAAAAGCAATATTTTACACCCCTTTGATATTTCAAGACTTCGAAAAATTGATAAATCAGCACGTAGAACACTGCAAACATGCATATTCCACGACAACTTCCACAGCAAGAACTGCAATTAATAAACCCACTGAATCCCACTAGTACATACATGCAAACACACGCAGTGCAAACCCCCTCAAATTCAGCACCGACGCACTGTCCAAAAGGGGCTCTGCAGATGTGTGCGCGCGCGCGAATTTAGGAAGTAAAATATTGATAGGAGCTACGAGATCTCCATGGTTCATGATGCGTCGCGAATAAATGAGATGCAGTGCGCGGGACTCGAAATGTGCTGGGCGATGCGGGTATGTGAAGGTAGGCGCCCGCTCATCCCATGTGAGACTTTATGCGGCTCGCTGTTATTCCGCAGCTTTGCTGCAATATACCGCGAGGTTGGGAGTTTATTCGAAACGGATGGTAGTGAGGCCGTGGTTTGTATTGTTGTGGCTGGCTGGCTGGAGATGAGATGAGAGGGTTGATGCAGGTGTTGATTGGAGCTGGTGAATAGAGATGGTTTTTGGATGTATGGAAGTAGAGGGCGGATGTATTGATAGATGAAGTGTACTGTCAATCCATGGTAAAGTGTTTCTTCGTAATTAAAAATATATTAAAAGCTTATTGAAAGAAGACTCAACTTACATATATGGTCTGATGAAATGAATTGGCGATATTCTTCAATGTCAAAGTTAAAATAATCACGATCACGATCACAATCCAAAAGAGGTCAAGAGAATAACACAGCAATAATAGCTTCAGAAACAAAATCTGCATTTCATATCTCATCGCACATCTCCAAATGATCTCCCTCGGAGACCGGGTATTCAGGGTATTTCCGCGTGAAAAAGCAAGCATGCAAACACCAACCATCAAAATCATTAACATCCACCACCAGCGTCCCCTGTCCACTTCTCACGTCTTTCCAACCATGTATTTCAACCCAATTCTAGAATCGGTTCAAATCAGATGGATGAAGGCCCTCGTCGAGCGAGGGCTTTTCTAGACAGTACTCGTATGTCTGCGACGTCCGCCTCCACGGCCACAGGTGAGGCAGGAGATGATGATGTCGAAGAATGAAGCAATGGCTCCGATGATAGCTAGTGGAATTAGTATTTGATTTGCGGTGATTTGAGTATTGTGTAGACATACCTTGGAGAACACTGGCAATACCATTGACAATGGCCATGAGGCAGGCACCAATGGTGCGGAAAAGTCCGGTGATCTATGGCGCGTTAGTACTCTGATGCGTTGATAAAGCGACGCGGAGAATCGAGGTGGATGTGGCGCGGATAGGATGTAAATGGAAGACTTACACAAGAGACGACGGCACCCATTTTTGCGGATTTAAGATGTGGATTGATTGAATTGTTTGGTAGAAATTACTTTGAGAATCTGGAATGATTCGAGATTGTAGTTGTGATTGTAGTTGTGGTTGTGATTGTTGATGGAGAATTCAAGTCGACTGGAAGGACGTGGCTGCACACTTATATATGCATTGTACAGCAGCTCAACATGTACGTAGGTGAATGGACTGACCTCAAGAGAGTGTGAGTGAGTGTGAGTGTGAGTGTGTCTGATGCCAGCCAGCCAGCCAGCCAGCCAACCTGCCACACGCATATCCAAGAAGGCAGTGGTGCAGCGGAACAAATGGACTCGATACATCATATCACGCATGCGATCTTCTATGCGCGCACAAACAAAAAGTCTCTCTGATGTCATGCCCACCAACATCCTACCAACATCCCTGCTCGCGCAAAAGCATCCTCTCGTCACTGCACCCCCGACGCGGCAGGGAATGCGCACCTTGACCACCCGACGAGCAAATCAAACGCGGCACGTCAATGGGAAAGTAGGCACAGGGAATCAATCAAGGCAAAAAAAAGAAAAAGAAAAAAAGAAAGAAGACCAAATCCACCAACCCCGAATTTTAAGCTACGGATTAGAGAATCGAAGGAGATTGTTTTCGAAAATGAGCTCCAGTTTTTTTATTACTGTGGCGAGGGATCAGACTGCTGAGCTCTCCTCAAACCTCATCACCAAGCGGCTCATTACCAGAGATGCATCGAATGCGGAATGCTTTTACTGTGTACAGAGTCTTGACTTGTTGCTATTCGTGTGTGTTGTTCTCTTACACTTCATCCCAATCACCTATGCGCACTATGCTGGTGGCGCTTTCAGTTGGGCATCCTCGACTCACTCTGCGTGCTTGAAAGTCGAAAAGCTTTCTGCAGCGGTCTGATGGAGTTACAGAGTACATTCATAGAAACCTGGCTCAGCTCGAGAATCGACGATGATCGATCACTCTCACTCTCACTCATCGAATCCTTTCTCTTCTCTGAATAAGTGTCGGCTTAGTGAGTGCACGTACGCCCTGATGGCGCCAGTGCTTCCTCTTCCATGCTGGATTAAGCACGATGATCTTGAGCCTCTCCTCTTCGCGACAACGGAATGGAATTGAAATCCGTAGTGATCACCGCCACACTTTACACCCAGACAAGGAAGAGAAAAGCTTGAAGGTCGACCTTTCGTCACACTCCTTCGTTTTCTTATGCGCCACAGCACCACAGTACCACAGTACCCGCTCACTAAAGTAAGGTATGCCAAGCTCACGACCACTACCAAAGCCATTCTCTGACACGTCTGTGTCGAGTCCATCTGACAGAGTGGCTGGTGGCTGGTGTCTGGCCATTTCATTTACAGTCAGTCCAGTGAGCTCCCGCTCAAGCTCTGGTTTGGTGGTTCGAACTGCTTAGCCCAACGCTCCCCATAAACTACCAAATGATCCCCTCCGACTGTTCACAGTACTACGTAGTATCCACTTGGATTATGGCAAGACGCGCAGCTGATCCGATAAAGGAAGTGTGGCACATAACCCATCCAACTACATCCTCGCATTTCATCCAGCAGAAAGAACATGTCAACGTCTAAAACGAAAAGAGACGACAATCTCTGCTCGTATTGTGCGGCATGATGTAGTTTATCGCACTACTGTCTCCATACCCCGAGTAATGTATGTATGTATGTATGTACATTATGTACGTATCGTAGCCATGGCAGACCTTTCTTCCTCTTCTCCCACCTTGGCTCTTAACATTGTGGATACTCCACCACTCTAGGATTCGCAGATCATCGGTCAGTGTGTCTGTACCTGCCTTGCAGAAGCATAAACCGCAACCTCATTGAGTGCCCCCCCACAAGGCGATGACGCTGGATTTGAGGATCAGGATGCCTTTCTGCTGTGGAATGTGCCTGCTAGTGCGCCATTCCGAGACATTGGCTCGACTCTAAGGTTGGCGATGTGACGTGAGCGGCTCTGATGAGTGACTTACTCCAGAGTCCGTGTCCGGTTGGTCTAGACTGCTGAAGCATGGGGCTTCTCTGTACAGAGAAGACGTTCTACAACATTCTCCACACGTTGCTATGTAAAGCTCGGATATGGTTCCTTCGTAATAATCACGGTAACACTCTGGGAATCCGATGGAAAGATCACGTCGTTGCAGTCATCATTGCTGTTGAAAGCCCTGGTTGGGTCTGGGATATTCTGTTTGCCAAACCTGCTGCTTTCCCGGTAATGTGACATGATACGGTACTTGGACCATGCGAGACGGTACGAGGACTTTCCCCAATACATCCTGTAATTTAACCTACGGTGTCACGGTGTACAGACACACATACTAACTACACAATCTTGAATGACTTGACTTTTCTGTCTGCAGTACATCATTCCGTACAGTCTTCCGATACTTTGAGCGGAGTGTCAGTCCGCCGCCGTAATACTCCATTTTCTCCATGATTACACTTATTCGACTCAGACTCAAAGATGCATGCATAAGCTAATTTCCTCAGTTCACGGAATAATTTCCACTCAGCATGACCACTGCGTATGCAGATATTCCTTATCAACTGATCCATTCCATCATATCCAATAATCAGCACCTGTACACAGTACGTACATGTAGCATAAGTAACCTTCTACATCCTTCCGAAAAAGGTGAACCGCTTCTTGACCACACACCAAAAGCAAAGCACAACACGGCAAAATCCCAGCTCGCCGAGGAATCAGGCGGTTTCCGGAGAGGATTTCCGAGCGCAGCATCAGCAAGTTTTTGTAGGCACTGATTCGCAATTTATAGAATGTTCTATCGCGAGTGGGATGTGGATGGATAAATTCATAGGTCCGGAGAGAGTTTGCGCATTCTAGTACTTAGAGACCGGGGAAGTTCGAGTGAGTGAGTGAGACTTAGGCGGGGCGAGCGCCACAAAGCTTGGTTTTTGGTGAATATAGATGTGGCGTATGGGTTTTAGTTGGGCGCCACAATATAAGAGTCTATCTTTTTATGGAGTAAGTTGGCTTGAGTATTTTGTACTGTGATAATTAGAGCAGCTGATGTTAAATTGTCTTACTTTCGGGACTGGAGCACTCATTCAAATCTTCTGATTGGACCAACACGGTAAAATATGAGAATGGTCACTGTGAATTGTATAATCATTCAGAGTGATAAAATCGATCATAATAATAAAGTTGCTTGAAATATGAAGCATATCTATCTAAGTTTTATAGTTAATCAAGAATAATGTAATTATTTAGAGTTATTCGGTTCTGAGGTCATGACAGAGTATGTATGTGTGTTCCATTGAGATGATTGAAATTTCATGGCATAGTTAAACCGCCATTTCTTTTTATGAGCACGTCAATTTCTTCATAGTAAATGCTCCGTAGCGGATAGAGTTATGGATAATATCACAGGAAGCACTGTACCCAAGTACCATCTCTGATCCGCCAAACTTACAATTGCAGACACGTCAAAGTGTTAATTACCAAATGGCATGCGTGAAATCTACGTACACCTTCTCATACATCAATCGGGCATATAACCACCAGTCTTCCAAGAAATCACCCCATTTTTGAGGTGAAAACTATATGATATTGCATGCTATGAGTTATATGAGAGCCATATATTTCTTTTACAGTATCATTTCTGCACCACCAGCTTTCACACAAATCTGACCACAACGAAGTACAGTAAACTTTAACTACTCAAGCACGCTCCTATTAAAGAACCTCCAAATCTGCCTAGCGGCTTCCTTCCCCACAGCGGGTTCCAATTCCCTCTCACTCATATTAGCAACTTCACTCAGACTCCCAGCCTCCAGCACCAAATTCTTCAAATTCTTCGGCGTGACACCCGGCACAATGCGTAGCATATCCTGCGGCTCACGATTAAATGCCTGGTCCTCGGCATTCTCACCACCCTCAAGACCAAGGCGCACGGCAGTCAGTGGGTCCGGCTCTTCCTGCTGGGTCTTGAGGCTCTCGAAGATCTCGGCGGTCTGGTAAGGCGAGGAGGACCAGATGATGCGGAGCTTCGGGAAGGCGAGAGTAAGAAGGACGAGTTTTGACTGCAGGTCTGAGGCGGACGCGGACATTGATGACATTGTTCCTGAGAGGTCGGCGAAAGGCTCAAGCGTGAAGGACTTGTTTTGATCGAATTCGATGAGAAGCATGGGGTCGGAGTAGTGCTGGAGCATCGTCTCGGCTTGATTATAGAGGCGTCCATCTTTGAAGGAGGAGATCAAGTCCTTGATTGACTTACGCTCAACGCAGATACTTGGCGAGAGGATATAGTCACCTACTGTTAGCATACAGGGCACTATCACCATTGACCGGCCGTGTAGGAGAGAGGGGAGAGACGAGCGGAATTCTCGCACATCCACGATCACACGTGGTGGTTGGGCGGTCGCTGCTAGACGACCGCCTCCTGCTATGCGCGTATTGATGGTTCGTAGGAAGGCTTCTTGAGGATCTTCAACGCCATGCGCTTCCATACCCAGTGTGATGGTCATATTAGCCTTCTCCTTAACAAGTCGAGTGAAGGCATCCTTTTCCCGGCGGACCGAAGATAGATATTTTTGTTCTTCGACGCTGCCACCGTAGTATAAGAAGTACGCACGTACATTTCGGTCATTGTGTGAAGACCGATAAACTTCTATCCGGCGGATGAACGCTGCATCAGGCTCATACATGATGATATATCGTGGCTTTACTTCTTCTAGAATATGTTCATCCATATCGCCATCGTAAGCATGTATTACCACAAGATCATTCATTTCGTAGAGCTCATAAAAATCTTCCATATTGTCAAGAGGATCAGCCACTACCTCCCCTTTTTGTAATGCCTCGTTCTCTGTCGGCTTGATATCAGAAAGTAGGGTCTGTACATGCAGTTCCTTGTCTTCAACAATTTGCAGACTTCCAGTTGTAGTTCTTGTCGGTGCTGTACCAGTGTTGCCTCCACCTCGTATTCTTCTTCTCTTGTTCGCAGGTGCCTTGCCTCTATAGCTGCTGTTTGCACCGTTCCTGGAGTCGGACGCTCCACTGAGCGCTTTCTGATTCTCAGCAAACAGAGATGCGCTGATCTTAGCAAATTCCCTCTTCCACTTTAGGTAGTCTCGAAGTTTTCGCCTCATCATGAAAGCAGCCGATGGCTCATGTGCAGTATCTTCATCATCTGCTTCATTGGTTTCTGGTTTCACATGCATGGTCTGGAGGTATTCGCGAAGCTGACGAGTCGTTGCAGTGTCATTACACATGATAAGTATCGTACCATTCGAATCATCTCGGAGGATTGGATTGAAATACATGTCTGTCTCGATTTCGGTGAGGATTTCTGCAAGCAATGCCCATTTTGGTTGCTCCTCTAACACAGGGTGTAGAGCATCAACAGCGGCACCTTCAGCCCCAGCTGCTTTATTGTCTTTCCCAGTATATACCCTTCGTTTTGCAGACTGGAAGATAGTCTGCGCAGCGTCTAGAAAAAGCCATGGTGATTGGTTCTGCCTAGTTGATCCAGGTGGAGGGGAGTGTGCCGCGAGTACTGTCTCTAGGTGCCGATTGAAGTTGACTGCATCATAGGTGAGCAGTGATGACAAAATCCCACGCAGCACAGTCAAATCGTTGACTATTTGCTTAGTCTTCCAACTAACACGATGCCAAACTGGATCTAGCTGACGACGGACAATTGCATCGAAGTTCTTGTGCAAAGCACTGTCCATATTCCAGTCCTCCATTTCAAGCCCGCTGTTTCCTTTTTTCAGTTCAGTAATACTGACCTCCACGCATTCTAATATGGCATTCTGAATATCTCTCATTGATTCTGTCATTGGAACTTCATACTCAATGACTTCGGCCTTTTTCTTGCCCTCTAAGGATTTCGAAATTGTAATATGGTATCGAGGCCAGAGTGAGGCCTTTCGTAGAAATAGATTTCGAATCATAGTAGACAAGGGCGCAAATCCAGTTGTGAATGGTTCAGGATTGTCTGAAAATGCCTTTAAAAAGCCGACCTTGTTCCTCTGTCGATATATTCGTAATATAAACGCTTCGAGCGAGGTAGCGACCACACGGTCTGCGTGTAGAACCACAACACCAGTAATCATTTCCGGGTCCAACAGACTTGTGAGCAAGTCTACGACGAGGATTCTTGATGTGACACTGAATATTCCTCCCTGCGCATACATTTTCTCTCGTGTAGGAACGCTCATAAGGTCCGTATTGACAACACTCAGACCACGAGCCTGTGGTGATCTGCTAATGGCAGCATGCTCTGCCAAAGCCTCGCCCAACCAGCCATTCTCTCGATCATCTGCCCCAACTATCACAATAAGGTTGTTTCCGGCGGCATCGTAGCTGTGGAGAAGATTCGTCACGATTCGAAGGAGTCCGAGACCTCGCGCGAGAATAAGTAACTCATCTTCTTCGCGGAGTTCTGTATAGATGTCCTGCTGGAATTCCTTGTTACCGTAAGCATTAGGTCAGTAGTTAGGGGCCATTATGAAGACATACCAAGGGTAGTGAAAGCTTCACTTGCTGTACTTCATTGTCACCAGAAGGCATTGGAGGCAGTCATACTCTCCCAAGCGAATTGATCAGATCCACTTAACTAGCTTTCAGTGGCCTAGAGGAAGGTACCTGTATGGAAGGTCGTTATTAAATGCCGAGCGTACCTATGGAACCTATATGACGATGGAAAGGCTGGAACAGTTATTTGTCTGGGGAAGGCTGACAGCTAAAGCGACATGCGCCTTCGCGCCTGCTTAGCACGATGTTATCGATTACCACTGCTTTGGGCCAATCAGCTGCCACGACGTCATGGTCTGTAAGATGTGCAGGATGTTGATGATGAATGGTGGACGTATAAGGACCTCTTATGTTTGTATCTATATCTAACACCTCCTCATCTGCCTCTTCTCCCCAAATTCAACAAATTTGAAAAAAGTGACGAAAAACAAAACACAAAGCCATTTTCTATCATCCACATATCCAAACTCATACAAACCAAGACATCTACAAATATCAACCATCAACATGCCTGCCGGAACAGACGAGACTGATAACCATAAGGTTGGAGCCATGACCGAACACGTTATGAAGAATCCATCTTCTAAGACCGACAGCAATGCCAGTACACATCCACTCCATCAAGGCGACAAAGCTGAGATCCGTGATTTTCAGGCCAACCCAGGTCCCGTTATTTCAGACAACCTTCCTGCAGAAGAGGGTAGCAAGGAGGAGCGACAGGCAAAGGCTAAGGTTCTGAACCAGTAATGCTATCTTTTATGTGAGTGAGTCTATTTGACAGGCTTTGTAATGTTTCTCAACAGCATGTACTGATTTTCTCAAAGGGAGCGGAAAATGTGATGATTTCGGATTGAAAATGCTTGGGAAACAGGCATAACGGTACTGGCTGGAGGCACATTCATTAGGGTTCTACGAGGCATCATGTCGATTTTAGGGAGGTCAACCATGTTCTTGAAAAGCGTCAATTCGAAGGATTCGGGTTCCTGTTCAACTGTACTTAGGTATCAAGACATGTTTTATTGCTGTTGCCTGACCGTGATGAACAACCCCGCCAACCTGATGACGTACTCCTACTCCGTATAATATGTACACAGTAATACCACAGAACAACGAATTTTGCAAAGTCCAGAGGAAAAGCTTGTAGAGAATGTGAAAACATAAGGATTCTTCTCTGATGACTTTACCATTCAAAAATCCAAAAGGGAATAAAACAAGTAAAAGAAATGTGTTCGTTTGTTCACAAGAATAGGACCAACTAAGTCAAGATTTCGATGCTGTCTAATGGCATTCCGTGGTTCCACTTCGGTTCGATTTGTTCGTGCGTGCATGGTGTGGCTGAGATTTGATGTGGCTAGTATTGGTATTAAGAACACCCAAAGCACCCAGACTTGACGCTACCATGAGTACCTCTCGTCAGGTAACCCGCGATACTCTCTGGCTGTGAGGCACCCACCAGACGACCACGACAACTTGCAACTTGCAACAAGATCGTGCCACCAACTCTCGCAATTCTACTTCACACTCTCACCCACTCACCCTCTCACAACCTTATAACGGACATATACGGAGGCTTTCAATGCCTTGTGCTCGACAACAGAATCCGAGCTCATAGACAACCCCACCGAAGCCGCTCCGAGAAGACCATAGAACAACGAAACAGCGGCTGAGTTTCCTTGTATACTCGTACGGGAGGACTCTCGCCTCCAAACACCACCTCTCTCAAAATGCCCTCCATATTGTCAGACGATGACAAGGAGACAGTCAAGCGCATGGTCCCTAAGGCCTCGAACAAGATCCAGGCTGTTGCAGTTGCCAGACTCTACGTTGCTTACCCTAACCGAGGAAAGTGGACTTATACTGGACTCCAAGGAGCAGCCGTCTTGTCAAATGACCTAGTTGGGAATACCTTCTGGCTGAAATTGGTCGATGTATCGGTAGGAGCCCTTATTGTTAACCCCCTCTTGCGCGTCAGCGAATACTAACTCCGAGAAGCCGGCCAATCGAGGTGTAATTTGGGATCAAGAAATATACGATACCTTCTCTTACAATCAAGATAGAACATTTTTCCACACTTTCGAGACGGAAGAATGCCTAGCAGGACTTTCGTTTGTTGACGAGAAGGAAGCGAAGACATTCTTGAAGAAGATGCATGACAGGGAAAAGAGTGCTAGCAAAGCAACCAAAGCAAACCCATTTGGTGGATCTGCCCCAACTCCTCAAAAGCATGGAATATTGGGAGGCCTATTTGGACATCGAAACAACACTGCTCCAGTACAGGCATCTACTCCCCCCGAATCGCCTCGAATGTATGCGCCGTCATTACCACATGCTCCAGTCATGAATGGTTCAAAGTCCGAATATGCTGCACTGGACGCTCTTGATCCAAACTGGAGAGAAACATGGGGAGAAGATCTACGGAATATGGGCATCACAGATGATCTAATTAGAGACAATCAGGACTTCATTGCCGACTATATCAAAGAACAACAAGCCAATGCACCAGCAACCAATGGCAGTGCGAATGGTAGAGCACCTCCGCCGCCTCCACCCGCAGCGCCCAGAATGCAGTCTTTGAGTCCACAGCACACAGGTATGAGCTCAAGCTCACGGCGTGGTGCGCCACCTGCTCCACCCCCAGCACGAAGGTCAAAGGGAGAGACCCTCAGTCGACAAGACACTCCCCCTCGCGAGCCATCACCTCCTCGAGGTCCACCACCTCCAAGATTCGCTGCTCCCCCACCTCTTCCGGATGCAGGAAAGTTTGCTGGCTCAAGAGCTCCTCCACCACCAGCACGAGCTCGAGGAACATCTGTGTCAACACCAGGTCCTCCACCTCCACCAAGACCGGCGAAAACACCCGTCGAAGACCACGAGCCAGACGTGGGATTCAGAGTACCTCCACCCTTTACTGGGCAGAGAGCTGTATCCGGTCCTCCAGCACCTCCAATCCGAGGCTCTGTCCCACCCCCACCTCCAGCAAGAAACGAGCAATCATACGGTGCTCATGCAGTCGCTCCTGCTGGACTTCCTCCTCCACTTCCCCCCAAAACCCCAAATGCTCCAACCTCAAGCGCACCACCTCTACCTCCGATGCCAGGAGCAGGGCGCGCAGTCCCACCTCCTCCTCCCAGAGACAATGGCGCTCCAGGAGGTGCACCTCCACCACCTCCTTTGCCCTCTTCAGGCGCTCCTCCACCACCTCCTTTGCCCTCTTCAGGCGCCCCTCCGCCTCCTCCACTACCATCAGGGGGAGGACCACCACCGCCCCCTCCTCCTCCACCGCCACCTTCAAGTGGTGGACCACCTGCACCCCCTCCCCCACCACCACCAAATCGGGATTCTGGGTATTCTTCTGGTGCACCTGCTTTGCCAGCACCAGCTGGTGATCGCAGCAACTTGCTTGCTGGTATCCAAGCCGCTGGTGGAATTGGTGCACTCAAAAAGGTGGACAGAAGCCAAGTAAGAGATAGAAGTGCTGCTATTGTTCCAGGAGCTGCTGAACCTGCCGGCGGAGCTGCATCTTCTGGCGGCGGTGCTGCTGCTGGTGGCGGCGGTGGTGGCCTTGCTGACGCTTTGGCCGCAGCGTTGAACAAACGGAAACAAAAGGTTTCTGCAAGTGGTAAGTCACATGTTTTACTATTTTTATTGAATACATGCTAATTATTGTGCAGATGACGAGGCAGATGATGATGACTGGTAGATGGGAGAGTGCAGAGTATTGGATTTACGTGACACGGTGCAATCTGTTAGGCGTATGGTTCGGGAAGGATTTTGGCGCGCCGCCATGAAGCAGACCAGTGCTCAAGATTCAAAGTACTCGAGTATTGTAGTGTAGTTAGGTATGAGAACGTAGCTATTTAGGAGCTAGACTGAATTCAGATCTTCTGGATTTGGACATCTATAATTCTTATTCAAACAAGTGCCTATTTGGAATGTGTTCAGACTCATGCCCCAAAATAACAGAGCGTTCATTTCAATCACCGATTCACTCCGGGATGTCAAGATATAGTAAATCTATTGCATTTGATTTATGAAAGTCCTGAGCAGCATGCCTACAGCGTCTCTCCCACTGCAAACACACCACCAGTCAAAAAAAGTCCACACCACTGTCGAGTTTCCTATTGAAGATTGAGAGAGAAGACAGTATACCACCAGCTGACGACGACCCCGCCCCATTCATCAGCCGATACCAGAATATGCCTGAAGCGTAGCGCATATCCTCAAAGGGTTGCAAAAGTAACCCTTAGATATCATCGACATCAACGACACCACCCTCCTCCTCCTCGGAGGATCTATCCTCGTCGAACTCGAAGTTGCAGTCTCCGTCACCCTCCTGGCCGTAAGTATCCGTCTCGTTGATCTTGGCAGACTCAGGAAGCTCGCCGTAAGCCTTGAGCGAACGGGCCTCATCGGCACTGTACTTGAGGATTACATCACCCTTCTCGTCCTGGTAATCACGTAGCGACAGAAGAATGATGTCTCCCTGGTTGATCCACACCTTCTTGCGCAGCTTGCCGCGAATGTGTGCCAGTCTCTTGGTGCCGTCGAAGCAGAGGGCTTCCAGACGTCCGTTACCCAACATCTTAAGAACCTGTGCGTATTCTAGAGTCGTGGGTTAGTCGCGTTTCCTTCTTCCTCATAGCGAGGTACCCAGCCCCCCATAACTGGGCTGGACTGGACCCAAGCTTGATTTCGTGGATGCTGCTCACCTTGACCTTCCTCCTTGAATGTCAACTCGCGCTTCTCATTGTCGTTCTCGTTCTTTCCACGACGTCTGTTCTTTCCTCCCTACACGCCACAAATCGTCAGCACAAGCCCAGCGCACAAGAATCTTTACTCGCGGATTTTTTTTTTTTCTTTCGCGCTGCATTTATTCTGCGACAGAGCGAGGGATATTTGTTTTTAGGGTAGGCCTTACTTTTCCCTTGTTCTTAGGCATATTGACTGTCGCTGTCTCGGCTTGAGAGACTGGAGTCGATATGTGGTTGTTGTTGTTGGGTTGTAAGAGAGAGGGCGAGCGCTCGTCAGTGTGTGTGGCACTGGTGTTATGTGCGGGCGGCTGGTGGATCTGACGCTTGTGCGGGCCTTTCTTTCACAGCTCAGTGGGGAAGTGAATTTGCGCTGAGACTTGAGACCGAGACTGTGACTGTGGCCCGAGACTGACGCACATGAATGATGAGTCAGCAGCACAGAGTCATTGGTGAATGTACCTTAATGATAGGGCAAGCGAGGCTGACCGGTTTTGAGGCCGCGCGATGCAACGGGTGAATGAAGCCTTGTGCATTCAAGATCTCAACACAGAATACTCTACCGTATCTGGGTATTTGCTTGGACACGGAGATCCTTGAAGAGTTGCATCTTTTTGCTTCACCATTGTATCTACCAATCCCTATCAGCGTCATGGTTTTTCTTTTGCCAGGTATTTCGACATATCGATAGTCTCGCAGTCAATAACTCAACTCTACTACATAGTAGACATTTCTTCCTATCGATAATCTCGCAGTCAATAACTCAACTCTACCAGACCTTTCTTCCTATCGAAAGTCTTGCCGCCAACAATTAGACTTCACCATGGCCAACACAATCCATGTCCCAGCACATAAAATTCTGAGGAATACATGGACAACAACGTTGAACCATCCGTCTGTCAAAGCTTTCTACCCACAAGTCAGCACCCAATACTGCTACTCGATGAGATCTATAGGCGTCGCTTTCAACACGAACCATCCTCTCCATCTCAAAGTCGTGCAAAAGTACCAGCAAAGACAGGACCCTCTGTGGTGGAACATGATTGCGTCGCTGAAAAACTTGGGACCCAAGGCAACGGTTCGCACCTGGATCGTACGAAAAGCAAAGATGTCCTTCGTGGAAGCTCTACGAGAATGCGGCTACGACAAGTCTGGAGTATGGATGGATAAGAATAAGGAGGGAGAAGATTTAACCGGCGTCATAGACTTGGTAATTGCGCCTCCAGCTCTTAAGATGAGCAATGAGGAACTTAAAGCACAAAGTATCGTATTCCTCGAATTATACCAAAAGACAGCACAGAAGAGGAAGCTCAGGGCTGAGGCTGGTCATGTTGGTAACTATGGAGATTTTAGGAAGTGGAAAGCAAAAGGAAAGCCAATGAAAAGGGCTAGGTCGTGAGTAGCTACAGTCCCCCTTGATGTAAGATAGGAAGAATAAAAGATACCCTGACGAAGATCACAAACATGACCTCTTCATTATTTTATGTAAAAAGGATGAATTGGAATGATATATATATATATGTATTAGATTGAGTGTTTTTATTGAACTTATTGTTTATTGTGGGTAAACAATTCACATATCAAAGCGAGAAGAGTACTACTAGATACATACCTTTCACTCGCGGCGTGCCAAATGACGATCAACCTTAAGTCCCGGTCAGGGTCCTTAAGCAAGCTCATGGAGCCTCGCGTCGCCAGTCGCAACCAAGCACCAGAGAGCACTTGTTACAATCCAACACCACAACATAATCTCTGCAATTCTCCCACGACACAACTTCGCCATGTTGATTTCATTGACAGTTGGCAAGGTCGACGCCGGCGTGGCCGTGTTACTCACACAAGATAAACGTCTCGTAAAGCGCCTGCGGCATTCGGCCACATAAACCTTCCCAGCCTCGCAGCAGCTAACCACGTATCAGATCGAGTTTCCATCCATTCTACTCCCACCAAACATCACTTCCGGCAGTATTGTCGATATTACCGTTGCTAGAAACCAAAAATCCGAGGCAAAGTCCCAGAGCAATTTCCTCGCCCTTCAGGATTCCATCTTCCACTCCTTTGGAGCTTCCGAACCTGTTACGCCCGTACTCCGTTGTCGAAATGCCACTCAGACATCTGTTGTCCTCGAATGGGATCCCATTGAAGCGGCCACCGCCGATGTTATCTCCCTGTCTCTCTTCCGCAATGGCCAGAAGGCCGGTAACATTCCTAAACCCATGGAAAATAGCAGCACGAAGATCTCAGGATTGGGTGTCGACAGCGAATATACATTCTATCTTGTATTGAGAACCACTGCAGGAACATTCACAAGCGATAAGGTCGTTGTTAGAACACATAAGATGACTGATCTATCTGGAATCACTATCACACCCGGTATTCTTCCAGCACAGCTGAGGGAAAGCCTTACAAAAGCGGTGGAGCGTATTGGTGCGAAGCTCGCGGATAGTGTACGCATTGACACAACACACTTTGTCACTACTGAGGCTAGAGGTCTCGCATGGGAGAGAGCAGTGGAGCAGAACGTGCCTGTTGTGCGACCAGAATGGGTAGAAGGTTGTGAAAGGGGCGGCAGAATTATGGGAGTGCGAGGGTACTATTTGGATGCCGATCCAAGACTTAGACAGATTCCTCAGGGGGTCGGAGTCGCACCACAAGAGGCACCAAGAACAGAGGCTACACAAACTCAATCCACTATAAAGGATACAGAGCTTCCTGAGAGACCAAAAGAGAACAGTTCAGACGGTGATGACTCAGCAGCACCTACACCTTTACCAAAGGATGATGAGAAGAAGGATGACAAGGAAGAAGATGAGGATGAGAAAGAAGGAGAGGAGGAGGAAGAGGAGGAGGAGGTAAAAGAGGAACCGAAATCAAGAGTAGAAGATCGTGATGACCAGAAGGTCGTTATACCTCCTACGGCTCCTGAGCCTGAGCCCGAGCCCGAGCCTGAATCAAAGACGAAAGATTCCCCAGACACTTTGAGCCCAACAGGAGAGAAAGAAGACAAGGAAAATGATGGATCAAAGACCCCAGGAGCCGCTAGTTTCCAGGACGTTGCCCTCTAGATAGATGTTGAACCTATACTGCTGTACTAATATACCAAGAACGCTGTTTTATTATGAATACAATACTTTTCCACAGTGTTTTTCAATGAGATATACATATCAGTGACTCCAACCTAACCCAGTCAGAAAACTCCAAATACTCAAGGCTTAATTTCCTCCCCTTTCCAATCCCAGCACTTCCCCCGTCCTCCCAGCCCAACTCCATTAACAACTCCCGCCATCTTCTCAACCGCAAACTGCGCATCAAACAATTTCCCTTCCTCTACACCATCCCAAAACTCCTTACTAAGCCCCGTTTTCACTGTCCCTGGATGATACGCAATAGCCATCGCCCTCTCATTGGACCTGAACTTCAAATGCAGATCGAATGTCTTCGTAATACTGTTAACAGCTGCCTTACTGGCTCGATAACTATACCATCCACCCAGTCCATTTTCGCTCGTGCTGCCCACTCGTGCACTCATAGTCGTCCATACCGCATGCGGTGGTGCTCCTTTCTCAGTAATCAGGGAGTCAGACTTCTTTGGGAGGAAAGGACTGAAGTGCTTCATAAGGAGGAGGGGGCCCAGCGTGTTGATTTGGAAGGTTGATAGTGCATCGGCGGCATTGATTTGGCTGGGAGATTTCTCTGGGTGCAGAATACCCGGGATGGCAAATGCAAGGCGGAGGTGTGAATTCTCATCACTGAAAAGAGATTGTGCTTCTGAGGCAGCATTAGAGATTGAGGATTCGTCTGGGAGCGTTAGTTGATTCACTTGATATCTCTTTTTCTTTGAGATGAATTACCTGTTACGTCGACTTTGAGGACAGTCAGGCGCTTTGAATCAACTGATGGAAGGTCTTGGAGGAGAGACTTGGCTGTTCCTTTTGTGTCGGAGCGGGTTGTTGCTACAATCGGCATGGAGGTTGTTTGGAGGAGATGGCGAGTGAGGGCATAACCTATGCCGCGGTTTGCAGGACATACGAGGGACCAAGCCATTATTATTTATTTACGGAAGAGGTGATATAGAGAATTATATCTGGTTGATTAAAATGATATATAATTGTAGAAGTTTCAATTGGTATCACATGGTAAGAATATGTGGAGTTGATACTCTTAAGAACTGAATGATGACGCAGTTGAAAATCGAAGGTGGATCGAGATCTTGGTAGCGAGCGGGCCGTAGATCGATCTGGCGGAATCTAACCCATATTAGTTGTAACCCCACAGCGATGTATTCCAGTCTGTAAATGAGATGTGATATTTGATAGTGCTTATATTACTTTCGTTAATGTATAAGTGTGACAATTTTCTTAGTTGACTGGTAAGTCCGAGTTATTGTTCTCTTATACATGGTTTAATCCAAAATCTACTGCTTCGCAAAACTCAAATATGAGGTGAATCTAATAAATATAATCAACCTACTTATTTTTAAAATGAAAATAAACCACACAGCATGATAATAACTTCTTAATGTCAGTTAAAAGTCTAGGTGGCTTTATGATGAGCTGTTTTTCCTGTTTTACTCCAACCTTTGATGCTCCTTGACCAAAAACTTAAAAGATAATGATGGATCCTCATGTTGAGAACAAATAATATCTATATATATCAAGTATAAATGTACTCAAGAGATTGTAAATATACTTTATATAAACATAAAATATAGTTTTAGTACATATATGTTCCTTCACCAGTTGTGGAGGTGTATGTAAAATGGTATTAATAAGTCTGCAGGCAAATATCACATTACTGGCAATATTGTTTTGTTTAAACTTCAGTATGTTAGGTCACCCCACAAACCTCAGAGATATACAACTGTTACGGAGCTCATAATAGAGGGCAATTATGTCAGGTGTGTTGATTAGAATCCATAAGTAGTCTATATATTAGTATGGGCTGTCTTCGAACAATAGTAAGATATGGCTCTATGACCTTAACTAATGGATCACTTGTATACTGGTAATAATTCAATCTGGGAAATGAACTAGAAAATCCAAAATCTGTGAGTAAGTCTACGTGCGTGAAGATTTACGTAGTTGTGAATAATCGAACAGCTGCGTATGATTAAACAGCTCTTGATATCTGTATCTGTTCTAAGTGCGATAATTCTATAACAACAATTTCCCTATGATCCTATTTGAATAGCTTTACATACCAACAAAGTAAATACACCCATATTATTAAAGTATGATTTTGATGTAGTAGATTTATATTGGAGTGTAATATAAACGACCATCTACTCCAACTTTCCCCTGAGTTACCAAAGGCATAGTACCTAAAGCCCGACAACACATAACGACCTCTTATAATGACTACATCCCACGCATAACCGCATAAATAATATAACAAGGCTATGCATGACTTAGTAGCCACACAAAATAACTTGAGCAAACACGAGCAAACACCCGGACGGTTTTCGAAAACCGTCCAGCAGCACTAGTCCGCACTAGTCTTCCCCCAAGTCTATAAATTTCCCTCCAAATTCCCACATAAGACCTCTCTTCTCTCCCCTCATACTGTTATCACGCTGGCTACTCTGCGTTCAAGTGGCAGAGTAGACGCTGGCCGACTCTGCGGAGTTGGCCGGTGCTGTCTCACCTGCGGGGGCTTCAGCAGCATAATTTTTGATGGATCTCGGATTTTCCGAATACACCTTTTTTCTTCATTGAGTGCTTGTGCCTTGTGCCAGGTCTTGAAGAAGATACTACCTATTGTGTTTGTTATTGCTACTTATGTCGTCTTCTCTGTTGTCGTTGGCTTAGATGGTAGATAGTTGCGCTCCAAAGTCACAACGATCAGCTTATGATAACTTATGTCTAAACCACGTAAGATACTGACAAGCAGGGAAATATGAATACTATTCACTTCTATTTGAAGCAGATTCTATGCATCGGGGTTCTGGATTGGCCTCGTTCGATCGCCATAGTGAAGTGATTGTGAAAAGTAGTCGCTTGATGAATCATCGACGGGGAAATGGTCAAGTAGTAACAGAGCACCAAGTGTTTGCTCAAATGTGGCTTTCAATTATGTTAAGAGACATTACAAGTATTGCCTTTGTTTTTTGATCCTTATATTATCACTTTAGACTTGGACGAGGAACAAGTGTAATTTTTAATGGTTGTGATTACTAGCTTCAAATCTATCTCCTTGATACAAGAACATTTACCCACGCTGCCAGGACCAAATTCACAAAGCATGACAAACAGAGGCAAGTGTGAATATATGTTGGCCAGCAAATCCTCCTCTGTCCACTTCCCTTCGATTCTGCATCCATAGGATATGCAGCAGAAAAAACAAGTATAAAACAAAAAGGGGAGGTGTGTGGCAAATGCAGCCACAGAATAAACACAAGAATAAACACCCCCCAAAACACCCAACCGGATGATGCATGAGTAGCAGAAACGAAGAAGACGCAAAAAGGAGAAAAGACAAAAACAAACAATAAACAACGATGAGACGCAGGCAAAGACAGCCAGAAGTTCGTAGATCATGCTTCGAGCACGCAAAACATGCAAGCCAAGATCTTTTTTGGTTTTCATTATCGACGACAGAAAGAAAGCCCCAATTGGTATTGTACAGTATTCCCTTTAATTTCCCGTCACACACACACTCAAACCCCACTTTAATATGTATTATTGCATCTCATCCGTGATATCGTGTCGCCGACTCGACGTTACAGCGAGGCCGATAGTATTATTTGATTCAAACCTCTGTAACATGGCCGCTGACGTGATATCGTTACTGGCCTCGTGACTTGGCCGCATTCGATCCATTGACGCCCTCATACGGTCGAAGGAGGGCCTTGGGCGATCCATGGAAGGCCTGTTGTTTCCGATTGGATCGTAAACCATGGATTCGCGATGACGGATGAAATCGGTTCCGTCGCTTCCGGTGGCAGAACGTGGGTTGCCGTGGGTGGTAGCAGTTGGGGCTACTGAAGGAGGGTAAATAGGCCGTCGATCATCACTCGGATCTTGGAAATGCTTACTCGGCTGCGCAAGATCTGACGAAGCTGTGGATGAGCTGTTTGACTTCAAAATTGAAGACCCATCCACATTGTCAAGGTACTTGAACTTTCCTTGCTTAACTTGTTCACGAATGATGTCGACGTCGTATGGGAAGTAGACTTTCTGGACAGCCTTCGCAAAGAAACGTGGAAGGAGACAAATAACGACCGACAGGGCAGTAACAGCCCAAAATGTTGCTGTGGCGAAAACTTGAGGAGCGGAATCGTAGAAGTATTCTGAATAAGTGAATGCGGAGTAAATGCCGGTCCAGAAGAAAATGAGCAGGATACTTATTGCAACAAGGAGAGACATAAGCCAATCCCATCGGTAGGTGTTCATCAAGATATAGAGATTGACAACGATGACAGCGGCAGGACCAATAAAGTTACCGATACGTTCCTGTCCACCAAGATCTTGCCCACTATGTGTAACGAATGTTCCGTCGGCGAAAAGGAGATAACCCATGTAGAAACAAATGAGTGACTGGTAGATTCCATCAATCATGTAGACCCTACAATTTGTTAGCAAATGCTTCTGGGCGAAGTCCTTTGTATACTTACCAGAACTTCGTTTGTGTCCACTCCTTTCGCTCAATACCACGTCTGTAAAGCTGAGGTACAGCAAGAGATACCTTGTCGCTGACATCTTGATCAAGGACACCCATGAAGACGACAGCCAAGGATGTGTAGGCCAAGTTGTACAAAAGAATGTAGGTGTAGTCATATAGGTAAGACTGATCGAAGTTTTGATAGATTTGGTACCAGAAAAGGGTAAAGGTCCAGACGATGTTCTTGTAGAAGAAGTTTGCAATAGTTTCCGCAAGTCGGCGGTATGACCAACGACCGTGAACAAGTACAAGTCTCTGAAGGAATCGGAATTGTCCAATGGCATAATCAGAGGACATGACAGCCTGTCGTCCTTCCTCACCGGCAATACCAACACCAACATCAGCCTCCTGAATCATGGCAACGTCATTGGCACCATCTCCGATAGAAAGGGTCATGACATCAAGACCTGTCTTTACCATCTGTACAACGGCAGCCTTTTGTGCTGGACTAACTCTGCAACACAGTACAGACTTGCAACGCTTGCAGAGCAATAAGAACTTTTGGCGTAACTGTGGGTCAAGAACCAGCTTGAGAGAATCTCCATCAATGACAACGGCGTGGGTTGGTGCAGGTGCCTCGTGACTTTTTCTGGCGGCCTTGAGCTCTGCATCAGAGCCTGTAATGTTAAAGATCTTCAAGTGCTCATCCAATTCCCTTTCAGCAGTTTCGAGGCTATCGTCCTCAATCTTGAAAACGATAAGTTCCATATCGTTGTTGAGCAAGTTACAGGAAAATCCAATGTTGATAGCAGTCTCCACCTTATCACCTGTGAGAACCCACAACTTGATACCGGCTTCAGCGAGCAAAGCAATAGTATCTGGTACACCTTCTTGAAGTCGATCCTCAATTGCGGTACCACCGAGAAGTGTGAGCTCACGCTCAATAGAGTCAGCGACAGCCTCAAGTTTTTCCTCACGCTCAGAAACTGCGGCAGCTGCAACTTCGTGGCGTTTGTTCCATTCCTGATACTCCTCCTCACTCAGAACTCTCTGGGCAATGCACAATGTTCGCAGACCTTCTCTAGCAAACATTTCGAGGTGCTCGGCAGTCTCTCGGCGAAGCTCTTGTTGCTCTCCCTTCTTAAGTCTAGAATAGATGATACTGTCGGCACCCTTGCAGAAAAGGATAATAGATTTATCAGGCATACGGATGATGGCACTCATTCGCTTTCTTGTCGAGTTAAATTCCAACTGGTTGAGTACGGTATAGTCCATATCCTCTCCAAGGACATTGAGACTGATACCATCGTTCGTGTTTCCTAAGACGGTAAAACCACAATCTCTTGCGGTAGCAACAAGTGCAGCCTCATCGGGCGACTGGGCCTTGAACTCGATCTTGGGTGGATCTCCTGGGACAAATTCGGCAATGACAGTGTGGCACAAAGCTAGAGCAAGCATGAATTGTTTGTTGGCCTGTTGCTGTTCTGGTCCAGAGTCACCAGCCAAGTCGGTAACAAAGTCGGGGGCAATGAATGTCAGGTCGTCGTCGTGCAGGTAAGGATTGTCGTTCAATTTCCTGCTTTCGGCCAACATCTTAATTTTTGCCTGTACGATTTCTTCCCTGACTCGGGCACCCTCCTTTTCGACATCAATACCTTGGCGTTTTTGCATACCAGCCTGAGCCTCTGTGTAGGCCTCACCGTATGGAACCCCGTTAATAGTAGCCTTCTTGAATTCCATGACGTTCTGCGTGAGAGTACCAGTTTTATCGGAGAAGATGTATTCGATTTGACCAAGATCGTCGGAAATATTCCACGACTTTGGCGTACATGGGTAGTCGATCTTATCGTAGTACATTTCCGAATCACTGTAGATGAAGAAAGCCTGCGCGGTCTTGATAATCTCAAGCGAAATATAAAGGGAGATAGGCACCAAATTCTGGAACAAAATGACAGCAGCCCAGAAGGTAATGAATCCATCAAGTGCTGGCGTTCCACCAATTGAACCGAATTCGAAGTAGTCGAGAGAATTGTTGCCCTGGCTCCAAGTAATACCTTGAACCAATCCCGAGACTAGACACATAATCAAAAGAATGATGAAGTTGTAGATGACGTTCCAGTTGAGCTCACGAGCAATTCTAGAGCGCTTGCTGGGAGTAATACCAGAGTTGAGCATAATCTTGGTGTCGAAACCAGTGAAGATGACAACACCAAGAACCCATTCGGTGTTTCGAACATTGCAGCCTCTGAGAAGCAAGTTGTTGATAGAAATTGGCTCGGCCATCTCTTGTCCCTGTCCATTTGGATCTTTGCGATTCTTCTGTCTCCACCGAGCTGCACCGCTGTACTGGTACAAGTTTGCATGTGCCGGTTCGCTTTCGAGAATAAATTCGGTGCGTTCACAATCGCGGGCGTGCTTGATATTTTTACCACTGCGTAAAGCATGTCTAACCTTCAAGTTCGTCTCTCCATCTAAATTCTTCGTTTCGATGTAACAAGCTCCATCGGGATCAGAGGTTGAAAGAATGACGATATCGGCAGGAATTTGGTCATCGTTGTAAATGCGTACAAAGTCTCCAACTTGGACGTTCTTCCAATAGTCCTTGTGGAAACGAGCTTTTCCAGTTGGTTTGATATGTGGGTTGATCAAGCTACCGAACTCCCTGTGCATTGGAGAAGCGGCTTCAGCATCAAAGGAGAAGCCACTCTTAGTACGCTCAAGAGAATCTGCAGCCTCCAAGTTCTTAGAATATCTTTTTGGAAGTGGAGAAGGAACAGGCGTCATCTGGATTTCGTCGGCGCTGGTATCCCTGACAGAGACGAAAGAGGTTCGCTGAGAATTGACTGAGAAAGCAGAGTTGCGGCGATTTGGATGCGAGGTGTCAAAAGATGCGCGAGGTTCATCCACTGCGACATCTGCCAATTGTTTTCCACTTTTGTTCTTCTTGCCCATAATCATTTTAATGAACCTAATGGAGCCCCTGGTAGACGCCTTCTTGATTCTGCGCCAGAGCGATACATTGTCGGTGCTAATGTTAACATTAGTCCAATCAATCAAACGGTGCACAGGAGAGTTGTTGAGTTCATTGTCGAGAATGGTACGGCGATAATCTTCAATGGCATCTTTAACGGCCGTCATGAAGACAATAACAATCAGTGGTACGGCGTTTAGTCCAGGGTTTGATGCGCCGAAGATACTAAAGATCTATAGAAACGACATCAGCATCTTTTCTCACACATGGATCACAGCAATGACTTACAGCAAGAATAATCAAGAACAAGAAATAGACGTTGGCAATGTTATGGAACTGGTACCACAAGTTTTTGGGTACGAAACTCAAAGGGGTATACTTTGCTGTACGAATCTTGTTCCTGACAAACTGCACAGCAGGATGACCATTTTCATCCAGGGCCTCCCGGGGGAGTGGTATATTGAAATAGACCTTGCGAGGTTCGTCGCCATCGTCATTCGTGCTGCCTTCTGAGCCTTCTGACGCCTCAGCAATGGCGCCCAGATCAGTTCCCATGGACTCAGCACCAGCCGAGGTGCCAGAATCCCTCTTCTTCTTCTCGCCATTCTCATGTCCCTTATGGAAACGATCCAGAATCGATTGTCGTTTTCGTCCGCCACTTTTTACCCTTTGTGTCGCCCATCTTAATCGTTTATTCGACGCTGGTATTTGAGGGTCCTCCTCTTCAGTATACGGTTCGACGGCCATGTTGAGGCTTTCTACGGGCAGATGCCCGGGGTGTTGTCGTCCTCCGCCAGCCTTCGAGTCCACCCTTCCTCTTTAACCGCTTCGCAACTTTCTATGGGGGATTTGATTGCCACTGTCGTCCTGCAGAATGTCGCAAAGTCTCTTTGATAAGTCGATCTCTTCTTTATATTTTTGTCTTGATTGACAATGAAATGTGGCACGTTGAATAGAAGTCGTGGGTTGTAGATCTTCCTGATGTAACAACTAGTCGCTTAGATCGGATGGAGCGGCGATGGCTTTAGGACGCGCCTACGGATGACTGGCAGCGAAGAGCGAGCGAGCAATGCTGCATTCAAGTGGTCGGACCTTTGGTTTTTTTTTATTTCCCTCTTATTCTCTTCTAAATGAGGGCATTTGTTTAGGGAGTTCGCAGGGGATACAGCGACAGGAAGTGTGTAAAGGAAGAGGGAATGTGGGCACTGGCTTTTTTGTTGTTCTGTACAAGTGTGTGTCTGTTCAGTGTGACGGAGGGGTGGATTGGTGGTGGTGGTGTATGTCAACTATGTCAACCATCGACTTTCCCTTGACTTCGCTCTCTACCTTACTGTCCTCTAACCAACTACTACGTAAGTACCTTACTTTGTTGTTAGGTGCTTAGCACTTCTTCCCTCGTCGTGCTTTGTCATTCACTACACCACACCCGTACGAGTGCTTCACTCCTCTCTCTCACTACTGCAATGACTCTAGCCTGCACAATTATGACCAGGGAGTGGTTGCACTATACCATATACACACCATTCTGACGGGGTAAAACTGGGAGAGATGCACGACGAGACTGCACCACGGATATATGGATATTCATAGGATAGTCTACTGCTGGTTGCTGAGTGATGCTACCACTGATCCTCATCCTCATGCTCCTCATGCTCCTCACGCTGACTACGCCGTATGCATAGTTTACACGAGGGATCGAACGAGATACATACAACGGAGGAGTGCCCATGGTGCCATGGCATCTTCTAATCAAATACCTGACTGTGTTCTACCTTACTCAGTAAGTATCCATCAATAATAAGTTATACCTACGGATACAATACCACCCACACCACCCGCTACCAACACTTCTGCTGGATAGCTTTTATGCTCGCTCGGGCTCCGGCGCGGAAAGCTTATTAGTGAGCAACGCAGGAGGCGCACAGGAGGCGTACGCCGGAGGTAAGGGCCTGAAAACTCCGTATGTATCAGGTATGCCCTTTTCTCATTCTGCCAGCACCATAAAGGCAGGTTGGAGGATCTGATATGTATACAGATATCAAGGGATTATGTGATTTGCGCGATGCGGAGTGCAGAAAATACTCAAAATGTATGCATGGCACACAGCGTGACGAGGGGAATTCCAATTCATCCTTCCATCCAGCCTCAACCTGAGAGAGTCAGACAGGTTAAAGGATCGGCTTCTAGTTTTGTGCTTTTTGTGCACTTTTTCGGTCTGGAGTCATGCTTACAGGGAGCGCGCTGAATATTGTGCCTTACATTATGCTGAAAAGGGTATGTGTGCTGATGGAGGGATTGGCATAGCGCTCACCTTCGTTCACAATAATGTACGCACTCAGGTACATTTTCTTACCATGGGACGCATGAATAGGAATAGAAACTGGCGGAAGCATGGGAAGACCAAGAGGAAGCCAAGGCGAAAAAAATAGGGATCACCCCCGGCGTTGGTAAAATGGCATTTGTTTATTCCGCAAACAGAAATGGATGTATTCTATTTCCTACATCCACAGGGCTTCATGGTGGAGCACGATATTGATGGACCTTCAGACTGCTGTACTGGCCACAGCAATCTTATTTCGGAGGAATATCTTTCTGCTTTAATGTCCACTGTACACACACAACGGTAGAGTAGTGGCTTCGGCAGAGCAGTAGTGCTTGCGTAGGAGGGTAGAGCACCGGCCACTATGTCATGACAAGCTTGCAGTCCAGCCAAATCATGATTACACTTGTGCACAAGTCAGTACTGCTTGCTATTTACCGGTTTGTCTTCCTTATCATTTTATGCAAATCGATCATCCAGAGCCAAGCAATCCAAGCACGATGGCTAAATCGTAAATCCCCAAGTAAGCACCAGGGGTGTGAGGCTGAGGGTGAGGGGGGCCATGGGGCCTGAAGAGGAGGGGTGAGAGAGTGCATTGTTACAGCTTTGAATACGGAGGAGGACTTCGTAGCACCCACACGTACACTGCTAGTACGCACTGTAGATATGTAGGAAGGAGATGGGACATGGGAAGTGACACGAGTGAGTACTTCAGCGGTTGTGCACCAAGTGTGTTTCTCCAACAGCTGGCTAAGAAGAGCCAACGGGAGCGTTGTCGTCCAGGTATCAGAATGTCGATCCAAGCTGGACCCTTTCGGGAATGCGAGTGGATATGGTAGACGAGTTCTGTGAGTTTCAGTCTTGGTGGTTGCGTTGCTCATGTTGCTGAACTGCTTTTGTGTGCGTGCCCAATAACAAGCATTGATAACATTTGACATGCTGGTCGACGAGTAATTGCGATGGTACGGGCTCGTTGTCAATCCGCAGTAATTGTTCCCTAAGCCACAGCCATCTGACGCACATGTGTGGAACGCTGGCGTTTCCTTTTACCAGGAAGAGCGATCAGAATAGGAATGCAAATTTGCAGAAGCCTGAATAGAAGGTCAATCATTATGAATCATTCTCGATGGAGAGTTATCAAAATGTGTATGGAGTAGATTGTTTAAGCCATCAATAGTAAAATGCCGCATAACAGCGAGAAAAGAAGCCAGCATGAACATGCGCCGAATTGTAAATCACCGATCCTGGCGTGTTTCCTTTTTTATTATTATTGCTGTCGCTCTGCTGGAGAGGATATAAAAATATAAAAATTGATTCAAGAGAAAAAGTAAAAGTCGGCAAAAAGTCTGATAAAGCTCCAAATGCAGCGCCGAGAAGAGGGAAGTTCTGGGAAATATGCAGATCCTCGGACCATGACATCTTACCCATTCACGCAAGCCTCGTTCTGAAAGCATTTACCTAGCATTTCCAACCACCAAATCACACAACCCTATCAGAAGCACTGGAGTATCCGGCATTCGGTATTCAAATTTTCTAGCCCTTGCTCGGATACATACGGGACCATTTTCTGAGGGTCCATTATTTGTTTGTCCTTACCTCGATTCAATACATCTCTCCAATGTGGCATTTCAACTGAATGGTGGGACCCAGGAGACAGATGAGAAGAGGGGGATGAATTCGAGATCGAAGACCGACCAAGACGAGGACATTTTCCCACAGACGACCCGAGCTCCCGGGAGCTTTACTTTGCTGACAAGACATTTGTGCTCACCCACCACAGTATTGGCTTAATTCCGAGATGTTGCTAATGCCGCCATGATGCTTACGAATTATTGGCATACAAGAAACTTGGCTCATTAGCCACTCATTTCGATATTTTATGAGGAACGGAGACATCGGACAAACATCTTGTGCAAACAAGGGCAGACATGCTCGGCGTCGCGCCGTCCCCTTCGGAAGATGGCATTTTAAATATGTATTTAGGGGCTGAAAATACTCTGTGGAGCCGAGGAATTTATGGATGTGTTCTCTTAGAAGGATGTAGCACCATAGTAGTATGTATGCACATATTGTTATTATTGTGGCTTCCTTAAAATACAACCTACTAGTATTTGAAGCACCACAGTTTCCCCTGGTAGACTTTGAACCCTTGCCACGGCGGCGAAGTCCTATTGAGGCCACGGATAGAATATGCGAAATGACCTCTGGATATTTCATTGACAAGCGATCAGCAATGCTGTACCTAAGACATGGCGGGAACCCCAAAGACGTTTACTCTGCTAGACGACTCCCTAGATCTATAGAGTTCATTTTACTCCAGCATCGCAATAGACGAACAGATTGTAGAACAACGGGTTGGTGATGTTTCAACCACTAATTACGTCAAGGTCCCCGGCGGCTTGGGGATCCGGAAGCGCCTATCTGGCGACAATATTTATGCTTTGGTGTGAAGAAGGGGAGGCAATTCAGAGCCAAAGAAAAGTCCTTCTCTGCTCTTGAAGTCCAAATATGATCGCGATCATTCGAAGGATAAATATAAATGTTCCGATTGAAACTTGTCAGATAACCGACGTATCGAGTACGTAGTAGAGCCTGGCATCTTTGCTAAATTAAGATGAAACTAGAACGAAATTCTGAGCAGCACCAGAGTAGTGTGTTCCTTGGTGATTCTGGGCGATGATGATGCTTCCATGCACGTGATTCGGTGAGATGACCGCGTCTCTATCTCGCGTTGCGCGTTGGAAATCAAAGAGTATCTATCACAATCGCGATACATACCTAAGGCGAGCAGGCCGATAACGAGAGTTGGAGAGGCAGACCGGACGAGAGATATTGAAAAAGACGAGGCCAACGAACAGAGATTATTTTACATGAAACCTCTCAAAAACGCACGGCAGGCTCCTTGTGCATCTGTGCTAATTTAATTAACAAGAGAGAGCGAGACATGTCGAGGCATGGCAGCAACATCAGAGATTTCTTTGGGCCATCATCACGGCAACCCAAACCAACGGCTGCTACTCCTCCTTCCCCTCCATCTCCACAATCCATACCTCTCCCAAACCCCGTGACTACTCATGCGACGCCGAAACTAGGTCCGGGGAAGTTGGAGGTTGAGAATTCAGAGGATGACGATGGGGACTCGGATTCATCCTTGGAGAGCCTGACGGATATCATCCGCGCGAGGAGGGGCAATGTGGCTGCCAGCACCTCGGTACCAAGGGCTCCTTCGCCGCCGGTGTATCGCAAATCTGTTGTCTTCAATTCGCCTGCGAAGAAGAAGTACAAATTTGATTTAAAATCTCTTGTACACGAGGCTGCCAAAGATGATGCCACGGAAGTTAGTGCCAAGCGTATTCAGGCGCTCTACGATAATGAAGAACGAAGTAGACGCTCGGGCTCACGTGATGGGCAAGAGGTGAATGCAACCGCAAAAGTGATCGATGCAGCTTTGGAAGATCGGGAGGATGGAGGTGCTCAGAAGGTCATGCAAGCTCTGAGGAGGACGGAAGCTACGCATATTCAGCAAAGATGGTATTTCTTCGACACGGCCTCACCACCCAAGGCAACGCACAGAAAATTCCCAGCAAAGTCTGTCAAGAAGGAAACCTGGGAATATGATCTCGTTGATCCAGTATTGAGACAGCAGACTGTGGAGTCAGGAATCGCCAAGGATATGGTGGACTTGGGAGAGGTGCTGCCAGACGAAGTGATACTTTGGATACTTGATGAGATCCCATCAGTGTCCAGAGATACTCTTCGATCTGCTTACTGCGACCTTCTCGATGCCCTTCCCACTGTGCAGATCCAACGCATCTTACAACCTAGCCTTGTGCAGAAGCTCTTCAGAAGTATAGGAGCGACAGAGGAAGGAGCGTTACTAGCTCAAGAACGTATCACAACAAGAGCTCCTATACTTGACCCGTATCCAGATCGCGGTTGGGATGGAGCCATATCAATGATCAATCTTCTTGGTCGACTTGGGCAACATAGTCCGATTTTTATAGGACAACAAATTCTCTCTTTAATGGCTCGTATGTGCCTAGATTCGGTGGTTATGGCGAATCTGGAATTACTGGCGGCATGTCAAACAACAATATCATCATTAGTAGAATGTATACCAGATAGTGAATGGGAAGACGTTGTAAGTATACAATCTCACATAGATGACGCCCATACTGACAAACCCCAGCTCGTGTTGGTATGTATTGCTGTATCCTACTATACCGACTCGAATCCTCTTCGTGTACAAATGCTACGATGTATACCCGCACACTCTCCCCGCCTGCAAGAGTTTCGACGCAGGTGTGCACTTTCTTTCCTACTCGAAGATCGGGAAATTATGAAGCAAGCCTCCGACTCTTCGTTCTCTTTTCCCCTAGTCATTACACGATTACACGGCTCGGAATTCGCCATCACGGACTTGACAGATTACTTGGATCTCTCCGCATTGATGACCCTTCTTGACATTTCCATTGATGCAGGCCAATCCAAGGGTCTAAACCTTCGAGATGAAGAGGTCGAAAAGAAATTCAACGAGGACGTCGATATCCTCGCGACGCGAATCAAGGTCATTTGGAGTAGCATCAACGACACTGGTGCATCTTTCATCTCGAGGATAGAAGCCAAAGAGGTCATGGAGGGAGTGCGGTATCGTTTGATGTTCTCGGTCAGGACGAAAGAGAAGCCGAAGCAGAGCGTATTTGACCGTAAGAAAGATGACGAGGACTTCACCTCCGAGAAAAAAGGGATGAAAGGCTTCTTGGATATAATGGAAAAGAAAAAAGGGAAGACTATTACACCCACGGTAGAAATCAAAGTCAAGTAGCCTAGAAGATAATGTCAAATGTGGGCACAATTTTCCTCCCTTCTTGAAAGGTGGGGGTAAATTTTACATGGTAACGACAACGTGGAATTGTATCATACAGTGTCTAAGACCCCATGAATGCAATGATGAGAACAAAACAGAGGTGGCTAGGCTACAAAAACAAGGTCTTCTCCCAATCTTTTACTCGGCTCCTACAACAACAGCAACACAAACGGTAATACGATTCCCGCTCCAAGGCTCCACAGCTCCTCGTAAATGCGCACTAATCATAGAACTTGCGGTTCTCATTCTTTCCAAAGAGTGTGTTTCGTATGGCTGGCAAGGCATTATCCTCGAGGAGCTTCAGACGCTCCTCGAAAGTGTTGTTGATGTCGATCTTTCCACCTCCACCGACGATGGACAAGCCACCGGAACTGTGAACACAATGTCAGTCATGGGAATCTTCCAGACGCAGGTACAGTGAATAGACTTACCATCCCTCTGGCTGTGGGTTCTTCTCGTCAATAGTAGCCTCAATATCCTTGTGCACATTTTCCTTGTACTCCTCCGTAGCCTTCTCAATAGCCTCGTTCACGAGGTCGTAATCTTGCTCTCGAGCTCTGACCTGCACCTTGCTCTCGTTGAGAGCATAGAAGCCCTCAAGCATGAGGTTCTTGAGGATGTCCACGTACTTGCCCTTGTCCTTCGTTGCCTCACCTAGTCTCTTCTGTGTCTTCTCGAAGATCTCATCGAGCAGTTCCTGTCTAGCACTGAGGACCTTCAGTCTCGTCTTGTTGGCAACGGTGGAGCGGGTGATCTGTTGCGACATAGTAGCCTGCTTGAATTTCTTCTCGTACGTGCTGTCGATGGTGCTGGTTTCCTGACGCACGAGTTTGGACTTCTCAATGGCGAATTCCTCGTCGGCTTTGATCTCGATCTCCTTGGCCTTCTCAAGCGCCTCCTGCTTGATGAAGGCCGTCATCTTCTTGAGCTCCTGACCCACCTGCATGGTTTTGCTACGTCAGCTTGCTGTCCTGTTGCTATTGCTGCCCGCTGCAGCACCGCCGCCCAGCATTGGGCCTGGGCAAGCTTACCTGGTCATCGGAGAGGGCGTGTATTTGCGACATCTTGGGGCGTTGGATGTTGCTGTGCTTTAGGTTGTGCGGTTGCGGGGGAGAGGTGGCAGTTGGAGCTTGGAAGTGTGGAGTTTGGGAGGTGACGGAGCTTGGAAGGTCGACGTCGAATTGAGGCCTGGGATTAAGCTCGCCGATAAGAAGGCACAAGCCGATACAGCACCACCAACGAATACAGCACACAAGCAAAAGCACAAGGCGGTGGACAGACAGATGGTGAAAGAGTAGGTTCAGTACCACAAAAGAGATCTGCACTGCAAAAAGCAACTCAGTTGATGGGTAAAGACGTCGTCACCAGCAATAATCTATTTACGATACTTTGCTCTACGGACTCAGGTGATCTGGTGATCCTACTACGTACAACAAACGCAATACATCCGTGACTTGAACTTGTGCACTTGAATTTATGCAGCTACGTATGAGGGCCTCATACAAATATAGACTCCCAGAAGCAAGTCTGGTGAAGCTGTTTCTGTTTCACTTGTTGTTCCTATTAGCTGTAAGGATGGTAAGTGTGCACTCGTACGCACTTTAGTATTGCATAATGGCTCTAAATCCCACACCGTGTGCTTTGATCACTGTCTTTGGTAACAGCCTCGTGCCCAGGCCCAGAAGCGAATGACATTAACGTATGCTACTGGTGCCACTGTCGTGTACAGAGTACATCCATTCATTCATATCATACATTCCAACTGTTTTTGTCACAACATAACTCCTCTCCTTTTCATTTCCAATTTCCGTCACCACCAGTACATATTCTCCCGACTTCTTGAGAGGCTTCGAAGGCTTGTGTTGTTCTGTGAGCGACGAATGTGCTGTTATAGAGGGATTGCGACGCCATGGGCCAGCTAGGAGGCTTGTCGCCCAGTGGAAGTATCGCCGTGAGTTTGAGAGTATTGTATAAAGGAGTCCTTCATATTGACTCTCTTTACAGATCGGTATCTTAGTAGGATTAATATCGACCGGCGTACAAAGTCTCGGGCTCACATTGCAACGAAAGTCGCACCTCCTCGAGGATGAAAAAGAACCTCATTTCACACGGCCCCCATATCGCCGCCGACGATGGCAGCTGGGCATGGGCATGTTTATAATCTCGAATCTGCTGGGCAGTACTATACAAATCACCACACTACCTCTACCCGTGCTATCAACGCTGCAAGCTTCGGGACTCGTTTTCAACTCAATATGCGCCACCCTCATCCTCGGCGAGCCCTTTACCAGATGGTCATTGGGAGGCACAATGCTGGTGTGCACTGGTGCGATCCTGATCGCCATATTTGGGGCCATCCCTGAACCAGCACATAATCTCGACCAGCTGCTCAGTCTTCTGGGCAGACGGACCTTTGTGCTGTGGATGATAGGACAGGGAATCCTAGTATCTATCATCATAGCTATAGCAGCATGTCTCTCACGCATGCACAGTATAGCATCAAACCCACGAATCCGACTACTTCGAGGCCTCTCATATGGCGTCATCAGCGGTATTCTCTCTGCGCATTCCCTCCTTTTAGCCAAATCGGCTGTCGAACTCCTCGTGCGCACAATCATCGACCGTAAGAACCAGTTCAACAGATGGCAATCATGGGTCTGTCTCCTCGGACTTGTCTTCTTCGCCCTCACCCAACTATACTACCTACACCGCGGCCTCAAGCTCGTGTCCACAAGCGTCCTCTACCCCCTCGTTTTCTGCATCTACAACATAATAGCCATCCTAGACGGGCTAATCTATTTCCACCAAACATCCCTCATATCGGTGCTGCACGCCTGTCTTATCGCCCTGGGCACAGCAATCCTCCTCTCTGGTGTGCTAGCACTCTCATGGCGCCTCAATGACGAGCAAACCCAGCCAGCAGTCGCACAGTCGGCGCTAGCACCAGGCTTGGGCTTTGTAGAAGACACCGACAGTGAATCGGCCGACTCGCTGCCACTGGACGAGGAAGCGCAAGTGACAGACGAGCACCAAGCGCTGCTATCCAACGCACCCATGACGCCGACCACCAAGCTGGACACGGTGCTGGGCGCCACACGCAAGGTGCGCCGTGTGCGGCTCAAGGAGACGTCTGAGATCTGGGGCGAGCTGGATGATGCGCGGGCGCCGCCATCGCCACGGACCCGCAGCAGCGACCATGGCCACTCCCTCGCTGGAGGCCGCTCAAGCAACGCGGGTGCCGACGAAGCGGACGAGACGACGTCACTGCTGCGCAATGCCACGCCTACTACGCCCGTGGGCTCTATGCCGCGGCGACATAGGCGGCGGTCGACGGGATTCCCGGGCTTCATAGCGCGGCCTGAGCGGGCGTCGAAGCGGAAGAGTCTTGAGGCGCGGGGGTTCTGGAAAATGAAGTGGTGGAAGAAGAAGGGAGGGGGGAGTGAGGGGGGCCCAGAGGGTGGGGAAGGCGGTGGGCGAGTTTGAACAGATAGAGAGAGTCTTAAAAAAAAAGGGAGGGGTTCATCTGAGAAGTAGTGGATTAGGGCTGAAGAAAGGTGTACAATATGGTATATAGGACGGTTATTTTGCATTTTTATCTCTTCCCCGCACTCACCCACCCACCCCCCTTCCCCTTTTTTCCTTTATGGGTGGGTAGGTGGGTGGATTCGGCGGCTCAAGATTTGTGGGGCATGTCCTCTGGGGAGACACTCCAGGGAAAGACTCTAGGGAGATTCTGGGCAAAGACTCTGGGTATACAGATTCACGCAAAAGGGCAAGGAGGGGATTTGCGCAGGCCGCCACATCGCATACCGGGTCCTGGGCGGCTTTGAAAGGGAGTTTGGGTGTGTAGGTGGGAGGTGGGAGGTTTAGTCACCAGGGATCTTGAATATTTTCCTTTTCTTTTGTCATGGAGGCGTTTGCGTTGTGCTGTAGGAAACATACCATTGATCACAACGCTGTCGGGTCTGGGGGAAAGAGAGGAAGGGTTCTTTATATCATACCCAATTCTACTATGGGGAAAGGATCAGGTTAGGCCTACAATAGATAGAATGTACTCGTGTACCAATTGAAAACAAAAGAAAAATACGGAGACACAAAATCAATTTTACTTGTATTCATCTTTCTTATTGGCTCATTAGGATTTACTTTTACACATTATAATATAAATCTCTTGGAAGAAGGAAGGGAATGACACGTGCAGAATAAGTCACCAACATCAACGGTGAAGAGCAAAGGAGACACACAACAATTGAACAACGATCCTTTAATACTGTACAAGACTGCTAAAGCAAGACATCCGCCGTAGTAGGACCAAGAGCAAAAAAAAAAAAAAAAGTGAACTTCTGGAATACAGTTGGTCCCATCCCCCACAAAAGTAGTAGAAGGGGATGTGACAAGCAAAGGTAGGAAGGAAGCGATAGTTTGTAAAGGTTGCAGGAATAAAAAAAAATTCAGATATAGTCCCCAGTTTACTCGATCATGATGCACACAAAAAGTCTGGTGCTGTTCCACCATAAACTGCATTCATACCCCCCTCCTGGCCCTCACCCCACCTTTCCAGTCTCCGAATCATTCTCCTCGAAAAAGCCGCATCAAAAAACATGGGGAATTAGAAGGGGAATTAATTTCGTCTTCGACGGGTCTTTTTTGGGTAGTAAAGGAACCTGTGGAAAATAAAAACGAAAAAAAAAAGATGTGCAAATGGAAAAGAGAAGAAAAAAAAGGTCAATAAAGCATAAGAAAAGTCCCAAGAGAAAATAAAAACGACACCAAAACACCCAAGGTAATTTGAAGGCGCCAGTACATGGCGGCGTCAAAAACCGACAACTCGTACACCACTTGGGCTTCTTGGTATTATGTATCGGGTATCAGTGCGGAAAGACAAGCTAACTCCCCTCTGTCGTGTATACGGAAGACAGCAAGAATCAATCAATTATGCTTGATGAGCATGCTGCTGTGGCATACCGGCCTGCTGGGGCATTGGATATCCACCACCGCGTTGCTGTTGCGTCATGTAATTCTGATACGCGAGAGCTTGTTGTTGTTGCTCGGCGGTCATGTATGCCGGGTGCATTCCAGCGTTTTGGGGCATGCCTGGTCGACCTTGCTGTGGGAGGTGTTGAGGAGCTGGCTCTTCTGGAGATTCAGCTGGGTTTTGATCATCAACACCATTCTCACCCGAAGTAGGTTCGGGAGCATTCAAACAAGCCTGTAATTACCCGTTAGTAGATGTCTCTATGTACACACAGACACACAATTTGATTGTGTGTTTTTGTTCTATTTCTTTTCTATCGTACCTGAATGAGATTCTTGCCCTCGGCCTTTGTTACGAGAGGTTGGAGCTTTGGTGTCGTGAAGGTATAAACGAGACCAGTCTCTGAGACAACGAGGAGAAGGACTTGAGTTCCAGTTAAGACAGAAAGCTCATAAGCCTATTTGAAAGAGGAGTTCTTGTTAGCATGATGCGCGTGAATTGATTAAGACGCGACAACGTGTTTTTTTAATATTTTTCTTTCACGTAACAACAACAGTGGGGAGATTTGAAGAGACAGAACAGAAAACTCACCTTCTTCATGATACCAGCCTTGCGCTTGGAGAATGTAATGTGTCGACGCGACTTGTCAGTGATAAACTTGATCTCGATCTTTCTTCGCTCGCGACCTGGTTTCTCATCATCGTCGTCATCATCGTCGGCGGTGGAAGGGCGGGCACGCTTCACCCCTCGATTCTCGCTGGCTGATGCGATCGCATTGCCATTGCCAACAGCATGAGCATCGTCGAGAGCTGAAGGAGAGCCTTGGTCGTGTTGGTCAGTGATGTCGGCCATTATGGGTTTAGGTTTCTCAGGTATGACGAGAATAGGTGACGGTGACTGTTTTGAGAGTACGGCCGACGTGCCTTAACTGCTTATGGTGAGCAGCAACGCGAGAGGTGTGGAGATGCGATCGCGCGGATAAACCCTTGTCGAGTGTGTGCTGAGGTGCTCTTTTGGTGGGTGGTTGGGTGGTCGGTGGTGGTGGTGGGTTTTTTTTGGGTGTAAGTCACGGGGGGAGCTTGACTTGGTCTGGGTGGTGGATTATAGGAATGGGATAAGCGTGAGAGCGGAAGGGGAAGGGAAGAGGGAGGAAGAGGTGAGTTGAGTGAGGAGGAGTGGACTTTTTGGAGGACTGAGGACTCGAGTGAGGGAGTTTTTGGGTGGTAGGACGTGGTAGGACGTGGGACGTGTGATATTGCCGGCTTGGGAGGTTTGAGTCGAAAGCGTAAGGTGTGAAGGTGAGTAAGGTGAGAGTGCGGTTGAGTGCGTGGTCGGGTGTGAGGGCCCTTTTTGCCTTTGCGTTTGCGTTCAGGTAGTTGGGTGGTTGGTGCTTTTGTTCGCGTTCCGGAGCTTGACGAAGAGAGATAAGTAAGCGGAGTTTTGGGGTGAGTGGTAGGAGCGAGGGAGGGGAGGGGAGGGGAGGGGGGGAGGAAGAAGTGGAGGGGGGGAGTGGTGGGAGTTGTAGTGGGAGTAGTAAATAGTGTATTGTAGTGTGAGGTGGAGAGGGATGTAGTGCAGAACAGCGGAACAGTGTAGTGTAGGGCGGAGAGAGGTGTAGTGCAGAACAGAACAGTGTAGAGTGAGGTACAGAGTAGTGTAGTGCAGAATAGTGAATAGGTGTAGAGTAGAAGAGTAGAGTAGAGTAGAGTAGAGTAGAGTGGTGTAGAGTGGTGTAGTGCAGTGCAGACAGTGCAGTGCAGTGCACAGTGTGGTGCGTGGGCTGCCATAGTCTAGCGAGGTGGTGGGTAGCATAGGCAGCATAGGCAGCATAGGCAGTATAGGCAGAGAGTATAGGCAGCATAAGCACCGTACACACCACAGCCTACACTGCCAGCACTGCCATGTGCCACTTAGACATAGACTGCCATACGGCAGAGCATAGAGCATAGCCAGCAGCCTGGACACAGACAACTTCTGCCTTGCCCAGCCCACCACCACCCACGCCCACGCCCACGCCCACGCCCACCCATCCCATAGTCCACACCTGTCCACGCTTGTCCACGCCTGTCAACTGCCCTTCGTCTGAAGGAAGTGATTTGAAGAGCTGCCGCACACGCCTTACTCGATTTTGCACATTTCTTGTACGTACCTTGAATCTGGATATTGCCGAATATATGCTTGGATGGTCCTGAATTACTCCAGGAAAAAAGAGAGATGGATACAAGAGAACAAAGATGTTTCTTGTTGTGTGTTGCGTGCACTGCTATTTCTTTGCCGCGCGCCGTGCTTTTTTTCTCGTCGAAGAGAAAGAAAAGATAGGGAACTTTCTTAATGAGCGGTGCGATTGGAAAACCAAACACACTCACACAGAAGAGAGAGAGGGAGGGGACAGAGACACAATCGTAATGTAACTGTGTCTGGTACCTGGAGATATGACTCGGATTAGAAACCTGTACTGCTGTAATATATTTCTGCTCTGTCTCTGGTTTTTAATTTTATTTTTGTGTCTTTATTCTTTTTTTGTGGTTTCTGTTATAAAAACAAATGCCAAACACAGTGATGAGCGGTACTGATGACTCGATCTGGACGAGCTTTCGATTATTCGACGTTTGAAGCGTGAGGGAAGAAAAAGAGAAGATCAGGCAAGGCGTGCACTGGGAACTGGAACTGCAACTGGAGAGTGTTTCGCTGCGGAAGGACGATTTGAGAAAGGTGCGAGCTTTGCAAGGAGAAGCGCCCGGAGAGGTTAAGAGAGAGAATGAATAGGGTGTACGGTAGTCAAGAAGTGGCAGTCAGACGCAGACGCAGACGGAGGGCGACAGGGCAATGGATGGGCGAGTGAGTGTGAGTGGTGGCAGGGCGTGGGATTGCAGGGGAGGGGTTACTGTACTGTACAGTAGCTGGTGGGGGGAGGTTTTGGTTGGCTGAAAAGCTTGAAGGTCTTGAAGTTGGGAAGAGGGACCAACAGGAACCAATGTCTGCTCCGACTCCATCCATACTCCATCCTGCGTACAATCCATCCATTCACCCCTCCATACATCCATACATCCATACATCCTCACCCACGCACCGACTAGGTACCGAGTCCCAAGTACTGAACTGAGTGAGTCCTGAGCACTGAGTACTACCAAGTAAGGTAAGCGCACAAGAAAGTACAAACGAGGTATGCATGCACGCACGCACATACTCGCTTTACTCAGGCACCATCTAAATCAGCCATGGCTATCTTACCATGGGCTCATCAATCATGGAAAGACCATGGGGGATGGGGGGGATGGGATATGAGCCATGGACCATGGGCCATGGTCTATGGAACTATGGGATGAAAAGATATGAAATGATACCACGGGGGGATGGGGGGAAGTCGGAGTCGGAGGCAGAGAGAGAGTAGACGAGACGAATCTGACAGGCCATTTCGATAACAGAAGTATCCATTAATACAAGCCATCAAGCTCTCCCCAATCCACCAATGAACATGCCGACTATCAACCACACCCCCAAACAGGCAATCAGCTATGTGAAATTGTGTGTGGAGTGTGCGGGAGTGTGCGTGAGTGTGGTCGGTGTGTGAGTGAGTGTTTGTATGCTTACAGACGACAGCAGCTTGAAGAAGAATGAGAATGACCATAACAATGGCCATGAGAATGAAGTCTTCAAAGTCAAGTATGCCATAAACAGTAAGGTGATGTAGGATGTATGAATGTTTGGATGTATCAATGTATTCATAGATCACGTCTTGCCGTTTTGGTTGTCTTTACCCGTCGTCTCGGGCATGCTTTTGACCCGAACAGGCCACTTCTCGAATACCATACCGGCCAAAACAGCCCTGCCAGGTTTTCGATGGATATGTAGATGCATAGATAGCATAGCGTAGCGTAGCATAACATAACATGGTATGGAATGGCATGGTACAGGATAGTAAAGAAGAAGAAGAAAAAGAATACTAAAAATACTTAAAAATACTAAAAATGCAGTTGAAAATGCTCGAAAGAATCAATGACAAGCAAAAAAAAGAAACACTACGAACACAGCGAACACCACCACACACCCACACACACACACATACATACATGGTGATGGATTCGATGTGTGTGATGGAATGTCCGCTAGTCGAGGAAGGTGAAAGGGTAATTGAGGGTCGTGCAACGCAGCCCATTCTGCACTACCGCAGTAGCCCGCAGCCCGTACTTCCATTAGCGCATGGTGGAACCTGCCTGCACTTGCACTTGCACTTGCACTTGCACTTGCACTTGCACTCACTTTACCTACAGTCCCCACTCAACCTATGAGTGGCAGAACCAAAGGCAAGGACCACAGCCAGTGCAGGACGGCCACACGAGTGCACAGATACTTGCGTGCTCGTCTCTCCTCAGAGCTCAAGGGCCTGCTCAAGGGCCAGCTCAAGGGCAGCTCAACAATGGGGAATCTGTATTATGGAGTATGTACGAAGTAGCCACTGGCGCACTACCCAAGGACTAGGCACCTGGTGGCACTAGGAAAGTAAAGTACGGCTGGCCATAGATGGCCTGTATGCCAAAAAGTGTCCATCTCATCTCCAATCTCCAATCTCAATCTCTAAATGCTGTACGTCCCTTCTCTGCATGCACCACCTCGGCCCGGCCATTGAAAATAATGATGCGGGTATCAAGGAAAAGACAGTACACACTGCACGGCACAGCACCAAAGTAGAGACAGCAAAGGAATTAAAGTGAAGACAATCTTTGGACACACTTCGATGTTTTAGGCAAGAAAAAAATAAAGATGGGGAAGTGGGAAGACAGACACAGAGAGAGAGGCAAGGAAGAGGGAAGGACAAGGGAAAAGATTGTCTTGTTCTGTCATATCTGTGTAATCAAAAAGATCATCTCTCCAATCTCTCTCTCTCTCTCTCTCTTTCATATCAACCCATACACTTCCCCAAGTCATGGCCGATGATACTGTATCTCAATGGCTCTTGTCCACTTGAACAGAGACAAAATAATCGCCAATTTTGATTTGATTGAGATGAATTGATATTCGACGAGACACGGGCCCTTCATAGCGTGCAGATAGAAAGCATGATGTGCCTAGGTAGATGTGCCGGCGTGCTGTCACTGTCATTGCTGAAGAGAGTGCGACTCTGTTACTGACCCGAGCCCCAGCGGCCAGAGACGCACGGGGAACAGCGTACTGGGGTTACAGAGCAAGGGTCGGTGCTGATGTGCGACAGAATCGCGACAGTTCCAGGGCACTTCCAGGGCACACCCCAGCCCCAAAAGAAGGACTCGGCGGGCAGCAAACCGAAGACCTTCCAGTGTGCGACAAGCTTGATTGAGCCGACCTTCAGAAGTCCGTTTTCAGAAATACGTACAGGCAAGAGAGCAATGTGTGTATGTAGGTAGGGTTGATCAAGATCAAGATGCAAGATCCAGATCCAGAATGAGAATGAGCAGGAGAAGGATAGCAAGACTCGAAACGACGAGGAGTATGCTGATGAAGGCAGCCATGCGTGAACAATTCTCCTTTCATTTTGTTTCTCTTTTGCCTGTGCTTCTGCTTGCTCTGCTTGCTTGCAATTAAGAGAAATGTTAAGATATGCGTGCGACAAACGGCAGCAGCGCATCTGTACCCCCCGCCCTCCTTGTTCCTGCATATTTGCAGGTGAGGTGATCTGCCCTGCAAAAAGTTACGCACACGTTCAGCCTGTCCAGTCACCCAGTCCAGGCAATTCTTCGGTGAGCGGGGCCTTTTTCACTCGGTGATCTCGGTGCTTTGGCTCATTGACCAGGCATGCACTCGACCTACTCCTACTACCCATATTCATTCCGCAGAGCGGCAAACTGGGCATGCCATTGGAAGGAATATCAGATAGAGTGGGAGATAAAGTGTAAATAAGAAAACAAAGAGCAAAAACTGGAATTGGAGTTGATCTGTGTATGTATGTATGTATACGGAGTATGTATATGCAAAAACTGATATGTACATACATACATACGTATGTTTTGTTTGTACGCACCTTGATTAATTATCAGCCTTGACCGTCTGATGGTCTTTTTTCCCCTTCCTTCTTCGTTCTGGCTGGTTTATGCTTCTTTTCTCTTTGCGTCCGGGTACTGATGATGCTGATGCTGATGATTGATATGTTTTGTATTGAGCGTGCAGTGCTCTATCTGTCGCTTTTTCGCTGGGATGTTTCTGATCAATTCGGTTAAAGTGTTGCTGAAAGAGGGCAGCGGAGGTTCTTATGGGGCTTAGAGGGGTGCCTTGACAGGAATGAACAGTGCCTTAAGCGAAAATATTGTGAGTGCTACGTGCTGCAAGCAGACCACCTGTGCAACATCATTCACCAGAATCTCGTGTAATATGAATGGGTTGTGCGTTGAGAGCGATGCGCAAGGAAAAATACGGAGCATGACTCTTCGTTTTCAGTCTAAAGACAGATGCTAGAACACGTTTTGCTATATGAACACAGTACTACTGAAACATTCATACAGATACATCTATTAATGGCTGTGTTGACGTTGATGATTATGATTCTCGCCATTCTCAACAATGTTGAGAGTTTTGAATGCCCGTTCTAGGCCTCAGAAGTCATCATTCCATACAAGTTCCCGAGTTGACTGGTCACCCGTTAGGATACATATTCTGGTTGTTGTACTACCACACAAGGGCAGGCTACTGCTCTGAAGAGTTGGACTCCTGTATCCCCTTCTTAAAAAGGCAATAAAAGATTTGAAGTACGTATGTACATACATACATGAGTAAATACATACATAATACATACATACGCACATACACGCATACACACACAAACACATAGGTACACACTAAAACTGTGCATCGACTTGCAGATGTTCAAGTGCCTAGCCAGTCTGTAGCTTCGAGTACATGTCAATATCCACTCACGCATACTCCCAGCTTCCTCATCCTCATGGATTCGACGTTCATCTCGTCCCATCGTACTTCTGGGAATCTTCAATCTAGCTACTTTACTGTTATACTTAATGTATCATCATAAATGACCAATCGGATCTCCCGCATTATGATAAGCTGTGCATCATGCTTGAGCTCAGCCTTACTGTCTTATCACCTGCCTACCACCTACCTACTCTCTGTGGTATGATAGGTAGTAGGCCATCTACCGTACTCTTAGGTACAGTGCAGGTTAATGAGCCTCTTGAGTGTTTGAGTGTTTGAGTGTTTGAGGGAGCTTGCTGGATACAACATATGTATGTATGTACTTATGTACATACATGTACAGAGTACAGTATGTCTCTCGACTTGACTATCCTAACTACTGCTCTTCATGATACCTGTACGACAGCAATGTTGTATGAATGCACCAATGTAGCCTGTGACTGAGATTACAAGTTGTGATTTCATTTACAAAACTGTGCATAGCTCAATCGTACGATGACTCAGTACGCGCTCATACAATGCACACACGAACTTCGTTTCCACGCCTCTAAACTCCCGCACAGACAAGCCGTCAGCACGGCAATCAATATATCCTCTCCATTGTCGACAAACAGCTGAGCCACTGGTATCAGAATAAGGCATTAAGCCAAATGCTTGCAATAAGAATTGCGTGAGCCCTGGCCTCATGGCCAACGTGTGCCTCAGAATAGCTGTTCGAGGCAATGCCCAAACACACAGCGTCGGACGTCTCAAACCCCTGCGCGTCTCGAACGTGCCCTCTCAGCGAACGAGCAAAGATCTCGCGTTTCTCATTGTCACTCCATCAGAGGGAAGAAACCAGAGGGGGAGAAGAAAAAAAACAATGCGAATCTGAATCTGAATCTGAAGCCGTAGCTGCCTCTGCGTCTGTGACTATGCTCCGAGTTTGTCCTCTCTTCTAACCTGTCTCTCTTTCTCTCTTGTTTCCGTCGTCGTCGCCGTTTCTCTTCGTCGTTGCTGTGCATCTTATTTTGAACATTCTCTTCTCTCTTGTTTTTCAGGTGTGCAGGCAGGTGAGATCGTGATTTGAATTCTACTATTTGCATTCTATTCGACTTCATACTTTCCTTTCTAATTCCCTACCTTCGAGGTCTTTCCATTCTAAAGAGGCGCTGGTCGTTCTCATTTTATACGCCTGCTTTTCAACTCGCCGTCGCCCTATCGCCGTCACCACTCTAAGAGACCTCCTGAGACCTTTTGCCATTTCTCATCATGGCCGACAAACTCCTCATCGCCTTCATCGTCTTGGATTTCCTCTTTGCGGCCTCTGGTGGCCTGATGATTGGATATTCCCTCATGACGGAGAATGAAATGACACAGACGCCTACAACCCAGACGATTGCGAGAAACCTGTTGCTGCAGCGGTGTCCATTGACAGGTATGCAGTTCTCAAATCTCACACAATGCTTCAGACATAATAGGAAGAGCATTATCTAATACTACGCAGCGGCTATCGTAAACGCCGTTATCATCTTCGTCACCTTCGTCATATCCCTCCCCGCAATCGCCATTCCCACCACCCGCGGCTGGCTCAAGTTCTTTGGCTACATGGTCACCGTGTGTGCAGCTATCACGCTCGTTATCGGTCTGGATGTCTGGTTCGACACGCTCAAGACACGCGCCAACCTCAGCGCAGAGTGGAATTTGCAACCTCTCACTTCACAGAGCCTTTTGCAGCAAGAGGTACGTTCCCTCATTTTCCCCTATCCTTTTCTCTCTTCATCTATTTCTTCTTTGCTGTCGAATTTATTGATCTAATACCCTTTCAGCTCGACTGCTGCGGCTACTTCAACAGCACCTCGCCCCCCTTTGTGACGGACTCAACTTGTCCAGACGCTGCATCCGCGGCGCTCAAGAAGGGCTGCGTGACGGAATTCAGCAGTTTTGCCAATGAGTTCCTCGACCTTACTTTTACGGCACTCTTCGGTATTGTCGGCCTCGATGTAGCACTCATTCTTGCTATTGCGTGCGTAACTAAGGACCGCAAGGAGAAGGAGCGATATCGCCATATCGATGAGAAGCATGGTACTGGGGCTTTTTAAGCGGACTATTGGAGATAGATGGGATTGGGAAATAGGAAGCGGAGGGGGAGGATGTAGACTATTGGACTCGGGGAAGTACTGCTTCAGTGCTTTTCTGGGACTTATTATGGATGGATGCTTATCATTTTGTGTGAGCTGTGAAGGTTATTGATGATATGGATGTAATGCGATAACATTATTTGTAGAGGATTGTTGAGGGCTGTGCTCTCAGAGTCGTATTATCTAGATCTGGTACTACAGGCCTGTTCCTTGTTCTTCTGGTTGTATTCACAATATCATATATCTTGGGTATCGTTTATCGGCTCTACAAGCTAGGATTTCTATTTCTATTCCTGAGCTTGTGATATGCAATCCCGATTTTGGCAATTTCAGGTACAATCTATATAATTATGTGTTTTCCGCGAATATCCGGTCTACTAATTGTCCAGAACACCTGTGAGCTTGATTTGCTTATGGAACCATGGAGTAAATTTCCAGGTATGGTAGTTTGAAGTTTCAGCTCGTATTTTTTTGGTCTTTTTGTGTAACACATTACGTATCACTCATCATTCTACTGATCACCTCACTTCTGCACCTATGATTCGAGAGCTTCTTGGTCTCAATCAGGGAATATTGAAGCTAAGCAGCTTTGCATTGGTGATTTGAAGATACATGTGGTACTCGTTCTTTCATAGTGCATATTGCAAGCTCTTTCCGTGCCTCCTACCATTGCTCAACACGTAAGTCTGTGTAGCATGATGTACTCTGAAAGGTTTAACGCCTCGATTGAGTAATTCTGGCGGGGCGGTTCCAGATCTCAGATCTGCCATCCGGGTGAAGTGGATACGCCAACTGGTGATCAGATACTCCTCCGTCCATGGTCATTTGGGAGTACCCTAATCTATCTTGACCAGATGTAGATCGGTTTGGATACACAAGTGGTATGGTAGGACTTTCAATAGTCTTGTATACCGATCGTTTGTCCACATGAGGACCCTTCTAGTCACTGATGTGGTAAGATGCTGAGGTGAGTCAACCTTGTGCAATCACATGTTTCTTTTCCATTCCTTGTGTAGCAGTGGGAGTGATTTTGATTTTGCTTATGATAGTGTAAGGTTCTTGGATTTTTACGCTGAGACATGTTGAGTAAGGCAAAATAGTCAAAGTTTTCCTGGCCACAAAAGGTTAAGTTGGCCCTGTTATTATGGGAGCTTCATCTACAGTTGTGGTTTGGTGGTTGATTGGAGAACATAGTTTATGAGTAGACATTCTACTTTATTTTTAGATTTCACTTTTAGACGTGCCTATGAAGAACTAATACTTAAGAGGCCTGGACATTAGCTTATTCATACGGAAAAGAGAGATATCACGTATCAGGACCAGAATATAAACTTCTTCTTTTGATATGAGGGATAGACTTTTAACAAGCTGGATGTGATATGTTGTGCTGCTACAAGTTTACAGGAGAATGGAACACACCAATATGTGATATGCTCAGCATATTGAGCTTCCATATAAATTTGCTATGAATTCCTCTCCGCAATCGGAAGCCATCTTATGCTTCAGACGGCCTCTTTCCATTATATCTCAGCTTTTCTATAAGAAATTAAGAAATTGCTCATTGCCATGACCACATGCAAAGGATTCTGTCGTTCGGCGGCAGCTCGCGGTTGGGAGCTGTCACGTGTGCCGGACGGAACCGCGTCGTCCACTCAGAATCTCTACAATGCGGTGCCTTCCGGGCAAAGCCGGCAGGGAGCTAAGTACCTCGGCATGGATGACACAGACATTCCTGACTACCGGAGATGGAGGGAAACCCATATGTACATACAAAGTTCATGGCACGGTCGCCTGCTAATCCAGCAATGAAGAGAAAAGAATGGGGTTTTGGAGAGATGGATGGGATTTGAGGAGGGGGCAGGGGAACATATGAGCTGTTGGATTATATAACTTTTTCCTCTTTTTACTCGATTCTATCAGGTGTTTGTCCGCTTGAGGGCCTTTTTGTTTGCAACGGTTGGATAAGAACTGCTCCCGGCAAAGCGATAAGAAGCGTCATTGTACCGCAGACTATCTTACCCCACATTCACAAGCTTCCCAGCCTACAACCCCCAAATTGTTGTCTTCCCCTCTGACCGAGCTTGCTGGGAGGTCGATCCTACTGCGACCCTATTACTCTGTACTTAAACTATCCGTTTTCTTCATCCGAGGATATCGGCTCTGACGTATATAGTCCATTCAAATACTACTCCTACTTCTCCCATAACTTACCCAACTCTCTATCGTTTTAAAGGAGAGAAATAAAATAAAACCCAAGTGAGACATAAGGCTCAAGAAAATCAATCCTAAAACAACAATCAGCAAAGGAAAATATATCAAATTATACAACATGGCAACCACCGACCAGATTCTTCAAGGAGTAAACATCTCCGGCACTATTACCGACTCCAACAAGAAGATCCTCAGCAAAGATGCAACTGCTTTCCTCGCCCTCCTCCATCGCTCATTCAACGCTACTCGCAAGAATCTCTTGCAGCGTCGTGAGATCAGACAAGTCGAGCTCGACAAGGGCGTTCTTCCAGACTTCCTCCCAGAAACTAAGCACATCAGAGAAAATGATGCTTGGAAAGGAGCCAGACCTGCGCCAGGCTTGGTAGATAGAAGAGTTGAAATTACGGGCCCTACTGACAGAAAGATGGTTGTGAATGCTTTGAACTCAAATGTATGGACATATATGGCCGATTTTGAAGGTATGTTCAGAAGTCCTGAAGCCGAAGGCTGTGTCTGACATAATATAGATTCGAGCGCTCCTACTTGGGACAATATGATTAATGGCCAGGTCAACCTTTACGATGCTATTCGCAAACAGGTGGACTTCAAGCAAGGGGAGAAGGAATACAAGCTCCGAACTGATAGAACATTACCTACTTTGATTGTGCGTCCTCGAGGATGGCATTTGGAGGAGAAGCACTTCACAGTAGATGGCGAGCCCATCTCTGGCTCCCTTTTCGATTTCGGTCTATACTTCTTCCACAATGCCCACGAGCTCATCAGAACTGGCTTCGGCCCATACTTTTATCTCCCAAAGATGGAGTCTCATCTTGAGGCTCGTCTTTGGAATGACGTCTTCAATCTCGCCCAGGACACCCTTGCTATTCCAAGAGGTACCATCCGTGGCACAGTCTTGATTGAAACTATTCTCGCTGCTTTTGAGATGGACGAGATCATCTACGAACTTCGTGACCACTCCTCAGGACTTAACTGCGGTCGTTGGGACTACATCTTCAGTGTGATTAAGAAGTTCCGCCAAAACTCCAACTTTGTGCTCCCAGACCGCTCTGCAGTCACCATGACCGTCCCATTCATGGACGCCTACGTCAAGCTCCTTATCCAGACATGCCACCGCAGACAAGTGCACGCTATGGGCGGTATGGCGGCACAAATTCCAATCAAGGACGACAAGGAGCGCAACGACAAGGCAATGGAGGGTGTATACGCCGACAAGCTGCGTGAGGCGAAGGCTGGCCACGATGGCACATGGGTGGCACATCCGGCGCTCGCCTCCATTGCCTCAGAGGTCTTCAACAAGCACATGCCAACCCCCAACCAGATGTTCGTGCGCCGCGAGGACGTCAAGATCGGACAGAATGATCTACTGAACATGAACGTCCCTGGCAAGATCACCGAGGCTGGCATCCGCACAAACCTCAACATTGGTCTTGGCTACATGGAGGGATGGCTCCGTGGTGTCGGATGTGTACCAATCAACTACCTCATGGAGGATGCTGCTACTGCAGAGGTCTCCCGTTCTCAGCTTTGGCAATGGGTTAAGCACGGTGTGCCAACTGCTGAAGGCAAGAAGGTCGATAAGGCATACGCTCTTAAACTGCTTAAGGAGCAGGCTGATGAGCTTGCGTCCAAGGGCGCTAAGGGTAACAAGTTCCATCTTGCTGCTCAGTACTTCTCGAGCCAGGTCACTGGTGAGGATTATGCGGACTTTTTGACTACGTAAGTGCTTCACTCTATATTCTCTCTTTTAAACAAATGTGATACTAATTGCAATTTAGACTTTTGTATAATGAAATTACTAGCGTCGGCAGCGTGTCTCCTGCGGCGAAGTTGTAAGATGTTGCTTCAATAATTTTTTGGGCGCGGGTTTAGCAATGTAGCATGTGAAGCTTACTGTATGAATTAACTTCATTTTGATTTTTTTACTTATTTGTATCGTATGTATAGTGTATACTTGTGACATTGTTGAACTTGAGTTGGAGTAGACCTGTTCTCTTCGTACGTGATCTTGAGATGGGTAAACTGATCAATGAAAAGGCAAGGAGAAATTTTATAATTTGATAATTATTTGACATTATTTCCAATAAAAGGATTTGTGATATTTGTAGCCTTTCTGTACTTCGTATAATAACTCATTATATTCAGGATACGGTGAACGTCCAGTGTATCGATCTCTTATAATACTTACATGAATTGGGTAATTGCTGTATTAAACTATAAAATTCATTAAAAGAATATAATTGTTTGATCCAACTTTTTCACACTCACTATCTATAAGATTAGATGCTGCACTTACCAAGAACAGCAAATCAGAATTTGACATACCTAAAAATGTAAACTAGAAATAATCTTATATTATTACCTGCTAATTATAAAAAAGGCTATAGTCTAAAAACATTCGCCGTAGATTGAAGTATTAGCATCATATTCCGTAGAAGCAAAACAAGTGCCTAACAATCAAGGGAGCACGAGGCTATAAAATCTGCTCGTCAGCCTCATCAAATTATATTGATCTTCGAATTCTCTCCTGACAATGATAATATATGTTGCTGATAGTGAAGATTACCGAATTAATACCTCAATTTTCATAGAATATTTGTCACTTCAGAACTCATCACTGTTTGAAGTATTGTCAACATTTGGTGGTTGTCGTCGTCACCCCAGAAGGTTGACTGCATCGCAACGCATTCAATCTACGCGAAAGAAGTGCTCTGGCGCGTCATCTAACACTGTACGCGATCTTTAAATTTGACAACGTCTCTGATTGCTTGTGAACCTGACGTCGTTCACCACTTACAATCCCCCTCTATCAAGTTTTTAAAGCTCGCTTTACAACCAACTCACATTCTCGACTCTGTAGCTGGATCTTGCTACATCTTGTTGTAGTTTGCCCAACTTCCCCAGCAGAGCCTCTGCTCAGAGGTCGCTGGCCTCTTATAACGTTTGACGGATCGATCTTCTCGTATCAAACCTTGTGCGCATGCCAGTAAAAACTCATACTAGTTGCTGAGCTTACTGCTCCTTTCTTTGATGACCTTGCTATAATCCTCTGCCGTCTCCTGTATCGCAGAGCAATCGCCAACCATGGCAGACATCGTAGAGTTCATCGAGGAGAGCGGAAGGTCTGTAGGTCCGGCCATGCACCATTTATATCTGGCTGACATTGCTTGTGAATAGGATGCTTGAATCATTTCACGGTCATTGGTTTTGTCCAAAAACAGACTCGCTGGACAATGCCGACTACTCCAACCCGGACGAAAATGACGAGATAGATGAGCAAGGCCAAATAATTACTGCTCAAACGAAACAGAGAAGGATTAGCGATTCGAAGGAGCGCTTCAAATATGCATACGACTACAGTCTTATATTCGGAATGGCAGAAGAACAAATGGGCGCCGAGCAAAAAAAATATACGGCACGACTGAACCAGCTTATGGGGGAGTGTGAACAATGTGTCCGAAACTACCACTTAGGTCGCGCACCGTTTGTTGCAAATCTGGCGGAGAGACTCTCATTGGATGAAGAGACAGCGCATATGCTGGCCGAGCGCCTCAGCATGGTGGATTTTGAGAGAATCAATACCGGACTTTCCAAAGCTTATGAGATTTTGGTGGAATTGCCCCCTGCTGCCCGTAGCAAAGGTGCGCTGAAGGACAACACAGATGCTCTCCTCGCATTATATGAGGCACTTTGCTGCGAAGAATACCATAAGTCAAACGACCATCTTCGGACTTATTTCGACCAGGTCTTCCAAATGATCCAGACAAAGCACACCCTGAAGCTTGGCGAAATCATACCTGCAATGACCCATTTCCTCTTCGATTCCGACCCATATAGGCTGCGCTTTGCTACTACAGCATGGGCGAAGTTGCCAACAGATCTAGACAAAGAGAGCTTTGAATCTTGTGTAGAGAGACCACTTCGGCGGGCAATCATGAGATATAATCAACCGCAAGCATCGATAGATGATGTTTTAAGATTTTGGGAAGGAGCAATAGTAATATCTAAGAGACTGGATCAGAAGCTGATCGCTCATTCTCTTAGAGCAATGGAGGTTCAGCCAGACATTTATGGCCTTGCTATGATACATCTGCAGTACGATTCTGAGGATGTTCTTAAAGCCATTATCGAACTCCTACTCATTTTGATGGAGAAAGCACCAAAAGACTTTTGGGCTGCCTACCACCAAATGTCACCAACAACATTCTCCGAGCAAATCTTCAACTCCCCTGCCTTCAAGCGCTCACTAGCAATACCAAACAAGAACGAGCTAACTGGGGAGGATTCTCTGCCATACGTGATGTCCTGGATTGCACCTTTCCTCAAATCACTACCAAGCACCCAGCAGTATGATGCTTGTAATGGACTTCTGCATCAGCTTTTAAACCGTCTTCAGAAAACTGGACTGCCATCAGCATCCGGAATGACATGCTGCTTTGCTGGTCTTCAGGCTTTGGAAAGCACACTCCAGACATTTGTTGATCCAAAGCACCATATCAACGCTCAGACTGGGCGAATTGTGGTCAATAATATGCTTGGACTTGTGGACACTTACAAAACTATCATTCTGCAGTGTGCAGACATGACGCCAGTCAACGAAACCGAAAAACAACTTTCTCAACTCAGTATGCGAATTGTTCGTGAGACCTTGAGTCTGGACTGCAAAGCCCTTGAAGCAGAATATACAGCTCTGGCGTCTGGCAACCAAGTCCAACAAGGTTTGCACAACCACTCAGAACCAATCTGGCAAGCAGTCCTTGATGCCTTTACACTCAACAGTCTGGATATGGCTAAGAGTATTCTCATTGGTATCACTCCTCTGTTGGGACTTGAAAAATTTGGCCAAAAGGATAGAAACACTCCAATACCCAAAGACAAGGTTGAGTTCAACAGAAACTTCCATCAGTTGTCTGAAATTGTGTCTAGAGTATTTGAAAGACTCAGTGACTTCGACCAGGCTGACCTTCATGAATTGTTCTCTTCTGAAAGAACAGCCAAGGCTTTGGTTGGAGGTCTTACTTCTGCCGAACAAACAACTTTTGAGGCTGCGGTTGAAGTCATTAAGAGTGTGACAGGAACCTCCGGAAGAAAAGAAGCCATTCGAAATTTGATTGAAGAATCATTCAAACCTATTCTGTCTTGCTTCAATTGGTCATCCCGCCAAATCGCCAATGCTCGCACTTTTGCGTCTATGCCACGCTTGATAAAGACGAGTCGTGATATTCTTGACAGTTTGTGTGATTCTCAAGATGGTATCCTACGTACTCGCACGCTAAGTGCATTGGAAGATCGGAGAGTACTCATGTACTGGTGGGAAATGCAATGGAGAACTATGGGTGTTTCTTTTGAACAGATGGAGACTTGGAGTTTGCAGCCACAAAATTCTAAGGAAGTCATGACCAACTTCGCTCGTGATGCCATGGAGCATGCGGAAGCCTTGTTCGACCAATATGGTGTACTGGCTAGTGCGTTGGATGTCCAGAACAAAGAGGCTGAAAGCGATACTTCCAGTGGTCTACAGGAAGCCCGAAAGACACTATTGGAATATCCACGTAAGACGATGATGTATATGGCCAAATGGCTACGACTGAGGGATCCATACCTTGCTAGCACACTTGTCAGTCTTGTCAGTAAGATTCTCAAACGCCTTGGAGATTTTGATATGGAATGCGACGAAAGAGCATTGGAGTATATTGGAGCTGTTGCTATCCATAACAAAGTCAAGACAATCCTCACCGGCCAGCAAAAAGCAGAGCTACGAAAAGCTGTAGACGAGCATCATGGTATCGAGGAGGTGCAAATGCCAAAGGCTCCTATTCAGACAAAACAAAGCAAAATTGATGCCTGGTCAAAGTCCGCTGGTGGTATGAAGCATGAGCCTTCGTCAGTAAAGGTTGAAAGATCAGGTGTTATAGACCTTGAGAAATGGGGTCAGAAGGCTGCGCAGAAAGACATTAGATCTTTATCCAGCTCCATTGACCGTCACAAAGACACGCTTCAACAAATGCGAGCCCGTCAAGCACCAGCACCAATGAGGGTAAAACCAAACGCCGGGCTTGATATTAAGCAATCTCGTGCACGAGAGAAGGAAGAGAAAGCCAAGAGAGATGCCGCACAGATCGCAAAGGCGAAGTCTCTACGGGGTGAAACTGTTGCAGGAGAAGGCTCTGGACTCAAAGGCATTGGTGTACAAGGCAAAGATCATGCACCTCCTCGCAATGAGATCATGGTCAACTCCGATTCTGAGTCAGATTCCGATGACGACAGCGCTGATGACGCAGCAGTCAATGCTATCCTCAAGGGGAAGATGCCCTCACAAGCAGTTGCAGAGTATGAAGAGTCGAAGCGTCGAGCACTTGCACTGAAGGCACAGCAAGGTCCTGTGAAGAAGGTCAAGGTCATTCGTTCAAAGAAGGACATGCGTGCTCGTATTGCACCTAACTTGGATAATCTACATCTCACTATTTTGGGCTGGGAATTCTTTCATGACGGAGACGATCCTCCAAGTGCGGATGAGTGCTTGTATGTTGCCAACACGTTTGAGACTTCGGACGACTATCGCAGAACATTTCATCCTCTCCTCATTTCTGAAGCCTGGCGTGCATTCTCTACCGCCAAAGAAGACAGCAATGTCAAGCCTTTTGATGTGAAGATTGTCAACCGCATGTCGGTAGACAAGTACGTTGAAGTTAGTACATCAATGTCATTGGCCGAAAACCGTGATTTAGGTGTTATGGAGACGGATATTGTTTTGCTGTCAAAAGGACAGAACCCAATGCAAGACCGCAACGAGCCCCATTGTCTTGCACGAGTTTTCAAGACTACCAGAAAGAGAGATACCATTGATATTCTTTACCGAATTAGCGGCAGAGATCCCGGTGGTCTTATGTCTACCTTGGCGCCAAATGTGAAGATCAGGGGCATCAAGATCACGAGCATGACCACTATCGAACGTGAGTATGCCGCATTGAACAGCTTGGACTACTATGACTTGTGCGATGAGGTCCTCAACGCCAAGCCCTCTCCTATCCTGAATTACTCAGAAGCTGGACTTCAGCCCTTGGTGCGCAACTACAATGTCAACCTGGGTCAGGCAAAGGCTATTAAGTCTGCTAAAGACAACGATGCTTTCACATTGATCCAGGGTCCACCAGGATCTGGTAAGACGAAGACTATTGTAGCAATGGTTGGTGCATTGCTTACAGAAAGTCTTGCACTCGCAGGCACTGGTGTTGCAGTTAACCGCCCACAAATTCCTGGATCAGTTGCTCCAGGTGCAAAGCCAGCTATGAAGAAGCTCTTGATTTGTGCTCCCAGTAACGCCGCAGTTGATGAGCTTGTCATCAGATTAAAGCAAGGTGTCAAGACATTACGAGGTGATACTCAGAAGATCAATGTTGTACGTCTCGGACGCAGCGATAATATCAACGTCAATGTCAAGGATGTCACTCTTGATGAGCTTGTAAGAATAAAACTGGAGGGAGACAAGAAAGACAAGCCTGATGAGATGTCTGAAATCCAAAAGTTACACAAGGATGCTGGTGAAGTCAAAGTTATCCTCAATGAGCTGCGAACAAAATTAGAAGCTGCTCGCAAGGCGGATGACAAGCCATCGGTGGATCGTTTTCAACGCGACTTTGATGTCTACAAGCGAAAGCAAGTCGCAATTGGTGGTAAAATTGACGAGAACAAGGACAGTGGCAACACTCAGCAACGTATGAACGAAATCAACCGTCACCGGGTACAAGAAGCTATTATCAATGAGGCTCATGTGCTGTGCTCGACCTTGAGTGGAAGTGGACACGATATGTTCAGGAACTTTGAAGTGGAGTTTGATACTGTGATCATTGATGAAGCTGCTCAGTGTATCGAATTAAGTGCCTTAATCCCATTAAAATACGGCTGCACCAAGTGCATTTTGGTCGGAGATCCAAAGCAACTTCCCCCAACAGTTCTTTCCAACTCTGCCGCAGAATTTGGATACGAACAGAGTTTGTTCGTCCGCATGCAGAAAAACCACCCTAAAGATGTCCATCTTCTGGATACTCAATACCGTATGCATCCTGAGATCAGTCAATTCCCAAGCCGACAATTCTACGATGGCAATTTGATTGATGGACCTAACATGGCTGCAATCACAAAGAAACCATGGCATGTTAGCTCCTTGCTTGGTCCATATCGCTTCTTTGATGTCGCGGGTGTGCAAACAAGTGGTCGTGGCCACTCTTTCATCAACAATGAAGAGATCAATGTGGCTCTCCAACTTTATGAACGTCTCACTACGGATTTCAGATCCTATGACTTCAAAGGCAAGGTTGGCATCATCACTCCATACAAAGCACAACTGCGGGAGTTGCGGGAGCGTTTTGAGAGACGTTATGGTGATGGAATCTTTGATGCTGTTGACTTCAATACGACTGATGCTTATCAGGGACGTGAGAGTGAAATCATCATCTTCTCTTGTGTGCGAGCCAGAGCCAGTGGCGGTATTGGTTTCTTGGAAGATATTAGACGTATGAACGTTGGTCTGACACGTGCTAAGTCGTCTCTCTGGGTTCTTGGTAATTCTTCTACACTCATGAGAGGAGAATTCTGGTCTAGATTAGTCGAGAATGCACGCGAACGCAAGAGACTTACTCAAGGTGATATTTTGGCCTTACTCAGAAAACCAGTTGCCCGAGATGCGGTACCTGAAGCTGTTTCTATAGAAGTGGACATGAAGGAAGAATCCTCTACCTCTGCTCCTTCATCGCGCAAACCATCAACAGATGCTGGCTCTGTTCCTTCCCCATCAGTGAACACACCGGAAGTGATCGCAGATACCACAGATCTTTCCATATCAACCAGCTCAAGCAACCAACAACAAAAGCAACAAATGACCCCTGCACCAATGGTACCAAGACCACGTGGTGGCAACAATGGCTTGAACGTCGTAGATTGCTGCTCTACTTGTGGTAGTCTCGATCACAGTGCATACCACTGTGACGATACGGAAGCAAAAATCGCTAAAGGGCTACAGTGCAACCGCTGCCAAGAGGTTGGTCATAGAAAAATAGACTGTGAAGCCATTCGTTGCATGAACTGTGGAGCAGTAGGACATGAAGCTATGGTTTGCATCAGCAGGCCAATGGGTAACGCTGCTCGTGAGCGGGTCTTGAAACAAGAGCGCGAGTTTGAACAGTGGAAGATTGAATTCCCAGAGAAGAGACGTCAGGCACTGGAAGGTGGTCACAATCCTAAAATGCCTACAGTGCAGGTTTCTACCCCTCCTGCACCTAAGCCAGCATCGGCACCAGGTCCAGCCAGTGGTCAGAAGCGTGGTCGTGAGCCATCTCCTAGCGACAATGGAGGTCCAAGCAAGAAGGTAAGCAAATCCCATGAATTTCTATTTCAACTTATATACTAATTACATAGGTTCCGACTGGCCCACGAGCAATGCAGAAGCTCCCTCAGCATGGCAGGAAGAACAAGGATGTTGCACCACAGCAGCCTCCTGCAAACCTCATCGATCCTAGAGCTGCATCATCATCATCATCTAGTCGTGTCCCAGATACTGTGCCTGCCAATGTAAGTACCTCCCAGTATCGCCAAGTGATATGAGCTAACCCTTTCAGGCTCCCCCAAAGCCCCAGCAGCAGCCAAAGGCACCAATGGGCTTCATACCTAGAAAGAAACCAACCAGTGACCCTTTCATACAGAAGAAGAAGCCTCCACGTCGTCAGTAGGCTTTCAATCTCTTCCTGGATATCACGATGAAGATTAATGGAGCTCAAAAGTATTTCAAGGAGTTGGTAGCATTGATTTTTGCATTGAGGAAGGCGTTTATTGTGGGGTTTCATTGCATAGCAGGCGTATGATGGTTACTTTACATAACCGTTATGGATAAACAATGGTTATGGTGGAGGGACATAAGAAAGCGGGCCGGGCCATATGGAGATATCTTCCGGAAGCTCAACATATGGGATATGGGATCAACTTGCTCTGTGTAGGTTTACACTTATGGATTTGGTAGGTAGATGAGGGTGGTTGAATAAGGTTAGGAACGTGTATCGTACCACCGGATGAGTGCGGGGCCAGAGGCATTCCTAGGCGCGGTGTTCTAGTTATGCTTATTACTGTGCGAGGATGTGGATGGGTGTGTACTGGTGGTATGTACACAGTACTGATCATACCTGCCCGTGACATAATGTTAATTGTGAAAGTCTAACCCTGTACTGCGTGCTCCGATTCCCAAAGCCGTGGAGTTCAACTTCCGAAGCCCATTTGCATATCTCAAGGATATAGATATACTTCCTTCACTCTCTATTCTATTATAGAGGGGCTATGATGGTCTCCTTGCGTCGATGCCAAGCCTCGCGCATCGTGGGCTGATATCATACCACAACAAGTGACTACAACCCTCCTCCACATCTTATCATGATATCTGCCCCTCTCCTTGAACCCTATGACCAGAAAATGTGTCGCATCCCATTAATAGTCGATATGACAAGAGACCTCTCATTTCATAGTTTCATCGGCAATGCACACACATCAATTTTGTCAAACCCAAACACCTCTAGAAGTATCCACATAGCGCAGGTAGTGTAAAGTGTCGTTGAGCGGTCACGGGATAAGTTGTGTTGCATTGCACGACGATTTGTGAGACTGGATACAAGATGAATAGCTGCACCTGTACTACGTAGAGACTCGGCAGACAGCGCAAAACTCGAGACGTGCGGTGGTAATACGAAAAGAGTCTGAAATCAGAATAGAAAGCGATCTGATGGATAGAGCACTGGATATAAAGCTTGCGGACTTCCATAGACTACGGCTTTCTGAGGATGGAAAGGTGTTTAATGATGGAAATGCTCGAGAATGTGTTAAATACATACTACTTGCCGCGACCTCACTTTGACTATGTAAATAAAAGAACTGACCCGGTTTTTTTTTGTTTGTAACACATCATATTATGAGATATTCCTGGAACTCGCCAGTAATGAGGATAAAGCGGAGATTGAACGTTGATTTAGAAATGGTCAATTTCCAGAAGGAGGTTGTATTTGCAAGGTCATTGTGCTGGAGTACTGGTCTCATAGGTTTGGTTACACAGAGGAGCTTATCAAGGACATCAGAGTACTTAAAGATTCAGTATCATAGTCTTTAGAAAGCGTTAAGGAGCTATGATTATCATGAATTTCTAGCTATCTCGCTGGAAGACTATGCGTTTGGTTTACATGGTTTATGACAGGGAAATGAGTATTAGCGTGTTCCATGAATAGAATAAGAGAACAACGATCGCCAACTCAACTCTCTGTTCCGGAATTTCATGTGTGAGCTACATGAACTCTTTGTGACCGATAGAAATGGTAGCTATCTATCTAACTAATCACGTTTCTCTCTAAGTTCTACTTACATAGATTTGCCCGAGGTAATTGCCCCGCTCTCACCAAGTTCCAAGTAGCTAGAACTTATTGTACGTACGGTGCGTACACACTACATAGTTGACTATGCGACGTGGAGTCCTGTTGCAGAGAGGGAAAGAAGGTGAAGAGGGTAAAAAGGATGAATAAGAAATATACATCTCCTTCACCGGGAGGATATTCATTTCACTTCTTTGCAAACGCACCCTCACACAGTATGATTCCGCCAGAATAGCCTATCGCGGTCACTGTTCTGTGGAACGTGACTTTATCTCTTCGATGATCAACACCATGTGAAGTGGCACAACCTCATTCTTCAGTGTCGCGAAAGCGCAGCCTATCACGTAGAGTATGATCATGCATACAATATCATGATATCAGGAAGTCTAGACAAAAAATCTGTTTGTATGTATGTGTGTGTGTATGTATGCGTGTACATACATACATACGGCACGCTCTTCAATATCTCATAGTGGAATGAAGATACTCTATGTGTCTATCTACATAGGTAGCCGACTTCAAAATCCTGGTATATCAGGCCTAGGATCAGCGATCCCCAGAGCTCTGTGGCGATCAATCGGCCATCCCTGATGCACTGCAGACCCGTCCACAACGACATCCTCGTAACATCTTTCCCAGCGAATCCTCAAATGAAGTCCGGTATTTACAACGTGATTCGTAACATATCAAAGTTCGATTCAGCCCCGGAGCCTGGCTCTTATTCCATCATTTCCGTGCCAATCGCACGAGTATCCGAATAGTTCAGCTGAGAACACGTACAGAATACAATAAGTAAAGAACGTCGTAGCGTAGGTACTCCATGGATGCAAGCACTGGGATATTAGCTTACTGCGTGGTGCACCGCTTTTTGGATTCGCGTGGAGCGAAAGTGCAGCGTTCAATCATCCATCCTCTACCATCCGCCACCGCCGTTCATTGAGGCACTGACCAGCAACTGGCCTCTTACTTCAACAACGAACGACTATTGATACCACCACAGTGAGCGTAATATCATTCTATTCATTCATTGTCAATGACCAATGCTATGCGCAACATACGGCCTACGTTGAATATGTATGCAATATGGACATACATACGCAGTCCAGGAAGGAGGCCCTCCTGTCACAACATATTGCGTGCATATGCAAAGCAATAATAAAAAAACAATGGTGTCTCCACTCCTGCATGTCGAGAGTTGAACTTTACACATATACTTCTTGCGATGGTGCTGTACTACGGTACTACGGTGCATGGGAAGGAAAGATGTATGAATTATGAGTTCGAACATCACGCACTCTCTCACTCGCTCTCTCACTCAAAACACCCAAAACATTCGCACTCATGCACGAACTGTCGGCCTAGCGACATCACCTCATGAGAGAGGCCAGGCAGAGCCCTGCAGCTAAGAAACATGGCGACAGGAAGGGCTGGAGTGTTGCTTTCTTTATTGGCTGACGTGGTGAACAAACTATGATTCTTCACTCTGCACTCACTAATCAATTTATACTCCATACTAAGTATCTAGTAAGTAACACTCTCTGGCCTTATCCTTTCACTGTCAATCTTGGCCGCACTCTCTTCTTCTACACGAATCTGCTGCATCTCTTTGCCCCTCATGCCGGCCTACGCGGGCTACGTAGGCGGATGAAGCACCAAAGTCTTCGCTCCGAAGGCTATGAGTATGAGTGCTGTAGTCGTACCTGAGCCCGTGGTGCTGTGAGATCAGGAATAAAGTGTTTCACCGATGATAATTTTAATACGAATACTGAGACCCTATGGTAGGCTTACTCTCTACTTATCGTCTCTCTATCTTCCAGACTTATGGGCTTTCATTCGACATACATCGTTCTTATATTAATTATATAATTTGTCCTCTACAAATCGCTCATCTCAACTATCTCGAGATCATTGTCGTGTTATCGTGTTACAGCGGTCAGAAAATTCATCCCTGGCCTCAAAGCTTCTCCTTGCTTCAACAATCCTTCCCTTCAGACAATTCTCCCTCCGAGATATCGTGGATCCTTTTCCAGAATCCCACCTGGCTGTCACCCCTCGCTCATACCCCTCTCGTATTTATTGGTGGGACGTTTTATAAAGGCATCGAGACAGCAATCCGATGTAAATTCCCGCATCGACGTCTATTGCATCATCTTTGAGTATTTCATTGTGTCTAACACAGCATTCAAGGGCACACAGTAGTAACTAAATATTGTCATATATTGGTGGGCCAAAGAAAGCATAAGTAAGTCATACCAGCACATTTCTCTCTGTACAGCTTTGACCCATTTGGCAGTTCACGTCGTGGATTTTCTTGATAAAAGTCACCACCTAGTAAGATGATGCAGACGGCCGTTCGGCAAGCCATGCCGTACGCTCTCGATCGAAAACAATTAAATCAAAACTTCAACGTGAGACGAGATACCCCAGTCACCTCGAGGATCCCCACTGGCCCAAAGAGGACCCTTGGTATTGCATCAAAGCCCTTCACTGAGCCGACTACAATACATGCGCGATCGCAGTCAAATCTTGGTCATGCCTCATCCACATCTCTAGCTGATGATGAGGATCGTCCGAAATCAGACTCCACTATGTCAGGTGTGGATAATACTTATCTGAAGGATAACAATCCTCAGGTTAGATGCGAGAGAATCTATTTGGAGGCTGATAGGGATAGACAAAGTATGAGGGACCTCGTGGAGTTCTTGCGCTCGAGTCAACCGCCACCGCAGAATTATATGTCGTCTCAAGATCCAGACACTGGAAGGCCATTTGAGAAGTCATCCAAGAGACCTCCCTTCGGATTATTTCGAAAGCGCGGTAGCCGGAAGAACCTTGCACGAGATGTTCAGACAAATCTGCTGCAACTCCCAGATAGTGCTGTTGCTGCAACCACAATCGAGGGCCATAGGCATATTGCTATTTCGATACCTGTTGAGTACCATCCGCATGAGCCAACACCTGCTAGGTATGATTCGACGAGGCAAGAGACCCCAATGACTCCGCCGTTTCCAATGCGGAATTCTAGAGGGACTGTTACAGTCTTGAGACCTGTGCTCGAGGACAATGAAATTTCAAGTGCTCAAAGAGAGGTTGGCGTCTACAAGAAAGATACGCATACGGAGATAGCTGATGTACCCCATGAGACAACACCTGACCTTTCAATCTCCACTCCAGATTCTGATGAAGTAATGACAGTTCTCTTTCATCACCAGGAGGAAAGAGATGTTTCTCCAGGAAACAAAGAACAGGGCCGTCTCTACAGAAACTATACAATGCCCCCTGTCTCGAATATAAACCGTATGGATAGTATTCGCTCAGACTTTGATCCAAGACATTCAGGAGGAACGATGTATAGTGAGAGAACGCTGCACACTACCGAGACCAATCACTCCCGTGATGTAAGCAGCGGATCCGTATCACAGACTTCCAATCATGTCGTCACTCTTGGGCCTATAACCCACCTTCCAACTAGGAGATCAAGTTTGACACAGACATATACCACCAACACTGCACAAGCCACTACAAAAACAGCTATGGAAGAGGCTGATGAAGATACAAAATCTACCCCAGCCCCTGAGGTCTCAACACCCATGAGTGAGGCCCCTCAAACACCAACTGACAGAGCAAAAGCTCGAAGCATTGCAGAGAGTACTTTCTCAGATGCGAGCGAAGCAGTTGTAATTAGTGCTGAAGTTGCTCAAGCTTACCCAGGAGCTGCTACAATCAGTGCCGAGCACTTCAAGACTCCTGGACCGGCACCGAACAGAAAGCTACCTGATCTACCTGAGGGAAGTGATGACACGCGATCCATACGAACCTCAAAATCCGTCCGACGCTCAACGCATGAAAACAGACCAGCCGCTTCCATAGAAGACCAACAGAAAGCTGCTCTCCGCACTGCACAAAAGAATAGGAAAGAAGTTGTAGAGGCACGTATCAGGAGGGACATAGCCATCGAAAAAGCACGCCGCTCAACACAGGCTGTCCTCGAAGCTATCAAGCCCCTACAACCCGCGCCGCAACTAAAGCGTGCACCGTCAGTCCACATAGCACGCATGTGCAACACCACATCTTCCTATAAAGGTCATCATCGTCGCCGAAGCTCAAATATCCCGACAAAGAAGGACCGGCGCAAGAACCCAAATTCATTATCACCTATCCTCCTCGTCGCCGAATTCTCACCCCAAGCCGGTCGCTATCTCGCAGACTCGTACAACTTCCCCGCACCTCCACGTTCACAGCCCTACCCTCCACAATCAAGTCGCTCATCCCACGAAATCCATACCCCACCACGCTCAGCCTCACCAAGTCTGCCATCCTCAGACGAGGAATGTAACTACAGCCCTACCCGCCACGCGATACCCCCTACAGTGGCGGACACAGAACGCAGAAATCTCCAGCATAAACGCGGTCTGAGTTCAACGGCTATGAACGGCGTGCGGCTGCGTGACTTGCATTCTGCGCCGCAAATCTCCGAGGGCCGTGGATGGCAGTCCCCATCCACGCCAACCTCCACAACGTCCTCGCATCGTCGCGGCGCGTCCTCAACGGCCACCAACGGCGTCCGGTCCCGCGAGCTATCGACTGCTGCACTCCTCGACGAGCGCAAGGAGCTGCAGCCCGACAAAATGGACGCTATTGTCTATGAGGCTGAGATTAATGAGCGTATGCGCAAGATGGAGCGCCATGTCGCGCAGCTGGTGGATATGAATCGCAGTGTACTTGAAATCGGAAAGCAATTAGGCAGTTTGGGGAAGATTTTGGGGGATGAAGGGTCTAGTGGGTTGGTTAGTGCTCCAAATAGAGAGGGGCCTGGAAGGGGGAAGGGCGTTATGGTGAAGAGTGTGGGTGCTGGGAGGGGTGCTGTGGGGAGAGGACAGGGGCGTGGGCATGGTAAGGATTTGTGGGGGGTTGAGCCACTTATGAGGGAGATTATTGGGGGTGTTAAGCGGGGTTAAAGAGGGGTGCTGTGATGCTGCGATGTTATTATTTGGAAGTGAATATGGTTGTGGTTTATTGGAATGGTTGGATGGAATGGTGGTTTACTTGGGTTTGGGGGTTTTCGAATGGGGCTTGATGTTGACTGTCAACTTTTCTTTATGATATGATCTACGGTTTATGATGTATGTGTTATTTGTTTATTATTATTATTGCTCTTATGAGTCAATTGTACGTATATAAATGAGAGGCCGTATTCAATATGTTTCAAAGTGATTCGAAGTAAGGATTTTATTGTGTGGACTGACTTTGGTGATCATATATCTCTTGGTATCTTCAACTGTATCGCTCATGAAAATAGCGGCTCTAAATACTAGCTTGACTTTGATATTCATGTTATGAAGTCATTCAAATGATTGTAGGTTTATCTGACTGACGTTCTGATGTCATGTGCCCGTTTCCTACACAAGATTGTGTCGTGCTGCCTCCACGAGAGCTACAACAGTCACGAAACGAAACACCAAAACAACGACGCAAGATAATGGCAAGCGGTAAAACACAAATATAGTTCATGTTTGTACAGGAAAATATCTTTAGCTTTCAGGTTATGTTCCAGGCGATTTTGTACGCTACAATGAAGTGATGCAGAGCGGTTATATCGATTTTCGCCGTGGCAAAGTCACAATCGTCAATGCACAATATTCAAGATCTCGACAGTGATATGATTAATAAAAAGCTGAGTGAAGGCAATCTCGATCTATATAATTTGAGATATCACGAACATTCCTCTCTCAAAGTCGAAGGATACATCAAAAATTCAAAGCATTAACCAGTAAACACCTTTCCAGCCGCAATCTCGTCAAAAGCAGTCATAGTATGCTTCCAAACTGTCTCCGAGAAGTTACTTGGTAATTTCTCATACTTCTTTCGAACATCAATCGGCTCGCTGTTTGAAGAGATTTCATAAATACCACTGCCTTTAACCCCATCAAAACCAACCGCAACGTCTGCGTTCTCGTCAACTACATCTCCTCTCGCCGGATAGCGTTCTGTCGCCAAGAACAACATCCGATGCCCACACTCTTCCCCACTAGTAGCAAACAGGTTGACCAACGCCGAAGGAATCAATCCCCAAATAAGCTTAAACCACCAAGGCAGTCGCGGATCATCAAAGCCACCATGGACGACAAGACCGGGGAATACATGACTAAGAGACAGTTTTCCAGGGTGCTGTTTAGCTAGGTTCTCCATGAAGAGCATTTGCATGAACACAGCGTGACTTCGAAGCGTTCCATAGACATAATTTCCTGGTTTCCGCAGCGAGATATCATCGGCGACAACTTTGGATTCTATTCCAGCTGCATAAACGGACACGACATGTGCTGGAAGTGAGGACGCGAGGAGGAGCGGAAGGAGGGAAGTGATGAAGCGCATACGTGAGTAGTAAAGCTGCGCGAAGTAAGTATCAAGCCCCTCGGGGGTGTCTATTTTTCATTAGCTCTGATTCCTTTATATTGTAGGAGGGAATGTAGCATACCTTGTCGTGGTTGGAAGGTCAGAAGAAAGTTCGCCTGGGTCATCACTAAGAAGTCGATTCGAGCTTTCCCACCGCTTGCTTCGTTCTCAAGTCGCGTGATCTCAGCAGAGGCGGCATCGACGTTCTTCATCAATGACAGATCTTTTACCTGCACAAATATGAACTGCCCATCGGGACATTTCTGTCTACATTCGGCAATTGTCTTTTCGGCAGCAGTGATATTTCTTCCAGCAATATAAACACGCAGTCCTTTGCCTTGTGTAGAATGTGTAGCTGCTAAGGTACGAATTGTGAATTCCCCTATTCCTGATGTGCCACCGATGAAGACAGCGACGAGGGGTTGGCTTTCGACGAGCTTTATATTGGCCGCCTTTACAACTGGTAATTTAACCATTTTTCCAGAAGAATTTCGTGAATTACGTAGAATTTGGTGATAACTTTTAAGTCAACAAATATTAAAACATTCAATATGTTGCAAGATTTCTCTATAAACCAGGCGATGATTGATACTAATAGAATACTAATAGATTGATGAGGAGTCGTGGGGGGTCACGGGAATTTGGATCTATCCGGCTCCGCTTTGTCGTCGTTGGTTGGTTGACGCTGTGTCTGACTTTGAACTATGATGGAGGATATGCACTAACACAAGCTTACAGACGGCACGAAGGTTATCCCGATTTTACATACAACTGAGATCGAATTTCCCGGACAACTTGTAGGGCTATGTATCTTTTTAACGCTAAGGTAGAAGACTTTGTTTGTGCTTCGAACGATCTCAGAACTGCTAAACATCTAATTATTTTAGATTGCTCTCGAATATTTCGGGTAATTTGGTTGCGGGTCAGGGTGAATCTAAATTTATATCTTCACAGTTGCGCTTCATAATGTATAATGGAAAACGAAACTCGGCCTTGAATGTCAATTGGAAATTAGTAAAGAAACAAAACTATCATTCAGCCATACACGTCATACAAACATAAAACATCTAGATCAAGATAGACACAGCAGTATCTGCAGGGTCCATCACCATATAAGGAGATTCCTGATCATCCAGCTGTTCACTGTGTAGCGTAAAGACTCCTTTCTTGACCAATTTCTTCGACTCATCTCCTGGCTGGGTCTCAGCACTCTTTGGATCATATGTATCACCCAACAACCAAAGCTCTTCCAAGAACACCTTGGCCGCCTTCCGAACTACTGGATCATCCTCAGCTGCCTGATAAACGCTGTTGGCATGATGCACTAGATTGAAGTCCTCAGCAGGCTTCATGCTGAGCATGGTAGGCACATGAGAAGCAAGAAGCCATTCAAGAGGCCTAGCCGCAGGCAGGGCATCAAACATGTCCTGCTCAGTATACTTGTTAAGCTCCTCAAGACTGTGCGGCAAGGGTGTACAGAGCGCAGGCGGCTTATTGGCCACGAAAGACTGATAGTATTCCTGCAGATAATTGACAGCTGTGTGGAGTGGAGAGGCGATATGAATACACATTGTGACTGCATCAACAAGCTGATCGAGGGTCTTAATCTCAGGGAAAGCCTGGAGTTTCCCTCCGGTGGCACTGCGTAGCTCTGTGTACCACGCCTTGATCGACTCGTCATTGGCAACTTGCTCGTCGTTCACGAAGCCAGACTCTTCGCCACCGGAGGCAAGATAGCCTTTGACGAAGGCACGCAGCACACTCCACATCAGCTTCATGTTTCGGGCATATGCGTAGTTGTGAAATTTCGGGTCGCATTTCTGGTGGCATGCGCTTCCGCAGCCGGCTTTGCACTCCTCGCCGAAGATGGTAGTACAGTTCTTGTCGCAGCGGCATCGTGGGTCACCGAGTTTGTCGAGGGGGAACCCACGTTTCTCCAAGTCGTTAGGTATATATTTTCCTTGGAAATCGAAATTGTTGTAGGCATAGTTGATAAGTCCCTTTACTGCACCAACATCAATGCCAGTAATTGGGGTTATGATGTGTGGGATCAGAGCTTCACGTGCAGCAGAGTTGAGTGACAGAGTCTTGACCCAGTGAGGGGAAAGGAGACGGAAGATGAGGTGAGAAGTATCGAAATTGCGGTGCGTGGCAACAATTAGAGACTCCTCTACGAAATGGGCCTCTGTCAGATGGACTTGAATTTCATGTCGAATCCAGTCTGCAACTTGTACCGCGTTTTTAGCATAGCGCCATGGCCAGTCGTTTACTTGGTCGCCGGAGTCGTTAGGATTCAATCGCTTGTTGAAGATAGTAATGGAGTTATCCATGCTACCTTTGTAGTCGATGACAACGGCAAGGGGGTGGAAACTGCCTTGTGTATCCAATTGGAATAACGAGACAGGACATCCAGTATAGCGGTCTCCATAGCTATTCAACCCTCCTTTTACGTAGACAGGATCCTCATCCTTGATACCGAACGCCGTTCGGAAATAGCTGCAGTCTTGAATGTAGAATGAAACATCCTTCGATGAACTGAGTAGCTTTTCCATTGCGTCATTGCCTTGACTGTGTGCAGCTTTCGCAAATTTTGTAACCCATTCAGGAGAAGCGATGGTAATGGTTGTTGGATTTGTGCCAGTGAATTGTTGCTGAGCAAAGACAGAATCAGTGAACCAATCGTTCTTCGGACGATCAGCTATGTTTACACCAGCCCAAACAGACTTCTTCTCAATACGAAGCTCGGCGTTATTCTTTTCGAGTTCAGCAAATGACTTTGGTATCTTGTAGTCCTTGATGGTCTGGGGAAGTGTGCAAGGTAGCAAGTACTGAGCTCTTTGGAGGCCCCTGGAAAAGGCATTATAGTTCCCGTACACCAATCTTTTAATAATCTTGACCTCGGAATCATCGAAAATGTGTTCTTGTGGGACCTTCTGCAAAAGATGGGGAGGGAAATCTCCCGAATCACTATAAGTGTAAATAGCCTTCTTCTGCTTCAAAGTCCTTTCCTCGGGTATGGCAGCCTCGAACTCGGCGGCGAAAGCATTGGCATAACTAGATATCTATAGATCAGCCATGAGATCTTGCTAAAACATGGGGTTAATTACGTCTTGATAACTGCAGTGTAAGCTGCCGTCAACCCTTTTGATGTGTTGTTGTAGGTCCCCTCTTTGATATGGCTCTTGACTTCTTCGGACTTGTTGTATTTGGTGACAGCCTGTCGAATAATCTCGGCTGTATAGACAGCATGATCCCATACACGGAGATGATACGTCTCTGGGGCTTCAGTGTTACCAGCCATTGGATCCAATTGATGAGCTTCAATTATATTCTTGAAATTCAGTAGTTCTGTAGTATCAAGAACGAGATATGTCTTGATAGGAAGAGATGTATTCAAAGATATCATATAAATTGTGAGAGACTATCTTATATATACTTATACGATGAAAGCTTATTGATGAAAATATACAGCTAGTTCTTACCATTTAGATCCTGCCATATGGAGGTGTAAATAGTGAGCATATTCTAAGGGCATATGCTCATCGTAATGCAGTCAGTATCAAATGTTCGTATTTCACAAACCTCACAAAGAATACTCCTATTTGCGGATAACCACATGGAAGTTTACACTGAGCACAAGGCATATTTTCGCTCACGACTTTGTCGAGTTTCTGATGTAATACTCATTCCGAAACGGCGAAATGCAGTCAACTGAAGAAATATCGTTCAGCGCACTTGACCCACTTGCACGTGAACTGGGCAATGCTTATGAAGATCATTAGGGGAATGAATGGGTTGTTAACAAATGCACGAATTAATCGGGTCTTAGTTGCCGGTTGCAGATGCGGTGAGCGAGCTGAGGAGACCGAGTTCTAAACAAAGCTTAAACCGACCTATGTACCGTTTTCAACACCCCCACGTGTCGAATAGTGTAGTATTTGATTGTCTACAATGTCATGAGACGTTGTGATACAACGGTTTCATTGTCGATGCATTCGTCTTATCAGCTAGGGTTTGATAGGAAATATTAAAGAGACCTCGTTTGGTGAAGCCAATTAGATCCAGCCGGAGTCACTACTGGCATGTCTAACGTCGTAAATCCCGACACTTAGTCATGCTTCTCGGCCATATTTAATACGAACTCCCAAGGTTCTTTTCTCCATTTATCCAGATCTTATAAGTTTTTCTGCAAGAATTGTCTGTATGGAGTTACCGCTGAGTACCAATCCTAGCCTTGCTTATGCCGAGGCAGAATAGAGCATTCCTATTGGTTTAACCTTTCCCATAAGGCTTTCTAGTGATGCTGCTATCCTGAAAACTTGACTTTACACAAATTAAAATAAATAAAGATCTGGAACTTCGATTTTAAGGAAGAGTTACACTATCAGATACCCTCGACGAAATACCATCATAGTAATGTAAACATGTACATTGGAGGAATTGACATGCTCTGTTATTTACAACATCACTTTGTTGCCTGTATGCAGATAAATCTGCAGCTTACATGCATATGTGCTGAATCTTCTGTGCTTCCCCAGGTTTTGCCACAACGGAAATAAAGTAGAATTTTGATCTCTTCTAAAACTCAATTTATGTGAAAATTTCTACATGTTCTTCGTATAATCTCTAAGCAGACTGGGTTTGAAGTTATACAGCAGCCATGCGTTACTTCAATCTCAAACTTCTCTGCAGTATTGTATTGGGAGCATATTCAGCTCTAGCAACAAATGCAACTTCAGCTTGCAAATGTGTAAGTATCAAAGGAATCACAAACTACTTTAGATCTCATCCTGACCTTACTCAGATTCCCAGTGAGCCATGCTGGCCAGCTCCTGTATCATGGGTAGCACTCAATTCAAGTGTATCAGGACGACTGATCAAGACCGTACCTGTAGCCGCACCGTGTTACAAAGGTCCGGATTTCAACAACGCAACATGTACGAATGTGGTGGCACAATGGACCGATCCCGTCTTCCAAGCTGAGCAACCCATCGGATATGACTTTCAAATATACGGGCAATCTTGTGATATTCCAGGAGGAAACACTACCACTTGCTCGATCGGTAGCTCACCTGTGTATGCCATAAACGCTACAAGCTCCAGAGATGTGGCGACGGGTGTTCAGTTTGCAAGAGAGAATAATATCAGGCTGGCAATCAAGACAACTGGGCATGATCTTATTGGAAGGTAATTTTGTACGGATCAGTCTTTGGAGTTTAGACTTGTGCTGATATTTGATCAAGATCAATGGGCTTTGGAAGCCTGGAGATTTGGCTGCGTCATCTTCGAACGGGTGTGACGTTTTACAAGAACTACACATCAAGCGATACATACCATGGAGCGGCAATTGAAGTTGGAGGTGGCTATTCGTGGTCAGACGTATATCCCATTGCGCAAGCAAATAATGTCATTGTTGTAGGTGGAGGATGTCCTGTAAGTTATAGTCATACATGTGAGACCAGATCCAAACTGAACGTTATTCCAGTCTGTCAGTGTACTCGGTGGCTACTTACAAGGAGGCGGTCATTCTCTTGCAAACAACAAATATGGTCTAGCAGCGGATCAGCTCCTGGAAGCCAAAGTAGTGCTAGCAAATGGCTCCATAGTTACAGCCAGTGCCTCCCAGAACACAGAATTATTTACTGCCATCCGTGGAGGAGGAGGGGTACATATGGTATTGTAGTATCTGGAGTCATAAAGGCGCACCCAGAAGCCACCATAGCAGCTCAAGTACTCGAGATAGCTCCGCTCTCCCCTGGGAATATCCCGGAATTTCTAGATGCACTTGCAATCCTTTATGAAGCGCTGCCCGATCTGAGTGATAATGGTCTTAGTGGGTATGGGTCTTGGGCAGCATACAGTCCTACACCCGTTGTTGGAAACTTCACTTCAGGAGCGCAACTAGCACTTGGAGCCTTCAACCAGAACACTAGTCATGTTAAAGCCCTTTTTGCTCCAACTGCCGCAAAACTGAATCAATACAATAGCAGCCTATTTATATCCACGACATACCTAGAGTTCAACAGCTACTTTGACTACTACTATGCACTTAATGGCGTCAATTCACCAGCGGAAAGTGTAGGTGCCCTGGTATCGAGGCTATTCGGGAAGGAACATCTCCATAACAGCACTGGCGTGAGGACCATGCTTAACATCACCGCCGGCCTTCCAGATGAATTCACGTTCTGTAGCTTTGGGCTGGTGGGCGGCGGGGCTGTTCTCAACAATAGCGACCCGTACTCGGGCGTCAACCCCGTGTGGCGGAAGACATATCTGCTGAATATCGTTGCAAGGGGAAGTGCAGACACGGCAGATTATGCAACTGTCGTCGCGGCTCATCATGATATCACATATGTCAAGGGAGCGGCGATGAGGAGGCTGGCGCCAGACATGGGCAGCTATATGAACGAGGCAAGTCCACCATCAAATTTCCTCAGGCATTGATTGACTGGCTTTGCTCGATACTGATTCTGCTCACTAGGGCGATGGACAAGACCCCGATTACCTGGTGGATTATTATGGCGGAGCTCTGCCACAGCATGAAGCTGCTAAGTTGAAATTCGACCCCGACGGAGTGTTTTACTGTCCGACATGTGTAGGGTCGGAGGACTGGAGTGTTTCGGCGGAGGGGAGATTATGCAGAATCTAGAACGGGTCTGTTTGTAAGTGTAGGTTGTCTATTTTGATAGCAAAAAAGTAAAATAGCAGCGCTAGAGGGTGTGAGGTGTCCAGTGTCTATGCGCATGTCTCTGCCCTATATGCCCGCCATCTCATGTCGGATAGCGCCTGTTTCATCAGCAGTAGCAGCAGTAGCAGCAGCAGCAATGAGTTGTGTATTGGAGACAACGCATCAGCATTTGCCTTTAGTCGTATATAGGCGAACGCCTGTTTCTCCTAACGAACTTAAGGCTGATAATTTCCTCGTGGACGTGTAAGCGTGCTTGAGCATTTTGGTAACGACAGGAATGTTTGTATGTTTGTATGTTTGTATGTATGGACGAACTGCGTACATACGTAGTAGGTACATGCGTATATGTATACATGCATACATGCATCCATACATCCATACATATATACATACACAGTGCAAATATGTTTTGATATACTCTTCTGTGCTTAATAAAGTACGAACGCATCCTCCCGAACAAACGTTATTGTTAAGGCGGTAGCGGCCTACCTGCCTTGAAGATTAGCAGTTGTCAGAGCACAATGACTGAAAATCGGGTCATGTCCCAGCGATCATTACGTTTATGGGCATGGGCACGCACGTGAGCATTGTCCGCTGTGGGACGAGGATCGCTCCGAGGTCACGATGAGTGAGACTAGAAGCCTGTCACTTCTGTAGTGCATACAAGTCAAGTAGGCAGTACAGAGTAAGTAGTACAGTAGAAGATGTATGTATGTACATAGAATACACCGTCCTTGTCTGGACTGCTGCACCGGGTTGCCAAGCTGTCGGGGTAAGTCGTTTGCCCAACGATGGCAGGGAAGAGTTCAGGGGTGGGAGGTGGGTGAAAAAGAAATGGTGGAAAAGGTCTTTGAAAATTTTGATGGGCGACGAAAGTCAAAAATAGCACCTACCACCATACAAGCCATACAGTGCACATTAAGGTCATTCTCCGGTGAGATATATTTTCAAGGATGATTTGACTGATGAGAGAGGATTGAGGAAATAAAATAAGAAATATGAGAAATGGCAGAAATGCAAGAAAAAGGAGTAATAAACAGGAAGCAATAGCAACAAGCTCAGCTGAGCACCGTGAAAGTGTTGGGCGAAAGTGCTAGAAATGTCTATTATTTCTTAACTTTGAGACTTCTGCCAACATCAACAACAGCAGCACCAACGTTCGCACTCACTCTCATTCCCACTCTCACTCTCTCACTCTCTCACTCTCTCCTCGGCTTTTTCATTCCACTCTTCGAATATGTACATTCGCAATATCCAGACAAATCAAAGTACGCCGTACTTAGTAGTGGGGCCGTTGCAAGAGCTGTTTAGCTTAGGATCTCCATGATCGACCAAGTCAACATCTCAAGTGACCCCGTGCTCAACTCAGAGACAGGCTCGACTCAGCGACTCACTCTTTGAAATACACATCCCTTGACACTTGCTCCGCTCTCCGTCCGTACTGTTGCACGCAATGAATTGTTTATCATATAGATAGACATACAGATAGACATACAGATAGACATACAGATAGACATACAGATAGACATACAGATAGACATACAGATAGACATACAGATAGACATACAGATAGACATACTTACTTACATACATAATACATACCTACTCGACGATGTAGTAGGTCGTTCAAGGTCGAATGTGTTACATGCTCCGCTCCGATACCCGCCGGGCACTAAATTGCTCATTACCCGGTAGCATTTGGCGCATTGGTGCATCATTACCACCATCAACACCCACAATCCATGCTCATAATGCCCATAACGCCCATCATCGCCCATAAAAACCCCCCATCTCGTGTGAAATCGGGGATAAACCCCGCGCATAGTGTGCCCCCAAGGCCTAGAAAAGTCTAAAGTGATAACACATCAGACCACTTTTTGATTTTAGGGTCGCTATCATACATAGCTCGAGCTTGCTGAGCTTGCTGCGCTTGCTTTGCTTGCTTGCTCTGCTCGCTGTCACTGCCAAATTTCAAGCACCAGCGCAAAAATGGCCCGCGCCCAATTCAATTTCACGCATCGTCGTAATCGTCGTAATCGCCATCGCATTACATATACAAGTAACAAGAACCGCCCAGCGTTTTAGTCTATAGGTAGGTATATCATGAGGACACACCTCGTGGAATCGTTCAATTCCATTGTTCCGCCAGAAAGAGAGAAACAGACACAGAGAGAGAGACTGTGAGAGAGGTATTTAATTTTGCCTTTGCTGCTCTATTTCACATCATTACTATTATTATATCCTTTTCACGCCCAAGCAAGTTCCATTCCTTACTCGTCACAAATATCATTGCACCACGGAACAGCCAAGAAAATATAATCCAGATCTCGAAATTCTTCATACTTTGTCGCACTTTTTCACTCGGTTTTTTTCTTTTTTTCGCCGGCCGCCAAGATGAGCAGCAGCCGCCTTACTGCATCGTTCAACACGCTGCCCATCGAGCTGCAGCTCAACATTCTCGAATTTTGTCTGCTTGATGTCTCACCCATTCAAGTGTCGGGCTTCAAAGACAGCACCCACTATCCCTCCGAAATCGAGCACCCACACAATCGCGCCTACCCGATTCGCGACTTCCCAGTTTTGCGCGTGAGCAAGCTGTTCCATGAAGAGGGGCTGAAGATGTTATTTGCGAAATCCACATTCCTCTTCACCTCGCCGCTCAGCCAGCGCTGGAGTTATGCGCGTGATTGGTACTGGACTTTTTCATACATGATGCCGGCGGAGACGAAGGCCGCCGTGCAGCGCATGCGCGACGTACTTTTCAAATGCGACGGCAGCCTGGACGGGAGTTTGGTGGGCACGGTCATGAGCATATTTGATAGCGTTGAGACGCTGGAGTTCGACTTTATCGACAGCTGGCGCTTCACCCAGGGTGTCAAGAAGTACGAGGATGTCAACGACGAGTTCGTCGATATGGTGTGGTACGACATCCAGCCTGAGAACCATAACCGCTCGCTCAAGGTCCTGCGCTTCTCCGGCCTCAAGGAGGGCGGCTTTTATTGGAATGAGGTCAAGTCGTACGGCGAGCGCATCACTCACCACGCTGCGACTATCGAGAAATACCATACTAGTCGCACGATCCGGTGACAACGACAGAGATTCCTCGTCCTGGGTCAACAGGGCTTGGATATGAAATTCGGAGAGAATATTAGAGCGAATCCAATGGCGAGCAGAGCTGAAATGCTAGCTTTGACCTGAGTAGGCTATTAAGCCAGAATAAAGTGAGGGATATATGGGCATGCCGTGATGGGGTATGGCGGAGAAAAGTGACGTGAGAATATGAAGATTGTCGAAGAAGAGGCAAATTAGACTGCAAGTCAATGAGAAGTAGGAAGCAAAAGGCAGAAGGCAGAAGAGAGAAGTATAATACGAGCACGCCGGCACAGCTCGGTGATGCGTTTAAAGGGCTACGGGCTTATTTCAGTTTTTACTACACTTTATTTTAACATGAAAAACATTTATAAATCTTGATATCAGCTAAATTCCCTTTTTTGATGCAATGATTTCTTTATATGCCACGACTTTGTACAATCTACCTGCAGAAATCTTGCGCTACTCATGTGCTTAATGATTTAAACACGTATATCTAATGTTATGATAGCACATTTGATGATAATTCAAGTGTAGACCAGCTTCCGAATCGCCTACTATTAACGTCTATCTGACAGAAGGAACACCCTTTCCCTTCGTTCACCGGTGTATGAATTCATGACTATACGCAGCTCCAGCGGATTGGAGAATGAAGACTATTGAATCCGGATTGCGAGTTGGATTGTCTAACCATTGTTCCTTCAGGCTCGGCATCTACGCTGCTCCTATCCATTAATCTTTGGCCGATCCGCTGCTCATTTGGGCTTTTCCGTAAATACTTATCTTCGAGTGTCTGATATTAAAGGCCAAGACTCTGTATATGCCCACCATTTCAAGTATTATCATCATCCGATTCTTCAATATCAATAAGCACCGTAGGGAGTGGAGGCAACGGATTATCCTCCTTAGGAGCCGGAACATTAAGAACAACTGGCATTTCCATGGAGCTTCTTCTCCTCCTCCTCCTTTCCATCAGCTGATCCGTCCAGCCGGTCTCGCGGAAATAATCGCCAACTTCAATCTCCTCATCAGGCTCCATCCAATACGCCTCCTCTTGCCTAAAAGCCCGATACTGAGCCAGCTTCTTGCTGAATATCCTCCATAACATTCGACCAATTGCTCTTAGAGGCGGGAAAAGCACCAGTCCTGCGACGAATACAACGCCAAGAACGATTCTCCACATCCCAAGCCTGCCATATAAGACAGCCCACCTCTCCAGCAGAAGATGCCTCCTTGAGCCAATCTTCCCAAACTCATCAAATTGATGCCTGTAGATATATCTATACCACGGCGGGTCATTTCCCGGGCTAGAATCATGACAGCGGAAGGACTGCGTAGTACAAAGCGGCAGATCGCCAGGCGCTCGAAACTCAAAGCCACCCGTGCGCTCTGCGAATTTGATGTCCTCGATACTCCACTTGCCACTGTAGAGGCCTATGGAATAAGCATCCTTTGCCGTGATTTCCAAAACCTTTTGCTTGGCAGACGGAAGCAGCGTGAGGTCGTTGTCGCTGATTCCAACGCCAAGGATGTTGATGGCGAGGATAGGATGCCAGTTGAAGTAGTGGATACTCGGATCATCGCGTGTGTTTAGGACGTATCTCTCGTAGTCCAGCTGCAAGAGCTGATGTTTAGCGCTGGGGTCCATCAGGGCGTTATATGGGGAGAAGATATTGGCCGGGACCTGGTATGCTGATAATCTGGGGGGATAGTTCGGGTTGGGGAGTGGGAGGATCGGTTGGTCTTGAAGGAGGAGTTCTGTGGAGTTGATCGACACCGTGAAATTGAGTATGAGGGCACTTGGTTCATTTGTCCTCGAGAATTCTTGCTTTTCTGGGTCCCATTCCAGTAGAGGGAGGTCAGGGGTATCCAAGCGGATCAATACGCTGCGCTCGGCTTGTATCCATGTTATGCTGCTCCTCGCGGTCGCTTCTCGTGTAGCTTGGACGGTGAGGGCATTGAGAGCCATTAAAGTTCTAAGGGTGAGAATCACCTTTCCCCAACACATGATTAATTAGTGGAATTTGTAGAATTACATAGCTGAAGGAAGCAGAATTGAGGTAAACTCTATGAATGGAGATTCTCCGCTAATATTAGAATTACAGGAAGACATCCGTCTGTGCGCTTTATGTTTGCTTTTATGCTTATTGGTGGTAGCACGGAGCACACTGCGGCATTGCCAGATGTTTCGGTAATAACATGCGGTACAATTATTGAGGCGTGAAGTAATCGTAAGTAAAATCATTGACTCGCTGTATGGAGAAAGGATAATAAATGAGAATGGGGTCAGAAATCGTGAAATTTTGACTTATGACGAAAATTAGAACACTCAACATCTTATCTAGTACCATCGATACGCATAGAGATTAGGAAAACAGAAGACTGAGATGAAGGGATAAACGATAACAATAAATATTCATCTAATACTACAAACAAAAATCATACTTCCGATTCACCAGTCCAAGTCCAAGTCTAAGTCCATAATCAATCAGCTCATTCATCGTCATCTGCCTGTCTGGTCTCAACGAATGTAAGAGAAACATCCTGTCCCTCAGCCAAATTCAAGTTCACGCCCTCCTGCATTGGGAGAGGACTAGCCTCTCTCTGAGCAATGGCAGGTGTATCGAAGCTTCGTGGAGCAGCAACAGTAGCAGCAGAAACGGAACCTATTCGCAAAATCAGCTCAACTCAACCAAAACTACACCGGATTGTAATACGTACCAGCAGGAGGGACACCTCTTCGAATATACATAGTAGTCACAGTCTGCTTCATCTTCGTCTCAACACCACGAGCAGCAAGATCGGAAGTGATATACTTGGCAGCAGTCGCAGCTGGAACACTTGTACCTGCTTCCTGAAGTATACCGACTCCAGAGCCTTCCGCACCTGTGCCGAGCTCGATCTTAGGACTGGTCTTGAGCGCGTCGGCAGCATACTTGAGAGCACGATCAAAGCCAGCCAGGTCTCGAGAGGCGACCTTGTGTTCTTTGATAGGTGTTGCGGCCTTGCCTAGACCCTGCATGATACTCTTCGCCCCCGTTTCTTCGGCAGCTGGTACCGACGTTGTTGAAGTGACGGTTACTGTTGGCAAGGGAGCGACAACGGCTTCGGTGTCGGGCTGTACAACTGACTTTGCAGCTGCTTGAGTGGTGGCTCCATTTGCGGCTGTGACTGCAGCGCCTTCGAGCGCATTCATGAGGTTGGACACATCAGTCTTCGTTCCGAACGATATCTCTCCGTCACCGACTACCAATGCAGGTGAGTAGGCTCCGAGATTAATGTTAAGGGGGAGTGCAGATGCTCTCGTCGCCAGGACGGAGGCCATGAGAAAAATAATGGAATGCATATTGATGACTGAAAAGGGGTGAAAGATGAGGCGTGAATAAATCTGTAGAATGAGAATAATAATTAGGTAATATGAGAGAAAACTGCTCCGAAAGTCTCGTGAAGATATAATGAGGCCTGCTGCTGAGAAAAAGAAAAGACTTTCAGGGAATGACAATCTACTTATTTATGATGATGAGAATGCACCTGAGAGCCCGAAGTTGAGATGCGTCAAACGTCGAGTATGGTCTATCCATTCCAACAATAGTACTTTAGAACAACTTTAACTTGCACGGTTGGGCCCAGACCGTAAGTTCCCAACCAAATTACTATAAACAGAAATTTTGAAGCATTTCAAGCCATGAGATATCGAAGGCGTTGGCGAACAGATGCAAATCGTTTCGTAAATGGCCAATAAGACAGTGCGGCATAGTTTGCAGAAGCGCAAAAAACCACTAGTACCCCGAATTCACTTTGAAGCCAAGAGCAAAAGAGATGGGATATGAGAGAACATTGCAAGAAATGGGGTTCAGAGCTGTTTTGAAAGCGTGACATTGTTCGTGGTAGACTCTTGGTAGACACTCGTGATACCCGCCAATGCTTGGCCGGGGGGGTCCTAGCCGAGTTCAAAGCAACGCGGGCGCAGAACGTGCCGTGTTTCTTTGTGACTAGATAAAAACGTACATACACGATATCTTGGCCTATCTTGCATGAAATGTAAACATAATACGGAAATTACTCAACACCACAAGAACTGATATGCTGACAAAGTGAAATCGGAGTGATTCCCAAATCCAACAGGAGGGTCCTGCAGAGCCGCGTATGACAACCAGCTCTCTTGCAAGGTATCACTGAGAAAACCACTTGATTAGGTGGGTATAAATGACGACAAAATGGCAAAATGCTTTGTCGATCAGCTAGTGGGTATCAGGTTGGTGATCTTGGATCCCTAAAAGAATCTGCACTGACATAATTTTGAAACGCCTGGAGAATCGGGAAAGTGGATATCACGTGATATGGGGGCATGTCCAACATAAGCACGTGACACTACATATGCGTCGTCATCACTTTTCTTGGCATCAAGGGTCTCAGATTTTCCAACCATGTAGAAATTGAGTTATAAGATACACTTATATGTATGATCAGGGATCCATGCATGTTAACTAAACCTATCTGAGAGGGTACAAAGGGTCCGATATCCAACCTCGACAGTGTGGTGATGTAGAACGTATATCCCATGCACAACACCGCTGTTGATCAGATATCGTAAAGAATAGTAATAGGAAAGCCGAAAAAAGAATTCGTAACTCCTGCAAAATCATAATCACATAACCTTCCCGAAATATGGAAACCTTGATAAGACATATGCACGTCTGAGCGTAAGAGCCCAAGATAAAAAAAGAAGAACCTGGTCGAAGATGCATCTTATTCGTCAACAAATATCTTGACTTCCATTCGCCATGCTAGATTATATGGGAACGCTTAAATTCCGGAGTCGTCCTGAGGGTATGCCTCGGATGGGTAGTAAGCGTTCCAGGTGTTGCAAGTGTCAACAAGTAGCGAAGGGTCCGAGATTGTGGCATTGATTTCGCTCTCTCTCTCCACAAATTGCATGGCCAAGCCTTCAGATGCGTGCCATGCGATATGGCAATGCATGAGCCATGCTCCTGGGTTGTCGCTCTGCCAAGCAAGAACCAAGTATCCGCCGCCAGGGAGAGAGGCAACATCACGACGAGGTGGGTTATCAGTGTTCAAGGTAATACTCTCGGAGAAGGTCCCAACATCCTGAGCAAGAACGAAAAAGTCGTGACCGTGAAGATGAATTGGGTGAGTGAGACCAATGCCGGAGTTATCTTCGATGACCCAGTATACCCACTCGTCGACAACAGTGACTGGCTGCACACTGTAGTTTGCTGGGAAGATGGCATCACCATTATAGACCTTCAAGAAAGTTGGATCTTCCCAGTTCAAGTAAAGAGAAGAAGAGTTGAGGGCAGTAGAGTTGATAGTCCACTTGAAGTAGCTGTCGACTTCAAAACTAAGACCAAGTTCAGTCTCCGTAGCAGCATCGCCAACTTGAAGGTTGAGGTATGGGCTAAGAGAAGCAAGTGGCTCATCACCACAAGCGTTTGCAAAATCACCAATAGTAGTAGTTGGGTCGGCAGTAGAGGAGCTATCATATCTGATAATGCCCAAAATGTTGTCCGCAGCACCGTTCTGGGAGCAAGCAGTTTGCCAAGTAGCTCGGAGCCAGTAATCACCAGTGGTCTGGTTAGCAGTGAAAACAATATCGTAACGCTGACCGATACCAATAAGGATATTGTCAGTGGTGTATGGAACAATAGGAACCAAATCATTGGCAATGACTTGGAAGTCATGCTCGTCAATGCTGAAGCGAATGTACCCATCAACAGCAGAGTTAATGAGACGTAGGCGATAGGTAGTGTTGGACTCGACAGTAGTTTCCCATCTAGATCCAGTGATGGTACCTGAGTTGTTGTAGATGTTTGTGCCGTTGATGAGACCGTTTGGAAGCGAAGGTGGGGCGCCAGCTCTTGCAGCGTCCCAGAGAGAAAAGACTGATTGATGGGCCCAGTCGGACAGGAACATGGCACCAAGATCCTCTTCGTAGTTGGCAGTGGCAGGACCGTTGATAATAAGAGGCCCAAGAAGACCGTCACCGTACTGAAGAGTGAAGTGAGAGTGATACCAGGTAGTTCCGTATTGAGTAGCCTGGAACTTGTAGGTCATTTCTCCGGTGGGTTCGATAGCACATTGAGTGACACCTGGAACTCCATCATATTCACCAGAACCCAATTGACGAATTCCGTGCCAATGGATGGCTGTACCATTAATATCAAGGCTGTTTGTGACGTGAATAATAAGATTATCACCCCTTCATTGTTGTTAGCTCTAGCTTGAATAATAAAAAATATAAAAGTCTTACCAGTCGGCAAAAATGGTAGGTCCTGGGATAGTTCCGTTAAAGCTCAAAGTATAACGCTCAATTCCATCAGGAGCAAGAGTTATGTTGACTACGTTCAACCAATACTGTTAAGTGTTAGTCGACAATATTTAACACTATTAGCTTGATATGCTTACTTCACGCGTGACACCAGTATCAGGGGTCTCTTGATACCAGTTCGAGTTGAGAGTGTAGTCACCCCAGCAGTCTCTGGCAGTAGCAGTGTTGGCGCAAGATGCTCTCTTGACTTGGACGTCCTCTGCCTGCACAGCAGCAGGAACTGCAGCAGTATGGGCCTGAGAGAAAAGTACGGCGGCAGCCGCAAAGAGTTTACCGTAGATCATATTGACGAAGATGTTCTCTTGACAGGATATGAAGAACGAATGTAAAGGGCCGGTGGCCAAGATATATGATAAAAAGGCTGAAGCGAAGATGAAAAGAAGGATTGGATGTCAAAAGACAAAGACCTGAATTAAAGCTGATGATGTAGTGGAAAGAAAATATTACAAAGAGGAAAGCTGAAGTACTTATACTCAAGTGTCAATTGATTACTTTGAAGTCACCGACCCGGAAATGAGTCCTCAGAATTGAGTATTGGAATGCAAAGGATATTGCCGCCGCATGTATCACGTACCAATAGTCTTACTGCATTGTTCAGGCTGCATATTGTCAAAGAGAGACGCACGTTCTCACATAATCCTCTGCAAATACGATATATTGCCGGATTCGGACCCATGCGAAGCAGTAGTGGCTGTTCTACATAACCTTGAACACTCTAGTAATGGGCGCGGACAAAATATCGGCCGTTGATGTATGCGCTGGGACGGCGGTCACTTGATACAGGCCATATTGAAAACAAACTATCGAATTGTATCTATGCTTCTAGTCCCCTGAAGATTCCTATAATAAGTTTGAAAGGTGCTTGGCGACCCAGCCTGCTGGCTCAAGGCGCCAACAACTGCCTATTGAGTCGGATCGGGGCGGGGATTCGATATTGTCACCTTCACCGTAGAACAAATGCTTTTTCCATGCTTGTCATAGATATTGGCTTTTGCCATTACGCGTCCATCTTCGTTTCGTGTGTCAAACAATATGCTGTATGAACGGACGTACATGAAGGTCTGTGTTGAATCCACTCGGGTAGGGACTATGATATGTTATAAGATACCTAATAGACCATTGTTAGGAGAACTATTAGGACCCCGAATGCTTTTGATTGTAAGCTCCACAGAAGCTTCTGCCGTTTAATTGCCTCTAGAAATACCCACATGCTGCAAATGCAGATGCAGATGCAGATGCAAATATCATAGAATTCTGTAGGGTATCGGGTGAAAGTCTGACTTCTGTATAATTTAATCCATGAAGGTACCGAGCCCCATGAATAAGTGTAGTACAAAATTTTCATAAGTCCAAAATGTTCATAATGGAAAGGCTGAAATTTGAAACTCATATTAAAGGATGGAGGTTGTACACCATGATGCAACACCCATGCAAGTGCAGACTGAGGTGTGAGGCGTACAAACTTTCATTGAAGCGCCTTGTAGACTCCAGCGTCCCACATATGCAGATACTGCTCGTTAAGAGAAATGGAGAGTAAGTAAGTGCATGTGCATATAAACCGAAAAGAAACGAAAAAGCAAATATCAAGTGCCAATAATTCTGACATGTGGAATATGCTGCTCAAGACAGGGAGTCAGAACAGGCATGGGCAAAGCATTCATTCCGTGTCATTCTTATGGCGAAATCGATGATATGATGTTGTGAGAATTGATTTTCTTTGAAGAGCTGCAGAAATGCTGGTCTTGCGGTCAGTTAGTTATCCCGGCAAGTCAGCCTCTGAGCCGAGCTGACGGTAGGCGCCAGTCAGTATTCGGTTGGTTGGCTACACTCTGGTTATCAGGAGATTGAGGAACATGTCCAGTTTTGGATTCACGCGTTGAGAAGTTCCGCTCTACCGATATAGCTTTTGTGTTTACGAAAGTGAGGTATATGACCCATGTCCTGGGTTGTATGCCTTATGAGATGCGCGCTTGCAGTGAGAATCAAAAATGATTGCAGATATGCCGAATACCCCAGCAATAATGAACAAACACACAGACAAAATGTAATAGACTTCCGGAGTAATAAAACTTCCATCCATAGATCAGAGGAAAGTAATGCATAATTCCACATCTAATATGAATTTCATGCACTGTGCGTCTGTATAACATACCTTCGGTGATGAAAATACGTACGCCAGGTGTTTTGAAGCCGGCACGTGCAGCCAGAGAAGTGATAATCGGGAAAGTATATTGCCCCCCACCTGTTTTCATCCCATCTTTTTCGATCGTGGCAGCTGTCAACTGTGCCGTTTTGCTTGATATTGAAGCTTATCCAGTAAGTGTCAATTTTTAGAACTAATAGATTGCTAAGGGTCCTCGATTGGTCTTACAGCGTGAGAAGGGCCATCAAGGTGCTGTCAGGCCGAATGGTGTTGGATTGATGTCGACCGGAAACAGGATGCAACACAGCGCGGCCATTAAAGCCGTTGTCCTTAGTTGAACCCTGTAGCTCATCAGCAGCCATCAGCTCCAGATGGTACGTAATGACAGCACGCGCTCAGGCATGTCAAAAGGACGATGCTGGTAGGGAACAGACAGGAGAAGGAATATCGATTACAGTGACACCACCTGAACCTGGTTTAATAGTAAGCAATGATATGCGGCCATGGGGGTTTGGTCTGCGGGATGAGGGTACGGGGCGCTTGGGCCAGGTAAATAGCCATGTGGGATGGGCGCCACTCGTGCTGGACGTCGATATTCTTGACGGCACCCCAGCCTTTTGTATGCACTTCTACCCATACTTGTATACGGTCTGCCACCATAACCCTGGGTATCTAAATCCACCTATACGCTGGAGGTATAGCCGAGTAGCAAGAAGAGAACATAAGAAATTGGAGATGTCATCGTATGTGGATCGACCATCATTGGGGCATCCTGTCAATGCGTTGCTTCTCCCTGTATATCCCCAGCGTTGACCGTGCCAGCGTTGACCGTGCCAGCAATTCGATCCGTGCCCGTCTCGTACCCATATCAAAACATCCAAATACAGACTTTCCATGTGCAGATTTGTGGGGTTGAAATTGACCTGGGGCTTCTTCTGCGCCATGGGACAGCGCTCAATGCTCTGCGCTGGCCCCGAGGCCTCCGAAATCTCCCTCGACCAAACGGAAACACAAAGCTGCGGTCCCGAAGCCTTCCATAACTCCGTACCCCATATTATGTATAACTTCATAGCCGAAGTCTTTCCTAATAGTTACCAAATTAGGGTTGTCCGTCTCCGCGATACTCATATCAACATTCTATAAAGGTATATCTCCACCGTGCCTATGACTCTCAATAGGTTGTTAATACGTCAACTTGCTGTAAAATTTGACTGTCGATAAGGAGATGCATGTTGCCAAGCAGTCTGCAATTCAAATCGCTGTAGATTCATGTTGTGATGATATTGCTTACGCACTTTCTCTACGCAATGGACCTCGTTAACCAAGTGCTTTTGTGCCGGCTGCCGCTTTATGACATACGGATAGAAGCAATGCCAGCTGTCTGCTTTCAATGCATGAAGCATTCTCAAATGCTACTGATTTGACACGAAGAAACGCCGAAGTTAGGTGCAGTGTGAGCACGTCAACATGAATCATACTGAACAGTTATTAGATAAGGCAGAATGAATAGTGTCCATAGGATGTACAAAGTGCAATTAACTCACAGTACGACATGAAATGGAGTGCATTGTACTCTGTACATTCTGTGTATGTACAGATGACCGTGGGGCGGCCATGGGTGGCTAGAGAGCCCCATGCTTGATTGCGCATTTGTTGCTTCTCGTGTATTCCGACTTCGACTTAGCTTGACAAGTGCTCCGCTTCTGCTCACCTCGAAGGTCTAGGTTATGCATGTACCACTCCCCAACATCCCCACCGAGATACATCGAGATAAGGTAACATAGACATGCCAATTGGCAATACACGCGGCTCAGTATAAACCTTAACCTTTCCACTCCCACCGTTGCATAATTCAACTTCTGTCATATCTTCTGTCACTATCTTATACGGTACGTTCGGCATCTATGCTGATGCTTCATACCAGCTCGGCTCCACATTCACGACCATGACTGATGGCTGTTTTCTCACGATACAACATGATGATGATGATGCTGCCTTCGTGAATATCCTGCCATGTTCTATCACGAGAAATTTGGAGGTAAGCCCTTGAGATTTCTATTTTGGTCACCATGCCCATGAAACCTTTTGATTGGTAGTAAGATCTTGTACGCTGATGCATCGACAATGACTCAATGAGTCGATCAGCAGAATTCTGATGATGTGTACCATAAGTTTTGCATAGGTCGGAAGAATCGGCAGAAAAAGCCCTACTTTTAGCTCTTCTAGAAAAGTCAGCCTTGCTTAAAGCCAATATACCAATCAAAGGAAGAATTCTCACCATTTATCTTATCGATTCTATTGTGGCTGACAGAATTATCCACCATCAATAATCATCAAATAATGTCACGGTCGCTTCTCTCATTCATAAGCAACGGAAGGTTGAAGGCATGTTATGGCGATGACTGAATATTGGTTTCATGAGTGTAGGATTGTTATCCATCATCAATATATTACTAAACAAATACCGGTCACATTCTATCATCCTCCACTACCAAGAAATGCATTTTGTAGTATACGCCTTGTGCAGGCGCCCTGGCCTACTACACTGCCTCGCTTTTATAGAAGCTATCTGCTTAGTTTCGCAACCCATGTATCGGCAAATCTATTGGATTTGATGGTGTTATACAAAAAGATAAGCTTATTGATAATAGCTTTAGGGTTGATGGAAGAGTTCGTCGGCGATAGATTAACCTTCATTGACACCCAATCTATGAACTGCATCTACGTTAGGCTTTTGTGGCGCACCTGAAAGGTGGGAATCCGTCAATGGTAAGGTAACAATCAAAAGAGGTGTGATCGCACCGCATATGTCCATATTAGGTAATGCAGCAGCATGTTCCCGTCAAAGCCTTCCTGTACGTCTGAATAGCCCAATCGCTTTGTTGAGAAACAATGATGTAACATTGTTGCGAATACGTCGTACAGTATTGTTTTTGGGAGCATAGACCCCTAGCAATGTATTCTAATTCTAGAAGTAATATAGACATGGAGCTCATATAGTTCGTCTCAGAGTTTGGTATGTGCAAACGCCACGGAAATAACAATACTTGGCAGATTGATAGGTATTCTTTGCTATCCCCTAGATGAACTATTCATTGATCAAGCTACACAATCTTTACTTCACTGTGACCGAGAATCTCATAATCGAATTTATCAGAAGTGGATTTGTTTGCTCATGAAAATTGCAAGTGTGTGTGCGAAGTCACAGCAAGGGAACTTCGATTATATCTGGGCAGCAATACTGATTTGATGCTCTTGACTCATATCCAACTTGACCAACTTACCTTGGTCTAAGTGTCATCGTGATACGTTCACTTATTGATTTTGATCATATCTCATTGACAGACAATAAGAACTGTATGGTGCTCAATACCGAGGTTATCTGTGCATAATACCGAGGTCATATCTGTATTGAATACAAATCTTGGTTTGAGAAGTGAAAGTCGATTACCTATATCAAGTTGTAGATAGCTACTACGAATATGATCAACTTCAAGAGATCTGATTATCAAAGTAAATATCTCTAAAGCCTAATTTGTTTCAATCCTCTTCCTGACTCATAAGTTGCAAGTTAGTCAGAATATAGCCTCTAACCATCAAGGAAACCATAAGTAAGCTCAGATACCGAAATTATTTACAAATTGTGCGGTCGGGTGGAGGCTGACGCTCAACATGCCATAAAACTACCGAGATATACATAATTGGGATCTTTAAAGGATTTTTGAAAGGCATTGTCATTAATGCCTAAATGCAATGCGACAATTGCCACCGTTGCGTGTTTCTGGCCTTGACTTATTAGACCTCCATTCTTTTTGGATTGATATGTGCAAGTATTCGAATCAATCACAAAAAAATTTATTTATTATTTTCCTTCTTTAGGTATTATTCTCTCGTGCCTTTTTCTTCGACTTGAAATAAGGAAACGAAAAATCGATCTAGAAGTAAACTTAGTTGAAAGATCCGTCTATGGTATTTTCAGCAAGAGCATACACACGTGGATTATCTTGATTTCAACTATAACATTGTATAATTGAATCATGTTAGTCGGACATGTTGTAGTCCGCACCCGACAAATATCTCAAAATTCTTATCTGGCTGGTAGCAAAATCTAGCACAGTCATAATCGTCTACCGAAAATTCAATTGAATATGTGATACTTAAGAATAGTAATCAGCATGGCCAAAATGTCATGCGCACAAAGAACTTGCAGCACGCTACCTAGGGCCTAAGTGGTTGTTGTCAGCGTACAACGACAGCCACTCACTGCCTGATTTTACCAAGGCAAATCCCATCATAAAATCCCAAGAACTACCCGCCATCGCCGGATTATCTTTGCTTACTTTTCTAGACCACTTGATCAGCATCAGACCACCGGCCAAACTGCGGAGACAGCAGTCTAGCGCTTTGCTCTGATTTCTACGTAAATGTCATGAAGGATTTATAATATGCGATTTATAATATGTTTGTGTTTTATGATTTACCTTTCTGCCTTTGTGACATTTATGCGGCGCCCGAAGATCAGCGAGTCTTTGGGGTCCGTATTGAAAGTTTATTCTTCAGCTCCTCATTCGTCAAGCGTAGTGCTGACATTTCTACCTGGAGAAACAAAGAGTGAGGCGCCAGAGCCCCATATTCTGAGCTAGTGGGCGGCAGAGGCGGGACGAACGCCTCGGTATTTGTTGCACAATTCATGATATAGAGTTTGCATGGCGGCAGCCACCAGTGCATCTTGATGTTGATCGAAAGGCGAATAAAGGAGATATTTAGATTTTGAAACGTCCGCCTCAAGCCGACAAGCGCCATTGAAACTCATGAATGTATACTGGTATTTCTTAGCCGCGAATCATTTTTCTCCTCATAATATCTCCGTTCTCCATAAAAGGGACAAGGAGAAGACATGTGAATGGCTAGTACCTGATTCCCAAAAGTTTTTTCTTTTCTTTCTACAAAGTTACCGCTGTTCAGAATTTGCGGCACTATGTCCCGCAAGCCACCCAAGTCTCCTTTTCATTACGTGGTTTGCGTCTCCTTAAGGTGCAAGAGCACCATTCGAGGCATAAAGTCCTCCTTTCTAAGTTCGTTAGTAATTGGCTAGAGAGTGTTATCACCAGTAGTGATCTTCCTATGTAGACATCCTTAAGCTTCTACTTGTCAATATGTCGAACTAGTATTTGCACGATACGAAATATCCACTTGTCATTCAAATACAAATTGTCCCTTAAGTCACGGCAGGTCCGCTTTTGCTTTCCTTTCTCTTTTACCTTCATTTTTTGTGAGATCTGTGATCTCCAACTTCTGTATATCCTTTTCATTCATTCAAGATCTGTGATCTTTGACTCTCTTTGACGCACACTACCAACATTACATTCATTCTTTTTCTTTTTACCACAATCTTTCAAAGACTCCTCTTAAAAATGAGACTCTTTACTTTCGCTCTTGAGGCTGCGTTGCTCAGCGTCGCTTTTGCTCGACCATACGGCTATAGAAATGACGAAGCTTCAGCAGCTGGGGCAGACTTCGCTGGCCATACACACGTTTCAAAATTGCCTTACCATTCCAGCCGCCCTTCATATGACTCCTCCGGCTTGATGATGGGTATTCATCCTACAGGCTACAAGTCAAGTAATTGGACTAACGTCCATGCTCTTTCTGCGAGCATCAAGAGCGCCGACATTATGCCTACCACAACTTTGACATCTACTATCACGAGAACTGCGACTATTACACCAGCTCACTCAGTTACTGCAGGGGCAGAGACTAGTGAATTGGCTGCTTCAAGTGGCATGGCTCTTCCCAGTGGAAGCCTTAATCATAACGCCTCTGGATTGATAATTGGTGTACACCCCACTGGCTCCAATTCACCCAACTGGGCTCATGTCAAGCCTCGTGGATGGTACCATGGATGGCGGCATAGTGACAGTGCAACTACCAGTACTTCTACCATAACAGTTAGCAGCACCATCACCGTTACTCCAAGCCTCTCAGTATCCACAAGCACTGTAGCTGAAGATACATCCAGTACCGAGATTTCTAGCGTATATACGGAGGCAGCTTCTTCAGTTGCTTCCACAATTGCTACAACTGCTGCCTCTTCCACTGCTGCTTCCACGACTGGCAAACGTGGTCTCTCATACAATGTGGCTTCCCTTTGCACTGGCTTTGATGGATCTTCCGAGATCTCTTGGGCTTACAACTGGGGTTCCAGCTCGAGCGGGCTTAGTGGTTTTGAGTATGTTCCTATGCTTTGGGGTCTGAGTTCTTCTTGGACTTCTTCCTGGGCTTCATCTGTCTCAAGCGCTCTATCCTCTGGCTCTAGCCACTTGTTATCCTTCAATGAGCCAGATCTCTCTTCTCAAGCAGACATCTCTCCTTCTGATGCTGCTACCGGCTACATTACCTACATGCAACCATATGCGTCCAGTGCCAAGCTTGGTTCTCCTGCCATCACCAATGGCGGGTCCCCAATGGGACTTACCTGGCTCGGAGAGTTCTTTAGTGCTTGCAGCTCTTGCACTATTGACTTTGTTCCAATCCACTGGTATTCAAGCGCCTCTGATGTTGATTACTTCAAAAACTATATTACTGAGGCTTATACCGCTGGTGGTAACCGCCCTCTATGGATTACTGAGTTCGCAGCCTCTGGTACTGCCGACGAGCAGAATACTTTCCTAAAGACGGTCCTCCCGTGGTTGGATTCTACCGACATGGTTGAGAGATATGCCTACTTCATGACTGCTGTGGGAACTCTTGTTAACAGTGATGGCACGTTGACCACCCTTGGTCAGACCTACAGCTCATAGAGAAACTTCTTTACAAGGATTTCTATCAGCAGCAGCACCGTGTACAATACACGAAGTACCACTTACCTAGGACCGGCAGTACCTTTTTCAAATATCCTTCTTGTCACTCTTTCAAATACTTTTACCCCTATAGGCATGTATTGCCTAAATTCTTAGAATATAGTAGGAAATAAAATTTCTCATGCATTCCATTGTTTGTATATTTAATGATGGGCTACTTAGAAATATTCGATTTTGATTAACAGCATAACAAATCTATAGCATCAAGCAAATATATCTTTTTGAATAGGTATATGGGCTCCAATGAATAAAAATATGCAGCAATCAATCCTACGTAGCTCCCAGTGTCGGGTTAGATAGACTCGATAAAGTGCTAAAGGGAAATGCTTCCATGCAAGAATGTTCGTCGTGATGAAAGCCAGCTCAGAGTCATTCTTCAATCAAATACACTCCAACATACTGCAAGCACATTTAACTATAATCAATAGGCAAAACTATGCAAAAGGATATAACATAAGTATTTCACCTCTCAACATTGTCCACCTGACTCTCATCTCCTTTTGTCATCACCGAATTATAATAGTGATCCAGCCCGCCACCAAATACATCCTCGTCATAGAACCCAGGTTGTAACTGAAACATAGAAAAGTCCTCGGCTTCCTTTGTCCCGAATAGTTGACTCGCAAAGTCCAGACCCAGTAACCCTTGCCTGGATAAATCATCTATTCGCGCATTTGCAAAGACTTCACTAGGTGATGCGGGAATGAGACTGGGAGGGCCGGATCGCATGGAGTCTTCTGCATCACCGGGAATATTTTGTTGGGTTTGGGAAGCGGGCAATTCATCATTATCGTTGAGCCGTAACTTTTTGGCAATAGACTGATCAAGAAATTGCAAGAAAAGCTGCAATACCCAGTTTGTGATGTCCCATGTTTTTTGCAGCTCTCGAAGGCCCAGAAGGCAGAGTTGTGCGCGATATTGTGCGAGTCTGCGGGTAGTATTTTCGGAACGGCGGAGGTGGATAGTGTGTATACACAGAGAATTGAACAAACTTGTGATTCTTGGAAGTCTTAGAAATGTTAAATGAGAGGATAGAGGACTTACATATGTACATTTCCATATTGGACCAGATCCTGGGATAGCACATCTTCTGTGATTCTGGTGATTTGGCAGGCCGCTTGAAGTGCAAGTTGCCCTACTTCGTTTATATCTCGCTCTGGCGCCCCAAGGTAAGCTGATCGATATAATAATATATACAGATTACTATAAATGTTAGTCAAAATGAGCATACTGAAATGAATATACTTACTTGTAGGCAAGATGTAACATACTGGCCCAAAACCCTGGGGTATGATATGCACTTGAAGTAGATCTCATCTCAAGCGGAAGCTCTGTTTCCCATCTGAGAAGATCCTCCTTTATCTTCCGTCGATCAAAGTTCGGATCAAGGCCACTATATGATCCATGAGCAACAAGCTGATCATCAATAAAGTCACGTTTAGAGTGCGGAGAAAACTCGTGCACAACAATCTTTCCCACTAATAAATCAGCATTTATCTTACTAGGGTGCCGAGTTACCTTACGGAATTTTGCCAGTTTGACCATCTGAATGGAATATGAGATATGCTCTGTCTTTTGCAATCCAAAGAACTCTGGATATTTTGCGGTCTGATCCTCATAGAAGTCTGCCTCCTCAAGCATTTCAATATCACAATCAACATTTCGTATGCGGATTGGAAGACCCAATGCAGCTGAACATTGTCGATCTCGAACATACAAAGACCACCATATTCTCTTACGAAGTTTAGCTTCGTCAGGTTTTGTGCTTGCCAAGGACCTGTGCATTCCTTTCGTTTGTGCAAGGCCAATCGCCATCCCAAGCCAATGCCTGGTATCTTTCTCTAACAGCGGCCCAGCTCTCCAAAAGCTCATGAGAAACAGAGCCTGGCATATTATAATTTTGTTTGGTTCGTAGTCAGCATCATATATATCTTTGGCATAATTATATAAATTACTCCGAATTTCGTGGCGATTATTAACACCGGCATCCCGTAAGGTCTTCTCATTGCAATAGCTTGCCCCAACGAAAAGTACAGCTTGGTAAAGGAGAGGTGAGATAGTATCCGTAGTATAGGAGCGATAGAAATCTAGCCGGTCAAGAATCGGGAAACAAGGATGAAACCACGTGAAGTATGCTTTCAGTAGAATTTCACAAACCCCACGAGATGGAAAGGAAAGTGCACCTCCCTCTGATAGATATTTTATCTTTGCAGCTCTTCGGCATACTTCATGTGGTGTAGATAGAGCATTTGGGATGGCATCATCGGGTATAGGGTACTGGAGTCGAGTTCGAGAACTGCAGGAATTGTAATCTTGGGCTCGTGAAATAGTTCCATGAACAAGTGAGATAGAGTTGGACTCTCCAAGATATACGCTTTCGCTACTTTCGTTTCTGCCTTCATTCGAAGAATTTGTTTCGGGAGGGGTGGTCTTTAAATTTGGTGGCAGACCATTTATTCCATCATAGAAGTTGCTATTAGTCGAGGGGCTTTGATCTCGAGTTTGGTTTTGAGGTACAGCATATACAATCTCGGCATGTTCATCTTCGTGCAATTTAATATTGCTTGTTTGCTGGGATCCATCGGAGGGTTTATTTAAAGTAGTACTTGTAGATTGGCCGAATTTTGCGGCTCGATCGTACCTTGCGATGGCAGTCAGCTTGTGGTACCCCAAGGCTCATTGATATTGGGGATTTACAGACTTCCCGCGCCTAGATTTTATCAGTTCACAAGGAGAATTGGAATTCTTGCACTTGCTGCAAGGCTGCTGTTCAATGGCATCACAGCGTACCCTTCGAGCGTTACAAGCTTTACAGGCTTTCTTCGCGCGACTTCGAATTCGTGGCACTGATGGTGACATACTTGACGCCGACCGTGTACTGGACATTATTCGTTATAGAAGAAGTTTACGCTTTGCGGCACTAACAACAGCATAAGTCCTGGTGATGTAGTACTACTATATGCGCACACGATGATTTCATGCAGCATTGAGTTTCAAAGAAGTCAGGTTGGTCGACAAGTTGACGATGATCTAATCAGCTACATAGGCATACCAACATAGCGGGGTCTCTGCGGTGGTGCGGGGTTTGGACTAGACAAACCCCGAACTGAATGCTTCGGTGATAAGAATTTTATCGTGACCACACGTTCTCCATACTACACATCTACTGAAATCGAACGATCAACCAAATTCATAAATCTATTGATGTCGTACAAGTACTAAGAACTGTCAGTGTTTGAAGTTGCAAGTTGCTCAGGTATCCATAGCCACACCATCTCTGTCAGCTATCAAATGGCTGAGCAAATGCCAGCAACGTAATTAAAGATATTGTGTACAAAGTACCATGCCTGCTTTTTTTTATATGACTTGAAGTTGCTTTGTAGTGAACTAGGTTAGTCACTCTTAAAAATTAAATTTATATAATTAGCTCTTTATAGTTTTACTATATCCATCTACTTTGACGTAAATTTACTATCTATGTTGATTGGCCCGTCAAACATCGCAACAGGATAGAGAGCCACTGCCGAAGTCTCTCTGCCCACTCTGTAAACGAATAAAATGTACCACTCCACTAGGAGCCTCTTTCAATGATGCTCATGTCGACGACAATGCCACTCTAACCTCTCTTTATACCTTAAGTCAGGAATGAAAATCAGATTGGTTTTCTAGTTGTTTAATACAAGCAGATGTTACTTGCTAACAGAAGATCGAAGTTAGGAAGCCAAGATTGATTGATCAAAGAGTGCAAATTCCTCAGGCTGTGCTATCGTGAACTGACCAACTGGTTGCCAAGATTACGGATAGGCTTATATTTGTGGTGGAGCATTGTCCATCTTAATAGCCGTAGATCTTTGACATACATTAGTCTCGATCTCACTCGAAAAAGAATGCCTTATCGATCAATATATGTACCTCAGCATATTGAAAATCACTTCCCCTTACGATGAAGGTAAAATCGGTCTGACTGGGGCTACCATATGTGCCATTTTTATAACAACTGGGATTACTATTATTACTATTTTCGAGTGTACCCAAGGAAGTTAGATCCCCGAATACATTTCCACTCCTATGGACGTGTTGTTATGTTGAAACATCCAATCCCTATTTTATATACACTATATTATTTACATAAGAACACCCTTGTTCTGCGCTCTGTTGACAGAGTAGTTCTTCCAGATGCCAATGGCTGGAATACAAAGGATAAGAACGGCAGTAGCAGAAATGCTGCTGTACTTCTGACTGTAACCCCATGCAGCGTTGATAGCATCTCTAATCTCGCCACCAACTGGGTATGTCATCTGGGTAGTGTAACCTCCCAGGTAGATAGTGGAGATATCTGATTGCGCACTTGCAGGAAGATACATGCGGAGAGCTTTGTTGAAAGTAGCACTGTAAATTGCTCCAGCAACGGCGGATCCAATAGCACCACCGACGGAGGAGGAGAGACCGATGATGGAAAGCATCATTGGGACGCCATCGTGGTCAGCGGCTGCCATGACGGCCATATCCTCACCAATGACGAGAGTTCCTCCAGCCACAGCAATGAAGATCTGGCACATGACGATATATCCGATTTCTCCATCTTGACCGCGGAAGTGGATCATGAGGCCGGCACCAAGGAACATGACTGGGAGGCCAAAGAACAAACACGCGTACTTGAAGTGCTTAGTGTAGCGGATGTAAACACCAAAGACGACAGACCAGAAGCATGAACCAATGTTGTAGATCTGGCTCATGTATCCAGCCTTCGAAACGTTCAGATCATAGACAACCATCACGAACGAGTAGTAGTAAAGATCCCAGGCATAGAAACTGAAGTAGAGAATAGCGGCGCAAGCGCAGGCACCGAGAACAGTGCGTTGCTTGAAAAGCTCCCAACGAATGAAGTGGAACTTGGCGAACCACTTCTCCCAGGCGGCGAAGACGAAGAAAAGCAAGATTCCGATAACGACCATGGCAATGAATCCACCACCACCGTACGTCTCTCTACCGTAAGAGACCAAACTGAATGGAAGGAGGAAGAGGATGAAAGCAGCCATAAGAATAAGGGCACCGATAACTAGATATGTGTTAGAACTTGAAGATTTCTACTGGGAGACTGTTCAACTTACTATCGAATTCATGGATGTAATGGACGAATGATTGAAGAGCAGTGCGGCCGCTGGCTTCTCTCTTGAAAAGACCCATTTTCTCTGCCTTGCGCTGGTACAACTTAAAGACTACTGCGAGTGGAACAAAGACGAATGGCATGATGATCGCGAAGGCTCCGTAAGCCCATCTCCAGGTAGTCATACTCAAGAAAGACTCTGCAGCAAGTGGACCAATGAAAGCAGTGGCGATGAATGGAGTGCTGGCAAAACCCCAGGCAAAAGCTCTGTTACGAAGCCCAGTGGCATCTGCCATGAAAACATCCAAGATGAGGTAGATGGCATCGTATCCGACCCAGTAAAGAACGTAGCCGGCAGCATAACCACTTGGTCCATTGCAGCTAGCAATGATAATGATACCAAGAAGGTAGACTCCAACGAAGAACAGGAAACCCTCAGCACGACCCCAGATGTTGAGAACCTTGGCGATTGGGAGCTTAATCACACCACCGATAATTGAGGCCAGAATAGAAGCCGTGCTAACGGCTGGAGCACTGCTGAAGTTGGCGTAGGCGTAGTAGATCACATTGTTACCAATGGCCGATTGGAATGCGAGCATGAAAAAGCAGAGCCAGATCCTGATAAGAAAAGAAAAACAATTAGGTATGATTTCGGGAAGAAAATACATTATGCGATAGACTCACCAAGCATAGGTAGCGTAGACAGCTGGCTTGCTCCACACAAGTGCAGCGGCTTCAGCTTTCTGAACACCAGGTTGAGCGGTGGCAGTAACATCATTTGGGTGAGTCTCAATCTCCTTCTCGTTTCTTGCCTCCAAACTGAGGTTATCGGAATCACTTGAGTGGTCCAAAGTAACACCCGGAGCAGTCTTTTCGGCTTGCTGGTCATCCGACTGGGCGATAGCCGAAGCGGTTTGAGTGTCGAGATGACCTCTTTTGAATCTGAAGACACCCATGTCTAATGGAATGTCACTGTCAAACAGAAGGACAGATTAAACCCAAAACTGATAGATTGATGGATGGGTATGGAGAATGTTGACTGAAGTTCTCTACACTTGCGACCGACACAGGCGAGCCGGGGGATGTTTATACATCTGCTGGTAACAAGGACTCCGATACCAAGGACGAAAATGTTTTCCCACACGACGCGGCATGGACGTGGGGCCTTGTACGCAAGGGGGGGGAGCACTTAATAATTCTGGGTGCTAGCAGCAAGTTGGTCTTGCGGTCCACCTGCTATCATGGTTGCATTGGCGGTGCATCATGGATACCTCCGTGAGTGAGGGTTTTGCAGGACAGGCCATCAAGGCGAGACTTGAAGTCCAACAACAAGCCCAATACATTAAGCCGCTCACTACAGGGAAGCCGACACGACCCCGATCAGATAACTGTTTGTGACGGATCAGATAACTTGTGGACACGGAATCACCGCCATTAGAAGCTAGGCTAGAGATGCTTAATACCGCGCACTCTGGCTGGGGTTGCCCTGTGCTTCCACTCTTCTTGTTTCTTTTCTTCTGTTCAACTTCATCCAACGAATGATCTTCAATAGGAAGACCCACCTGTACATATGTTCTATGTGTGTATCTGCAGAAGCATGTAAGTGCATATATACGTACATAGAATAATACTTAAATGAAATTCCTGCACGTCAACATTACTAAGTACCAATTATGGAATTCGCGTGTACATATGAAGTACACAGTACATAGTATATTCTGTTACGGGGTTTTATTAAAAAAAAATCAATGCGCGAGCTGAAAACTAGGACAGAGTATTGATCACTCTGATGCTCTACCTAGACGCCCTTGAATATATGTACGTGGTACATACAAACATATCTTCTAGTTAGCGCTGGTCGGCGTTTTCAAATCCGTCAGTAACCTTACTCATGTTGCTACTATCAAATGGACTTTTGCCTCCGTGTCTCTTTTTGTCGTCATCTTAGAACGGCACGTGCAGCAGTTTTCATCAAGCCATTTCAAGCCACAGGCCATTAGTTGTCTGTTGTGTAAGTCATAGCCATTGTTAAACCATCTTACCGCTTCGCTGATATCAAATTGCTGTCGGTAAGAGAAGGATTTCGTCGTAGCTTCCCTAATCCCGACCCGAGGTCAAGATCTGAGCAAAGGGGACAGCAACTCCTCCGATCGAGGAACGACACCTAACGACTGGATCGCGTGTGATAATTGAGCCTTTCGATTGCCATCATTCGCTCCGATGGCTCGGGTTGTATTAGGTACGAGTAATCTACTGCGTACATATGGTCCTCGTCTAAACGAGCAATGGATTTTACCGAATTATCAGATCATCTTCTTTTTATCTTAGTGTCGGACAGCGTCGCTTGACCCCTGACTTCGCCAAGTGCAAAACTGCTTGACAATACTATCCACTTTTATCTGGGTTCAAGCATGCAAATCCTTCACCTGCACATTCACAATGCCTCTAACTAAGCTGTTCTAATCGTTCAATCATTTGCGTTCGCATGTTTGGATTTCCATATGGATAGCATGAAATCTCTAGAGTTGTTAGGCTCTTTACCCAAGAGACTCCTTGTACATCAAATACTCGTTCGAGAACCGAATCCTCCTCATACGAGACTATTGACCATGACGATGGGATGTGGGCGACTCGAGTGAGGGTTTTTTCTACTAGTTAGGCGTCTCGTATGCCCCACACAGATCGCATTTCAGAACCCGCTCACACGCAATGGCTATGCACGCAGTCCACACAGAAATAAAACCCGACGAGAAAAAAAATACCCCTGGTGTTTAACCACGCCGAATTTCTGCTTGTGGCAATTCAACCGCGCCCACGGAAGAATATTCCTAGCACTTTATTGAATCAAAAAAACGATGTCCACTCATCACTTTATCAGATGATCTGATATGATTAGACTTTTTCATGTGGCGTGCCTCTATTTCTTGCGAACGGGTCTTCTCGCCTAGCTCTCTCCGGTTTGTGGAGTTTTGTCGCATACTCTTGAGGCCCGAGGGTCCGAGTCCCATTATGGAATGCCAGAAACAGAGAACAAGAAACGTAAAGATCGCAGAAAATAAGATGAAGAAATTTCTTAAGCATGCTACAAAAGCTGCATGATTATCCACTTCTATGTTATTGCAAAGTAGAGCGAATAATACAGAATTTTGTCGGAAATGGAACCCACGAAAGGCTTCAAGACCGACTTTCAGCTGCGTAAACAGTCTTAATACGGAATCACCCGTTCATCAGCTGACAAAACATTTGTGATGAAGTGGAAATCAAACCTGGTAAGAATGCTTGAGACATTTTTTTCCTTTTCACCACGACCCATTACGTGGAAACGAAGCGCGGGAAGAGGCCTCATAACAGTTACGATCATCGTATTTGCACTATGTTCAAATGAAGACATCTGCGAAATACGAATCAAGATGTATATATTAGAAACGGATTGCAATTGATGCAAGAGTGACTAATAATTAGTTGCTACATCTTACCGTGTACACAGTACAATATGATGAATGGTAAGTGTTCTGCCTGAGGGCCTCACTTGAACTTGGCCCCCTATTACAAGTCAGGGTAATTCGGTTCAAATGTTTGTGGCTTCATTGAGAAGACTATAGGATCAGAGGTTTCATTTCCAAGTGTAGTGAAAAAGGTTTTTTTTATATTGCCATAAGTAATTGACGCAGCTTATAGCCTGTTTCTTATGAATGCTGATCGAATGATGGGGAATAAACCAGGTCCTGAATTCTAATATGCGTGTATCCAGGAGTTTTTGAACTGAAATGGGCGAATCTCCATTTCCGGATAGCATTATCGGGATCCCAAAAGGCACGTAAAGCCAATACTTCACACTTGTATAAAACCGGAACACACCACCAGCCAATCAGGCCAATACCGAGATATATCCAACTTCAATTACTCCTTTTTAAAGTCTTATATGAGTATCGTAGCTACAATTAATACTGGTAAACTAAATTCATTATTGTTACAAGCGCATAGTCATGTAACATTCATGCCAGCACTCCTCCGTTCAAAGTTTTCCTCAATCCACACACGGTAAGTCAGATATCTGCATTACTTGAGTAGTTTTCAGTGTATACTCATGAATACGCCAGCTGCAATTGTCTTTCAAATCTGGTCATCGTCCAACCCAGTTCTATCGTTGTCACAATGCATTGCTCTTAACGCATTACACCCCGTTTAAAACACGTAATGCTGCAGATGCCGCGTATCGACTGCAGCCACTTAGGGGTTTGCCGACTAAATTGCACAGGATTCAATATTAAAGCACAGAAATAGCTATTATAGGATATTGAAATGCTTTATTCTTAAGTAAGTGAAATTTGGAAGGTATGGAATATCTGATATCTAGTCTAAGCTTTTTTGTCTTGATACCGCCTTGCCCATGCTTTTAATGGGTTCTCAATATTCAAAGACCTCAAAACCTTAGAATGCTAGATAGAAGAATATAAAAATAATTGAAATTGCAAAAACTGGCAAATACAAATAATTTGAAATTGGAATCTAATTCGAGTCATAGAGAATATAATAGCATATGAAAAACAAAAAATTAAAAGCAATTAACTAGTATTGTTCTAATCTCGAAGAAATATTAATTGCATTAGGAATCTGTGTGATATATCTTGCTTTACAGAAATATTTTCGAAGTCAACTCTATAATTGTAATACGTATAATTCAGTTTCATCCATAAAACAAATGAAGAGCCAAACTCAAGAGTTGTTGTAAATGAAAAGGGGATAGGTACTGTACAGTTTACAAATTCTAGATAGATAAATGTATACATACAAAGAGCTGGAAGATGGAGGAATGGTATTTGTCAACTCTACCCCCGAGTTTTGAAGAAAATCATATTTCCAAACAGCCTCATATCAAAAACAAATATGAATCAAAGAAGCCTTGCTCTTTGCGAAGAATTAATAAAACATATGTAGGCTATTATGAGAATACCTAATTGTGATATTTGAATACTCTTAATTCATACCTTTCCTCTTGAAACCACTAATTAACATATCCCATTTCAAAGGCCGAACGCAATATCCAATCCATATAACCCCTTTGTTTAAACGTATTGATACATAAATAACACCCCCTTCAAAATCTCGTTTACTCTAAAATTACGATTTGATATAATTATCGTCCTTTTCCTAATACTTTTCATCACTATGAGTATATAATCACCAACCCTATTACTTAGCTCATTACCTAAAAGTCCACTCAATAACTCACATCACCAGTAAGGAATATGTCAGTTCGTCGACCCAAAAAATCAAGTCAATATCGCACACAAAACTCCTGGAATATCAGCTACAACGGTCTGCCTTTAGTCTTAGTATGATAGCGCCGTTTAATTAACCTTATATCCCCTTTCTTCTACCCTCCAGAATCCGCACCACCATATTCTTCGGCCGGCTGATACTGGAAGGGAATAACTTATAAAATGGCCAGATACACAGGAAAGAAGGGACAAAAAAAATAATCAGAAAAATTGATGGGTATTCCGCTCTAAATGCTAAATCGAATATGAAATCTATGGTAACAAACGTTGTGTTTCGCCCTCTCCATCAGCGGGCCTGCGCTCCTCCTCTTCATCTGAATCCTCACGGCCCATCCTCTCATCCAGAATAACATCTTTGATCGTGAGAGAGAGCACTCCTGCTATACAAAAGGCCACAAAAGCGATAATCTGCAGGACCCGCATGGCTTCCACATAACTCCTGTCGATGGCCTGGCGCTCCAGAGTTCCGCGTGCATAGGATTGTGCAACAACGATTGAATTTTTGATATGCGTGACGTTGCCGCGAGCTGATTCGGGCAGATATTCAAGGAGGCGCATGAGCAAGACACGAGAATAGACGTTAGTGGACACCAGGTCACCAGCAAAGGCGCCGATGGAGGTACAAGTTGTGTAGAGGGCCGTTACGGAAGGGATATCTATAAAGATGTTAGAAATGGCAATAAGAAGGCTGAGACCCACTGAGAGGAAACTTACCAGCCGGGCTAACAGCAGCCTGGACTGCAGTGTTGACAATAACAGCCATAATCCCCAGCCCACCTCCATACAGGATCTGCGCTATAAAGGTTTGCGCCACCGTCGTATGAGTGTTGATGGTGAGCAGCAATGCCAGACCACCCACGATGCGGAACGCCGCTCCAGAGCGCAGGATCCACTTGAGGCGACCAGCATACCTGACGATAACAGAGACGAGAAGTCCACAAGCGGTTGCCGAAAACACCGAGCTGAGACCCGCATTGGTGGCGGTGGTAACGGCCATATTCTGTGCAATCACCAAGTACGTGTAGTAATACGGCTGATAGAGGGTGAATGCAAACCAGTAGCAAAATATCATGATGCTGCTGGCGGCTACTGTGCGATATTTTGCTAAGTGGAAATTCAGGAGCGGATTTTCGGATATGCCCAATTCGTAGCGTACGAAGATGATGAGGACTATTGCGCTGCTACAGCCGAGTACGATATATAGAACCGTCGCTTTATAGACAGAGTAGGCTGTGGATGAAAGGACTGCCAAACTCAATCCGAGTAATAGCATTTGAATACCCCTCGTGTCGAATTTGACGGGATCTGCCCTTTTGGTTTTTGGTATGTCTCCTCCCAGGCGTTTTCTTTTAAAGTATAACGAACCGACCAGCGGTATCGCAGATACAGGCAATATAAACCCCCTAAAATTAATGGTCAGTTGGTGAATGAGTATTCTATGATGAGGCGTTCTTACCACATGGCGTACATGCTATCAAAATATTAGCATTATGTTCAAAGCATATGATCGATTCCAGAGACTCACATTCTCCAATGGTTCGGTAGAAGAGCATTGACAATTGGCGCCGTAGTAAAAATGGTGATGAAGAATGGCATCAATGGGATTGTTGTAGCCAAAGCTCTATTTTTTAGACTGGAATTCTGCGCAGATACAATTTGCTGTTGCAAATCGATTAACTTTCTGGATATTCAATTGGGAATTTCCAATGACTAACCTGCAAAAACATCAAACTTGTCACCCCAATATTATATAAACATTGTCCAATGACGAACATTGATAGATGTACTGAAGCCGCCGAGAGAACGAATCCAATGATTAGACTCGCGAGGGCTACGCCATAGCTCATGAGTGTGCCATGCACGTTGATAAAATTCGCAATAATGGGTCTAACGGCGACATTGCTACAAGAGAAAAGTCAATACGATTTCATGAGAGTTATAAGCATGCGAAAAAAAAAAGAATCAAAAAAAATTAGGAATAGGGTAAATCATCAACATACACAAAATTGGACGAGGAGTTTATCAAGCCTATGTAGGCGTTTGCTGAAAAATGCGACAGGGCGTATGTTTGCGCAATAAATACGGTCTGGTTATCCATCGTCAAGGCCGTCGCCACCAGCGATATACCGACCCAAATCAGCCATGCTGGCGGGCCTTTTTTGCCGCGAGGCGACAGGTGCTTGACGCCGTTATTTGTTCCCCCCTCAATATCCTCATAAGATCCTTCTCGATCCTGTGGTGTATCGCATCGCGAGGTAAGGGTGGGTGAGCGAGATGACGAGGAAATCGAATTTGTTGCAGGACTTGGCATGGAGATGGTTAAGTTGGTTGTGAGCGACGAAGTCACCTTCGACGTTGCGATTTGGTCCATGCATGCGACGGCGACTCTATCACGGTCTCTCTTCCTCATAAAAGACAGCAACAGATGAGAGTCTTCCCGTGATATTCAGAGACAAGTATGTAAGTAGGTAATGTACATTTGAGATGATAGAGATGCTGTAACATGGCAGGCGCATCTAGATTCCGGGTTGTCCACCATCCCATCATTGACGCAGATTGTAGAGTACAGGCTGTTATAAGGCCGTAGCGATACCGGATTTCTTGGGGGATAGGCAAATGTACGCGGTAGAGGGTTGCAGATTGAATGGAGACTGGAGATTGGAGACTGGAGATTGGAAGACTGCAGATTGAAGACTGGATACTGGGAGACTGGAGACTGGAGACTGGAGACTGGGAGACTGTGGTACGGCAGCAGCAAGGTATCATGCAGGCAGGCAATCACTGCAATCCACATCCACGTTGCATTACTGGGCTCATCCAGCTCCGAGTCAAGAACCTTAGGGCTGGGGGCATGGGCGATGTTAGAGTTGTGACAGGGCGCGAGTGGGTCAGAGGTTGGGGGCCGGGAAGAGCTTACAGAGCGTGCAGAGAGTGCAGAGGTACCTTTTTGCCTTTCGTTTGGAATACGAATGATCACTGCTCATCACCCAATAGTGGGCGCTTACAGCCTTGGTCGAGGCGTTCGCTCCGGTCTCTTTACTCATTCGTGGAAGCCCTTGAGATCAGATTTGTGGCTTGATATATGGATGTATGATTTGTATGTGTTTATGAGTTTATGAGTTGTATGGCTTGTCAGATGTATATGATATTTCTGATGCGGAATACGGATATATACTTGGCATTAAACATGGGATTCACGTTTCGTACTTTAAAGCCAGAAACGGCAGCAAAAGCGTATTTCGGTGACACGGCATCCAGGTACGGGGACAGACCTTTCACGTGCTCAGAAGTGGGAGATTGAAAGGGCAGGCAAAAGAACATGGGGGGGGTTGGATATGCACCGGAGTATATCGCGCAAAAGGCATAAGAGGCGAGGGAAGTGTCGTATTTGACAAAGCACCGGCGTAGATGATCTGATATGATATGATTAGATGGACATTGCTGCTGAAACAGGGATAGCCTAGCGATAAAATCTATGCGTTTCCCGTGACGGCCATAGTTTGGGCGGGTTTGATTGGGTTTAACCGTGCGTGCCGTTCCGTGCGATCTTTATTCGCGCTGGAGCCGAGTAAAATACATACGTAGGCCTACGTAGGACTACGTAGGACTACGTGCATCCATATATTCGAATGATGTATTTCCCCCATTCGACCATTCAAATGGTGAACATGGACAATAGAGTGAACGCCGGTGAGTCACTCGCTTGCACTTCGAATTAGATAAAG